>CM035114.1:57336696-57990271 GCA_020205505.1 Panax japonicus | reverse complement strand
TAAAATCTACTATCTTCTATGATTTAAAAAGTTTATCATCAATTTTATCGCTGAGACTCAGCTTAATAAATAATCCACATCATCGAATCACCCCTGCACTACGGCCAAGGATATTCTTTAGTATCACGACCACAAATTATTCATGCACTACGGGCCAAGGATATTCGTGTATTCATCAATGGTCATGATCATGCCAACAATTGTCCATCAATGCACTACGGGCCAATGAGGACTTTTACCAAATTATTTGTAACATTACGGTCATGATTATACTGAATAATCCCTGGTCATAATCATACCAAGTCCATCTATGCACTACGGCCACAGATGACTTTCAACATAATATAAGTATGAGGATGATGACAATGATATAAGAATTCAATTAAAAGAAAGCAAAGGATAAATTTCTAAAGATTTATAATTTAATTTATCCAGAAATCAATAATGTCCAAATTGTCAATATGATACTGCTTTGTGGAGTAAAATTCAAGAATAATATTGTACCAAAAATAATTTAGACCAAAAACAAATCAATTTTTATCATGAATAGTACTCCGGGTAAATAGTACCCCGTGAATAGTAATTTAGGAATAGTACCCTATGAATAGTACTCAGACATGAAAAAGTTAAAACTAGTCAAGAATGTTCAGAATAATATTTCCATGAAAAGATACTGGATGAAACGCAAAATTTAAGGATATTATATTAATTTCATGAAGTATAGAAGCTAAAACTTTAACAAAATGAGTATAGAATTCAAAATCTGAAACGAAATAATATTACTTACATACTACAGAGTATGGAAGAAAATATTATTTTATACAAATATTTAACGAAAATAACATCCCTTACCTTGAAGAGAAGAGTATTCCAACTGGTATAGCGGTGATATTCTTGAAGAAAACTTTTACTATTTTTTACGCTCAAAGCATTCTAAAACTCGAAAGAAATACGCTCAATATTATAGAAGAAAATTCTCTGATTCTGGTGTGATTTTCAATTCTAACTAAACATCCTATTTATAGGAGAATGAAATGATACTATTTGAATTTAGAAAATCACGGACGCACAGTAATTTTGAACGAAATAATTTGCAGAATCACGGGCGAAAGGAAAATTTCAGACTCAACTTAATCATAATTTACTCCCTCAATTCAACGGCAACTTATATATATATATATATATATATATATATATATATATATATATATATATATATATATATATATATATATAATATACATATATTTATAAACCCACCCCACCCGTGACTCCTAATTAATATATATATATATATATATATATATAAAACAAAACTGAGATAACTTTCTCCCGACGATTTTGAAAAATGGGTAAATAGGGGTCCATATAATAAGCAAAACTTACAACAAATATTTCATAAAATCTGTGACGCCCCCAAAATAGGTCCATTCCATCCAACCCATTCTGAGTCGTCAATTACATGGTACAGAAATAACTACAACTTTATTTTTACATTACAACATACAAACTGTGAGTTTAAATACAGATATTGTCATCTAGACAATATCCACATACAAATAAATCCCCATCATAATTATTGATATATTATTTTACAAAAATGGTGAGGACTACTAAACAACTCTCTCTAGAACCATCATTACATCCCCTGACTCGAACTCGCTACATTCTCGTCTCCTGAGAAGAAAAATAGAACAACAAGAAAAAGGGTGAGCTCAACTAGCCCAGTAAAGAATATTATGACTAAGATAATGTACAACAAATTATCCTTAGTCTTCAACAGGGAAAAATCTGATAGAATACAATAGACAACAAGTTTTAGATCAACAACTGCAGCGGAAACAATAATTCATTAGAGGAGTTAAGTAGAGAATGAAATCTACTAACATCTATGAATTTAAAAGTTCATCATCAATATTTTATCCCTGTAATATCAATCAATATATATCTCAAATCAAATCAAATATTCATCTTTGCACTACAGGCCAAAGATATTCATCAGTCGGTCATGTTCATCTCAACACCTGTTCATCTTTGCACTACAGGCCAAAGATATTCATCAATTGTTCATGTTCATCTCAACACCTGTACATCTTTGCACTACGGGCCAAAGATATTCATAATAAAATCAACCATCTTTGCACTACAAGTCAAAGATATTCAGTAACACCATCATTTAGGACTGAGGATGATGAAAAATATTTTAAAGGAAACGAATCCAGTGAAACAAAATAACAAGTATTAAGGATTCGTACTTTAAACAATCTGAGTTCAAAAATACTTCATAAATAATCATACTAAAGTAAAATTCAAGAATGATCAAAACATGGATACAATCAAAGCTAGTATCCAGAATAGATATTTTGGACAAAAAGAAGAAATTTTATTTTTTGGTGAATAGTGTCGTATTCGTGAATAGTGCTGTATACGTGAATAGTGTCGTATACGTGAATAGTAACTCAGACATCAAAAGATAGAAATTTCACAAAAAACAACATCACGCTTCGTGAATAGTAACTCGTGAATAGTAACCCCGACATAAAAAAGTTCTAAATTTGATAAAAATTTCCAACCAATATTTCAACATAATGATATTGAAGAAATAATATCATTTTAGAAGAAAATAACATCCCTTACCTCGAAAGACGTACTTCTAGTTGAAACACCGGATATAAGCTATGATTTAAACTTGCACCGTATACCAATACTCAAAATATACTCAAAATACTCACAAGAATACGCTCGATAATATAAAGAGAGAAAACTTTAGTTTCTGGTGTGATTTTCAATTCTAACCTAAGCACCCTATTTATAGGAAATTACTTAGAACACCAAAGAAGAAAATTTAATATAATATTAATATATTTAATAAATTCTCTACGCCCATCTAGACAATCTGATCTCAGCCATCAACACATGCTAAATGAGGGAACCAAATGAAAAAAACGTTTTTGTAAATAAAAATATTTTAAACATCCAAAAATTAATTATTTCAGAGCTTCGGAACTTCAATAATTCATAATAAATAGCCCTTTTACCAGAAAATTCGAATCTCGCGAGATTTTATAGGAAATTCCATTATCTACAACTTTGCAGAAGGAATTTTTTCCAAATTCCAAATAGAAATTGACCGAAATCCACAAACGGACGATTTTACAAGCTATAATCAAATTTTCAGTCAAGAAATAGGTCTACCGACACACAAAATCTGTTTTTAATATTTATTGCAACGAAAATATTCTTTCTCCTCATAAACTCATATATCCCACATTCATTGTAAAAATATCACCATTATTATATTATTAAAAATATAATAATATATTTAAATGAATTATTTTATCAGAAAAAGATAAAATATTAATTTTCAACAATTGTCACATTAAAAATTTTCTCCATCTATATCCACATAAAATCAGTATTTTTCTTATCATATAAATCAATAATTAATTATTCACAAATAATATTACAGAATCACAATACTGACAACCAGGCCGTTCCCAGGATAGAGGGGGCTTTCAAATAAGAATTTCTCCTTACTGGCGCGCAATTATGTGACCAAACCTCTCCTTAGACAGAACTTTCTAGACATTGCCAATAATGTTATCTAATAATATTATTCAGATAATATGAATTATTGCTTCGATAATAAAAAATATTGTGTAGTGACAATTATTGAAACAACAGTAATATAAAATATCAATGCAGCAATTATTGAATCAATAAAATAAAATACTGAACAATAATTACTGTAACAATTATTGAGTAGTGCCTTATTACGTAAGAATCAATAACTGGTGCAATACCGTGTGCTACTGTGCAACAACGCGTATTACTGTGTTTTAACCACCGGGTATTCCAACAGTATTAACGGTAACAACTACGCCGTTATTTATAAACAACTTATTTTTGTCGTTTTCTTCATCCAATCGCTTTTCGTTATGGGGCCCACAAAAGACTGCGCCGTCGTACGAATATTCCCCGATAGCAAGAATATTCCACGACCATACGAATATTCCCCGACAACAATGAATATTTTATAACCACCTGCTTTTTAAAAATATTTGCGCATTTTACCCATAACTAACCACATTAATCAAATTCACCCTTACTATTTAAAAAAATAAATAAAGGAAATTCCTTTTTATTTAAAAATTTTCGGGGTCTTACAACCTCTCCTCCTTATGAAATTTCGTCCTCGAAATTGACGTACGTAACTGGTGTTTCAAAAAGATAAAGATACCTCGCTTTCATTTCCGTTTCCAACTCCAAGGTCATTTCCACTATAGCATGATTCCTTCACAAAACTTTAACTTGTGGTATGACCTTCGTGTGTAGGACATGCTCCTTCCCATCCAACATCTTGACAGGTACCTCCTCGTACGTTAAGTCTTCAGCTATTTCGTCTGGTTCTAACTCAATAATGTGGTTTGGGTCGTCCACATATTTACGTAACATCGATACGTGAAAAACGTTATGAACACGCGTCATACTTGGCGGTAAAACGAGTCTATAGGCCACAGTTCCTATTCGATCGAGAATTTCAAATAGATTAATAAATCGAAGGTTTGAGCTTTCCTCACCTCACCGATTCTCGCTTTTGAAATAACAACTTCTTGTACCTCCTTCTTCAAATTCATCAGCTCCAGTGTGTAGCTTGAACAGCTTTAACTTTATCGATTAAAGTCGATTATACTCGTATATCATCACGTGGATACCTAGAGTTTTCATCTCCATCTCTATTATTTGTAAATTATACGAAATTAGTCTTTGACAATATCGTACTCGTACTTGTATACGATCTTTTACTCAACACGTCAGCTACCACGTTCGCTTTTTCAGGATGGCATGGTCAGAACATGTGCTGAAATGAGTCTCCTCTTGATTTCTTCGAAGCTCTTCCCACATTCCTTGCTCCATTCGAATTTTGTATCTCTACGAGTCAGCTGCGTTAATGGAGTAGCGATTCGAGAATATCCTTCAACGAATCTCCGATAATAACCAACTAAGCCTAGAAAGCTACGTATTTCGATTACTGACTTAGGTTGCTCTCAACTGTGAATCATATCCCAACCTTGGATAGCACATTACAATGACACCTATCAGTTTACTATCGCACGAATATTGTGTCCCCTACGAAGAGTCTGGCTTCTATGTATTCCACAAAGGAAGTCACCAGATAAAGGCTCGGGTATCAACTTCTACAGTTGGGTTTTTAACTCCTGAAGTTCAATAGGAGCCATTCGATATGAGATTTTAGAAATGGGTTTTTTACCGGATTCAAAGTCGATACAAAATTTAATATTACGCTCTGGGAGTAAGCCAAGAAATTCTTCAGGAAATACATCAGGAAATTTACTAACAACAGAAATATCATTCAAATCTGACGTATTTTTGTTCAAGTCCATAACATGACTAAGAAAGCTTGACATTCTTTTTTCAATAAATAAATGGCTTTATAATTTAATATGAAAGAGTTTGTCTTCAATGGTTTGGTTGCTTGAATTCAAATAACAGGTTGCTTAGAAATATAAAAACTAACAACCTTACGAAAGCAATCAATTTTGGCATGATGAGTAGTTAACCAATCAATCCCCAAAATCACATCAAAAGCAAGTATTTTTAAAGAGATAAGATCAATAGGTAATGTGATGGTGCCAACTTGAATCAAACAAGATTTCTAAACAACGGATGTAATGAAAGTTTCTCCTAACGGAGTCTCCATAGATAGGTCAAAGTCTAATTTCTCCGTAGTCAAGTTCAAACGTTGAGCGCAAGCAATAGAGATAAAAGAATGGGTAGAACCGGTATCTAGTAAGGTATAAACTTCGCAAGAATTTATAATTAACTAACCCGTGCTAACTTCGTTCGGGTTCCTCGCATTTTGATCGGTCACGACAAACGCTCTTCCAGAAACCGTTGACTTTGACTTTTCTGCGACAGCCTTTTGAATCACCGTCCCCGCTGGAATTGGTTTCGCTACCGTACAATCTCGAGCGATATGTCATTCCTTTCCACAATTATAGCATACCTTGAACTGTTGTGGGCAGTTTGGGCTGATATGTCCCTCTTTCCCGCATTTGTAACATAGGACCGGTGGTCTTTCTCCTCCCTTGGAACCAGTTGCTGCTGGTGCTGACGTCTTCACATGGTCGTTGTTGAATCTCCTCTTTTTAAAATCTCCTCCTGACTCGCTTCTTCTATTTTCATGGCCGTGATTACCACCAGAGTGGTTACCACCTTTGCCCGTATTTTTCTTTCTTCGCAGGTTATCGTTGTTCTGATGACTGCTGTCACCAGTATGATCCTGGTTATGGTCCCTCGGTTGAACGTACTCGTTATCTCACTCTAACAATTGAGCCCTGTTGACAACATCTGAATAGAGAGAAAATTTATGAGAAATGAGATACTGGCGTATGTCAGGTTTCAAACCTCTCAAAAACATCCGCGTCATACGTTCCTCATTCTCCACCAAATGAGGTACAAACCTGGATAACTCTGCGAACTTTGCCTCGTACTGGGATACCGTCATGTTGTCCTGTTCTAGTCTAATAAACTCTACCTCCTTCATATTGCGAATAATTTCAGGAAAGTATTTTTCATTGAAAAGTTTCTGAAACGTTTCCCAAGACATGTTGAGTGCAGCTGGATGGGTACGCTTCATAGATTCCCACCAGTAATCTGCCTCACCACGGAACATAAAGGTGGCGAATGGAACCTTCTGTTCCTCCGTGGATCCCAAGACATCGAATATCTTGGTAATTTGTTTAACCCACGTTTCCTCCATGATCGGATCCGGCTTTCCCCAGAATTCTGGTGGTCCCAACTCTTTGAACTGCTTGGCTGTGACAAGCCGCGTGTTGCTATCATTTCCACCCATATTCTGTACACGAGTCTCCCTCGTCTGATTTTGCATGAACTGCAAAAAGCTCCTAAACATCCCGTCGTTCATCATCTGCTCAGTGGCGTTGTTCACGGGAGGAACATTGCCAGCCTGTTGCACATTTTCCTCGTTGGTGAGTACATGCGTCTCCACGGTCTCATTTACTCCACTGTTAATATTCTCAGTCGACATTCTCAAATACTGCCATAAAACAAGGGTTATTTAAACAATTTAACAAATCACATAATACCCCTATATTATAACCGACCAACAAATAAGCTTAGGTAGGACACACTAGCGAAGGATTTACTCGTCTCTCCCCTCCTATTTCTATTCCCCGATCTCCGCCAGAGATCATATCCCTAAGCTCTGATACCAAATGTGACGCCCCCAAAATAGGTCCATTCCATCCAACCCATTCTGAGTCGTCAATTACATGGTACAGAAATAACTACAACTTTATTATTACATTACAACATACAAACTGTGAGTTTAAATACAGATATTGTCATCTAGACAATATCCACATACAAATAAATTCCCATCATAATTATTGATACATTATTTTACAAAAATGGTGAGGACTACTAAACAATTCTCTCTAGAACCATCATTACATCTCCCGACTCGAACTCGCTACATTCTCGTCTCCTGAGAAGAAAAATAGAACAACAAGAAAAAGGGTGAGCTCAACTAGCCCAGTAAAGAATATTATGACTAAGATAATGTACAACAAATTATCCTTAGTCTTCAACAGGGAAAAATCTGATAGAATACAATAGACAACAAGTTTTAGATCAACAACTGCAGCGGAAACAATAATTCATTAGAGGAGTTAAGTAGTGAATGAAATCTACTAACATCTATGAATTTAAAAGTCCATCATCAATATTTTATCCCTGTAACATCAATCAATATATATCTCAAATCAAATCAAATATTCATCTTTGCACTACAGGCCAAAGATATTCATCAGTCGGTCATGTTCATCACAACACCTGTTCATCTTTGCACTACGGGCCAAAGATATTCATCAATTGTTCATGTTCATCTCAACACCTGTACATCTTTGTACTACGGGCCAAAGATATTCATAATAAAATCAACCATCTTTGCACTACAAGCCAAAGATATTCAGTAACACCATCATTTAGGACTGAGGATGATGAAAAATATTTTAAAAGAAACGAATCCAGTGAAACAAAATAACAAGTATTAAGGATTCGTACTTTAAACAATCTGAGTTCAAAAATAATTCATAAATAATCATACTGAAGTAAAATTCAAGAATGATCAAAACATGTATACAATCAAAGCTAGTATCCAGAATAGATATTTTGGACAAAAAGAAGAAATTTTATTTTTTGGTGAATAGTGTCGTATTCGTGAATAGTGCCGTATACGTGAATAGTGTCGTATACGTGAATAGTAACTCAGACACCAAAAGATAGAAATTTCACAAAAAAACATCATCACGCTTCGTGAATAGTAACTCGTGAATAGTAACTCGTGAATAGTAACCCCGACATAAAAAATTCCAAATTTGATACAAATTTCCAACCAATATTTCAACATAATGATATTGAAGAAATAATATCATTTTAGAAGAAAATAACATCCCTTACCTCGAAAGACGTACTTCTAGTTGAAACACCGGATATAGGCTATGATTTGAACTTGCACCGTATAGCAATACTCAAAATATACTCAAAATACTCACAAGAATACGCTCGATAATATAAAGAGAGAAAACTTTAGTTTCTGGTGTGATTTTCAATTCTAACCTAAGCACCCTATTTATAGGAAATTACTTAGAACACCAAAGAAGAAAATTTAATATTATATTAATATATTTAATAAATTCTCTACGCCCATCTAGACAATCTGATCTCAGCCATCAACACATGCTAAATGAGGGAACCAAATGAAAAAAACGTTTTTGTAAATAAAAATATTTTAAACATTCAAAAATTAATTATTTCAGAGCTTCGGAACTTCAATAATTCATAATAAATAGCCCTTTTACCAGAAAATTCGAATCTCGCGAGATTTTATAGGAAATTCCATTATCTACAACTTTGCAGAAGGAATTTTTTCCAAATTCCAAATAGAAATTGACCGAAATCCACAAACGGGCGATTTTACAAGCTATAATCAAATTTTCAGTCAAGAAATAGGTCTACCGACACACAAAATCTGTTTTTAATATTTATTGCAACGAAAATATTCTTTCTCCTCATAAACTCATATATCCCACATTCATTGTAAAAATATCACCATTATTATATTATTAAAAATATAATAATATATTTAAATGAATTATTTTATCAGAAAAAGATAAAATATTAATTTTCAACAATTGTCACATTAAAAATTTTCTCCATCTATATCCACATAAAATCAGTATTGTTCTTATCATATAAATCAATAATTAATTATTCACAAATAATATTACAGAATTACAATACTGACAACCAGGCCGTTCCCAGGATAGAGGGGGCTTTTCAATAAGAATTTCTCCTTACTTGCGCGCAATTAGGTGACCAAACCTCTCCTTAGACAGAACTTTCTAGATATTGCCAATAATGTTATCTAATAATATTATTCAGATAATATGAATTATTGCTTCGATAATGAAAAATACTGTGTAGTGACAATTATTGAAACAACAGTAATATAAAATATCAATGCAGCAATTATTGAATCAATAAAATAAAATACTGAACAGTAATTACTGTAACAATTATTGAGTAGTGCCTTCTTACGTAAGAATCAATAATTGGTGCAATACCGTGTGCTACTGTGCAACAACGCGTATTACTGTGTTTTAACCACCGGGTATTCCAACAGTATTAACGGTAACAACTACGTCGTTATTTATAAACAACTTATTTTTGTCGTTTTCTTCATCCAATCGCTTTTCGTTATGGGGCCCACAAAAGACTGCGTTGTCGTACGAATATTCCCCGACAGCAAGAATATTCCACGACCAAACGAATATTCCCCGACAACAATGAATATTTTATAACCACCTGCTTATTTAAAATATTTGCGCATTTTACCCATAACTAACCACATTAATCAAATTCACCCTTACTATTTAAAAAAATAAATAAAGGAAATTCCTTTTTATTTAAAAATTTTTGGGGTCTTACAAAATCCCTTCAATTTATTCATCATTGTCGACGTCGGGATTTTTAATGTCCCTTTTCGTTATTTGTTCTTTGGTGTTCTCATGTTAATGTGAGATTTGTTTGAAAAAATAAGTGAAAAAGGTCCGACATGTATAATGTCGACGATTTGACTTTAAGAGTCGCCAGTTGGTGTATTTAACTGGTTGCACCAACGCAATCGAAAAGGTTTGCACATTGACCCAATGTTGTGACACTGCTAAACGGGTCTGTGAAACCGAGATTCATTTAGGTCCGGAGGCTTGATTATGCGGAGGGAGTGTGTTAGGCACCCCCCGACATCCGTGTTGACACGGTGACCGCTAATTTTCAAAGAAACTATTATATGAATGTGTGTATGTGTGTTTGTGTGGATCAATGTGCAATTATTTGGAAGTAGTGTTGTACCTCGTTCGTACCTATATACGTAGGGTTTAAATTTATAGAAAAATTCAATTTTAAACAAGATATAGCAATGACGTTTTGTAAAAAAAGTTTTCAAACCTTGTGCTCAATAGTAATTGAGGCCTTTGATACTTCCATTTTATTATTAAATATTCGGCTTGTTTGCTTTTATTTTCGAGATGCGAATATACTCGAGAAAATAATATACAGCAGTGCCGAACTCCTCATGGGCCTGACAGCCATCCAAGGAAATTCAGACACTGTAAAATAATGTACAAGCTGCTCACAACTGAAAAATGTCCATCATGGGAACCGAATCTAGATTCAGTAGACTGAATCTGTGATCACATGATTCCTAGGCTCACATGATACTGCAATTTGTATGGAAAGCAGTAAGCAATTATATATATAAAAGTTGTAAATATATATATATATATATATATATATATATATATATATACAGACATGATCAACCACCACAAAGCAACTCCATGGGAGATCAGAAATGTAAATATATAAAAGTGGTAAATATATATATATATATATATATATATATATATATATATATATATATATATATATATATATATATATATATATATGGACATGATCAACCACCACGAAGTAAACTCCAGGTGGGACGAAATGTAAATAAAACTGTAAAAACGATCAACTGCCACGAAGTAAACTCCAGGCAGGATGAAATTTAAATATAGCTGTAAAAGCGATCAACTGCCACGAAGTAAACTACAGGCATGACGAAATATAAATAAAGCTGTAAAAGGCCACGAAGTAAACTCTAGGCCTGACAGAAATATATATATATATATATATATATATATATATATATATATATATATATATATATAACATATATAAAAGCATTAAACGCACTGGATGTGAATCCAGGCTTATCGGATATGTCCAACAACAGTTATATATATATATATATATAATGTGAGAAGAAGGCTTTATATAATGTGAGAAGGCTTACAGTGGGCTGTCAATGTAGACTTCTATGACTTTAAATGGATAAACACTCAACTCCCGTCGGATAAAAGATAGCTATATGTGAGCTAACAAGTGTTTTAAAGATGAGGAAACACTTAAAAGATGTGTACACAAAGTAAAATGGACAGGGCTTCCTCGCCTTTTCCTTTCCTTCTCTTCTTAAAATGGTTGACCCCAAGGCTAATATTTATAGACGGATGGCCGCAGGTACACCTGTGGCAGTCGCGGTTGTACCTGCGGCTGGTCGTGGTGCATCTGAGCCTCGCGGGTCCCGTCATCTCAAAGTACGTGTACTCATGCAGTGTAATTTCCGCTCGAACTTACAGAACTTCAATCCGAGCATCCGAATGAGGTATATCTGACCTTCTTCGGACCGCTTGTGTCGAGAGTTACGCAATGACATGGATTAGAGGTTGTACGAAGTCTGGAAGAGGGGTTTATGCCCATGGTCTTCAAGCTTCAAATTCTATCCAAAGTACTGCCACGCGTAATAGTCACTCGGGATTGTTACTCCTCGGTTCTTGTGGAACATTGTTGGATGTATGTATGTATGAAGTGTTGAGACGACGCGCAGGTGTTAATGAGACAAGATGACGTTTGACTCTTTGCCGGGGTTATCGCCGGTTTGAGTTAAAAGTAGAAGTTTCTCAGGGTTACATCTGAGATTGTACTACTTGTTGTATGTTGTGATATCATCTTATGAGAGAAAATGCTAAGGCGGTAAGACGACGTTTTAACTCCTCACCGGGGTTATCGCCGGTTTGAGCAAAAAGTAGACGTTGCTCAGGGTTACATCTGAGATTGGACTGCTTGTTTGTATGCCTCACTGTCATCTATGGGTGTGCCTGTTTGCCCGTTGTTAGCTCTGGGTCTGCGGTATGAGTGCCTCGGCAGGAGGTATGAGCTTGAAGCTAATCGCATGTGTTTGAAACAAATAATTCTGTAGTTATCACCGGAACTGTAAAAGCATCCCTTGGGACTATCACCAAGGATGGAGTCGCTACTCCCAGTGTTGATTCTGGGACTGGAACTGAATGTCACGGTGTTATCGCCGAGACAGAATTGTCCTCTCCGGTGTTGTTGCTGGTCTTTTGATCTGCATACCTCGGGGTTATCTCTGAGATTGGAAATGACACTCCCGGTTTGTGTTCTGGTTTGGAACTGATGTTCCCGATTTGTGTCCTGGGTTGGAACTGAACATCCGGTATTATCTGGAATGGATGTCAGCTGTCTTCCAAGGTTATCTTTCAAAGACGAATCTGCCCTCCTACAATATCAGTAATAGGCGTGCAGAAAATTTTGAGTGTCTACAATCATTATTATAACTCGCAATATTTAACAATCAGGTCGTTCCCAGGAAAAAGGGGGCTTTCCAATAAGAATTTCACCATATTGGCGCGCAATTAGGTGACCAAACCTCTCCTTGACAGGACTTCTAAACATTGTCAATATTGCAAATAATAATATTAATAACTTTGTCATCTCAATTATTGATTTAATAATATAAAATATTATGCAGATGATACTGTGACAATAATTGAATCAATAATATGAGAGATATGATGCAGCAATTACTGTAGCAATAATTGAGTATAACTGAGTGACTTCTCACGTAAGCATCAATAATCAATACCGTGTGCTACTATGCAACCACGCGTATTACTGTACTTTTAACACCAGTTATTTCAACAATTAACGGTAAAACTTCCGCCGTTATTTTCATAAAAAGATATTTCTGTCATTTTCTCATTCTGAAAATAATTACATTATGGGGTCCACCAATGATTGTGTCATCGTACGAATATTCCCTGTTAAAACGAATATTCCCCGACCAATCAAATATTATATAACAACTTGCTTACTTTGCAAAATTCATAAATATTACCCACAACTATAACATTATAACAAATTCAAACCTTAATATTCAAAAATGATATTTATAGAAAAATTCATCTTTTTCATAAAAGTTGGGGTCTTACAATAGTGTTAAGCGATCGTAAAGATACTTTGTCATTTCGTAGAGTTCATTAAAGATGGCAGAGTTAGCTATGCTATCGTAGAACATCCAGTGCAAGATCGCAAAGTCTGCCAGAAGTTTGCTAAGCTATGCCAAGACTGCAGAGTCTGAAGAAAGATCATAGAGCCTTCTCAAAAATCTTAAAGTAAAACAAAGATCGTAGAGTACGCTCTAAGATCGTAAAGTTAAAATAAGTTTGCAGAGTCTGCACAAGGATCGTAGATTACTAATCGTAGAGAGTTAATCGTTGAGAGCACATCATATAGTATCTCTCTACTCGTAGAGCAAGCAATCGTAGAGTACAATTTGTTGAGTGGATCAAGATAAGATTCTATGTTCAACATGAAACTCTACGATCAGCCAAACTCGTAAAGCTTTGCAGCTCAAACTTGAGACAGATAATAAGGGCCTTGCAGAGTGAAGATCTAAAAATGTTTTCCAATCATTCCTAATTCAAATAAAAGATCAGATAGTGTTGTGTTTAACCGTTATATTGGATATATGACACTACTCACAAGTGGTACGTAGGTGAAGATGCAGTCTAATGTGACTAGTCAGAGCCGAAAGCAATATGACATATTCACCCTAAAAGTTAACATCAGATAACATCAAAGAGCGGAACATTAAATGCACACCAGCAACTCTCAAACGGGAAGAACTCAAGGAGGTTTATAAAAGGGCAAAGAGATTCAAGTCAAAGTAACGAATCAATAAATCAAAAGGTTGAACCTCTACTAATGTTCTAAGAGTCTTACTCTACAAAAAGAGAACTTGTGACGCCCCCAAAATAGTTCCACACAACCCATTCTAAGTCTCCAAATACATGGTACAGAAACCAAATATAAACTTTATTAATACAACTGTCGTACAAAATACGACAACACATACGTTGAGAGTTTTAATACAAATATTGTCTTGTAGACAATATCAAAACTCAAATAAAGTCCTCATTACAAGTATTGTTAAACTATTTTATAAAATAGTGAGGACTGCTATAATAACCATCTTGGACCATTACTCCACTCCTTGACTAGTCCCAGTTACATTCTCGCCTCCTAAGAAGAACAATGGAATCAAAAGGAAAAGGGTGAGCTCAACTAGCCCAGTAAAGAATATTATGACTAAGATAATATAAAACAAATTATCCTTAGTCCTCAACAGGAAAAAATCTGATAGAATACAATAGACAACAAGTTTCAGAATACAAATGCAGCGGAAACATCAATCCATTAGAAGAGTTAAGTAGAGCATGATATCTATCATCTTCTATGATTTAAAAGTCTATCATCAATATTTTATCCCTGTAACATCATTCAATAAATATTTTAAATCAACGAATTATCCATGCATTACGGGCAAAGGATATTCGTTAGTATAACCAGTGGTCATGATCATGCCAAACACCTGTCCATCAATGTACTACGGGTTAAAGAGGATTTTCACCACAAACCTTATCTGTAACATTAAAGATTATGATTATATCAATACACAATTCCTGGTCATAATCATACCAATTAACAGTCCATCTTTGCACTACGGGCCAAAGATGACTTCTAGTATAAGCATGAGGATGATAACAATGATATAAAGATTCAATCAAGTGAGATAAATGATAAATATTAGAGAATTCTAATTCAATTTATCATGAGTTAAAATATGTCCAAATTGTCAACATGATAACTATTTGTGAAGTAAATTTCAAGAATGATATTCATGTATCAAAAATAATTTGGGCAGAAAAGAAAAATAAATTCTGTTGTGAATAGTACCAAATGAATAATACCGTATGTATGAATAGTACCGTATAAATAGTACCCTGACATGAAAAGTTTAAAATTTAATAAGAAAGTTCAGACCAATATTCCAGTGAAATGATATTAGATGAAGCGCAAAACTTAAGAAATTTCTAATCATTTCAAGAATTATAGAAGCAATACTTACCATAGTAAGTGTAAGACCCCGACTTTTATGAATAAAGATTAATTTTCTCTAAATATCATTTTAAATATTATGATGTGGAATTGATATAATGTTATAGTTGTGGGTAATATTTATAAATTTTGCAAAGTAAGCAAGTTGTTATAAAATATTCGTTTGGTCGGAGAATATTCGTACGACGACACAATCATTGGTGGACCCCACAACGGAATTACTGTCGGAGTTAGAAAACGACAGATATAATTTTTTATAAAAATAATGACAAAAGTTTTACTGTTAACTGTTGAAATACCCGGTGATAAAACTACAGTAATATGCGTGGTTGCACAGTAGCATACAGTATTGTACAGTATCTTTGATTATTAATACTTACGTGAGAAGTCACTCAGTTTTATTCAATTATTGCCACAGTAATTGTTGCATAGTATCTCACATTATTGATTCAATTATTGTCACAGTATCATCTGCACAATATTTTATATTAATAAATTAATAATTGAGACGACAAAATTAATCATATTATTATTTGCATTATTGACGATATCTAGAAAGTTCTGTCGAGGAAAGGGGTTTGGTCACCTAATTACGCGCCAATAAGGAGAAGTCCTTATCAGAAAGCCCCCTTTTCCTGGGAATGATCTGGTTATTAATATTGCGAGTTATAATATTAATGATGAATAAATATTTTAAAAATGTATTTAGTAAAGCCATGTAAATTGAGATAAATAAAGGAGATTTTTATGAAGTATTTGTTGTAAATTTGGCTTATTTTATGTACCCCCGCTTATCCATTTTTTAAAATTGTCGGTAGAAAGTTATCTCTGTTTTGTTTTATTACTTATATATATATATTTAAGTTTTTATTTTATTAGAATATTTTATTATGTCTGCATAGTGTTTGCATAGTACTGTATAATGCTGTATAGTGCAACATAGTAAGTCAGAAAATTTTTAGCTGAACGAATTCGGCGCCTGTGAATTTTCTTACTGTTCACCCGTGATTTTCTTAAATAGTACCCTGTCATTCTCCTATAAATAGGATGCTTAGTTTAAAAATAAAAATCACACCAGGATCAGAGAATTCTTCTTATATAATATTAAGCGTATTTCTTTTGAGTTTAAGGAAGCTTTGAGTGTAGAAAACAGTGTAAATATTCTTCAAGAATATCTCTGACATACCAGTCAGAAATACTCTCCTTTTAAGGTAAGGGATATTATTTTCATTCAATATTCGTAAGAAATAATATTTTCTTCCATACTCTGTAGTATTTAAGTAATATTATTTAGTTTTATATTCCTAATTCTACATTTATGTTGATAAGTATTGCTTCTATATTTCTTGAAATTAGTATAATATCCTTGAAATTTGTGCTTCATCTAGTATCGTTTCACAAAAATATTTTTCTGAACATTCTTGTTAAATTTTAATCTTTTCATGCCGAGGTACTATTCACGAAGTACTATTCATGAAGTACTATTCACTCGAGTATTATTCACCCAGGGTACTATTCATGATAAAAATTAATTTCTTTTCTGTCCAAATAATTTTTGATACATGAATATTATTCTTGAATTTTACAACACAAAATAGTTATCATGTTGACAATTTGGACATTTTTAAACTCTGAATAAATTAAAAATCTTTAATAGTTATCCTTGATTTCGTTTGATTGATGCTTATATTATTGTCATTATCCTCATGCTTATATTGTGATGAAAGTCACCCGTAGTGCATAGATAGACTGTTGATTGGTATGATTATGATCAGAAATAATGTATCGGTATAATCATGACATGTAATGTTATAAATGATGTGGTAAAAGTCCTCATTGGCCCGTAATGCATTGATGGATAGTTGTTGGCATGATCATGACCATTGGTGATAATAACGAATATCCTTGGCCCGTAGTGCATGGATAATTCGTGGATGTGATACTAATGAATATCCTTGGCCCGTAGTGCATAGAAAATTTGATGATGTGGATTATTTATTGAGCTGTGTTACAACGATAAAATATTGATGATGAACTTTTAAATCATAGAAGATAATAGACTTCATGCTCTACTTGACTCTTCTAATGGATTGTTTGTTCTGCTGCACTTAAACTTGTTGTCTATTCTATTCTATCGGTTTAACACTATTGAAGGCTAACAATAATTTATTCTGCATTATCTTAGTCATAATATTCTTTATTGGGCTAGTTGAGCTCACCCTTTGCTTTCATTGTTCTCTTCAGGAAATGAGAATATAGCTGGGACTACTCGGGGAATGGAGTGACGGTCCAGATGGTTGCTATAGTAGTCCTCACTATTTTGTGAAATAGTGTGATAATAAGTGTAATGAGGACTTTATTTGATTTTGGATATTGTCTACAAGACAATATTCGTGTTAAAACCCCCAACTTATGTTTTGTCGTATCTTACACGACAGTTGTATAATTAAGTTTATATTTAAATTTTGTACCATTTATTTGGCGACTCAGAATGAATTGTATATACCTATTTTGGGGGCGTCACAGTTGGTATCAAAGCTTAGGGATATGATCCTTGGCTGAGATTTGAGGCTAGAACTAGGAGGGGAGAGACGGGTAAATCTTTTGCTAGTATGACCTACCTAAGTTTATTTGTTATTTAATTGGTCGTTCAGAATATAGGGATAATATGTGGCATATCAATTAACCATTGTTTTGTGACAGTGTTTGAAAATAGCATCTAAAAATGTTGAGATAAACAATGAAGCACATGAGACCGTTGAGTCACCGACGATCAATAACCAAGATAATGTGCATCAGGAAGGCAATAATCCTTAGGTAAACAACAACACCGACCAAATGATGAACGATGGGGTGTTTAGGAGCTTTCTACAATTCATGCAACACCAAGCGAGAGAAACTCATGTTCAAAATGCAGGTGGAAACACTAATAACTCATGGATGGTCACTGTTAAGTAATTCAAGGAGCTGGAACCATCGGAGTTTTTGGGAAAGCCAGAACCACTTATGGCGGAGACATGGATTAAGCAGATCACTAAGATATTTAATGTCTTGGGATGCTCCGAGGAGCAAAAGGTTCCCTTTGCAACTTTCATGTTGCGAGGAGAGGCAGATCATTGGTGGGAATCTGTAAAGCCTACTCAAATTGTTGCACTAAAGATGTCTTGGGAGAAGTTCTAACAATTGTTCAACTACAAGTACTTTCCTGAAAGTATTCGTCACATTAAGGAAGTAAAATTCATCAAGCTGGAGCAAAATAATATGATCGTATCGCAGTACGAGGCTAAATTTGCGGAGTTATCCTAGTTTGCATCCCATTTGGTAGATAATGAGGAGTGTATGACGCGAATATTTCTAAGAGGTTTGAAACTCAAAATACGTCAATACCTCATTTCTCACAAACTTTGCTTGTATTCAGATGTTTTGAATACGACTCAGTTATTGGAGCGCGATAATGAGTCAGCCAAACCAAAAGATAGCAGTCGAAAAAACGATAATACCAGTTGTAGCAGTCATCGAAGCGGTGATAACAAACGTGGAGGAAATCATCATGCCAGAAATGGTAACCACTTCTGTGACGCCCCCAAAATAGGTCCATTCCATCCAACCCATTTTGAGTCGCCAAATACATGGTACAGAAACAACTACAACTTTTACAACCCATAAACTGTGAGTTTGAATACAAACATTGTCATCTAGACAATATACATACCCAACTATGTCCTCAATACAATTATTGATATATTATTTTACAAAAATGGTGAGGACTACTAAACAACTCTCTCAAGAACCATCAATTCATACCCCGACTCGTACCTGCTATATTCTCGTCTCCTGAGAAGAAAATGGAACAAAAAAAAAAGGTGAGCTCAACTAGCTCAGTAAAGAATATTATGACTAGGATAATATACAACAAATTATCGTTAGTCTTCAACAGGGAAAAATCTGATAGAATACAATAGACAACAAGTTTTAAATCAATATTCGCAGCGGAAAATATTAATTCATAGAAGAGTTACGTAGAGGATGAAATCTACTAATGTCTATGAATTTAACAGTCCATCAACAGTATTTTTATCCCTGTAACATCAATCAATGCACATCTTGTATCATATATTCATCCTTGCACTACAGGCCAAGGATATTCATTTGTTGGTCATGTTCATCTAAACACCTGTTCATCTTTGCACTTCGGGCCAAAGATATTCATCAGAAATCATTCATCTTTGCACTACAGGCCAAAGATATTCAATAATAACATCCTTTAAGACTGAAGATGATAAAAAATATTTTTAAAGAAGCGAATCCAGTGAAACAAAATGACAAGGATTAAGGATTAAGGATTCGTACTTTGTTTTATCCATGTCCAAAAATACCTCAAAAATAATCATAGTGGTGTAAAATTCAAGAATGATCAAAACATGGATACAATCAAAGCTAGTATTCACAATAGATATTTTGGACGAAAAGAAAAAAAAATAATTTTTCTGTGAATAGTGCCGTATTCGTGAATAGTGCCGTATACGTGAATAGTACCGTATACGTGAATAGTAACTCCGACACAAAAAGTTCCAAATTTGATAAAAACGTTCACCAATATTTCGGCATAATGATATTGAAGAAAATAATATCATTTAAGAAGAAAATAACATCCCTTACCTCAAAATAGCCGTACTTCTGACTTATTTTCGGTATAGTGCTGACAGAAACTCGCACCGTATAGCAACACTCAAAGTATACTCACAAGAATACGCTCGATAATATAGAGAGAGAAAGAGAGAAAACTTTGTTTCTGGTGTGATTTTCAATTCTAACTTAGCCCTCTATTTATAGGAAAATGTTAGAACGCCAAAGGAGACTAAATTAATAAAATATATTATTTCTTTACCAATTTCCTACGCATGCCTAACTTTGAAAAACACTTCAGGCCAGCCACCTTTGAACCCATTTAGCAGCCCTCATGTTAAAATAAAAGTGGGTCCCACCCATAATTTAATAAAAATCATTTTATTTTCTAAAACTTCAATAATTCGTAGAAAATAGCTCGTTTATCAGAAAAATTCGAAACTCGCGACTTTCCATGGAAAATTCCATTCTCTACAACTTTGCAGAAGAAAATTTTTCCAAATTCCAAATAGAAATTGACCGAAATCCACAAACAGGCGATTTTACAGTCTATACTCAATTTTCGGTCAAAAATTATGTCCACCGACACACAAAACATGTGTTACATATTTAATGCCACAAAAATACTCTACCTCCTCATATACTCATATATCCCACATTCATTGTAAAAATATCATCGTTAATATATTATTAAAATAATATATTTAAATGAACTATTTTATCAGAAAAAGATAAAATATTAATTTTCAACAATTGTCACATTAAAAATTTTCTCCATCTATATCCACATAAAATAAATATTTTCTTTATCATAATAATCAATAATTAATTATTAAAAATAATATTACAGAATCACAGTACTGACAACCAGGCCGTTCCCAGGATAGAGGGGGCTTTCCAATAAGGATTTCTCCTTACTGGCGCGCAATTAGATGATCAAACCTCTCCTTGACAGAACTTTCTAGACATTGTCAATAATGTTATCTGATAATATTATTCAAATAATATGAATTATTGATCTGATAATGGAAAATACTATGCAGTGAGAATTATTGAAACAATAATAATATAAATATCAACGCAGCAATTATTGAATCAATAAAGTAATGAACAGTAACTCCTGTAGAAATTATTGAGTAGTGCCTTCTTACGTAAGGATCAATAATTCAAAATACTGTGCAATACCGTGTGCTACTGTGCAACAACGTGTATTACTGTATTTTAACCACCGGGTATTCCAACAGTGTAAACGGTAACAACTACGCCGTTATTTTTAAGCAACTTATATTTGTCGTTTTCTTCCTCCAATCGCTTTCTGTTATGGGGCCCACACATGGCTGCGCCGTCGTACGAATATTCCCCGACAGTACGAATATTCCACGACCAAACGAATATTCCCCGACAACAATGAATATTTTATAACCACTTGCTTATTTTGAAATATTTGCGTATTTTACCCATAACTTTCCACATTAATCAAATCAACCCTTACTATTCAAAATAATAATTAAAGGAAATTAAATTTCATTTATTAATTATTTGGGGTCTTACAACTTCGGTGATAACCCTGGCCAAGATAATAAAAGAAATGAGTCAAGTGAAAATTTCAAGAAGAGAGGGTTCAATAATGATGAAAAAAATAGTAGCACCAGCACCCGTTTTCAAGGAAGGAGAACAACCACCGGTCGTATGCTACAAATGTGGAGGGTAGGGACACATCAGTTCAAACTGATGACATTCTAAAGACTGCTTTCAGAACTCGGTACGGGCATTACGAATTCCTAGTCATGTCTTTTGGATTGACCAATGCTTCTGCTGCCTTCATGGATATGATGAACCGAGTATTCAAGGAATATTTGGATCATTTTGTGGTTGTCTTTATTGATGACAGCCTCATTTACTCCAAAAATCGTGAAGATCATGAACAACACTTGAGGCTGATACTCCAAAAGCTTCGTGAAAACAAGCTATAAGCCAAGTTGAAGAAATGTGAGTTCTGGCTTAAGGAAGTAACATTCCTTGGGCACGTGATATCAAATCACAGAATATCTGTTGACCTAGTGAAAATTGAAGTAATACAAAGCTGGGAGCAACCTAAGTCAGTTACCGAAGTACGTAGCTCTCTTGGCTTAGCTGGTTATTATCGGAGATTCGTGGAAGGATTTTCTCAAATCGCTACACCATTAACTTAGCTGACTCGAAAAGATAAAAAATTTGGTTGGAGCAAGGAATATGAGAAGTGTTTTCAAGAACTCAAGAGGAGACTCATTTCAGCACCTATTTTGACAATACCATCTGGTTCAGAGGATTTGTCATATACAATGATGTTTCAGGCAAATGTTTAGAATGTGTTCTCATGCAACATGGGAAAGTCACAGCCTATGCCTCACGACAACTCAAAGAATATGAGAGAAATTATCCTACTCATGATCTAAAGTTGGCAGCAGTCGTTTTCGCGCTTAAAATCTGAAGGCATTACCTGTATGGGAAGAAAGTGGAGATCTATACGGATCATAAAAGCCTCAAATATTTCTTCACCCAAAAGGAACTCAACATGCGACAACGACGTTGGCTCGAGCTGTTGAAAGATTATGATCATATCATTCAATACCATCCTAGAAAAGCGAACGTCGTAGCTGACATGTTGAGTAAAATATCATACGCGGGTACGAGTGCGATATTGTCAACGCAAAAGCCCATTTTGTATGACTTGTAAAGGATGGAGATAGAGTTAAAGACTCCAGGGACCCATGTGATGATGTCAAATATATGAGTAGAACCGACTTTAATCGATAAAGTTAAAGCTGATCAAGCTATGGACCTGGAGCTGATGCGTATGAGGAAGAAAGTACAAGAAGGTCCTATTTTGGAAGCAAGAATCGATGAAGAAGGAATACTTCGAGTCAACTCCAGACTTTGTGTTCCTAACGACTTTGATTTGAAGTATAAAATCATGATGGAGGCGCACATCACACCGTTTACAATCCATCCTAGAAGTACCAAAAATGTACCGTGATCTTCGACATACATTTTAGTGGAGCAATATGAAGAAAGAGATCACAGAGTTTATCTCAAGGTGTCTAACTTGTTAACGTGTCAAGGCGGAGCATCAAGTGCCAAAAGGTCCATTGCAACCACTTGAAATTCCATAATGGAAGTGGGAGCACATTACCATGGATTTCGTTACTGGTCTTCCCAAGGTTTCTCAAGGCATATATGCAATTTGGGTCATTGTTGATAGATTAACCAAGTCTAATCATTTCTTACCTATACGAGAAACTTATTCACTTGAACGTTTTGCTTGTATATACATAAATGAGATTTTAAGACTGCACGATATGCCAGTATCCATAGTTTTTGATCGAGACCCAAGATTCACTTCACGGTTTTGGGTTAGTTTGCAAAAAAACTATGGGCACGGATTTACGATTCAGTTTGGCTTATCATCCTCAGACGGACAGACAGTTGGAGAGGACTATTCAAACTCTTGAAGATCTATTAAGACTCTATGTCCTAGACTTCAAAGGAAGTTGAGACAAGTTCTTGTCATTAGTGGAATTCTCCTATAACAACAGTTATCAAGTAAGTATCAACATGGCTCCATTCGAGGCGTTGTATAGAAGCAAGTGTCGTTCTCCAATATGCTGGGATGAGGTAGGTGAAGCAACGTTATTGGGACCTGATTTGGTACGCATGACAACGGAAAAGATTCAAATGATCCGACAACGTATAAAAACCTCACAAGATTGACAAAAGAGTTATGCTGATCTTCATCGAAGGGACGTGGAATTCAATGTTGGAAATCATGTATTGTTACGTATTGCTCCATGGAAAGGAGTTACGAGATTTGAAAAGAGAGGAAATCTCAATCATCGATTCATTGGCCCATTTGAAATCCTCGATCGAGTAGGAACTGTAGCCTATAGACTCGCCTTACCGCCAATTATGTCTCGTGTTCATAATTTTTTTTCATATATCTATGTTGCGTAAATATGTGGAAGACCCGAACCACATTACTGATTTAGAACCAGGTGAGATAGCGAAAGATTTAACGTATGAAAAGGTACCTGTTAAAATCTTGGATAAGAAGGAACATATTCTACGCTCAAAAGTTATACCTCAAGTCAAAGTTTTGTGGAGAAATCACAATATTGAGGATATGACCTAGGAGTTAGAATCTGAAATGAAAACACAGTATCCTCACCTCTTCGACATACTAGGTACGTACACCAATTTCGAGGATGAAATTTCATAAGAAGAGAGGTTGTAAGACCCCAACTTTTATGAATAAAGATTAATTTTCTCTAAATATCATTTTGAATATTATGGTGTTGATTTGATATAATATTATAGTTGTGGATAATATTTATAAATTTTTCAAAGTAAGCAAGTTGTTATAAAATATTCGATTGGTAGGGGTATTCGTTTTATGAGAGAATATTCGTACGAGGGCACAATCATTGGTGGACCTCACAACGGAACTACTGTCGGAGTTAGAAAATGACAGAAATAACTTTTTATAAAAATAACGACAAAAGTTTTACCGTTAATTGTTGAAATACCCGATGATAAAAGTACAGTAATACGCGTGGCTGCACAGTAGCATACGGTATTGTATAGTATTTTTGATTATTGATGCTTACGTGAGAACTCATTCAGTTTTATTCAATTATTGTCACAGTAATTGTTACATATTATCTCACATTATTGATTCAATTATTGTCACAGCACAATATTTTATATTATTAAATAAATAATTAAGACAATAAAGTTATTCATATTATTATTTGCATTATTGACAATGTCTAGAAAGTTCTATCCAGAAAAGGGATTTGGTCGCCTAATTGCGCGCCAATAAGGAGAGTTCCTTATCGTAAAGCCCCCTCTTTCCTAGGAATGATCTGGTTGTTAATATTGTGAGTTATAATATTAATGATTAATAAATATTGTTAAAAATGTGTTTAGTAAAGCCAAATGAATTGAGATAAATAGAGGGAATTTTTATGAGATATTTGTTGTAAATTCGGATTATTGCATGGACCCCCACTTACCCATTTTTCAAAATTGTCGGTAGAAAGTTATCTCAGTTTCGTTTTATTACTTAAATATATATTATAAGTTTTTGTTTTATTAGAATATTTTATTATATATAGTACTGCATAGTGTTTGTATAGCACTGTATAATGCTGCATAGTGCAACATAATAAATCAAAAAAATTGCAGCCGAACGAATTCGGCGCCCGTGAATTTCCTTACCGTTCACCAGTGATTTTCTTGAATAGTACCCTGCCATTCTCTTATAAATAGGATACTTAGTTTAGAAATAAAAATCACACCAGAATTAGAGAATTCTTCTTCTATAATATTGAGCGTATTTCTTTTGAGTTTAAGGAAGCTTTGAGTGTAGAAAACAGTATACGTTTTCTTTAAGAATATCCCCGCCATACCAGTCAAAAATACTCTCCTTTTAAGGTAAGGGATATTATTTTCATTCAATATTCGTAAGAAATAATATTTTATTCTATACTCTGTAGTATGTAAGTAATATTATTTCGTTTCATATTCCTAATTCTACACTTATGTTGATAAGTATTGCTTCTATACTCCTTGAAATTAGTAGAATATCCTTGAAATTTGTGCTTCATCTAGTATCGTTTCACAAGAATATTTTTCCTGAACATTCTTGTTAAATTTTAATCTTTTCATGCCGAGGTACTATTCATGGGGTACTATTTATGACAAAAATTAATTTTTTTATGTCCAAATTATTTTTGATACATGAATATTATTCTTGAATTTTACTCCACAAAGCAGTTATCATGTTGATAATTTGGACATTTTTAAACTCTGAATAAATAAAAAATCTTTAATATTTATCCTTGATTTCGTTTGATTGATGTTTATATCATTGTCACCATTCTCATGCTTATATTGTGATGAAAGTCATCTTTGGCTCGTAGTGCATAGATGGACTGCTGATTGGTATGATTATGACCAGAAATTATGTATCGGTATAATCATGACATGTAATGTTACAAATGATGTGGTAAAAGTCCTTATTGGCCCGTAGTGCATTGATAGACAGTTGTTGGCATGATCATGACTGATGTGTTAAAAATATGTACTGCAAGTGCACAGTGTCGAATTGTAGAACTGGCAAGTACATGTCAAACCCACAGAGAATAGATTAATTTTAATGTTTTCTTAATATTTATTTTAGGCAAATTAGAAATAAATATTAAGAATTAATTAACTAGAATATGAAAATAATTAATGAGAAAATAATCTAGGAATCTGAATCCACTAAATAATAAACATAACATATAATTCAATCTCTTCTATTTTTATAACTCAAATTATGATTTTGATCTCTCTTCCCTTTAATTTCGTAATTTACAATTAATGTGGGCAATCATAGACTATGAAAATTTAAGGATTAACTATAACCCATCAAAACTTCTTTGAGCAAGCATGGATTATGAAAAACTCATATTTTAACAATAATCTATCAAAACCTCTTAATTAATTTAAAATTACATAAGAACTATAAAACGAAGGTATTTCAATAACGAAACATAAAGGCGAAATTAATTAAGCATAAAAGCATAAATAATAGAAGAGATAAAAAATATTATCACGAATAATTATTTAATTTCATCTTCATCCTAGATATAAAAAATTAACTATACATGAAAAATAATTAAACTAACTAAAATAAAGAAAAAGTAGAAGATTGAAAATAAATAAGAAAACTCTCTTTATTCACGATCCTCCAACAAGTGTATAATGAAATTTAATTTACTCCTACTCCTAACCTAAAGTAATACAATCCCTCTCCCTTCTCTCTAAAACAAGAGACCTATTTATAGGGAAAATAACTTTGAATCCTAATTTAGATTCATTGAACTTGAACACTTTTGTTCCCTTTCCATGTAGGTTTCAATTTCCTAGTGGCAATCAACTTCGCAAAAAGATCTTCTAGATAAAAAGATCTTCTAGATTGACTTTTCTTTCTCTTGTTGGATTTAACTTGCACACTAAGATTGTTCAACCTCTTTCCTTCTCCTTGTCGGATTCTTCTTGGACATTCCTTATATGAATAAGAGCATTAAATATCGTCTGATCACCAAGATTTTGACTTTATTGCAACAAATATTAAATCCTACAAAATAAAATAAAACATATTAATTTAATAAACTAATATAATTAAAAGGACAAAATTAGGGATAATAAAATGTATGAATTACGTGTCTATCAATGACCATTGATGATAATAACGAATATGCCTTAGAATTTATTTTCAATATAGCTACTTTTGATTCACAACTCTTTTTTATCGATCCCCGACGCCTTTTAGTTTCAACATCCGAAATTTTTACTTCCTTATCTTGTTTAAAACAAACATACTCTTTCCTTTTCAGTTCATCACTTCCTTCGATTTTCTTAGTAGCCCAACTTCGAATACTAAATCCTGCCTCTTTAGCATATGCATTGTAAAAATCCTTAACTTCATCTATTATTTCAAATTCTTTTCCAACACTAGGTTTGAGATGGTATGATACTAGTGGATTATAAATAAAATCTTCCCTACCTTCATCACTTACCCATTCAATTCTCCTATTTTCTACTTCCATTTCACTATTGTTTACATTATCACCACATTCATCACTACCACACACTTTATCCTCTAAATTATTATCCATCCCTACAGTTAAAAAAAACAAACAACATTTATTCTTATAATCATAAAACCAATCAACAATAATTTTAATTAGCCTATATGCATAAATTGACCATGTTATTATTCTTGTGAACAAAATTCTTTTACAAAGCAAGTACATCTCAATGTGGCTCAAAATTAATACAGTTATGGAGCTTTACAACGACTGTGTATCATTGGGCTTGTGCAGGTATATACCAAAAGTAGAGGAAGACATATTTGCCAGATAATTGGAGTAATATAGGGGATGAGTAGTGGGTTTTGTTAACCATATATTGTTTCTAAAATTTAATCTTTTGACCAATTTAATTTTTCCTTTACAAAATTTACCATATAATGTTTCTAAAATTGAAACTTTTTTAGAGGGATGGAGAAAATTGAATAATTTTATTCTTGAGCTCTATGATAGATTGTTGAATCTTCAGAAGGTTAGGGTACCTCTATTACAATGTTATTATTTTTTAAATTTTTTTTGGCGATTGTTCTAATCTTATGCTACAAGTTTTTACTATTTTCTTTTGTAAAATGTAAATATTGCAAGAAATTCCTGGAAAATTTTCAAAGCCAATTGATTATATAGGCAACAAGGGTCGAAAATGTAGAATTTGCAAGTTCCATATTTACACTCATAATATAAACATGAGGTCAAACGTAATTTAGTGTGCTCACTTAAAGCAACATTGGTTGTTTGAATCAATATGAATCAAGGTCGGTTATATGTTTGATTATAAGGAGTTTATACTAAATGGCATGCTAATGGGTAATTCGAAACATCTTCATGTTAAATATATTTCCCAAATTGATTATCACAAATTAAAAAAATCTCATCCACAGCCAAATATTAGTATTGTTAACTTTGAAAACATTAATCTTCACGTTATTATTCAGAAGCCTATTTAGAGAAGTTGATTTCGAAGTGTTGGGATGTAAACTACGTTACTAAACATGCACTAACAGATCTTAGATTTTGTCTCTATTTTGTAATTTTGTAAATGCAAACATAGGGAAAAAGGGATCAATCCGAATCCCTTTTTCACATTCCTTTTCATCACTTACGAATCCGTAGTCGGAAAATAAAATCTCATCCACAACCAAGAAGCAGACAAAGGGGCACAAGAAACACCAATTCAAAAACCACCTAATAAACCCTAGATTTCTTACCTAATAAACCCTAGATTTCTTACATGACAAACAAAAATTACAAAATTAATAAAGTTATGGAAATTACAACCCTAGATTTTTTGCTCCAGTTCGTCTTAGGCTCGTAAGTCGAGTTTGTTGAAGAAAGAAACCCTTATATATATGGGCAATATGGCCATGCACATCTGGGTATGTTTTATTTCTGTAGAGTCTGTCAAAATTACGTCGTTTTGATATATTTATTTAAAAAAAAACTAATTCTCTCCTTCCAAATCAGGAATCAAAAACAAATATGTTAAAACGACGTAGTTTTGACAAATTGTGCACAAATAAAATATACACAGCTGTGTGTGACCATTATTCCATATATATATATATATATATATATATATATATATATATATATATATTATGAGTATATATTGATGGTGTTGGCAAAAGTAGCCCAACTCATCCATAAAAAAAAGGGTCCTTAACACTAATATACAACAATTAGAAAGTAATAACAAAAACAAAACACCCACAAAATAATTACAAAAATAACACAACACAATATTACTTTGCTAAAATTACGCGTCATTAACTCCCTACACGTCAGTTACCGACTTTTATATTTTCAACCAACCGATCAACAATTCACGTTAATGAAGAAAACAAGCAACTTTGAGATCAGAAAAAATAGAGCAACGACAGATCGGAGAAAATGACTTCTCCAATGGCGATGCAACTTTGAGATCGGATAATATCGAAGAAGATCAACAGTTACTTCAAGATCAACAACAACTTCAAGATCAACAGCAACTTCAAGATCAGTAACCAGCATCAATCTGTAACAAAGTTGATTGTTAATTAATTCGTTACAGATTTGTATACTGAGGTATTTGAATTTAAAGTTTATATGCATATAGTTACCCCGTGGTTACTATATACTCATATATTGGTTACCTTTCTTAAGTTTTTTGCTCTTTCATTGGTCACAAAGTCAGTATACTGACTGTTTTGATTGTAAAATGCGTGTAAATATATGTTTTATATTCTGGTTACTAAGTACATATAAATTGGTTACTGTTTATTATTGATTTGGTTACTGTATAATGTTTATTTGGTTGCTGTATACTTTAAGTGTTTATTTGGTTACCCCGTGGTTACTATATACTCGTATATTGGTTATATTTCTTAAGTTTTTTGCTCTTTAATTGGTCATAAAGTCAGTATACTGACTGTTTTGATTGCAAAATGCATGTAAAATATGTTTTATATTCTGGTTACTAAGTACATAGAAATTGGTTACTGTTTATTATTGATTTGGTTACTGTATAATGTTTATTTGGTTGATGTATACTTTAAATGTTTATTTGGTTAGCCCGTGGTTACTATATACTCGTATATTGGTTACCTTTCTTAAGTTTTTTGCTTTTTGATTGGTCACAAAGTTAGTATACTGTCTATTTTGATTGCAAAATTAATGTAAAAATATGTTTTATATTCTGGTTACTAAGTACATAGAACTTGGTTACTGTTTATTATTGATTTGGTTACTGTATAATATTTATTTGGTTGCTGTATACTTTAAATGTTTATTCTACTGATATTTTTTATATTGATGGTTACTTATTAAATACATTGGTTACCTTCCTACAACTGTTGGATCTTTAAGTACATATAAATTTGGTTACTGTATAATGTTACTTATAAGTACATATACATTGATGGTTACTTATTAAATACATTGGTTACTTATACTGACTGACTAATCTAAATTTGGTTACTGTATAATGTTGTTATGATTACTGTATAATATTAGTGTGTTTTATACTAGTTTGTTTTATATTGGTGGTTAATTATTGACTACATTGGTTAACTTCATACAACTGTTAGTCTTTAGTTGGAAACAAATTGATACTGTTGAAGAGAAGGCGTGTCAGTTTATGGAAAGATTTGATCCAGTTTATGGAAAGATTTTATAGATTATGGAAAGATTTGATCCAGTGGTAATTTGGTAATTTCTGTCAAGTTTGGAGTGTCAGATTTTGGCGTTTTCGAAGCCTAATTTCATTGGAAACGGGCCAACGATCAAAAGCCACGAGCTTTGCTCATGATGTACATGGTTTTTTGGTCAAATTTCATCATTTAGGCCTTCAAAATGACATGTAAAAATATTGTTTATGTTCTGGTTACTAAGATTATGCAGTTTGATTACTGTCTAATATTGATTTGGTTACTTTATAATATTTATTTAGTTGTTAGACTGTGGAGATGATTCCAGTTGTGCTTTACATCAATGGAACATAAACAAAAAGAGTGAAAATACAGGAATATATAATTGTTTATTGTTAGTAACCATTAACCACATGGTTGGTAACATTTTTGATGGTGTACAGTAACTAAAATTGTTATTGATTAATATTTTGATTTTTGATTCCATCATGAGTTGTCAATATAAAGTAAACATATACATTGAACAATTGGTAACTGTTTTGAAATATTTTTATGTAAATTTGGTTACCCATATAAAATAAAATGGTTACCTCTATATTCATATTTAGTTACCAACTGAACCATTTCCAAATAACTTTATAACTATGTAATTTAAAAGTATCCATCAGTTAGATAAATGGGAACCCTCACATGTACATTAAGCACTTGATAACTGTTTTGATATAAGTTTTTAATTATTTGGTTACTAACAAGAACTAAAATGGTTACCCTTATGTGCATGTTTGGATACCAACTGCACCTCTCAAACTATTTTTATTTTCATATGAGATCTATAAGTAACCATATATATAAATGAAAACTCTCACATGCAAATTTAATAATTGATGTTTGTCCTGATACAAGTTTGTAACTATCTGGTTACTAATAACAGTAACTATAATGTAACATAATAAAACAGTAACCACATAATTATATGATAGTAACCAAAATAGGTTTTAATGGTAACCAAAACATAAATATCATGTAATGAAACCCAGTTTAGACAATCCATGTATACTAAACAATTACATATTAACCAGAATAAAAATAACAGTAACCAAAATCCCACATCGAGGGCATAATAATAGTAGCCAAACCATAAGGTAGCAGTAACCAAAAAATAATAAAGAAGTAACCAAATAGTTATATGAAAAGTAACCAGAACATATTTTAATGGTAACCAAAATAGAAACAACCTGTATATCCAACCCAGTTTAGGCAACCCATGTATACTCTCACATGTACATTTAACACTTGATATATGTCCTGATACAAGCTTGTAACTATCTGGTTACTACCAAAAAATAAAATGGTTACCCTTCTATGCATGTTCAGTTACCAACTGCACCTTTCAAATAATGTATCTGACACAACTTAATACGAACCAACAAACAATGTCAAATAATTGATTATATAATCAAATATGTAATTCTATTTACATAAGCTCCAATAAACATTACATACTCGCTAACCATAATAATTGGTTATGTTTGAAGGAATTTACAAAAATAATACATCAATGTATAATAAACAAATACATGGTTTATTATGACTTGGGTTTATTATTTACAAAAATAATACATCCACAAACTAATGATGCTTTAAACTTCTCCAACCGACTTGAGTTCAATTTCTTGATAATAATGCTGGGGACTTCCATGTCACCAATATATAACTTTTCCAATGAATTTTCTATTGCATTCCTCATAGTAAAGATCCCATAACTGTAAATAAACAAAATCAGATTTACACAGTTATTAGTAACCAGATATAAACAATATCTATATCATAAACAGTTACATAGTGACTAACAAATAAGAGCTAACTAACCAAAACATAATATAACAATTACACAGTAGCCAAAACAGACTATAACAAATAACCAACATCCCAAATTGACTGCACAATAATAGTTATCATATCATAATATAACATTAATCATACCATAATAAAGCAGTAACCAAAAAGTTATATTATATAATCTAATGATAACCAAAATATAAACAACATGTAGTACAAATTAACCATTTTATATAGTAAACAAAACATGTATACCAAAAAATATACTAAAGAAGTAACCAAACAGTTATATGCTAGTAACCAAACCATATTTTAATAGTAACCAACACATAAACAACATGTAGACCAAACCCAGTTTAGTCAACCAATGTATACTAAGCAAATACACTGTAACCAAAATAACATATAAAAGTAACCAAAATCCCAATTGAGAGAAAAAGAATGGTATCCAAATCATAAGCTAACAGTAACAAAAAATATACTAATGATGTAACCAAACAGTTATATGTTAGTAACCAAAATATATATTAATGGTAACCAATACATAAACAACATGTACACCAAAACCAGTTTAGTCAATCATGTATACTAAGCAAATACATGATAACCATAACAACATAAAAAAGTAACCAAAATACCAAATCAAGGTAACAAAAATGGTATCCGAATCACAAGTTAACAGTAACCAAAATATAATGCAGAAGTAACCAAACTGTTATATGATAGTAACAATAACAAAATTTAAATTAACACACCTTTAAAAATTTTTGGGTTGGAAATATCTTCTGGTTATGAACTTGAGCTTCTTCCCATGACATTTGTCGCCATGATCTCTTTCTGAATAACATCAAGAGGCTTGTTTGAAGCAAAATTTCTATTATCTCGATAATAGAACAACATGTATGCTTTCTAATCCAAAACCTTCTTTTCACTAACTTGAACAACCTGTGAATCAACAAGTGCAACAAAAGTAAATTAAAAAACAATAAAAAAAATAAAGGACTTTTAAACTATGCAAACTAGTTGCACCCCCCAAGAGCCTGAAGGAGATCAATATTTATTAACCAATTTACGCCACCAATTAGTTAATTAGTCTAACAACTATGACGATGAAGATGAAGAAAAAGAAGAAATACTAGTAGAAATACCAGTACAAAAAGAAGAAGAAATATCAGTAGATGAAGAAATATTAGATGAAGAAATATCAGTAGATGAAGAAGAAGAAGAAGAAGATTTTAGAGAGAGAAATACCCGTACAAAAGTTACGGGAGATGGGAGAAAAGAAGGACGTGTTTCAAAAAAAAAATCACAAGATTTGTCATATCATCCCCTAAATTAAATGAATCCTAATTACACTAATATTGTAAATAAATATGAAAAAGTGTATTATTTTTGTAATTATTTTATTTATGCACCATTATTGTAATTATTTCTAAAAATGTACTAGGAAATGTAAATAATCCAAAAAAAATGAGTTTTATGCTTATATTTTTAAGCCCAATCAATTTGACTCTTTTTGGACGAGCCCAATTTTGCCTGAGCACAAAGATGGCCAACATAACTCTTTTCTTAATAAAAATTCAAAAAGTAATTTATTTCACTAACTCTATCCAAAATAACGTTACTGATGGGTCTTCAACTTTGAGGTTTATTTTGATGATAATAATAATTAGTAAATATGCTAATTAAAAAGTTAGAATCCTCTTCATAAAATTTATATTATAATTGTTTTTAATTATTTTACTTACTTTGACCAAAAATATTTTTTAAATCTTATTGAATTAATATTTTTTTGACCTTGATAATTTAATATGAAGAGTTAAAGAAATTAATTCAGTAATATTTTTAAGGTCAGGAACTCGTATTATTCTTTAATGATTTTATACACTAAAACTTTCAAAATATTGTATTATATATTAAAACTATTTTCACAAAAGAGTAAAAAGAAAATTGCAAAAAGTAAAAAGGCTTAGAATTCCATTTTATCCGAAAATGGAATGGAACTTGGGGATTTGGAATTAGGAATTAATATGCTCATGTGATTAGTAAAAGAAAAGGCTAAGGCTTAAATCCTTTACCTTGCTTTGTCAGAAGCATGCATGTGCTGGGTATTGAATATTTTGGCAATGTGCTTTGTTGGAGTGTGATTATTTGGGTCTAGTCAAAGTATAACATAATTTATTTAATGGGCTAGATTTAGTGTTGACCTATAATATATTTATTTTGACAATGAGAGTCTTTATTAAAGAAAGATTGTATTTTCTTATTTGGTGGGATAAGAAAGGTTTATTAGGACTCCTACTATTCAGGTGAATATGACATCTATAAATACAACAATAAGTAGGAGAAGATGGGGAAGAGCAAAAGAGATACAACACAAATACACAACTTGTACTTCCAATATTATTATAGTGGATTACTCTCTCCGTGGTTTTTTTCCAATTAGGTTTCCACGTAAATCTTGTGTTCGTATTTTATATTCCTTTATTTATGTTTTTGTGAGTGTATTTCGTGAGTTTGGTTGCACAACAATACAATCAATTATATAATCAACCGTTAACGCGATTTTGATATGCTGTTTTGATGATTTCGTCAGGCGTACAAAATTTGGCGTTAACATTGGCGCCGTCTGTGGGAAAATTTTTATACTGTTATTTTTTAATTACCAATTACCGAGATATAATGAAGACGATACAATTATTTGAAGTATTTTGATCCGGATCATATGCAGAACCATCACTAATTCAACTAAAGCCAAGTCTTTTGTCTCTCTCTTTATTATTTTTGGCAAGCATGAACAGACATTCAAGTACTCCCTAGAATTCTTGATAGCCACCCAGTTGGACTTTGTGGCAGCCGCTTGTAACTGCTTTATATATGGCTGCATCACATAATTAGTAGTCTTCATTTGCAAAAGATAAATAAATAAATAAAATATGTTATTTGGTGTCACATAAAAGCCAAGTTAATAAATAAAAAAAGTACTGTACACCTTCTGTTATCATGTACATGTACATCTTCTGCTATCATGCGGCTTGGGATAATCATTGACATTAATATTTCTTTGCACGTATATATGTGTATGAACTCATGTTCATGCTCATGAAATTTTTTTTCAATAAAAGAAAGGATGCAGTAGCCGGTTTGCCAAACCCGGGGAAGCGGAGCCCACCAATTTTTAGTCATCTGACTGCGGTGATATACCTATACTACTAAATCGAACTTATCTCTAACCGTATCAAGTCAGCAGCCTACGTGGACCCAACAGAGAATCAGGAGACACATGTTCCTCAAACACAACAATAAAATCGGTCCACCGCCACCAAAAGATCATACGATACATGTTCAAGTCAGCAGATTGATTGTCAATGATTCTTTACACAAGCAAAGCCACAAGGGTTAATTGATTATATGATCTGCCTACCTGCACATGTGACATGGTTTGGGGCCTGGCCGATGTCGCGTTGGGATTCGACAAGATAATAACATACTCCACATCCGTGTCACTTGGATGGCTATGCTCAGCTACTAGTCAATAACAAAAACAACTATTCTCTCTATATGATACTTGTTAAAGTTTTTGACTCCGGACGCCAAGGGCGTACTACTTTCATCTACAATCTCTTGAGTAGAACAGGAATTTAGAAATCACCTTTTCAAGATTGGATTATATTTTTCAGTCGTTGAGGAATAGATGATATGGGAACCGATTCATAAAGGACATGTCCATAAAATTGTTTTTCAATAAAAGTGGCAGCCGACAGCTATGCATGATGCACGATTTTCAATCTTCGAGTTAGCTGGGATTAAAAACGGCTCAAGCGTGGTTCAGCGGCGGACCAAGTAGCAATGACACCAAACGTCCTTCGAGAAGGCTTTGATCTTCCGAAAGGATGAACATTCTACGGATATAAATTCCGAGGATATAAATCCAAAGGATAAAAATCTCGAGGATAAAAATTCCGAGGATAAAAATCCGGAGGATAAAAATCCCGAGGATAAAAATACTGAGGATATAAATCCCGAGGATAAAAATCCGGAGGATATAAATCCGGAGGATAAAAATCCCGATGATATAATTCCGGAGGATATAAATCCGAAAGATATAAATCCGTATGATATAAATCCCGAAGATAAAAATCCCGAGGATATAAATTCAGAGGATATAAATCTGGAGGATAAAAATCCGGAAGATAAAAATTTCGGAATTTATTTGACCATGTGATAGAAATAGGAAGGAGCTTTTGTTGAGAAGGCTAACTTTTATAAATTTAAAAAATGTATCTATGTTTCTTCTTTTGAGCTAATCCATGTCCAATCTTTTCAGTCAATCCGAGCCCTTGAGTTTGAATCCAAAAAATCTCAGCCTTGATTTTCAAAATATGCTACCAAATGACTATTTTGTCTCAAACTTGAAAAATCTATAAATATGAGGCTTTTTATTTTATTTCAAGTTGTCAATCTCTAAACAAAGAAAAGCTTACTCTTCCTTACTTACATTCTCTCTCTCTAAAGAAGCTTTCTCTCTTCTACTCAAAGTTATGATCTTTTGTCAAAGAGAAAATTGGTAAAAGTATTTGAGATATGTTATTGAATTGATTTATTTGAATTATCTCATACTTGTTTATATTTATAGATATACAAATATAAATTTCTATACACATTTATATATATATATATATATATATATATATATATATATATATATATATATATTTCATCTATTTATATCATATAACAAATCAATACTTTAACACTGAGACTATAACAAAGATATTCCTCTTAAGTGAGGGAATCAACTGAACGAGAATTCAAAGTCTTAAGTGGCTTTTTATTGATATCATATATTTATAAATATCGTAAATTAGACAAGTACTTAGACACCGAGAATATAGCTGAGATTTAACTCTTAAGTGAGTGAATTAGCCGAACGAGGGCTCAAAGTCCTAAGTGGTCTATCGAAAATATTTATATAAATATTAGTTGTGAAAGTAAAAATTTATTCATAACTTAGACACCGAGACTATAGTGAAGATATTTCTCTTAAGTGAGAGAATCAACCAAACGATGGCTCAAAGTTCTAAATGACCTTATTTAATATATTCACATCATAGATCCAATATATTAGTATATATATCTTTAAGTTAAACAAATTTATTTGTTATATCACGTATTATTTAATTGATTCATTTATTATACTTGATATCTGTCATCACAAGTATTTGAACATAAAGTTAGTTATTCGTAAATACTTGTTGCATAATATAAAAGTTATTCAAACTTTTATATCACAAACCTCATTGATTATATCTGCTTACAAAGAAACTTATCATACACTATAAAAATTATTTAAAGTTTTATACCTAAAATTAATTCTATATCAGTTTAACATATAAACACATTATTTATAAAAAAAATGTAAAGCTTTATAAATCTGCACTAAATTATAAATCTGCTTATACATAATCATTTTTGATTAAAGCTTAATTTTATATATCTGCTTAAAAAGAAGCATATTCACACAAGTATAAAAGTTACATAAACTTTTATAATTGAGCATAAATTAATATTTACTTACACAAAAGCATATTCGCACAAATATAAAAGTCTTTGAACTTTTATATATATACGATCTTAAATTGTTATCTGCTTATTTGAGAAACATCAAATATATATATAAAGTTATTTAAACTTTTATATACTTGGGCTGAATTTTATCTGTTTACCTTAGAAGCATATTTTTGTCAAATATTTTGCAAAAAGGAAAAAGGCAGAGTTAGTTTATTTTATGTATTTGTGAGAAAGACGAGTAATTCTTTGACCAAGATAAGAGTTTTAGAGAGCTTGTGAGGCGAGGGAGATGTTGTCGTTTCAAGACCAGATCATAAAATAGAGCTAAACTCAAACGAAAGGTGCAACTAAGCTTGAGAAAGGAGGAGGAAGCTTGCTATTCAAAATAGTTAGTTGTGTATAGTTGGAAGATGATCTTTAATACTTTGTAAAGGCTTCTTTGCTTGTAGAATGAGTATTTATTACTGATAGTAATAGAATATTAAGTCCTGGAGAGGAGCTTGAGACTAGACGTAGCAATATACCCTGGGTATATGTTGTGAACCTGACAAATTTCTGTACCTTTTGTAATTGAATTTTTACTGTCTTGCATACTAATTTTTAACACTGCAAATTAATTCATTAAAAAAATAAAAATAAAAGCCTAAGATAAGATTTTAACCGGTTATAATCTATTCAATGCCCCTTCTAGATTATTATTGGACTTTCAGCTACTCTAAAGTTAATACTTAAGAGTCAAATCTAATTCTTTTGGGAATATAGATACAAGTAAACAAAGAAAAATAAATAAATATTACTTCTAGTTCTGTTATTCTCGACTTCCATTCTCACGTACTCTCTCTATCTCCCACTTGTCTTACTTAAATCAATTGTTTCTAATCTTTTAATTCAATGTTTTTATGGAAAGGTTGGTTTCATCTCTTTCAATATCTTTGAATTGAAATTTACATGATACAATGCTTTAACTTTATATCCATTAATTGTGAATCAAAAAAGTTATTATATTTTATCATTGATATCTAGTATTTTAACTTTTGTAATTATGTTATTTATGAACGATGATCTTAGATCATTCAATATTATTTTGTCAAAAAATTAAATAAATTATAAATAATGTTTGAATTGTGTAAAAGCAAAAACATATGTAAAATAAAAAATAAAATAAAAAGTCAAAAACAATTAGCGAGTTAGTCAAAATTCGATTATCAATGTCATGTTAATCAATTAAAATTGTTTGTTTTGTTTTACACATTTTTTTCTTAAATGATTAATACTATGTGTTATAAAACAAATTAATAACATTACCATGACATTATTATTATATAAATATATATGGGTGTGCATGTCAACCGGTTGCCAAAAGAACTATTTCAACAACCATGATCTCCATCGTTAATTAATATAATTAATGGTTGAGGTAGAATAGAAAAAATACCATGCCGCTATAACGTGTAGCGGTAATAACATTGCTTTTAATATTTACAGCATTTACTATACTTGTAATACACATGCATTTTATAAAAAATATTAATAGAAGAAACAAAAAAGTTTGAATATTTATTTGAATATAAATATATATTTTGTGGCATGAAATATGGTAATTCAATTAAGCTGAATTAAATATGTGATAAGTAAGAAATGTGGTGAAAATAATAATGAGCTTAATTTAAGCTTATGTGATATGCCTAGTGTGGCATAATGACGGACTAAATAATTGATTAATTAAAATTAATGAGGAAATAATTAAATAATATGATGGACTAATTACTATTATTATTAATTATTTGCTATGTGCAACAACATGTATTGTGTGGTTGTATAAAATAAAGTTCTCTGGTGTATAAGATATAATGTGGGATGTTAAGAGTAATATGATAATATGTGAATAAATATTATATAAGACTATATGGTAAAAATAAGCTTAAGTTATGTACTAAACTCGTATAAATGAGCCTTGTATGGCATAATGGTACATGGAGAATAAATAAAATGTGTATTTTGATTTATGAAAGGAAATAAAATTGAAGGAAATAAATATTGATATTAATTATTATTATGTTATTTGGGTGTAATTAGAATAATAAATTTTATGAAAAATAATGGGTTGTTAGTACCCAACTAAATTATATTCTAACCCAATTTAAATATTATTTGGATTAACCCAATGTACATGGATTATATGATTATATGTATATGTGCCCAAACTTAGCATAAGGTAATAATATTTAGTCATTAAATTTAACCTTGTGAGCCCAAAAAGAAAAGCACATTGATAATGCTAAGGTCTAAATTGAGAATGTAGTGTATTAAAAAGCATTGTCCCAAAATTATTATCCCATTTTAAACAAATGTTGAGCTTTATAATTGCACTCACGTGAACAAAATGGGCTATTCCCCCTACCTTGCAGAGAAACCAAAACGGCTAGAGTTCATGGTGATGATGGTTGGGGGTGTGGGTTCAATAGTAGCAATAAAAGCTTTCTACCAAACCCTCCTTGTCCAATGGTTCCTTTTTCATTCTATTAGTTTAATTTCTTTGGAAAAACCCACCAATTGGTCAATAGCTTCTCTATAAATGGAAGCCTTCTTCTTCTTAGACAAGCTACTAATGCTTGATAGTGGTTTCTACTATACTCTGTTATCATGAGCATGTTAGTTGAGTAGGAAAGGAAGGGTGAATTTGATCAAATTTACCGCTCAGGAAGAACTAATAAGAGAAATGGAAAGATTGGAAATAGAAGTGAAGGAACTCTTGAAGTTATTTGTAATGGAAGCTTGTCCGACATTGTTGGATATAATAAAGGAATCGCAAGAAAAGGATGGAGAGTGCAAAAAGTTAAAGAAAAGGATAACAAAAAATGAAGAAAAAAGGTTCAAATGGATAAGGACGGTATATTGAGATTCGAAGGTCGAGTGTGGGTGCCAGTCGTAACAGAATTAAGAGAGGAGATCCTGCACGAGGCGCATAATTCATCATATTATGTTCATCCAAGAGGCACGAAAATGTATCGGGATCTTCGACAACACTTTTGGTGGCCCAATCTGAAACGAGAAGTTACATAATGCTTCGGTAGATGTCTTACTTGTCAACGAGTCAAAGCAGAGCACCAGAGGCCTTCAACTGCTGGAAATACTGGAGTGGAATTGGGAGCACATTACGATGGACTTCGTGTGGGACTTCCGACCACACAGAAGGGTTATGATGCCATTTAAGTTATTATGGATCGACTAACGAAGATAAATCATTTTCTACGAATCAAGATCCGATTCGATTTAAATCAATTGGCTAAGTTGTACATTAAGGAAATCGTTTTGCGACATGGAATGCTGGTGTCAATTGTTTCCGATCGATATTTGTGTTTCACGTCAAATTTTTGAAAGAGCTTGTAAAAGAGGATGGGAACACAGTTGAGATTGACCACTGCTTATCATCCTCAATCCGACGGGCAGAGTGAATGAACCATACAAACGCTAGAAGACATGCTTAGAGCTTGCGTGATGGATTTCAAAAAAAATTGGGACGATCACTTACCTTTTAATAGAATTCGCTTACAATAATAGTTACCATGCGAGTATCGATATGCCACCATATGAAGCTCTCTACGGAAGGAAGTGCAGAACATCGTTGTGTTAGGATGAGGTCGGTGAACGATGACTATTAGAGCTGGAAATAGTTCAACAAATGGCACACACGGTGACAACAATAAGAGCCAGATTAGTAGCAGCTCAAGATCACCAGAAGAAATACGCCGATTTACACAGTCAAAGCTGAGATTTTGAAGTTGATAGTTTTGTGTTTATGAAAGTATCTCTCTGGAAGAGGAAGATAAGATTCGACGAGAAAGGGACATTGAGTCCGAGGTTCATAGGACCGTTTGAGGTATTGAAGCGAGTAGGCAAAGTGTCGTATAAGGTAGCTTTACCTCCTGAATTGGAAAATATCCACAACGTGTTTCATGTTTTCGTGTTACGTCTATACAAGCCCGACTATAAGCACGTGATATCCTATGAGCCCATTCAAGTGGAAAATGATATGATATATAAAGAAATTCCTGTCTAGATAATAGATAGGAAAGAGCAAACATTAAGAAATATAATTATATCTTTTGTAAAAGTAGTTTGGCGAAACGATAATGCCGAGGAAGCTACGTGAGAATTAGAATAAGATGAAGATGGACTATCCCCATCTATTTGTGTAACTGTGACAACTCGAGAAATTAGACAAATTATTAAAATCTTAAATGATGGATTTAAGGTCAAAGAATAGACTTAGACAGAAAATAAGTGTATGCGTTTGATATTTTTGGGAAGGAATTTTGAGGATTTCAAAATTCTGTGAAGAATTTTGGTGAATTATTCAGGATTAAGTGTATATGTTCTGTGAATATAGTATTATATGTGTACAATATTTGGTTAAGGGTCAATGGTTGACCAGATAGCCTATATCAGTGGCAAACCCTAATATTATATTTAGAACGTCAACGTTCAGTTAGAAAATTCTTACGATTTATATAAAACCCTAATTTGGGAACCCTAATGCTAAGTATAAAACCCCTAGGGTTAAAAGTTATGTGAGTAATGAATATGAATATTATGTGTTTGTTTTTATTTGTTTATTATATAAACAAATAAAAGAAACTAGGGTAATCTAATTATATATATTAGGAATGAAAAATTGAATAACTTAAAGGTTACGATACAGGAGAATATTAGTATATAAAATATATACTAATTCTAAGAGATATATTTTATACATCTCAGTTAATTAATTTATAACCTAATTATAGCAAGTCTAATTAGGTTAAGGAAATAAATGTGCACGAGTAAGGATTTATGTTATAATTGAGGAAATGAAAACCCTAATTAAATAATTAGGGAATGGTAATATTAAGAGTGTTGGAATATGTAAATTAATTAATATTATTGATTGATAAGAATGTGTAAATATCTATAATAATGAGTAATAGTGCAGGTGATAATAGATTTAATATTACTAAGGATGTCAAGTAATGTAAACAAGCCCAATAGTTTATTTAAGCGTTGGACTTGTAGATAATTTGATTTAAGAGCAATTAAATTGTTAAACTAGCTCAATATTAAATTTAATGGGCAATTATGCTAGTAGCACAATTATCTAATTTTGGAGGCCCAAGTTCATTTTAATTAGTAGCCAAACCAATAAATTAAAATGTTCAGGTGTTGGCCCAATTATGAAAGGATTTTTTTTGTTCATTTGATAAGAAAAATAAAAGCAATTAAATTAAATCAAAACGGGCTAAAAGAAGTGACATGTGGCCGGGTGAGGTGGGAGAAAAAGGAGATATCATGTGAGGAATGATGATAACTTGTTTTAGTGGATAAAGTGGTTCAACCACTCCCACCAACTACCACATGTGTCATTTTTTTAATAAATCTATCACATATTACTAAGCTTGCAAGCAATAAAATTAAACCAACATGTGGGTGAATAAGGGCCACATTGGCCGGTTTATGTAGGAGGAAAAGGAGGATGAGTATAGATATTTGTTATATAACTATATCTAATAAAATCTATCATATCTCTTTTATTATTCTAACAAGAACTAAAGAGAGAGAGTGAGAGAGAAGAGAGGCTTCGGCAACTCCAAAAAGAGAAAGAGAGGAGATTTTGATCTTCCACGCCATTCTAGATCCATCACATAGTTTGGAAGAACAAGATTTGTTTAGAAATCAAAGGTATAAAACCAAACCTAAGTTATCCTTTTTAAGTTATTTTGATGGAATAAAGATCTAAGTTTTTAAAACTCAAAAATCTTAGATCTACATGATTTAGAGTGTTTTATGTGTGGATCTATCCATTTTAAGTGTCAAAAGTTAGATCAAAAGCAAGAAAAGTGAAGCTAGGTTTTTAAAGTGTAGAAAATCCTAATTTTCTTAGTATTGATTGGGTTTAATCTTGTGTTTGATGCTTGTTTGATGAAATAGATCATGTATTATGGTAGATTCATGGGTATATAAAGTATTAGTAGGTATTATGATGAGTTATGTTGGTTATTATGTGAGAACATAGAAGTTTTCTTAGAAATCACAAAGAGTTAAAAATCAGATTTTTGTGAAAACGAAATGCAAAATTCAAATGACCATATCTCCTATTATATTTCAAATTTTTGAGTGTGATCAAGTCATAGAGTTAGATCTATGAGTTTTCTAACTTATCCAAGTGGAATCACTAGAAAAGGTGTTGTAGATTTTCGTGTGGACTGATTTTAGCAAAGGAGTAAAAAACTGCAAAGTACCAAAAAGCTATTGCCCAGAACTTTGTAAGGGCTGTTTCGGCAACTTAGTTTGTGAAATAAATTTTTGCCTTTTGGGACATGAAAATATATGATATATAGTACCTCCTGTCCAAAAATGAGTTCATTCAGACTTAAAATGACCAAGTTATTACCATTTAATTTTTGAGATTTTCCGACGAAAACAACTATAATCGGAGTTCTATAACTCCGATGGCCACAAAATTTAAACTAGAGGCTCACATTAACATGTATAAGATTGTGTCAAGAGATGGGAATTTCTGGAGTTAAGCATGATAGGGCTACTTTCTTAAGCTATACACTAAAAATGATTTTTGAAAAATATTAAAGGAAGTTGGAAAATTATGGAAAAATACTTTTTTTGTATGAAATATATGTATATGTGTTTAGACAAAGGATAAAAAAATAATAAATTTATTTGGTATTTTCGTGAAAAGGATATGGAATTCATCTTGCTGGATTGAAAAGAAGTTAACTGAATTGAAAATATGTTGAATCCAGCTTGCTGGATTGCAATCTAGTTACTGGATTTGATATTCAGTTTGCTGGATTGCAGTTTAGTTTGTTGGATTGGCCATCTAGATACTGGATTTTGAATCCAGCTTGCTGGATTCCAAATCTGGGTTGTTGGATTGGTATTTGACCTTTATGTTCAAGAAAATCTTATAATATAACATTAAAGTATTTAAATCATATAAATATGTTAATAATGATTGAAAAATCATGATAAATGGTAATAATTATCTGAAAATTATTACAAGCCTATAAAAAATATTCTGACTGATAATAAAATTATCTAAGTTAATTGTTAAGTGTTTAGGCAGAGTTTAATTGAACTTAGACTCGATAAAAGTCCGACTAGACCGTTGGGATGTCAAATTTGTGTCAGGTTTAACTCAGACTATAATAGTTTGACTTGATACCGAGTCTTATGTGTGTTGTAGACTGATAGGGTTATATGTTTAGGTTATTCTATGTATATCTATATATAATAATATTATATTATGATGATATTATTCTAATATTGGAGATCTATATTACTAATATTAGGTCTTCGGATAAAGCAATATAAATTGCGTAGCGGTAATCAACGGTTTAGGCAAGTTTTTCTTAACTCTACTTAGAGTTGTTTCATTCAGATATACTTATGATTAATCATTGCTGATTGCCATGTAGAATTGTACTCTGTACATATTTCATGTATAAGTCAGGTATGAAAGGCTGATCACCTTCATTACCATTCGGTCCAGATAAATTTGTTCATGTTTAATACTTGTTAAGTCAAAAGTTTGTTCGTGCTAGTTCTCAATTATATTGATGAATTATAGCCAGCTTATTATTCAGACTCTTTCAATTATGATATATCCTTAAATAAAATTTAAACTTGCTGGGCAACATTCATGCTCACCCTTGCTATATCATGATAAACATTACAGATAAGGCGAATACGTTTGGATACAGGAAAGGTTAAAAGCCAAGTTCAGTTTGGGATAAATGTGCAGCTTATTTGTAACAATTATGTATGATAATAATGTTCTATGTTAGATAGTTTATGAATTGTGTATTAAGTGAAGGTTTTCGACCTTGGGATAATGTGTAAAGTGTATTGTATAAACAATTTATGTTTATATCTTCCGCAATAGTTATAGAATGATTGTACCAGATCCGTGGTGATTTGGGACCCGGATTTGGGGATCTCACATTAACCTTGTACAAAATTCCGAAGATGGAATTTTTATAAGGGGGAGGATGTAATACCCATGAATTTTATAAATAATATTTATAGTAGAAATAAAAAGGTTTGGATATTTATTTGAATATATATATATATATATATATATATATATATATATTTTGTGGCATGAAATGTGATAATTCAATTAAACTGAATTAAATATGTGATAAGTAAGTAATGTGGTGAAAATGATAATGAGCTTAATTTAAGCTTATGTGATATGCCTAGTGTGGCATAATGATGGACTATGTAATTGATTAATAAAAATTAATGAGGAAATAATTAAATAATGTGATTGACTAATTACTATTATTATTAATTTTTTTCTATGTGCAATAACATGTATTTTGTGGTCATATAAAATAAATTTGCTTCATATATAAGATATAACGTGGGATGTTAAGAGTAATATGATAATATGTGAATAATTATTATATAAGATTTAATGGTAAAAATAAGCTTAAGTTATGTAAATTACTAAACTTGTATAAATGAGCCTTGTGTGGCATAATGGTACATGGAGAATAAATAAAATGTGTATTTTGATTTATGGAAGAAAATAAATTTTAAAGAAATAAATATTGATATTAATTATTATTATGTTATTTGGTCTAATTAGAATAATAAGTTAATGAAAAATAATAGGTTGTTAGTACCCAACTAAATTATATTCTAGCCCAATTCAAATAATATTTGGACTAACCCAATGTACATGGATTATATGATTATGTGTATATGTGCCCTAACTTAACATAAGGTAATAATATTTAGTCATTAAATTTAACCTTGTGAGCCCAAAAAGAAAAGCACATTGATAATGCTAAGGTCTAAATTGATAATGCAGTGTATTAAAAAGTATTGTCCCAAAATTATTATCCCATTTTAAACAAATGTTGAGCTTTAGAATTGCACTCACGTGAACAAAATGGCCTATTCCCCCTACCTTGCATAGAAACCAAAAAGGCTAGAATTCATGGTAATGATGGTTGAGGGTATGGGTTCAATAGTAGTAGTAGAAGCTTTTTACCAAACCCTCCTTGCCTAATGGTTCCTTCTTCATTTTGTTAGTTTAATTTCTTGGGCAAAACCCACCAATTGGTCAATAACTTCTCTATAAATGGAGGCCTTCCTATTCTTAGACAAGCTGCTAGTGCTTGATAATGGTTTCTGCCTAAGCATGGTATATATAGATATTCATGATACACGAGTGAGTTTAAGAGTATCATCAAACATGTTCACAAATATCATATTCTAACTCTCAACGTAGTATGTTAATATTCACATTCAAAGTGCGTATTTTATTTAGTAAAACTTCTTCAAGCATGCAAGGTAAGTTCACACATCCCATATCATGCTTCCATAACCACATCATAGTTCACATAAATATGTTTTAAAGTTCAAAACTCGGTGTATGCATAGTTCATGTACACATAGCTAAAATAGTATTTTACTTGCATTTTTCTTTTAATTCACGCTTGACTATACCATACCCTCACCAACAAGGTAAACTAATATATTAGTCATATTTTAATGTATATCAGAACTTGATACATTGGCACATAAAGTCAGAACATGTATTACGCAATGTTTATCAAAATTTAGTTTCCAAATCCTTATACTTCTTTGAACGTTTATACTTAACTCAACTAACATGACTTACTATATACATAAAAAATCTCAGTCCACAAGTTAAGGTTGTTCATAAGCATATAATAACCACAGTAGAATGCTCAGAATAGAACAAGATCACAAAAATTACCAGACATGACTTGCAGTCGGTGCAACTGTGCGGTCATGTACTATAGAAGTGGCGCGACCGCGCCACTTCAAACAAAATCAAAAATAAAGGCTCTACTTCTGCAGAGCTCCAACACAACCAACATCAAACCTGAATCCAAACAACCTATACAACTCTTAATCATGCAAACAAACCTAGACTACACAATGACATGCTATTCTACATCAATTAACAAAGAATTTCTAAAATTGTAAGAATTTAGACAAAACTCAAATTAAGAACAAAAACATAAATTATACCTCCTTGAAGCTTAAATTGTATTCCTTCTCTTCTCTGATTATGCTCCCTCAATGTTTTAGCAACTCTCACTCTCTAATGCACTTATCAGTGAAATTCTAGCAACTGAGAAATAAAGAGTTTGGCTACTATTTATAGAGAAAATAATTGCCCAATTCATGGCTTTGTTCCATGGTTTGATTCATAGGAAAATGGAAGAAAACAATGAGTAGAAGAGAGTTGGCCAACTGCTAATCCATAGCCATCATCACCATGGATTTGTAGCTGATTAATTTCAAGCAAAGAGGATATAGGCTACTATTTGAGTACTGTTGGGACACTTAATATAGGACACATGTTTTAAATCTCAGCAACTATGTTTATAATGCTTACTTTTTTCCCAAAATAAAATTTTAATGTGTTAATGCTATTACATAATGGAAAGTTAGGGATTATTTATGTACTCACATCATATAATCCATGTACATTATTCTAGTCTAATTATTATTTATAACATGTATGGAATCCATTTAATTACCCACCAGTAATTTAATATCCCCTTAAAACTTTATTATTCCAGTTATACTCATTTATTGGAATAATTTAAAATTCTTTGATAGAGTACATCTTTTAATGTTTCCACTCATACTTATTGTCACATAAGCAATTATTTATGCAACTTATAATTTCTTACACTTTACTATATAGTTTAATAAATCTTAATATGTGGTTGCTATATATAGTATAGTCACATAAGTGTCGCACTACACTATATAATATAATTGTATTCCATATATTTATATATTTAATTATTGCACACTTGCACAAAAATCAATATAATCTTATTATATTAATAACTTACTTATTTGTTTTATGCTAAATAAAAAAATTATTCATCTTATTGATTAATTAACATTAATATTAATTAATCTATTCCTCATTGATTAATGTAATTATTGATCTCTATAACAATTAATTAATATTCTATAATAACAATTAACAATTAATATTAATTAATTGTTCACTTAATAATTCCTTCGTCGATTAATATCATTATCAATATTTCTCATCACTGTGCCACACAAGGCTTTCAACGAGTTCATCACAAACTCTATATATTCTCAATTATTCAATTATTTAATATAATTGAGTTATCTCATCTCATAACACGAAATCATTTATATTCAAATAAATATTTATTCCCATATATATTCATAAGACATGAAAATTCTCGGGTATTACAAACTCTCCATCCTTAACAAAACCTTGTTGTCCTAATTATTCAATCAAATTGATTATTTTGAGGACATATGTATGTATGTATTGTAGTGTCATTGGTAATTCTAGATCAAAAGATCTCCTTGGATATCTTATATCTATAAGACTTACTCTGCTCACCAAACAAATCTTGAAGGTGAAATAACATAGTAGGCGCATCCATTTTCTCGTGTTGACGTTGTAACTCATTACTAATGGATGTTAACATAACACACTAAGCCATTTGTACATCATTTTGCCACTTTCTAAAATTATTAAGCTTGTAAGACCCAAAATTTTATGAAATAAAAGTATTCAATTTTTCTATTTAGTAAATGGTTAAATTGATAAAAAGTTAAAGTTAAGGGTGATATATATAAAATTTTCAAAATACGCAAGTGGTTATAAAATTAACGTATGATTTGTTATGAATTTTAGGAGGTGACTGATTCAGAAATTATGTTTATAAATGATTTTTGGTAGAAAATTCTAGAATGAGTGGGCCCCACCTTTGGTTGGTGAAAATTGTGCTAAAATTTTATTTCAAAAGTGGTGGGTGGAAATAGTAGCAGGTAAAGCCGTCAGGTTGCAGGTCAAGTCTGCTTTGGCGTTCTAACATTTTCCTATAAATAGAGTGCTGAGTTAGAATTGAAAATCACACCAAAAACATATGTTTTTTTTCTCTCTCTCTCTCTATATTACCGAGCTTATTTTTATGAGTATTTCGATACTTTAAGAGTTGCTAATTAGTGCAAGTTTTCTTCAGCGTCATATCCGATATTCTAGTCAAAAGTACTGCTCTTTTGAGGTAATAAGAGTGTTTTGTCAGGTCGAGAGAGGATAATAGGGGAATAGAACGGTGGTCTATAGCTGTTGAGGATCTCCCTAAATAGGTGAGGCGAACCTAACTTTGGAAGGGTGTTTTGCCACTATCATATAAGATGTCTAATGACATACAACCTCGTGTTATCATAAGACAGTGTTGTGCACATCCACTTGCTGAGTATATCTACGAGCACTACCTATATGATCTTGGAGTTTGGTTGAAATATAATTTTCAATTTCAAACATTGGAGATAGTTATATGTCAAGAAAAGACTCACCATTGGAAAGAACATGATAATAATCTTCTCGTTTTTCTTTGAGGTCTATTGGGTCAACCAAGGATAATTCTATGGGCGTATGATATCTATCATAACCTAGACGCATGGCCTCCCATGTACGAAGGTTTTCTTGAGCTTTTTCCAAAGATTTTAATTTCTAAAACAGTTATTGACTGTACCTTTATGTAAGGTGCCATTGTGACGTGCTATCCAAGTTGGTGTCCAGAGTCACAGTTGGTATATATTTGTATCAAAACTCACAACATATGTGTTGTTGTATTTTACACGACAATTGTAGTAATAAAGTTGTAGTTGTTTTATGTATTATGTATTTGGCGACTCAGAATAGGTTGGATAGATTGGGCCTATTTTGGGGGTGTCACAATTGATCTCGTGATCATTTGTGTGGACACACTAAAGCAAGTATGTAGGTGCTTATTAGAGAATAAGTTCACTGAACGTGACTCGTTAAGGAATACCTAATGGAGTTTTACTTGCCTATCAATAGGAATTCCTGTAGTGATAGTAGTACAAGTGATCCTTGGACTTGAGATCATCATAGTATGGAAATAATTTTATTGAGAACTTTAGATAAGTGTGTCGTATTATATACGTCATTTGATATTTAATTTTGGTGAACCGAATAGGGTGAGGCAAACCCAACTTTGGAAGGTTATTTTTCCACTATCATACAAGATGTCTAATGATATACAACCTCGTGTTATCATAAGATAGGGTTGTACACATCCACTTGCTGAGTATATCTACGAGCACTACCTATATGATCTTGGAGTTTGGTTGAAATATAATTTTCAATTTCAAACATTGGAGATAGTTATATGTCAAGAAAAGACTCATCATTGGAAAGAACATGATAGTAATCTTCTCTTTTTTCTTTGGGGTCTATTGGGTCAACCAAGGATAATTCTATGGGCATATGATATCTATCATAACCTAGACGCATGGCCTCCCATGTACGAAGGTTTTCTTAAGCATTTTCCAAAGATTTTAATTTCTAAAACAGTTATTGACTGTACCTTTATGTAAGGTGCCATTGTGACGTGCTATCCAAGTTGGTGTCCAGAGTCACAGTTGGTATATATTTGTACCAAAACTCACAACATATGTGTAACAGTATTTTGCACGACAATTGTAGTAATAAAACTGTAGTTATTTTCTGTACCATGTATTTGGCGACTCAGAATAGGTTGGATGGATTGGACCTATTTTGGGGGTGTCACATTTGGTATCATAGTTTATGGATATGATCTCTGGCAGAGATCTGGGATTAGAACAAGGAAGGGAGAGGCGAGTAATATCCTTCGCTAGTGTGTGTCCTACCTAAGCTGAATTTTCTTACTTAAGTTGACAAATTGTGATATGTCAATTAATCTTTGTTTTGAAGCTATATTCTAGAATGATATCTGAAATACAGGAGATGAGCAATAGAGAAATCATGAGGACAGGGAAGATGGAATCTGAAATGAAAGCAAGGTATTCTCAACTCTTTGAAATACCAGGTACGTAAATTTCGGTGACGAAATTTTATAAGGAGTGGAGATTGTAAGACCCATAATTTTATGAAATAAAAGTATTCAATTTTCCTATTTAGTAAATAGTTAAATTGATAAAAAGTTAAGTTAAGGGTGATATATATAAAATTTTCAAAATACGCAAGTGGTTATAAAATTAACGTATGATTTGTTATGAATTTTAAGAGGTGACTGATTCGAAAATTATGTTTATAAATGATTTTTGGTGTAAAATTCTAGAATGAGTGGGCCCCACCTTTGGTTGGTGAAAATTGTGCTAAAATTTTATTTCAAAAGTGGTGGGTAGGAATAGTAGCAGGTAAAGCCGTCAGGTTGCAGGTCAAGTCTGCTTTGGCGTTCTAACATTTTCCTATAAATAGAGTGCTGAGTTAGAATTGAAAATCACACCAAAAACATATGTTTTCTCTCTTTCTCTCTCTATATTATCGAGCGTATTTTTGTGAGTATTTTGATACTTTAAGAGTTGCTAATCAGTGCAAGTTTCCTTCAGCGTCATATCTGATATTCCAGTCAGAAGTACTGCTCTTTTGAGGTAATAAGAGTGTTGTCGGGTCGAGCAAGGATAATAGGGGAATAGAACGGTGGTCTATAGCTGTTGAGGATCTCCCTAAATAGGTGAGGCGAACCCAACTTTGGAATGGTGTTTTACCACTATCATATAAGATGTCTAATGACATACAACCTCGTGTTATCATAAGACAGGGTTGTGCGAATCTACTTGCTGAGTATATCTAAGAGCACTACCTATATGATCTTGGAGTTTGGTTGAAATATAATTTTCAATTGCAGACATTGGAGATACTTATATGTCAAGAGAAGACTCACCATTGGAATGAACATAATAGTAATCTTCTCATTTTTCTTTGGGGTCTATTGGGTCAACCAAGGATAATTTTGTGGGCATATGATATCTATCATAACCTAGACGCATAGCCTCCCATGTACGAAGGTTTTCTTGAGCATTTCCCAAAGATTTTAATTTCTAAAACAGTTATTGACTGTACCTTTATGTAAGGTGTCATTGTGACGTGCTATCCAAGTTGGTGTCCAGAGTCATAGTTGGTATATATTTGTATCAAAACTCACAACATATGTGTTGTTGTATTTTGCACGACAATTGTAGTAATAAAGTTGTAATTGTTTTCTGTACCATGTATTTGGCGACTCAGAATAGGTTGGATGGATTGGACCTATTTTGGGGGCGTCACAAAGCTTCCTCAGAGAAATTGTCTACAACCGATGCAGAGACTAATATATTAAAGACAGAAGATAACTTTTCAGCCTGACGACTATTCTCAAATTCCTTAACCAATTCGTTTAATCAGGTTCAATTACCTTTTAGCATCTAATATGCTCCCCAGTGATAGTGAATTAGACATTTATAAGATTTTGTAAATGAATTTATAATTTAACAACATTAGCATGCATTCATTTTCTTAATCACCAGATTAATTTAGGTCTTTATTAAAATGGTGTCTCCCACTATTTCTTCAAACTATATAACCCTCTTTTGTATATAGTTCGATAAATTTTATATTGGTGACTTTGTAAAATCTGTTTAGTGAGAAAGGATTTAATATACAATAAATATATAGCCTTGTGTGTACAAAACAAAATATATATTTATTCAATAGTTAGACAACTCTAGTCAATTACATCTCTATACAACTCCTTTTAATTTTGCCTCTTAGATTATAATGGTCAAGTGTGTGGATATTTGAACTAAAATAATCTAAGTTAAGTCAAACCCAGCATTTCCATATAAGAAAAGAGAAAACTACAACCCTTGTGTGTGCACAACAAAGCGGTAATGTTCAATTTCTTATAAACATCCAATGTAATAAAACAACATCTTAGATATTTAATACTTTTCTTGTGTGTGCACAGCAAACTCATTAAATAATAATACTCTATCACTTTACCATGCTAGAAGGTGACATTTGATATTCCAAATATGTGGCGCCCCCAAAATAGGTCCACACGACCCATTCTGAGTCGCCAGATATCACACTATAAAAATCATTTACAAACTTCATTTATACAACTGTTGAACTGTTGTGCAGAATACGACCATAGTTAAATTTTGAGTTTTATTACAAATGTATGTAACTCTCATGGTGCCTCGACCACAACCTTACAATGGTACTTTACATAAAATTACAGTCAATAACTGTTTTAGAAATTAAAATCTCTGGAAAATACTCAAGGAAACCTTCGTACATGGGAGGCCATGCGTCTAGGTTATGATAGATATCATATGTCCACAGAATTATCCTTGATTGACCCAATAGTCCCCAAAGAAAAACAAAAAGATTACTATCAACTTCTTTCCAATGGTGAGTCTTCTCTTGACTTATAAGTATCTCCATTGTCTCCAATTGAGAATCATATTTCAAACAAACTCCAAGATTATATAGGTAGTGCTCGTAGATATACTCAGCAAGTGGATGTGCACAACCCTGTCTTATGATAACACGAGGTTGTATGTCATTAGACATCTTGTATGATAATGGCAAAACACCCTTCCAAAGTTGGGTTCACCTCACCCTATTTGGTTCACTAAAATTAAATATCAAATGACGTATACAATACGACACACTTATCTAAAGTTCTCAATAAAATTATTTCTATACTATTTAGGGAGAACCTCAGCAGCTATAGACCACCGTTCTATTCTCCTGTTACCCCCGCTCGACCCAGCTACACTCTTATTACCTGAAAGGAATTGTGAATTAAAAGGATGAGCACAACTAGCCCAGTAAAGAATGTCATGACTAAAGATAATTTACATCATCAATAGCCTTCATCAGTAATAAATCAGAGATTTAGATCATATGGTAGATGATAAAACTTTTCAACCATAGTTGCAGCGGAACGAGCAATCTATTAGAAAAGTCAAATAGACCATCAGATCTATTATCTTCTCCATGTTAAACGTCCACCAATAATGTTTTATCCCTGTAACATCAATCAACAATTCCTGTCCACAATCATATGAATAACTCATAATCATGATTGTGATTCTAACTTCTTCTTCGAACCCAGGACGAAGATAATTTTCATCACATATCTTCACCTGAAACATCAAAAATCATAGTTATACCAAATCAAAATTCCTACTCATAATCATACTAATAAATTCATCTTTGCACTACGGCCAAAGGTATTCATTAACAATTCATCTTTACACTACAAGCCAAAGACATATAACTGTATTTTAGAAGTGTCAAGTAGAGCATGATATCTACTATCTTTTAAGAATTAAAAGTGTATAATCAATATTTATTGCTGAGACTCAGCTTAATAAATAATCCACATCATCGAATCATCCATGCACTACAGCAAAGGATATTCATGTAATCATCAATGGTCATGATTATACCGAATAATCCCTGGTACCAATAACTGTTCATCAATGCACTACAGGCCAATGAGGACTTTTACCACATCATCTATAACATTACGGGTCATGATTATACCGAATGATCCCTGATCATAATCATACCAATGAACAGTTCATCTATGCATATAAGCCAAAGATACTCATCAATCAATAGTTCATCTTTGCATGTAAGCCAAAGATATAAAACTATAAAACCAATAATCAACAGTCCAACCTTGCACGTAAGCCAAAGATATACAATTGTAAAATCAATAAACAACAGTCCATCTTTGCACGTAAGCCAAAGATATACAATTGTAAAATCAAGAATCAACCGTCCATCTTTGCACGTAAGCCAAAGATGACTTTCATCACAATATAAGCATGAGGATAATGACAATGATATAAGCATTAATCAAACGAAAACAAGGATAAATATTAAAGACTTTAAATTTATCTAAATATTATCAATCACTTAATAAACTCATAATCAAATATTATTAATATTATAACAATATTTTAATCACTTCTTAAACTTATAAATAATTTATTTCAATTATTTACACTTTACCAAATAATGTATTTAATCATTCAAAAATGCCATACTCATAAGATTTCAACACCAATGATCAAATCCCTCATCAAAAATTTGTATATATCCTATATAGGATTCTTAAGCCATAAAATCATATTTTCCAATTTTGTTACTTCACATAACATATTTAATTCATTTACTCATAACTAGTTCATTTTCATGAAAAATATCAAATCAGTTCTAAAAATATTTCTTTTCTGGGATTTAGCAGAATATAGTCCCATATTAAACATATATTTTTCTCGGAATTTTTAAAATTCATTTATTATTTTTCATATGGCCAAAACTGCCGAATATTTGGACATTTATCATAAATTGTACTTTTGTCCAAAAATTTTGAAATTTACAGGGTATACTCCTATTATATACATGTACTCCCAATAAAAATTTCACCAAATTTGGAGTTAACCACAAGGAGTTATAAGAATGTACTTTTAAAATAGTCTTTTCCCATAAAATTCATAACTCCTAATCTGTACATCCAAAAATCTTTATTTTTGGACACAATCTAGAAAACTCAACAAATTATCATTTTAATTTTTTCCAGAATTTTTGAGGGTCAGAAAAATAATGAAACTGCAAATGGATTTTCGTCCACCATGAGGTAATCCACGTAGACAGATCATTTCCACAATTTAATAAGGAATGAATACAAGGGATCATTTACCATGCATGCGGTAATCCACATAGACAGGTTATTCCAACAGAATAATAAAGAATGGAATAACAGAAGAATTCACCATACATGCGATAGACCGCACAAATAGGTTATTCCCAACAGAATAATAAAGAATGGAACCAGGTCATGCGTAATCCGCACAGACAGGATATTCCAATAGAATAATAAAGAATGGAACCAGGTCATGCGTAATCTGCACAGACAGGATATTTCAACATAATAATAAAGAATAGAATAAAAACAGAATTCACCAGGCATGCGATAAACCGCACAGACAGGTTATTCCAACATAATAATAAAGAATGAAATAACAGAAGATTTTCACCATGTATGCGGTACTTCATATATACAGGTTATTTCAACAGAATAATAAGGAATGGAATAACAATAGCTCTCTTCATGAATACGGAAGAAATAATACCCCTTACCTCAAAAGAAGACTGGATACTGGAATAGTGAGGTAGCAGATTTCTCTTCTTCTTTCTCTCTATAATTTCTCTCTATAATAATTGCTTTATGACTTTAGTGAATTGGTGAGAAATGAAGGAAGAATGAACTTCTGTTTATATGAAAATATAGTTTCGATAATTGCACGTTTTGGGACTTAAAATATTACAGTATAATACCTTTAACTTTTCTTTTATTTTTAATTTAGTCCTGCAAGTATTATCAAACTTGCACCACCTCTCCTAATAGTAAATAATGTGAATTAATAGTACAATCATGTGACTCAATAGTTATAATTATGTGAAAATATGAATTACAGTATAGTACCTCCATCTATACCTCCATTATTAACTTAGTCATGCAAGTATTATCAATCTTGCACCACCTCCCCTAATAGTACATGAATGTGAATCAATAGTACACATATGTGAACAAATAGTTATAATCATGTGAATTAATAGCAATTAATTGCTCATTTATTCGATTAATTACTCGATTATTCAATATAACCTCCAGACATCAATTATTATCGAAATAAATGTCAATTTCCACAAACACTAACAATCCCATCACAATGGAAATATTTTCTCAAAAATTTCATTTTTGAAATTTTGAAGTTTGACTTTTTCCGAAAAAGTCAGCTATTGACTTTTTTGACCAAAAAGTCAACCCCGACAAAATTTGTGTTTATAGTCTATTTCTACTAATTTCATCGTTCTTGACTCAAATATCACGTCCGCGTCTCCAAATTTAACTCTGAACTGAAATTCAATTTTTTTTATAACATTCATCATTAATATTATAACTCACAATATTTAATAACCAGGTCATTCCCAGAAAAGAGGGGGCTTTCCGATAAGGATTTCTCCTTATGGGCACGCAATTAGATGATCAAACCTCTCCTTGACAGAACTTCTAGACATTATCAATATTGTAAATAATAATATGAATAACTTTGTCGTCTCAATTATTGATTCAATAATATATAAAATATTATGCAAATGATTCTGTGACAATAACTGAATCAATAATATGAGAGATATGATGCAACAATTACTGTAATAATAATTGAGTATAACTGAGTGACTTCTCACGTAAGTATCAATAATCAATACCGTGTGCTACTATGCAACCACGCGTATTACTGTACTTTTACTATCGAGTAGTTCAACAGTTTTAACGGTAACACTTTCGCTGTTATTTTTATAAAAAGATAATTATGTCGTTTCCTTACTACGATAATACTTCTATTGTGGGATCCACCAATGATTGTGTCGTCCTACGGATATTCTCTGACAAAAAGAATATTCCTCGACCAAACGAATATTTTATAACAACTTTCATACTTTGAAAAATTTTCACATATCACCCTTAACTTTAACCTTTTCTCAATTTAACCATTTACTAAATAGAATAATTATAAAAAAATTGAATACTTTCATTTCATAAAATTCGGGGTCTCACAAAATATATTTGAACGTTATAACTTAATATATTATCTTTTGAGGGTTTTATTATTAATTAATCTCATCTTGTTTAGCGCGCCTGCAAATATATATATAAAAATACGCGTCATATTAAACATACATTAACATGTATAATAATAAACTGAAATTAGTATGCACACAAGCCAATCATGTTTGATGATAAAGCATATACTTTGTAAAAATCTTATTCATTTATTAATAAAAAGTATTAATTTATTAAAGGCTTTTAATTATCTACATGATGTTATTTTATAAAATGTGATAAACCCATAGTTTTAAGCAATGCTTTTAGAATAATGATGATGATCATTCTAATAAGATCTAAATTCTTAGAAAGCTTAAAAGTAAAATAGTTTCCAATCGTTGGATTACTAAATTGGAGATTAGTGAATTCAGATAGATTGGTACATACGTGTAACAGACATAGATTGGAATACCTGGTGGTTAAAATACAGTAATACGCGTGGTTGCATAGTAGCACACGGTATTGCACAGTATTTTTGAATTATTGATTCTTACGTAAGAAGGCACTACTCAATAATTGTTAAATTAATTACTGTTCAATATTTTATTTTATTGATTCAATAATTGCTGCGTTGATATTTTATATTATTGTTGTTTCAATAATTGTCATTGCACAGTATTTCCCATTATCAGATCAATAATTATTTGAATAATAATATTAGATAACATTATTTGGCTATGTCTAGAAAGTTCTGTCAAGGAGAGGTTTGGTCACCTAATTGCGCGCCAATAAGGAGAAATCCTTATCGGAAAGCCCCATCTTTCCTAGGAACGACCTGGTTGTGATTATTATAATTCTGTAATATTATTTGTGAATAATTAATTATTGATTTATATGATAAGGAAATATATATTTTTATATGGATATAAATGAAGGAATTAATGTTGAGGTGTTTTATTAGTATTTTGTCGAAATAAAGAACGAAATTTGAAAATTTTTAGAAAATTAGTTTATTACTTGATTTTGTAAAATCTATAACTCTTTGTGTATAATGAGTTAGGAGATGAGCCATATATATAAATAAATCCATGGAAGTAAGCGAACCTTATAAATTGGAATCACCAAAAAATTAATTGTGGATTTTTTGTGGTGACTGTTTGAATGAAACTGGTCCGAAATACTCATAATTCGAAAAATCAGTGTTCTTGAGATATATTGCGTGAGTTATAATTTTTAATCTGACCGTTGGATCTTTGTTATTTTTGGATATATTATACATATATAAGTTGAGTACATGTCCATAAATTTTGAACCGTTAAAAATTAACGTATGATTTGTTATGAATTTTAAGAGGTGACTGATTCAGAAATTATGTTTATAAATGATTTTTGATGGAAAATTCTAGAATGAGTGGGCCCCACCTTTGGTTGGTGAGAAATATACTCAAATTTTATTTCAAATGTGGTGGGTGGTAATAGTAGCAAGTAAAGCCATCAGGTTGCAGGTCATGTCTGCTTTGGCGTTCTAACATTTTCCTATAAATAGAGTGCTGAGTTAGAATTGAAAATCACACCAGAAACATAAGTTTTCTCTCCCTATATTATCGAGCGTATTTTTGTGAATATTTTGATACTTTGAGAGTTGTTAATCAGTGCAAGTTTCCTATAAATAGAGTACTGCTCTTTTGAGGTATGGGATTGTAAGGGATTGTAAGGGATTGTTAGGGATGTTATTTTCTTCTTAAATGATATTTTTTTCTTCAATATCATTATGCCAAATTATTGATATGAGTTTTATTGTGGAATTTCTACCTTTTTCATGTCGTGGTTACTATTCATATATACGACATTATTCACGTATACGACACTATATTCATATATATGGCACTATTTACGTATATGATATTATTTATGTATACGGTAGTATGTACAAATACGAGTTACTATTCTTGAGTTACTATTCATGAGTTACTATTCATGGTACTATTCACGATAAAATTGGTTTCTTTTTCTGAATAAATTATCGTTGATTTATGAATCTTACTCTTGAAATTAAATGCAGTTGTTGATCATATTATTTTTATTATCATATATAACATTTTTATAACCCTAATGATGATATTTCTCTTTGACTTGAGTGTAAAGATGGGTAGATTATTGGTATAATCGTGACTATGGGTTCTCTTTGGCCAGTAGTGCAAAGATGAATTGTTGACTGGTATGATCATGACCATTGAATTTATAATTGGATATCTTTAGCTTAAGTGCAAAGGTGAATTGATCATCATGGTTATAATTATTGTTTATATAAATTCTGAAATGATTATATATTTCTTTGAGATATTAATATCTTTGGCCCGTAGTGCAAAGATGATATGTTGTTGAATATCTTTGACCTGTAGTGCTAAGATGACCTGTTGTAGAATATCTTTGGCATGTAGTGCAAAGATGAACTATTAATGAATATCTTTGGCCCGTAGTGCAAAAATGAACTTATTAGTATGATTATGAATAGGAACTGTGATTTGGTATAACCATGATCTTTGATGTTTCAGGTTAAGACAAGTGATGTAAATTATCTTCGTCCTGAATGAGAAGAGGAATTTAGAACCACAATTATGGTTATGAGTTATTCATATGATTGTGGACATGAACTGTTGATTGATGTTACTGGAATAAAATATTGTTGGTGGACTTTTAACATGGAGAAAATAATAGACTTTATGGTCTATTTGACTCTTCTAATGAAAATAATGCCTAATGATATACAACCTCGTGTTATCATAAGATAGGGTTGTGCACATCCACTTGCTGAGTATATCTACGAGCACTACCTATATGATCTTGGAGTTTGGTTGAAATATAATTTTCAATTTCAAACATTGGAGATAGTTATATGTCAAGAAAAGACTCACCATTGGAAAGAACATGATAGTAATCTTCTCGTTTTTCTTTGGGGTCTATTGGGTCAACCAAGGATAATTTTATGGGCGTATGATATCTATCATAACCTAGACGCATGGCCTCCCATGTACGAAGGTTTTCTTGAGCTTTTTCCAAAGATTTTAATTTCTAAAACAGTTATTGACTGTACCTTTATGTAAGGTGCCATTGTGACGTGCTATCCAAGTTGGTGTCAAGAGTCACAGTTGGTATATATTTGTATCAAAACTCACAACATATGTGTTGTTGTATTTTACACGACAATTGTAGTAATAAAGTTGTAGTTATTTTCTGTATTATGTATTTGGCGACTCAGAATAGGTTGGATAGATTGGACCTATTTTGGGGGTGTCACAATTGATCTCGTGATCATTTGTGTGGACACACTAAAGCAAGTATGTAGGTGCTTATTAGAGAATAAGTTCACTGAACGTGACTCGCTAAGGAATACCTAATGGAGTTTTACTTGCCTATCAATAGGAATTCCTGTAGTGATAGTAGTACAAGTGATCCTTGGAATTGAGATCATCATAGTATTTTGTGTATGATGAATTATACTTTGACTTATTCCTTAAGACTCTTAGGGTATATCAAAGGGTATGCTTGGGTATAATAAATTATACATGGAGATAATGTATGATCAATAAAGAATCTACCACTTCTAGTAAAAGAAGAGAAATGTCCTATGTGATTCGATAAATGACAACCCAATAATCATTGGCCAAGGCAGAATGAAATTAGAAAGGAGTTTCTAATTTGCATTATTTGGAGTTGTGCATTTAAGATTCGAAATACATATAATTAAATAAAATAAGACTTGACAGTAATTTCATGTCTTATATTTAATTGGGACATTGTATAGTGGAAGGAGTGAATTGTACAGTAACTATTTACTCAAAGGTTCTTTTATGATTAATGTTAAAATCTATATTATCTAGAAAGTAGTTAATCGCTAGGGAGGTTTATCCCTATTGTAAAATAAATATTATTTATTTAAATAAATTAATAATTTAATTTATTTATTTAAATAAAATTAGAATTGTTCTAATTGATTTATTCATAACAGATTTAATATGAAAAACCTAAAGGGTCGCACCATAAAAGGAAGAATAATTATTTAAGAAGTTAATGGCATAATCGTAATAATATGTTAAGTATATTTAATTTAATCTATGGTGATAGAAAAAATTAAATAGCTTAATATTTATTATTTAATTTTTTGAAAATATTAAATATATAAATTAATAAGAGGATTCTTATTATTATTATTATTTATATTATAATTATTATTATTATTTTAATTTCTAAAGAGTTGAAAATTAAGTTAATATAAGTACTCTCATTTATTCCTAATAAGATTATGAGACTAATTAATTAAAAGAGTTTATTTAATTATTTCTAATAAGATTGGGAGCCTAATTAATTAAAGGAGGTTAATTAATTAAAATAAAACTCAATTCCTTAATTGTTAAGGAGGGTTGTCCACATCTATAAATAAGAGGAGTCTTATTAAGGGTGGAGGTGTGGTTGACGTTTTCACAGAATACATAATCCCAATAGTTGGGAGAGTACGCTCTTTTTCTATAGAGATAAAAAACTAGGGTTTATCCAACCACCCATCTTCTTAAATCTTTCTTCTTCCATGGTGGATCACCTCTAGAGGCCAAACACTTGGGTGGCTAACATTGATCAAAGGAAGGAACCAAACCCGGTGGATTCAAGTTGAACGCGAAAAGGATTGGAGGTAAACTTGTACCTGAGGAAGCTCGAATCTTTAATGGTATGATTCTTGTTCTTTATCTTTTTCGTTTAATTAATAGTTGAACGCAAACCTCGTCAACTCGTTGAATCTTGTGGAATACTCAGACACCGACATCGTTCCCTGCTTCAATTCCAAAAATTACACTTATAGCTGACTCTTTGAACTTTCTAGAAAATAGATCTCAAAGAATATTTCTTTGAACCTTTCCCAAGTCATTACTTCTTGACCTCCTCGGGTTTTATTGGCTTGCCACCAATAACTCGCCTCTACTTTCAACATAAATGTTGCAAAAGCAGTCTTCTGATTCTCCTCTACCCTAGCAACATCGAAAACTTTCTCTATTTCCATGATCCAGGTCTGTGCTTCAACCGGATTCATGGACCCATGGAATTCTGGTGGTCCAACCGCCTTGAAGTCCTTAAACGTTGTACCTTGATTCTGAGGTTGATTCTACAAAGCACCCGTCAGTAACGTCACTAGCTGTTGAACTGGGTTATCTTCCACATTGCTATTGTTGGTTCCTTCAGTGGTTCTCTGTGACGTCCCCAAAAGAGCTATACATCACCCATCTTGAGTCGCCAAATACATGGTACAAAATTCAAATACCACTTAATTATACAACAGTCGTGTAAAATACGACAAAACATAATCTAAAAGTTTTAATAAGAATATTGTCATCTAGACAATATCCACACTCAATGGAGTCCTCATTACATTTATTATCACACTATTTAACAGAATAGTGAGGACTACTAATGCTATCATCTGGACCGTCACTCTGTTCCCAGACTAGTCCCGGCTACGTTCTCATTTCCTGAAGAGAACAGTGAAAGAAAGGGTGAGCTCAACTAGCCAAGTAAGAAATATTATGACTAAGATAATGCAGAATAAATTATCGTTAGTCTTCAACAATGTTAAACTGATAAAATACAACTGCAGCGGAATAAGCAATCCATTAGAAGAGTCAAGTAGAGCATGATATCTAATATCTTCTATGATTTAAAATGTTTTCATCAATTTTTATCGCTGAGACTCAGCTTAATAAATAAACCACATCATCGAGTCATCCATGCATTACGGGCCAAGGATATTCATAAAATCATCAATGGTCATGACTATACCGAATAATCCTTGTTCATAATCATACCAAAAGTTGTCCATCAATGCACTACAGGCTACTGAGGACTTTTACCACATCATTTATAATATTACAGGTCATGATTATACCGAATAATCCATGGTCATAATCATACCAAGTCCATCTATGCACATAAGCCAAAGATGACTTTCATCACAATATAAGCATGAGGATGATGACAATGACATAATAATTCAATAAAACAAGTTCAAGAATAAATTTTAAAGATTTATAAGTTAATTTATCTTGAAATAAATTACGTCCAAATTGTCAACATGATACTGCTTTGTGGAGTAAAATTAAAGAATACTCAGAAGAATATTTCCATGAAAAGATACCGGATGAAGCGCAAATATCCTGGATATTCTACTAATTCCATGGAGTATAGAAGCCAAAACTTTAACCAAATGAGTTTCATAGAATATATGAAATTGCAAATGGATTTTCACCCGCTATGCGGTAATCCACGTAGACAGATCATTTTCACAATTTAATAAGGAATGAATACGAAGGATCATTCACCATGCATGTGATAATCCACATAGACAAGTTATTCCAATAGAATAATAAAGAATGGAACCAGGTCTAGCCTAATCCGCACAGACAGGATATTTCAATAGAATAGTAAAGAATGAAATAACGGAAGAATTTCACCATATATGCGGTACTTCGCATAGACAGATTATTCCAACATAATAATAAATGGAATAACAGAAGAATTTCACCATGTATGCGGTACTTCGCATAGACAAGTTATTCCAACATAATAATAAAAAATGGAATAACAGAAGCTCTCTTCATGAATACGAAAGAAATAATAACCCTTACCTTAGAAAGAAACTGGATACTGGAGTAGAGAGGTAGCAGACTTCTCTTCTTCTTTCTCTCTATAATTTCTCTCTATAATAATTTCTCTATAGCTTTAGTGAATTGGTGAGAAATGAAGGAAGAATGAGCTTCTATTTATAGGAAAATATAGTTTCGATAATTGCACGTTTTGGGGCTTAAAATATTACAGTACAATACCTCCATCTTTTCTTTCATTTTTAATTTAGTTCGGCAAGTATTATCAATCTTGCACCAACTCCCCTAATATTACAAGAATGTGAATCAATAGTACATACATGTGAACAAATAGTTATAATTATGTGAATTAATATCAATTAATTGCTCATTTATCCGGTTAATTACCCGACTGGTCAGTATAATTTTTAGACATCAATTAATATCGAAATAAATGTCGATTTCCTCTAACACTAATAATTCCAACACAATGGAACTATCAATTTAATCATTAATTAACACGAACTGATTCATCATTAATATTATAACTCACAATGTTTAACAACCATGTCATTCCCAAGAAAGAGGGGGCTTTCCGATAAGGATTTCTCTATATTGGCGCGCAATTAGATGACCAAACCTCTCATTGACAAAACTTCTAGACATTCTAAATATTATAATTTAATAATATAAATAACTTTGTCATCTCAATTATTGATTTAATAATATAATATATTATGCAGATGATACTATGACAATAATTGAATCAATAATATGAGAGATATGATGCAGCATTTACTGTAGCAATAATTGAGTATAACTCAGTGACTTCTCACGTAAGCATCAATTACCAATACCGTGTGCTACTATGCAACCACGCGTATTACTGTACTTTTACTACCGGGTAGTTCAACAGTTTTAACAGTAACACTTCCACCGTTATTTTTATAAAAAGATAATTCTGTCATTTTTTTATTACGATGATACTTCCGTTGTGGGGTCCACCAATGATTGTGCTGTCCTACGAATATTCCCTGTTAAAATCAATATTCCCCAACCAATCGAATCTTATATAACCACTTGCTTACTTTGCAAAATTTGTAAATATTACCCATAACAATTATATTATATACACACCATAATATTCAAAAATATATTTTGAGAGAAATTAATCTTTATTCACAAAAGTTGGGGTCTTACAACCTCCCCTTCTTATGAAATTTTGTTCTCAAAATTAGGGTACATACCTGGTATATCGAAGAGTATCTTGACTTCATCTAAGATTCTAACTCCCAGGTCATTTCTTCCACATCGTGGTTTCTCCACAAAACTTTGACTTGAGGTATAACCTTGGAGCGTAGAATATGATCCTTCTTATCTAAGATTTTAATAGATAACTCTTCATACGTTAAATCTTCATCTATCTCGTCTAGTTCTAATTCAATAATGTTGTCTGGGTCGTCCACATATTTACGTAACATCGATACGTGAAAACGTTATGAACACGTGACATACTTGGTAGTAAAACGAGTCTATAGGTCACAGTTCCTACTCAATCGAGGATTTCAAATGGGCCAATTAAATCGAGGGTTGAGATAACGCCTTCTTGAACCTTCTTCTTCACATCCATCAGATTCGAGTGTGTAGATTGAGCGGCTTTAACTTTATCAATTAAAGTTGATTCTACTAGTATATTCGTTATTTTCACGTGGGTCCCTAGAGTCTTTAACTCTATTTCCATCATTTCCGATTCATACAAAATGGGTCTTTGAGTTGACAATATTGCACTCGTACCCGCATATGATCTTCTACTCAATACGTCAGCTACTACGTTCGCTTTTCCAGGATGGTATTGGATGGTATGATCATAATCTTTCAACAAATCAAGCCATCGTCGTTGTCGCATGTTGAGTTCCTTTTGAGTGAAGAAATATTTGAGGCTTTTTTGATCCGTATAGATCTCCACCTTCTCTCCATACAGGTATTGCCTCCAAATCTTAAGCGTAAAAACGACTGCTGCCAACTCTAGATCATGAGTAGGATAATTCCTCTCATATTCTTTGAGTTGTCATGAGGCATAGGCTATGACTTTCCCATGTTGCATGAGAATAGATCCTAACCCTTTGCCTGAAGCATCACTGTAGATGACAAATCCCTCCGAGCCAGATGGTATTGTCAGAACAGGTGCTGAAATGAGTCTCCTCTTGAGTTCTTAAAAACTCTTTTCACATTCCTCGCTCCAACTAAATTTTGTATCTTTTCGAGTCAGCTGAGTTAATGGAGTAGCGATTCGAGAAAACCCTTATACGAATCTCCGATAATAATCAGCTAAGCTGGGAAAGCTACATACTTCGATCACTGACTTAGGTTGCTCCCAGCTTTGAATTACTTCAATCTTTTCCGGGTAACCAGATATTCCATGATTTGATATTACGTGCCCAAGGAATGTAACTTCCTCAAGCCAGAACTCACATTTCTTCAACTTGGCATAAAGCTTGTTTTCATGAAGCTTTTGAAGTATTAGCCTCAAGTGTTGCTCATGGTCTTCTCGGGTTTTAGAGTATATGAGGATGTCATTAATAAAGACGACCACAAAGTGATTTAAATATTCCTTAAATACTCGGTTCATCGTGTCCATGAAGGTAGCAGGAGCATTAGTCAATCCAAAAGACATGACTAGGAATTCATAATGCACGTACCGAGTTCTGAAAGCAGTCTTTGGAATGTCATCAATTTTAATCTTCAACTGATGATATCCGGAATGAAGATCAATCTTTGAAAAGAATTTGGCTCCTTGCAACTGGTCAAACAGGTCATCAATGCGAGGCAATGGGTATCTATTTTTGATGGTGACATGATTCAATTCCTGATATTCAATACAAAGTCGCATACTTCCATCTTTCTTCTTCACAAATAGAACAGTAGCACCCCAAGCAGACGTACTAGGACGAATGAAATCGATGTCTAACAATTCCTGTAGTTGGGTTTTTAACTCCTGAAGTTCAATAGGAGCCATTCGATATGGGGCTTTAGAAATGGGTTTTGTACCGGATTCAAGGTCGATACAAAATTTAATTTCACGCTCTGGGGGTAGGCCAGGAAGTTCTTCAGGGAATACGTCAGGAAATTTATTAACAATAGAAATATCATTCAAATCTGACATATCTTTATTTAAATCTATGACATGGGCTAAGAAAGCTTGACATCCGTTTTTCAATAAATGAATAGCTTTATGACTTGATATGACAGTGATTTATTTTAGTTGTTTGGTTGCTTGAATTCGCATAATAGGTTGGTTAGGAATATGAAAGTTAACAACTTTACGAAAATAATCGATTTTAGTATGATGAGTAGTTAACCAATCAACCCCTAAAATCACATCAAATGCAAGTATTTTCAAAGAAATAAGATCGACAGGTAACGTGCGGTTACCGATTTGAATCAAACAAGACTTATAAACCGTGGATGTAATGAAGGTTTCTCCCAACGGAGTTTCAACAGATAAGTCAAAGTCTAATTTCTCCGAAGTCAAATTTAAACGTTGAGCGCAAGTAGGAGAAATAAAGGAGTGGGTAGAACCGGTATCAAATAAAGTATAAACTTCGCTAGAGTTTATGATTAGCTTACTCGTGACCACCTCGTTCTGATTCCTCGCTTTTTGGGAGGTTACGACAAACGATCTCCCTTGAACTACCGATTTTGTCTTGTCTAGGACACCCTTTGATGCCTCCATCCCAGCTAGGTGACCTTCTTTTCCACAATTATAACACGCTTTAGACTGCATCGTGCAGGTTGGACTTATGTGTCCTTCCCCTCCACATTTCTAACATACGACCGGTGGTCGTTCGCCTTCCTTAACAACAGGTGCTGGTGCTGACGTCTTTCCATCCTTGTTGAATCTCCTCTTCTTGAAATGTCCACTCTTATTGTCATGGCCATTATTACCACCGAAGTGATTATCATTTCTGGCATGTTGATTCCCTCCACGTTTGTTGTCACCGCTTCGATGACTGCTACCACTGGTATTATTGACTTGTAGGTTGCTCTCTCTTGGTTGGGTTGACTCATTATCGTGTTCCAATAACTGAGCCCTGTTCACAATATCTGAATACAAACATAATTTTTTAGAAATTAGGTATTGATGTATCTAGAGTTTCAAACCTCTTAGAAACATCTGCGTCATTCTCTCCTCATTATCAACCAAGTGGGACACAAACCGAGACAACTCGGCAAACTTAGCTTCATATTGCGCCACGATCATATTATTTTTCTCAAACTTGATGAACTCTACTTCCTTCATGTGACGAATACTTTCAGGAAAGTACTTGTCGTTGAACAGTTCTTGGAACTTCTCCCAAGACATCTTCAGTGCGGCAGGTTGAGTACGCTTTATAGATTCCCACCAGTAATCTGCCTCTACTCGCAATATGAAGGTGGCAAAGGGAACCTTTTGCTCCTCGGAGCATCCCAAGACATCAAATATCTTATTGATCTACTTTATCCATGTCTCCGCCTTAAGTGGTTTTGGTTCTCCAAAAAACTTTGGTGGTCCCAGCTCCTTGAACTGCTTAGCGGCGACTGTCCGAGAGTTGTCAGTGTTTTCACCTGCATTTTGGATAGGAGCCACTTTCGCCTGATGTTACATGAATTGCATAAAGCCTCTGAACATCCCATCGTTCACCATTTCATCGATGTTATTGTTTATATGAGGATTATTGTCTTCCTGTTGCACATTATCATGGGCATTAATCTGTGGTGACTCAACGGTCTCATGTGCTTTATTGTTTATCTCAACATTTTCATATGCCATTTTCAAATACTGCCACAAAATAAGGGTTAATTAACATATCACATATTATCCCTATACTCTGACCGACCAATTAAATAACAAATAAACTTAAGTAGGTCAAACTAGCGAAGGAATTCCCCGTCTCTCCCCTCTTAGTTCTTGTCTCACATCTTAGCCAGGGATCATATCCCTAAGCTTTAATACCAACTGTGATGCCCCCAAAATAGGTATACATCACCCATCTTGAGTTGCCAAATACATGGTACAAAATTCAAATACAACTTAATTATACAACAGTCGTGTAAAATACGACAAAACATAATCTAAGAGTTTTAATAAGAATATTGTCATCTAGAAAATATCCACACTCAATGGAGTACTCATTACATTTATTGTCATACTATTTAACAGAATAGTGTGGACTACTAATGCTATCATCTGGACTGTCACTCTGTTCCCCGACTAGTCCCGGCTATGTTCTCATATCCTGAAGAGAACAGTGAAAGAAAGGGTGAGCTCAACTAGCCCAGTAAAAAATATTATGACTAAGATAATGCAGAATAAATTATCATTAGTCTTCAACAATGTTAAACTGATAAAATAAAATAGACATTAAGTTTAACTGCAGCGGAATAAGCAATCCATTAGAAGAGTCAAGTAGAGCATGATATCTACTATCTTCTATGATTTAAAATGTTTTCATCAATTTGAATCGCTGAGACTCAGCTTAATAAATAAACCACATCATCGAGTCATCCATGTACTACAGGCCAAGGATATTCAATAAATCATCAATGGTCATGACTATACCGAATAATCCCTGGTCATAATCATACCAAAAACTGTCCATCAATGCACTAGAAGCTACTGAGGACTTTTACCACATCATTTATAACATTACAGATCATGATTATACCGAATAATCCCTGGTCATAATCATACCAAGTCCATCTATGCACGTTAGCCAAAGATGACTTTCATCACAATATATGCATGAGGATGATGACAATGACATAATAATTCAATAAAACAAGTTTAAGAATAAATTTTAAATATTTATAAATTAATTTATCTTAAAATCAATTACGTCCAAATTATCAACATGATACTTCTTTGTGGAGTAATATTCAAGAATGCTCAGAAAAATATTTCCATGAAAAGATACCTAATGAAGCGCAAATAACCAGGATATTCTACTAATTCCATGGAGTATAGAAGTCAAAACTTTAACCAAATGAGTATCATAGAATATATGAAACTGCAAATAGATTTTCACCCGCCATGTGATAATCCACGTAGACAGATCATTTCCACAATTTAATAAGGAATGAATATGGAGGATCATTCACCATGCATGTGATAATCCACATAGAAAGGTTATTTCAACAGAATAATAAAGAATGGAACCAGGTCTAGCATAATCCGCACAGACAGGATATTCCAACAGAATAATAAAGAATGGAATAAGAAAGAATTCACCATGCATGCGATAGACCGCACAGACAGGTTATTCTAACAGAATAATAAATAATACAACCAGGTCTAGCGTAATCCATACAGACCAGATATTCCAACAGAATAATTAAGAATTGAATAATAGAAGAATTTCACCATGTATGCGATACTTCGCATAGACATGTTATTCCAACATAATAATAAAGAATGGAATAACAAAAGAATTTCACCATGTATGCGGTACTTCGCATAGATAGGTTATTCCAACATAATAATAAAGAATGGAATAACAGAAGCTCTCTTTATGAATACGAAAGAAATAATACCCTTTACCTTAGAAAGAAACTGGATACTGGAGTAGAGAGGTAGCAGACTTCTCTTCTTCTTTCTCTCTATAATTTCTCTCTATAATAATTTCTCTATAGCTTTAGTTAATTGGTGAGAAGTGAAGGAAGAATGAGCTTCTATTTATAGAAAAATATAGTTTTGATAATTGCACGTTTTGGAGCTTGAAATATTATAGTACAATACCTCTAACTTTTTCTTTCATTATTAATTTAGTCCTGCAAGTATTATCAATCTTGCACCAACTCCCCTAATATTACAAGAATGTGAATCAATAGTACACACATATGAACAAATAGTTATAATCATGTGAATTAATAGCAATTAATTGCTCATTTATCCGGTTAATTATCCGACTGGTCAATATAACTTCTAGACATCAATTAATATCGAAATAAATATCAATTTCCACTAACACTAATAATTCCAACACAATGTAACTATCAATTTCATCTTTAATCAACACGAACTTATTCATCATTAATATTATAACTCACAATATTTAACAACCAGGTCATTCCCAAGAAAAAGGGGGCTTTCCGATAAGGATTTCTCCTTATCGGCGCGCAATTAGATGATCAAACATCTCCTTGACAGAACTTCTAGACATTGTAAATATTACAATTTAATAATATAAATAACTTTGTCGTCTTAATTATTGATTTAATAATATAACATATTATGCAGATGATATTATGACAATAATTGATTCAATAATATGAGAGATATGATGCAGCAATTACTGTAGAAATAATTGTGTATAACTGAGTGACTTCTCACGTAAGCATCAATAATCAATATCGTGTGCTACTATACAACCACGTGTATTACTGTACTTTTACTACCGGGTAGTTCAACAGTTTTAACGGTAACACTTCCGCCGTTATTTTTATAAAAAGATAATTCTGTCCACCAATGATTGTGCCATCGTATGAATATTCCCTGTTAAAACGAATATTCCACGACCAATCGAATATTATATAACCACTTGCTTACTTTATAAAATTTGTAAATATTACCCATAACTATTATATTATATCGACACCATAATATTCAAAAATATATTTCGAGAGAAATTAATCTTTATTCATAAAAGTTGGTGTCTTACATTCTCTGTCGGGGTGGTTGACGTCTTCGAGGCATTTTCTGTTAAAATACACCCATTAGTCTATTACTCAACTTCTTTAAGTATTTTCTACTGAATTTGCACACCATATAAGATTATCACGTAACACATAATACTTTGAATAAAATAATAACTTTTATTCATTCATACTCTTTTAAAAACATCAAAACAATAGCATCAGTGCTATTTACATTACTTTTCCTGAACTACAAAAGTTACAGGATTACTTCATCATCATCACATCCCATTGATTATATCATACCCAGGATTTAAATTTCATTTATTTTCTAATCATATATCAATTACATTCCCTTCAATGTCCTACTAAGATACTATGTAGCCTTACGACGCTCTTCCTCCATAATTCGAGTCATTGATCGGCGATCTAAAATGTATGATGGTAGCATCTCGAACTGAATAGGATAACACATGACTCGATCTTGAGCTCGATTGATCACGGTATTAAATACATTATTCATCTCCTCCATCTTCATCCTCTTTGCTTGTGCGTCTCTCTCTGCCATTCCAGCTCGTTGATAAGCTTCATTGTACGCATCTTCAGCTCTTACCCTTTTTGTAGATTCTTCTTTCAAAGAATATTTCTTTGAACCTTTCCCAAATCATTACCTCTTGACCTCCTCGGGTTTTATTGGTTTGCCACCAATAACTCGCCTCTGCTTTCAACATGAATGTTGCAAAAGCAGTCTTCTGATTCTCCTCTACCATAGCAACATTAAAAAATTTATCTATTTCTATGATCTAGGTTTTTGCTTCAACCGGATTCATGGACCCATGGAATTCTGGTAGTCTATCCTCCTTGAAGTCCTTAAACGTTTTACCTTGATTCTGAGGTTGATTCTGTAAAGCACCCGTCAGTAACGTCACTAGCTGCTGAACTGCGTTATCTTCCACATTGCTATTATTGGTTCCTCCAGTGGTTCTCTGTCGGGGTGGTTGACGTCTTGGAGGTATTTTCTGTTAAAATACACCCATTAGTTTATTACTCAACTTCTTTAAGTGTTTTCTACTTAATTTGCACACCATATAAGATTATCACGTAACACATAACACTTTGAATAAAATAATAACTTTTATTCATTCATAATCTTTTAAAAACATCAAAACAATAGCATCACTGCTATTTACATTACTTTTCCTAAACTACAAAAGTTGCAGGATTACTTCATCATCATCACATCCCATTGATTATATCATACCCGTGATTTACATTTCATTTATTTTCTAATCGCATATCAAATATATTCCCCACAATGTCATACTAAGATACTGCGTAGCATTACGACGCTCTTCTTCCATAATTCGAGTCATTGTTCGGCGATCTAAAATGTATGATGGCAGTGTCTCGAACTGAATAGGATAACATATGACTCGATCTTGAGCTTGATTAATCATGGTATTAAATACATTATTCGTCTCCTCCATCTTCGTCTTCTTTGCTTATGCGTCTCTCTCTGCCATTCTGGCTCGTTGATAAGCTTCATTGTACGCATCTTCAGCTCTTGCCCTTTTTGTAGATTCTTCTTTCAACTTGTTCTTCAAATCTGCAATCTCTGCTATCATTCGCTCGTTCTCTCCTTCAGTGTGGACAAGTTTCTCTTCAACATTATGCAGACGTTCCTCTCGATCCTGGATCTCGTCGTCTTTCTATGCCATCGAGGTCTGTTGTTCAGCTACTATCTCCTGTAACTCCTCGACGGTGTCTTGAAGTTCCACATTGCGGTCATACACCTCGTCGTATATACGGGCAGCTATCGAGTTAAGTGAAAGCTCTTCCCCCTCATCCTCCTCATCTTCATTCGTCTTTGGCAGCTCAATGGGGTCCTCCTCATCCGTCTCTATCTCATCATCCTCATCAGGTATTCTCTCCTGCTCAACTACTGTGACCAAAGGAGTTGTTTCCCGTGGTAGTAGTTGTTCCCAAATAACTTTAATATCTCGAGGTTCCTCATCTCTAGGCATCTGGGATCCTTCCTCCCTAGCCTGACGGGATCCTCCTACATTAGCCATCCTGTCAACCAAATTTTAAGTTTTTAATTACTAATTATCACTACTCGACACTCACTAGCACATAAGTTATAATCACATAAGTACATAAGTGTTTTATTACTTCCTCCTTAAAACTCGATAAGAGTGCATCATCACTATCTTTTCAAAGGTTACTTTCTAAGGCTTTTCCCCCACCTATGGTTAATAACCTAAAGCTTTGATACCAACCTGTGACACCCCCAAATCTAGGTACTTCATTCCCACAAGATTTGGTGTTCACTTTCCATTCATACATATCTATCTACCCAAATAAAATAACATTTAAACCATAATCCTCCCTTTAAATAAGGTTACGTCATTAAATTCGAAAACATCCCAGGTTGTCTAACCTTTAAATATCATATAAGTGCGGAAATAAAATTATTACATCACATCATTATTTAAAAGTCCATGATTATCACAATAAATAAAATTACAAGTCTGCATCACTTGTACATTTTCCCCTTTCCTTTGTTAGTTAAAGGCTCATCTACCTTCTTAACTTTAGCTGCAATAATAAAATTTATGTAAGAGTGAGCAAAACAATTGATCACTGGATATAAAAATGAATCAACAGGAGAATAATAATAATAAATGCCAACGAATAGGCTCATCAAAACTGAATAGTATTATATCAATGATAATCAGAAACTGGAATTCAAAATATGGAATATATTTAACTGAGGGTCATAAGACCATGAACTATGTCCACGGTTGCAAGTAATCTTTCAACTTAAACTTTAACAGTCATAAGACTATAAGGACTCCTCGTACTTAGGGGATCAGCCCTTCGTACAATGTATTGTGCACAAACATTTCAACGCTAAGCGTAAATTATCCCTTAATAATAATAGGGTTGTTCATCTAAGTATTTAGGGTACAAGCCCGCACCAAAGAAAATTTGGTTTGGATAAGCTTTCAAGGGTAATTTGAAGTTTAACGAACATCAACTAGAGGACTAGCTGAATCAATAGTGTTTGATAACACAATAGTTGATCAATAATAACATAATATGGAACAATGAATAAGTGTAAGCGAACTAACTATATCTTGAACTCATGCTTAGAAACAACTACAAAGCATAAGTATTGAATGACAATAAACCTTGATTGAATAAAATTAAGCTTGGACTATGAATTATTGAATATACATTAAGTAATAGCAAGCTGAAAATAAAGCTTGCTCAATATGAGAATGGCTTGTGTCAAGTAAATGAACTAAGATAATTCAACATCAGAAATTAGAATTTAAGAAAATTACATTCATAGTACATGAAGGACAATAAAGAAACTTGTCCAACAATAAACAAGTTAGAATACATCAATAAATATTGGAATTCAAAACTTGTTCGAATAAAGTTTAAGTCATAGCTAGCTTGTTCAAATAATGATTAAGAATACAAGAATTCAATTAATGAAATGTTAAAGTAAGAAACTTGCTCAATGTAAATGTAGAGTTAGAAAACTTGCTCAATGTAAAAAAGAAAAGTTTAGAAACTTGCCTCGAGCGTAAGCTATAATATTAAACTCACGTTCACCTACACATAAGTTTAAAACCACATTACCTATTAGATATGCTAACATACCACAACACGTACATTTCTAGCTAAACTTATCATTTTAGCACAAGTCTTATGCTACCATTTACATTTCAGAATTCCCAAGTGTTAACATCACAACACTTAACTAACCTTCACTGTATAAACTAAGTTATAACATAACACGTTCATGACTTATTATCATTTTTACAACTTTGAATTTACAATCCACATAACACGACTCTGTTTAACCTTATTGTTACATGGTTCTCACATTAACCTAACATTAAGCTAAGTTACATTGAACGACCAAAGTCTGCAGAATTAGCAGACTTCACTGTCTGAGACTGGGCACTGGCACGGCTGTGCCAGTTTTATACTGGCTTACTGCGCGCCTGTGCCAAGGGCTGCGCGCCCGCGCTACGCACAGATTCCAATTTTGCAGAACATGGTTACGACATTTTTCTTAAGCCAACTAACACGAATTTCACCCACCAAACAGTAAAATTAACGTGCACAATTGATACAAAACCATTACAACATGTTTCCTCACATATATATCAATATAGAACAATTTAACAACAATTATACTACTTTAATTTCTCAAATTTCTCATTTTCATATAAAACTCAATTTTTGAATTCCTCACACAAAAATTAACACTGTAATCTCTATACTTGGCCAAATTGCTTCATTCAAACTGCGTTATCTTCGTTTCTTAATGTACTAGCATAAACAAGCCTCAATTTACAATTTAACATACGAATTGATCATCAAAATTGATACTTACATAAACTATATGAAAAAAATACATATACTGTCAAAATTTTCTAATGTTATCCGAAATTAACATACGATTTTCCTTGTTTGACATAAACTCTAGCATTATAAACATGTATCATCACAACTACCAAGTATATATTAATAATTCACCAATTTTGATTTCACAGAACACAAACAAAGCTATGTCGTAATTTCATATATGTATATACATATATATATAATACAAAGGTTAGATAAAATCCCTTCAAATAGCTTGGTAATCCTTGCTAACTCTTGTAATCCTTGCTAAAATTGCCGTAAATTTCTTAAGTTCTCTCATAATTCTCTCATCTCTCTGTAATCTCTAGGCTAGCAAACAAGAATGCGTAAAAAAAACTGATAGCTTTAAGGCGTAAAACCAAAACTGCTAAACCTTAATACGCCAAACTTAATAAAATATCAGTTATAACACTTAAGTTATAAATATATATTATATTTATTATTTTATTTATTTATTTAAATTCAAAAATTAGAAATCCCAAAAGCCATAAGGCTTTGTTTGGCGAAAGCCTTTAAAATATAATTAAGTCTTGTTTAGCAAAAACTAAATTAAACTCATTTAATTTATTTTAATAAACACTTTAGTTTATAATTTATAATTACATCTTATTTATTTTGATTTCCATATCCAACATTAGTCAATAAATTAATCACATACCATATTTTAATTAAATATACCATTTTAGAAAATATCACAAAATTATAATTTTTATTATAACTTTATTTAATAATTTAATATACCATCTAAATTGTTAAATCAACACAACAATATAACAACTTATGTTATATTACAACTCTCTAAATTATAAATTAATTTAATTTAGAAAATTCTCTAATAAATTTAGATTCAACAACCATCACATCAATAAAATATTTATTTCATCAATTCAACAATAGACACATCAAATAAATATTTATATTATTCAATAAATATTTAATATTACAATTTAAAATTTCGAATCGTTACATCCTTCCCTCCTTAGAAGGATTCTGTCCCCAGAATCATAATTCAAACAATCAAATAGTCACATTCTCCGCTACTTATAAAGATTTTGTCCCCAGAATCGAAGACATAAACTAAACAAATAACTCAGGGTAATTCTTTATCATTTTCGCTTTGAGTTCCCACGTAGCCTCTTCGACGTTGTGGTTCCTCCATATCACCTTCACAGAAGGTATCACTTTATTCTTGAGCACTTGTTCTTTCCTGTCGACTATCTGGATAGGAATCTCTTTATAAGACAAATCTTTACTGAACTGCAATGGTTCATACTCGATCACATGTTTGTATTCAGGTTTATATGGTCGCAACACCGACACATGAAAAATGTTGTGCACATGTTCTAACTCTGGAGGTAAAGCTACCTCATAAGCTACATCTCCCACTTTTCGCAATATCTCGAAAGGTCCAATAAACCTTGGGCTAAGCTTTCCTTTCTTTCCAAAACGAACTTTCCCCTTCTAAGGAGAAACTTTCAGGAACATAAAATTTCATGCTTTAAATTTGCGGCTTTGCTTGTGTTGTTCAGCATACTTTTATGTCAATCTTGAGCAGCTACCAGTCTTTCTCTGATGAGTCTGACAACTTCAGCGGTTTGTTGTACCAGTTCTGGGCCTAACAGTTGACGTTCACTAACTTCATCCCAGCATAGTGGAGTTTTGCATTTCCTGCCGTATAACACCTCGTATGGAGGCATACCAATACTTTCATGGTAACTGTTGTTGTATGAAAATTCCACCAACGGTAGATGATAATCTAAGTTTCCTTTGAAATCCATGATGCACGCTCTAAGCATATCTTCAAGCGTCTAGTTCATTCGTTCGCTTTGCCCATCGGTTTACGGATGATATGATGTACTCATCTTCAGTTGCGTTCCCATGCATTCTTGTAGTCTCTTCTAGAAATTTGATGTGAACCTCGAATCTCTGTCTGATACAATTGACACTGGAACTCCATGTCTTGAGACGATCTCCTTAATGTATAGCTTCACCAGCTGATAAAGATTAAATCTAATCTTTATTGGCCAAAAGTGTGCAGATTTCGTCAATCTGTCCACTATCACCCATATCGCATCGTATCCTTTCTGAGTCGTTGGAAGACCTACCACAAAATCCATTGTGATATGCTCACATTTCCATTCTTGTATCTCCAACAGTTAAAGTAACCCGCTTGGTCATTGATGCTCGACCTTCACTTTCTGACATGTCAAGCACTTTGCAACGCATTCTGTAATGTCTATTTTCATATTTGGCCACCAAAAATGTCGTCATAAATCTTGATACATCTTTGTACTTCTCGGATGAATCGAATATCTTGAATTATGTGCTTCCGTCAAGATTTCTTCTTTAATATCCTGAACTGCTGGAACCCAAATTCGTCCCTCGAATCTTAGCATTCCCGCAGTATCGACCTGGTACTTTACTTCTTTACCATCGACCACTCTTTCCTTTATTTTCTTGCATTCTTCATCCTGTAGCTGAGCGTTCTTCACTTTGTCCACCAAAGTTGGACTAGCTTTTATCTGGTATAATTTTTCATCGGATTCTTTTAGAAATTTTATTTCCAACTCTAGTCTTACCATTTCTGAAATGAGCTCCTCCTTATCGGTTAACAACATCAACTTTTCTCTGCCTTTCCTACTCAAGGCATCTGCAACCACATTAGCTTTGCACGGATGATAAAAAATTTTGCAATCATAATCTTTTATCAATTCCATCCATCTTCTTTGACGCATGTTCAGGTCCTTCTGTATGAAAATATACTTCAGACTTTTATGGTCTATGTAGATCTCACATTTTTCTCCATAGAGATAGTGTCTCCATATCTTTAGCGCAAACACCACAGCTGCCAACTCTAAATCATGAGTCGGATATCCTTTCTCGTAGTCTTTCAATTGCCATGATGCATATGCGATGACTTTGTCGTTTTACATAAGGACACATCCTAAACCATTGTGTGACACACCACTATACACCACAAAATTTCTTGTATTTTCTGGTAACGACAACACAGGTGCCACACTTAACTTCTTTTTTAGTTCTTGAAAACTTTCTTCACACTTCTCTGTCCAAACAAATTTTACAGACTTTCTCGTCAAATTTGTCAACGGAGTAGCAATCTTGGAAAATTCTTGAATAAATCATCTATAATATCATGCCAATCCCAAGAAAATTCTCACTTCTGATAGAGTTCTTGGTTGTTCCCAATTTATAACAGCTTTGACTTTTGATGGATCCACCGAAATTCCATCATTGTCAATTATATGCCCAAGAAATTATACGCGTTCAAGCCAAAGATCACATTTAGAGAATTTCGCGTACAACTTTTCCTTTCTTAACGTCTCCAACGTCAGACATAAGTGTTCTGCTTGTTCTGCTTGAGTTTTAGAGTACACCAGAATATCATCAATAAATACCACCACAAACTTGTCTAAAAACGGTTTAAACACCCTGTTCATTAAATCCATGAATGCTGCAGAGGCGTTTGTTAAACCAAAAGACATCACTAAAAATTCGCAATGTCCATACCTAGTTCGGAATACCGTCTTCGGCATATCCTCCTTCCTCACTTTCAATTGGTGATACCCACTTCTCAAATCTATTTTTGAGAAATATCTAACACCTTTCAATTAATCAAACAAGTCATCTATTCTTGGCAATAGATATTTTTTTTAATAGTGACTTTGTTTAATTCTTTATAATCAATGCAAATACGCATTGACCCATCCTTCTTCTTCACGAATAACACCGGTGCTCCCCGCGGTGACACACTCGGCTAAATGTACCTCTTATCCAACAGCTCTTGTAGTTGCACCATTAATTTTTTCATCTCTACCGGAGCCATTCTGTACGGGGCCTTCGATACCGGAGCAATTCTTGGCGTTAAGTCGATCACGAACTCGATTTCTCTGTTAGGCGAAAGTCCTGGTAGATCCTCTGGAAACACATCTATGAATTCCCTAACCACTAGTATTTCCTCCAGTTTCACACCCTTCTCCTTTTAAGTATCAACTATGTAGGCTAAGTACCCTACACAGCCCTGACTCAACAACTTCTTGGCCTACATCATCTTCAGACATCTCATTTGTCTAGGCAATTTGCTACCATGAAAAACTACCTTTTATGGATTCATTAGGTTTACACACTTCTTTTGGCAATCAATTATTCCTCCATAATTGAATAGCCAATCCATTCCCAAAATAACATTGAACTCTCCGAGTTTTATCCAGATTAAATCTATTGTCATAACATTCCCCTTAATGTTCAGCTTATAATTCTTATATACGAACCTAATAGGAATCACTATCCTATTCACAATTTCTATGTTTAAAGGGAAATTTAACTCTTCACTTGGTATTTCTAACCTCTTAGCAAATTCATCGGATATAAACGAGCAAGTAGCACCCGAATCAAATAATGCATATGCATTTATATCATTGATTGGGATAATATCTGACATGACATCTTTTGATTGAACCACGTCCTGTACCGTCATGTTAAAGATTATGGATGTGGGCTTATTTGTTAATGTTGGCCCAGTAATAGTCAGCGCACCTCCACTAGCATTTCCCTTGCTTCCATTTGCCTCACCAGATCTCTTCTTAGGGCATTCACGAGCAAAGTGATCCTTGGACCCGTACGTGAAGCAAACGTTCTTCTTAGATTGAGTGTAATTTGGGGCGATGTGACCCTCCTGGCCACAGTTGAAGCATACTCAGTTTCGCGTCAAGCACATACCTTTGTGAAACTTCTCACATGTGACACACACTTCGAACTTCTTCTTTTGCTGGTTTCCCTGCTGATTTCCAACTCCCACATTTGAATTCCACTTCCTCTTCAAATTGTTGTTCCCATTACTACCGTTACCACCACCACCATTCTTAGCTTCACCTTCACTCTTCTTCTTCCTCTGCTTTTAGTTGTGTTTTGTTACAGCCTCGCCTCCACTCTCAGCGAGAATTGCTTTCTCCATTACCGCTATAAACATCTTCAGCTAGAACAAGGAGACCTTACTGTACAACCAGGGCTTCAGTTCTTGTTCAAACCTCTTCACCTTGCATTCGTCTGTGCTGACTTGATATGGTGCAAACCTCGCCAACTCGTTGAATCTTTCAGAATACTCAGACACCGACATCGTTCCCTGTTTCAATCCCAAAAACTGCACTTCTAGATGACTCTTTGAACTTTCTGAAAAATAGGTCTCAAAGAATATTTCTTTGAACCTTTCCCAAGTCATTACCTCTTGACCTCCTTCGGTTTTATTGGCTTGCCACCAATAACTCGCCTGTGCTTTCAACATGAATGTTGCAAAAGTAGTCTTCTGATTCTCCTCTACCCTAGCAACATCAAAAAATTTCTCTATTTCTATGATCCAGGTCTGTGCTTCAACCGGATTCATGAACCCACGGAATTTTGGTGGTCTAACCGCCTTGAAGTCCTTAAACATTGTACCTTGATTCTGAGGTTGATTCTGTAAAAAAAACCTGTCAGTAACGTCACTAGCTGCTGAACTGGGTTATCTTCCACATTGCTATTGTTGGTTCCTTCAGTGGTTCTCTGTCGGGGTGGTTGACGTCTTGGAGGCATTTTCGGTTAAAATACACCCATTAGTCTTTTACAAAACTTCTTTAAGTATTTTCTACTTAATTTGCACACCATATATGATTATCACGTAACACATGACACTTCGAATAAAATAATAACTTTTATTCATTCATAATCTTTTAAAAACATCAAAACAATAGCATCACTGCTATTTACATTACTTTTTCTGAACTACAAAAGTTACAGGATTACTTCATCATCATCACATCCCATTGATTATATCATACTCGGGATTTACATTTCATTTATTTTCTAATCACATATCAATTACATTCCCTACAATGTCCTACTAAGATACTGCTTAGCCTTACGACGCTCTTCCTCCATAATTTGAGTCATTGTTTGGCGATCTAAAATGTATGATGGCAGCGTCTCAAACTGAATAGGATAACACATGAATCGATCTTGAGCTCGATTGATCACGGTATTAAATACATTATTCATCTCCTCCATCTTCATCCTCTTTGCTTATGTGTCTCTCTCTGCCATTCCGGCTCGTTGATAAGCTTCATTGTACGCGTATTAAGCTCTTGCCCTTTTTGTAGATTCTTCTTTCAACTTGTTCTTCAACTCTGCAATCTCTGCTATCATTCGCTCGTTCTCTCCTTCAGTGTGGACTAGCTTCTCTTCAACATTATGCAGACGTTCCTCTCGATCCTGGATCTCGTCGTCTTTCTATGCCATCGAGGTCTGTTGTTCAGCTACTATCTCCTGTAACTCCTCGACGGTGTCTTGAAGTTCCACATTGCGGTCATACACCTCATCGTACATACGGGCAGCTATCGAGTTAAGTGGAAGCTCTTCCCCCTCATCCTCCTCATCCTCATCCGTCTGTGACAGCTCAACGAGGTCCTCCTCATCCGTCTCTATCTCATCATCCTCATCAGGTATTCTCTCCTGCTCAACTACTGTGACCAACGGATTTATTTCCCGATGCAGTAGTTGTTCCCAAATAACCTGAATATCTCGAGGCTCCTCATCTCTAGGCATCTGGGATCCTTCCTCCCTAGCCTGATGGGATCCTCCTACATTAGCCATCCTGTCAACCAAATTTTAAGTTTTTAATTACTAATCATCACTACTCGATACTCACGAGCACATAAGTTATAATCACATAAGCACATAAGTGTTTTATTACTTCCTCCTTAAAACTCGATAACAGTGCATCATCACTATCTTTTCAAAGGTTACTTCCTAAGGCTTTCCCCCCACCTAAGGTTCATAACCTAAAGCTTTGATACCAACCTGTGACACCCCCAAATCTAGGTACTTCATTTCCACAAGATTTGGTGTTCACTTTCCATTCATACATATTTATCTACCCAAATAAAATAACATTTAAACCATAATCCTACCTTTAAATAGGGTTACATCATTAAATTCAAAAACATCCCAGGTTGTCTAACCTTTAAACATCATATAACTGCGGAAATAAAATTATTATATCACATCATTATTTAAAAGTCTATGATTATCACAATAAATAAAATTACAAGTTTGCATCACTTGTACATTTTTCCCTTTCCTTTTCTAGTTAAAGGCTCATCTACCTTCTTAACTTTAGCTGCAATAATAATATTTATGCAAGAGTAAGCAAAACAATTGATCACTGGATATAACAATGAATCAACAGGAGAATAATAATAATAATAAATGCCAACGAATAGGCTCATCAAAACTGAATAGTACTCTATCAATGATAATCAGAAACTGGAATCCAAAATATGGAATGTGAGACCCCAAATTTTATGAATAAAGATTTAAATTTCTCAAAGTTTTTTTTTTTTGAATATTATGGTGTGGATTTGATATAATATTATAGTTGTGTGTAATATTTATAAATTGTGCAAAGTAAGCAAGTTGTTATAAAATATTCGTTTGGTCGGGAAATATTCTTTTTGTCGGGAATATTCGTACGACGGCACAATCATTGGTGAACCCACAACGGAAGTATTGTTGTATTTAGAAAATGACAGAATTATCATTTTATAAAAATAATGACGGAAGTATTACCATTAAAACTGTTGAACTACCCGGTAGTAAAAGTACAATAATACGCGTGGTTGTATTGTAGCACACGGTATTGGTTATTGATGCTTACGTGAGAAGTCACTCAGTTATACTCAATTATTGCTACAGTAATTGATGCATCATATCTCTCATATTATTGAATCAATTATTGTCACAGTATTATCTGCATTATATGTTATATTATTGAATCAATAATTGAGACAACAAACTTGTTCATATTATTAAATTGCAATATTTACAATGTTTATTAGTTCTCTCAAGGAGAGGTTTGGTCACCTAATTGCCCGCCAATAGGGAAAAATCCTTATCGGAAAGCCCCCTCTTTCCTGGGAACGACCTGGTTGTTAAATATTGTGAGTTATAATATTAATGATGAATAAGTTCGTGTTGATTATAGATGAATTTGATAGTTCCATTGTGTTGAAATTATTTGTGTTAGTAGAAATCGACATTTATTTCGATAATAATTGATGTCTGGAGGTTATATTGTTCAATCGGGTATTCGGGGCACTTTTTGTGTCGAAATACTATTCATTAGTTACTTTTCACGAGTTACTATTCACTCAATTACTATTCACTCTAGTATTATTCACTCGAATATTTGGGACACTTTTCGTGTCGGGGTACTATTCACGGGGTTACTATTCCCGAAGTACTATTCACGGGGTACTATTCACCCGAAAAATATATTTCTTTTCGGTCCAAATCATTTTTTGGTACAATATTATTCCATGAGGAGATGTGCTAATTTTTCAGACCGTTGGTTGAAATTATAATAGTAAATCAATATGGATCGTTGGTTTAAAGTTTTAATAGTAACTTGTCCTTTCGGTTTTCCAAGAGTTATTTGTCCCTTCAGTTTTCCAAGAGTTATTTGTCCCTTCAATTTTCCAAGAGTTACTTGTCTCTTCGGTGTTCCAAGAGTTAATTGCCCCTTCGTAAATAGTAGTTGTCTCTTCAATATTACCAAGAGTCATTTTGACCCTTCGTTAAGACCAAGAGCCACTTTCAGTTCTTCTATAAATAGAAGCTCATTCCTTCATTATTTCTTACGAATTCACTGAAACTCTAGAGAGAAAGAAGAAGAGAAGTCTGCTACCTCACTTTTCCAATATCCAGTTTCTTTTAAGGTAAGGGGTATTATTTCTTTCGTATTCATGAAGAGAAATTCTATTATTCCATTCTTTATTATTATGTTGGAATAACCTGTCTATGCGAAGTACCGCATACATGGTGAAATTCTTCTATTATTCCATTCTTTATTATTCTGTTGGAATATTCTGTATACGCGGACTACCGTATACATGGTGAAATTCTGTTGTTATTCCATTCTTTATTATTCTGCTGGAATAACCTGTCTATGCGAAGTACCGCATACCTGGTGAAATTCTATTGTTATTCCATTCTTTATTATTCTGTCGGAATATCATGTCTGTGCGTTTACGCTGGAACTGGTTCCATTATTTATTATTCTGTTGGGAATAACCTGTCTATGCATTCTATCGCACGCATGGTGAATCCTTCTGTTATTCCATTCTTTATTATTCTATTGGAATAACCTGTCTATGTGGATTACCACATGCATGGTGAATGATCCTTTGTATTCATTCCTTATTAAATTGTGAAAATGATCTGTATACGTGGATTACCGCATGGCGGGTGAAAATCCATTTGCAGTTTCATATATTCTGTTATACTCAGTTGGTTAAAGTTTTGGCTTCTATACTCCATGAAATTAGTAGAATATCCTGGACATTTGCGCTTCATCCAGTATCTTTTCATGGAAATATTCTTCTGAGCATTCTTGAATTTTACTCCACAAAGCAGTATCATGTTGACAATTTGGACGTTATTGAGTTCTGGATAAATTAATTCTTGAACTTGTTTTATTGAATTATTATGTCATTGTCATCATCCTCATGTTTATATTATAATGAAAGTCATCTTTGTTTTACGTGCATAGATGGACTTAGTATGATTGTGACCAGAGATCATTCGGTATAATCATGACCTATAATGTTATAAATGATTTGATGGACAGTTTTTGGTATGATTATGACCAGGGATTGTTCGGTATAGTTATAACCATTGATGATTTAATGAATATCCTTGTCCCGTAGTACATGGATGATTAGATGATGTGTTTTATTTATGAAGCTAAGTCTCAGCGATAAAAATTAATGAAAACATTTTATACCATAGAAGATAATATATTTTATTCTCTACTTGACTCTTCTAATGAATTACTTATTTCGCTGCAGTTAAACTTGATGTCTATTGTATTTTATTAGTTTAACATTGTTGAAGACTATTGATAATTTATTCTGCATTATCTTAGTCATAATATTTCTTACTGGGCTAGTTGAGCTCACCCTTTCTTTCACTGTTCTCTTCAGGAAATGAGAATATAGCTGGGACGAGTCGGGGAAAGGAGTAACGGTCTAGGTGATAGCATTAGTAGTCCTCACTATTCTGTTAAATAGTGTGACAAAAAATGTAATGAGGACTCCTTTGAGTGTGGATATTGTCTAGATGACATTTATGTATTGTCGTATATTACACGACGGTTGTATAATTAAGTTTGTATTTGTATTCTGTACCATGTATTTGGCGACTCAAGATGAGTGAGGTATACCTATTTTGGGGCCGTGACATGGAATATATATAACTGAGGGTCAAAAGACCGTGAACTATGTCCACAGTTGCAAGTAATCTTTCAACTTCAACTTTAACAGTCATAAGACTTTAAGGACTCCTCGTACTTAGGGGGATCAGCCCCTCGTACAATGTATTATGCAATAACATTTCAACGCTAAGCGTAAATTATCCCCTAATAATAATAGGGTTGTTCATCTAAGTATTTAGAGTACAAGTCCGCACCAAAGAAAGTTTGGTTTGGATAAACTTTCAAGGGTAATTTGAAGTTTAACGAACATCAACTAGAGGACTAGCTGAATCAATAGTGTTTGATAACACAATAGTTGATCAATAATAACATAATATGGAACAATGAATAAGTGTAAGCGAACTAACTATATCTTGAACTCATGCTTAGAAACAACTACAAAGCATAAGTATTGAATGACAATAAACCTTGATTGAATAAAATTAAGCTTGGACTATGAATTATTGAATATACATTAAGTAATAGCAAGCTGAAAATAAAGCTTGCTCAATATGAGAATGGCTTGTGTCAAGTAAATGAACTAAGATAATTCAACATTAGAAATTAGAATTTAAGAAAATTGCATTCATAGTACATGAAGGACAATAAAGAAACTTGTCTAACAATAAACAAGTTAGAATACATCAATAAATATTGGAATTCAAAACTTGGTCGAATAAAGTTTTAGTCATAGCTAGCTTGTTCAAATAATGATTAAGAATACAAGAATTCGATTAATGAAAGGTTAAAGTAAGAAACTTGCTCAATGTAAATGTAGAGTTAGAAAACTTGCTCAATATAAGAAGAAAAGTTTAGAAACTTGCCTCGAGCGTAAGCTATAATATTAAACTCACGTTCACCTACACATAGATTTAAAACCATAATACCTATTAGATATGTTAACATACCACAACACGTACATTTCTAGCTAAACCTATCATTTTAGCACAAGTCTTATGCTACCATTTACATTTCAGAATTCCCAAGTGTTAACATTACAACACTTAACTAACCTTCACTGTATAAACTAAGTTATAACATAACACGTTCATGACTTATAATCATTTTTACAACTTTGAATTTATAATCCACATAACACGACTCTGTTTAACCTTGTTGTTACATGGTTCTCACATTAACCTAACATTAAGCTAAGTTACATTGAACGACCAAAGTCTGTAGAATTAGCAGACTTCACTGTCTGAGACTGGGCACTGGTGTGGCCATGCCAGTTTTATACTGGCTTACTGCGCGCCTGCGCTACGCACAGATTACAGTTTTACAGAACATGGTTACGACACTTTTCTTAAGCCAACTAACACGAATTTCACCCACCAAATAGTAAAATTAATGCGTACAATTGATACAAAACCATTACAACATGTTTCCTCACATATATATCAATATAGAACAATTTAACAACAATTATACTACTTTAATTTCTCAAATTTCTCATTTTCATATAAAACTCAATTTTTGAATTCCTCAGACAAAAATCAACACTGTAATCTCTATAATTGGCCAAATTGCTTCATTCAAACTACGTTATCTTCGTTTCTTAATGAACTAGCATAAACAAGTCTCAATTTACAATTTAACATACGAATTGATCATCAAAATTGAAACTTACATAAACCATATGAAAAAATACATATACTGTCAAAATTTTCTAATGTTATCCGAAATTAACATACGATTTTCCTTGTTTGACATAAACTCTAGCATTATAAACATGTATCATCACAACTACCAAGTATATATCAATAATTCACCAATTTTAATTTCACAGAACACAAACAAAGCTATGTCATAATTTCATATATGTATATACATATATATATAATACAAAGGTTAGATAAATTACCTTCAAATAGCTTGGTAATCCTTGCTAACTCTTGTAATCCTTCCTAAATTTGCCAAAAATTGCTTAAGTTCTCTCATAATTCTCTCAACTCTCTGTAATCTCTAGGCTAGCAAACAAGAATGCGTAAAAAAAAAACTGATAGCTTTAAGGCGTAAAACCAAAACTGCTAAACCTTAATACACCAAACTTAATAAAATATCAGTTATAACGCTTATGTTATAAATATATATTATATTTATTATTTAATTTAATTTATTTATTTAATTTATTTTATTTAAATTCAAAAATTAGAAATCCCAAAAGCCATAAGGCTTTGTTTGGCAAAACCCTTTAAAATATAATTAAGCCTTGTTTGGCAAAAACTAAATTAAACTCATTTAATTTATTTTAATAAACACTTTAGTTTATAATTTATAATTACATCTTATTTATTTGGATTTTCATATCCAACATTAGTCAATAAATTAATCACATTCCATATTTTAATTAAATATACCATTTTAGCAAATATCACAAAATTATAATTTTCATTATAACTTTATTTAACAATTTATATGCCATCTAACTTATTAAATCAACACAACAATATAACATCTCATGTTATATTACAACTCTCTAAATTATAAATTAATTTAATTTAGAAAATTCTCTAATAAATTTAGATTCAACAACCATCACATCAATAAAATATTTATTTCATCAATTCAACAATAGACACACAAATTAATATTTATATTATTCAATAAATATTTAATATTATAATTTAAAATTTCGGATTGTTACAATATATATTAACGGTAATATAGTTTGAAAAAAATAGTGGGAGATACCAATTTAAAACAAGACCTAATATATTTTGGTAATTAATAAAAGAATGTATGCTAAAATGTTGTTAATTACAAATTTATTTACAGAATTTTACAATGTCTAAATTACTATCACTGCGAAGCATATTAGAAGCTATTTAACCGGACCGAATTAAACGGATTGGTTAAGGAAATTGAGAATAGTTCTCACAGTTGAAAAGATATCTTATGTCGTTAATACGTCTATCCCTGCAATGTTTGCAGACAATGCCTTTGAGAAAGAGATTGCTACTTTTAGAAAGTGGCAAGATGATGCACAGTTGGTTCAATGTATCATGCTCGTATTCATGAATAACGAGCTTCAGCTTCAGCATGAAATTATGGATGCTCCTACTATACTCCTGCACGTCAAGTAGCTGATGGTGAGAAAAGTAGGACTAATAGATATCAGATATTTAAAGAGCTCTTCCGATCTAGAATGACCGATTACACTACAGTACAGATAAAAGTCCTTTACATAATAAATTTGATTGATCAATTAGGACAATGGGTTTTATCATGGATGGATAGTTGAGCCAAGACTTGATCTTGCACTCACTCCTGGACTCCTTTCACAATTGTTGTGAATTTTTCATATGAACAAGCTAGATATCAGCTTTGTTGATTTGCTTAACATGTTGAAAAATAGTTGAGAGTCAATTTCCAACCAAGAAAGACCAAGTCTTACTGGTAGGGGCCAAAGGATCTTCTGAAAAGAAGAACGATTCAAATAAGGTAAATAGAAAGGAAAAAATAAAGGATAATAAGAACAAAACTGATACGGATAGCAAAATGAGTTTGCTTCCACTGCAATAAGCCTGGACACTAGAAAGGAAACTACAAGAAGCATCTTGCAGAAGATAACAAGAAGAAACTTAGTGAAGTTTCGATTACAAATACAATTTTGATCATGATTTAAAATAAATTTTTCTTTAAGTCAAGATTCTACTTGGATATTGGATACCAGCTTTGTTTATCATAATATAGATTTATGAAGGGACCAAGCAGAAGTAGAAAGCTAAACAAAGATAGGTAATCCTATGTGTGGGAAATGAAGCAAAGGTTGCTACATTAGTCATAGAAACTTATAGTTTAGCAATGCCTACGTGTAAAATCTATTAAGTCAATAAGTTGTTATTGTATTTCAGTTTTTGTTAGAAACATTATTTCCATTTTGTTGTTGGACAATGAAATCTTTGGTATTATATTTAAGAACAATTGTTGTTCTATTTATAATAATAATAATGTTTTGTATAGAACTGAAATATTACTTAATAGATTTTGTGTACTTGACTTGCGTAAAAAATTATTTTGCAAATTGAACAAACTAGTATAAGAAAAGGAGATGATCGTTTAAATGGTTGAATGTGTGTATTTGCTGAAATACAATTGTGAATTATTTGAAAGGTTCAAAGAATTCAGAAATGAAACAAATTAGAAAAGTATTAGGATTCTTTGATCGGATCAAGGAAGGAATACTTGTGCAATGAGTTTTTAGATCATCTGAAATGGTTTTCTCACAATGGACGCCTCCTGATACGCAATAATTGATTGATGTATCTGAAAGGAAAAATAATACATTATTAGACATGATGCGGTCCATAATGATTTTACCGACATTTCAGTATCCCTCTAGTATCATGTCCTAGAAATGGTTGCATATCTATGAAAAAGGTAACCTCAAAATTCGACTCCAAGACTCTATAAGAGTTATGGATAGGAAGGATTCCTAATTTTAAGTAAGTTAAGATAAGGGGTTGTCCAGCTTATGTGAAAAGGTTTCAAAGGATAAGCTTGGGACAAGATTTAACAAGTAAAGATTTGTGGGACATCCTAAAGTAAGTTTAGGGTATATGTTCTATAATCCTACCTAGCAAAAAGTGTTTGTTGTGAAACACGCTACCATCTAAGATAAAGGTGTTTATCATTAAAGGGGCTAGCGGGAGGATAATAGATCTTGAAGAGTTCAAGAACCACAAAACACTATAAGTTAAATAAGAGGAACCTGTAGATAGACCTATTGCACTACAACCGAATCGTAAATCTGGAATAGTACCGAAGATACCTAGGAGGTATTGATTCATCATAGATGATGATGAGGTGCACATCATGGAAGATGATGATCCAGTTACATACGATGAGGTAAGAGTTGTAGACACTCAAAGAAATGGATTGAAGCAAGATTCTCAAATATGGAACATTCATTTTGATGAAACAAATCAAAAGAGTTTGATTTTATCACAAATAAGAAAGAACCTAGTGTGTACAAAAGGGTTAGTGGGAGTGTCGTGACATTCCTAATATTATATGTTGATATACTATGGATAAGGAATGACATACTAATGCTATAATCAGTAAAGATAAAGTTGTCTAAACATTCCTCCATGAATGATTTGGGAAGAATATCTTAATTGGGGATAAAATCTTTATAGATAGATTCAAGAGGATGCTCGACTTAACCCAAGGAACGTATATTTATTTGATGCTAAAGTAGTTTAGCATGGAAAACTCAAAAAGATGTCTCATGTTGATGAGCTATGGAGTGTATCTCTCTTAATAGTCTCCATAGACTCCTGAAAAGAGAGATCGCATGAGTGACAATCATGTATACAATAAAATATATGAGACCTGATGGTGATCGGTCAAATTATGGAGAAGATCACTGTGCAGTGAATTGGAAAGGTTTCAAATAGCAAAGAGTTGTTGATTTAGTGATAAAGACAAAGTATATAGCTATAAATGAAGCTGTAAGTTTATTGTTTGGATGAAAAGTTCATTACAGAACTAGGAATAGTTCCTAAATCTCATCTTGGATCTAAACATGTGTTGTGGCACTTTCATTTGATTATAGGAATCATTGAAAGATAGAAAATAACTATAGAGATAGTGGACTCTCAAGAACAACATTACATATCCATTTACTAGAGCTTATCCAACAGCAGGATAATCGTCACTTAAAGAAGAAATGTATAAGATACCATGGTGATTGGCTTTAGTGCAAGTGGGAGATTGAAAGTAGTATGCACACAAGCCAATCATGTTTGCTGATAAAGCATATACTTTGTAACAATCCTATTTATTTATTAATAAAAAGTATTAATTTATTAAAGGCTTTTAATTATCTACATGATGCTTTTTTATAATATGTATAAACCCATAGTTTTAAGCAATGCTTTTAGAATAATGATGATGATTATTCTAATGAGATCTAAATTCTTAGAAAGCTTAAAACTAAAATAGTTCCCAATCGTTGGATTACTAAATTGGGGATTAGTGAATCCGGATAGATTAGTACATACGTTGCTTGCTCATTGGATGAAGATGATTGATCTCATGATCATTTGAGTGGAGACACTAAAGAAAGTATGTAGGTGCTTATTAGAGAATAAGTTCACTAAACGTGGCTCGCTAAGGAATACCTAATGGAATTTTACTTGTTTGTCAATAGGAATTCCTGTAGTGATAGTAGTACAAGTGATCCTTGGACTTGAGATCATCATAGTATCTTGTGTATGATGAATTATACTTTGACTTATTCCTTAAGACCCTTAGGGTATATCAAACGGTATGCTTGGGTATAATAATTTATACATGGAGAAAATGTATGATCAATATAGAATCTACCAATTCTAGTAAAAGAAGAGAAATGTCCTATGTGATTCGATAAATGACAACTCAGTAGTCCTTAGCCAAGGTAGAATGAAATTAGAAAGGAGTTTCTAATTTGCATTATTTGGAGTTGTGCATTCAAGATTCGAAATACATATAATTAAATAATATAAGACTTGACAGTAATTCCATGTCTTATATTTAATTGGGACATTGTATTGTGGAAGGATTGAATTGAACGCTAACTATTTACTCAAAGGTTCTTTTATGATTAATGTTGAAATCTATATTATCTGGAAAGTCATTAATCGCTAGGGAGGCTTATCCCTATTGTAGAATAAATATTATTTATTTAAATAAATTAATAGTTTAATTTATTTATTTAAATAAGATTAGAATTGTTATAATTGATTTATTCACAACCGATTTAATATGGAGAACCTAAAGGGTCACACCATAAAAGGAAGAATAATTATTTAAGAAGATAATGGCATAATCGTAATAATATGTTAAGTGTATTTAATTTAATCTATGGTGATAGAATAAATTAAATAGTTTAATATTTATTATTTAATATTTTAGAAATATTAAATATATAAATTAATAAGAGGAGTCATATTAATATTATTATAATTATTATTTTAATTTCTAAAGAGTTGGAAATTAATTTAATATAAGTACTCTCATTTATTCCTAATAAGATTAGGAGACTAATTAATTAAAAGAGTTTAATTAATTAATTCTAATAAGATTGGTAGCCTAATTAATTAAAGGAGCTTAATTAATTAAAATAAAACTCAATTCCTTAGTTGTTAAAGAGGGTTGCCCACATCTATAAATAAGAGGAGTTTTATTGTGGGTGGGGGTGGGGGTGGGGTTGACGTTTTCACAGAATACGTAATTCCAATAGTTGGGAGAGTATGCTCTTTTTCTATAGAGATAAAAAAACTAGGGTTTAGCCAACCACCCATCTTCTTGAATCTTTCTTCTTCCTTGGTGGATCACCTCTAGAGGCCAAACACTTAGGTGGTTAACATTGATCAAAGGAAGGAACCAAACCCGGTGGATTCAAGTTGAACGCGAAAAGGATTGGATGTGAACTTGTACCTGAGGAAGCTCGAATCTTCAAGGGTATGATTCTTGTTCTTTATCTTTTCGTTTAATTAATAATTGTGCATAAAGGATGATCCGGGTATATGGTTTGTAAAATTTTAAAACTCTATTTTATCACGTTTCTGCTTATTTTGTGCAATTTGATTGCGTTCATGAATATTACAAACCTAACATATACTTACTATATAATTAGCATGCATCTGTAGAATACTATATTCTACCTAGGATGATTATGGACTTAATTCTAATTTGGTTCATTGGAGCCACCATAAATCAAAAGGTCAAACCTAGGGTGTAAGAATAAAACATTGAATATAACTATTACATTCAACCTGGGCTTCATTATAAACATGCCTTCGCTCCTTCTTTCGTCTCCAATTTCTCGAACAATTCTATATAATCTTATTACAATCTATTTTTCATAAAACAAAAATTTTGATTAGCAGTCAAGGGGAAGTACGTTGGAAAGAGATAAAATTTACATCAGAATATTAGAAAGGTGAGCTAAACAGACCCCATTTATAAAAAACACATTCATTCAAACATTCATTAAAATTAAATCCAATCACATTGGTCAAAGGACCATAATCATCCCCTTTATTATCATACATATCAGCATATGCATCAATAAAATAAACATTCAGTATATATGTTGATATCATTTAATGGGCAATAAACTTTGCTAGAAATTTAGTTTTTGAAATAAAACAAACTCCTTTATTTTAATCAAAAATCAAATTAAAATAAAATTTATTTTATTTTATCCAGTTTTGAATAAAAATAAACTCCTTTATTTTAATTAACATGGAATTTAATTTCAAGTTCAAAATAAACCCCTTTATTTTAACTTTAAAATTGTTGAAAAAATAAAATATGTAGAATCTTATTCCTTATCAAAACAAACCTTTTATTTTAGATAACATGGAATCCTATTCCATATATGAATAAACTCCTTTAATCTAGTTAGCGTGGAATCAAATTCCAAGTTAAAGTAACCTTATGTTTTTTAATAATATGGAATCCAATTCCAATTAAAATAAACACATTTATTTTAATCTTCTTTCAATTCAAAAATATATATTTTATTTTAATTAAAATAAATTTAAAAAAAATAAAAATATGGGGACAAGCACAGCCGCGCTGTGTAGCAGAATCCGACAGACAGTTCTTTTACCCAGAATATCAGTTCTAAACCATATCAACACACATATTGAATTAATAATAATTAATGATTTGTATATGGTATCTCTGATACCACTGTAGGATTGCGGAAAACTAATCAAAGCATACAATCTAATTATAAAAGCAACGAAAACATGCAAAATAGCAATTTAAAATTTTTCTGCAATCCCAGTGTATAGCCTTATGAAACGTCATTAATTGAGAAAGCATAAAGATATACCTTTGAACGCTTTGATTTAGAGTTCGAATATCAATTTTTGCTCCTTCGCGATCTCTCCAATATACGGATTACACGTTCATCACAAAAGTGTATGCAAAGCCCAAGAGGTATCCACCAAGAGGGATATATTAAAGTTGTGAATTTTAAATTCTACTAGATCTTGGGTGGCTAACCCTAATTCTCTCTATCCTAACTCCTTAGGGTTTTGAGAATGCTTGCACGAGAGATGCAAGTTACAAAAGTTGCATTAGTATATCCTATAATAAGACTACTCTTATTTATAGACTAAACATAATTCATTAACCTTTAAGAAGTTAGGGTTTTTAATTTAATTCTCACTAATAAATTAAATACACTTTATTTATTATTATTAAGTCAATCATATTTCTAGACTCATATTTTTCTCATTTGTGGTGTGACCCTCTAGGTTCAATATTAAGACAATAGTAGAATAGATAAATTAGAACTATTCTGATATTATTTATAATGAATAAAACTCCTTTAATTCAAGAATCAATAAATAATATGTATTCTACATCATAAGTGACACCTTATAAATAATGTATCATGACTATCAGGATAATATCAATTCAACGTTAATCACAAAGATTATCACAAAGAATATAAAGAACCTATTCCGTGAATAGTTACTGTACAATTCAATCATTCTACCATACAATGTCCCGATTAAACATAAGATATGAAATTACTGACAAGTCTTATTTATTTAGTCATATGCATTTCGCTTCAAAATACACAAATCTGATTAATATAAATTAGAAACTCCTTTCTAATTTCCATTCTACCTTAGCCAAGGATTTCTAAGTTATCATTCAATGAATTGCATAGGACATTCACTCCCTTTACGGGAAGTGGTAAATCCTTTGTTGATCATTCACCTAACTCCATGTATATTTTATTATACCCTAACATACCCTACAATATACTCTTAAGTATTAAGGAATATGAAAAAGTATAATTCAGAATACACAAGGTAATATGATGATCTCAAGTCCAATGATCACTTGTACAACTATCACTATAGAAACTCCTATTGTCAGACAAGTAAAACTCCATTAGGGTTCCTTTAAGCGAATCATGTTCAGTGAACTTATTCTCCGATAAGCACCTACATACTTGGTTTAGTGTCTCCACACAAATGATTATGAGATCAATCATCCTCTTCAAAAGAGCTAGCATAGTATGTACTAATCTATCAGAAATCAGTAACCCCGCATTAGTGATCCATTACAATTAGGATCATTTTAGTTTTAGAGTTATCTCGAATTTAGATCTTATTAGCATGATCAACATCATGATTCTAAAAGTATTGCTCCAAAACTATAGGTTTATCACATTTATTAATTAAACCAATTAACATGGATAAAGAATATCTTTTGTATTATATAAATTCTCTTATTAATAAATGAACAAGATTACAAAGTAAATGTTTATCACATCCAATGTGTTTGACTTGAGGGCGTATTACTTTCAATAAGATGGTGGATTCCAAGGCTATCATCATTCAAGTCCAAAAACTTCAAGTAATCTTGCATGAAATACAAGCAGAAAGTATGTCCTTAAGTGAATCTTTCCAAGTTGTTGTTATTATTGAAAAAATACCAGTAATGTAGAAAGATTTCAAGAATTATCTCAAGCATAAATGAAAAAAGATGAAACTTGAAGACTTAATCGTGAGATTAAGGATTAAAGAGGACAATCGTGCTTCTGAGAAGAAAACAAGAAAGACCTTTATGGAATATAAAGCCAACGTGGTGGAATAAGGTCAAAAGTCTAAAAAGAGAAAGCACTCCGGCAATGGGCCTTAATAGGGAATGAATAGAAAGTTCCAAGGAAAGTGACATTTGTGACATGCTCGGACATAGGGCAAAGGATTGTCATAAGCGGAAAGACCACAACAAGAAGTCTGCACAAGCCAATGTAATGAAAGTGGATGGACTTCTTAAGGATGTTTCTGAAATGAACCTACCACGGTTGTATGTAAAGTAAACATAGTTAAAATCTTAGGGAATTGTGAGTAGATACAGGAGCAACCCGTTATGTGTGTTCTGACAAAAAGATGTTCTCTACATATATAGGAAATTTAGAATGGAGAACAATTATACATGGAAAATTCTTCTACATCCAAGATTATTGGACAAGAAAATGTGGTTTTGAAGATGACATATGGCAAGGAACTCATCCTCAACAACGTGCTCCATGTGCCTGATATTAGGAAGAATTTAGTGTCAGGATCTCTTCTTAGCTAAATGGGATTTAAGTTGGTCTTTTTACCAAAAAAGTTTGTCCTAACTAAAAATGGGATGTATGTGGGGAAGGGATATATGAGCAATGAGCTCTTTAAAATGAATTTAATGACAATTATGTACCTTTCAATATTAATAAAAATACATCTTCTACTTATATTATTGAGTCATCTAATTTATGACATGGTAGATTAGGACATATTAGTTATAATACTATACGTAGATTAATTAACTTCAATCATAAATGTGAAGTTTGCGTTGAAGCAAAATTTAAAAAATTTTCTTCTAAATCAATTGAAAGAAGTACGGAACCTCTTGAATTTGTACATACTGATATTTGTGATTTAAAGTATATACAAATAAGAGGGGTTAAGAAATATTTTCTTACTTTTGTAGATGATTTTACAAGATATTGTTATGTTTACTTATTGAGAAGTAAAGATGAGGCTTTGGAAATGTTTAAACATTACAAAAATGAGGTTGAGAATCAACTTGATAAAAAGATCAAGATAATTAGAAGTGATAAAGGTGGAGAATATGAATTTCCTTTTGTTAAAATTTATTCACAACATGGTATAATACACTAAACAACTGCACCTTATTCACCACAACAAAATGGTGTTATTGAAAGAAAGAATAGAACTTTGAAAGAAATGATGAATAAATTATTATTAAGTTCTAGGCTACCTCAGAATTTGTGGGGGTAAATAATTCTTTCAGTAAATTATATTCTCAACCAAATACCTAAAAAGAAATCTAATATATAACCCTATGAATTATGGAAAAGACATAAACCGACTTATAAACACTTAAAAATGTGAGGGTATTTAGCAAAATTAATGGTTACACCACCCAAAAGGTTAAAATATAACCAAAAATAATAGATTGTATATTCATTGGTTATGCTAATAATAGCAGTGCATATAGATTTTTGTTTAATAAATCAAAATTAGAGGAAATACATGAAAATATTAGTATTGAGTCAAAAGATGTTGAATTCTTTAAAACAGTATTTTCAATAAATAAACAAGAGCAAAGTTCTAATGAATAGGAAAAAAGTTTAAACAAAAGAACTTATAACAATATTAGTGACAGTGATCATGGATTAGAAGATATTAATGAACCTAGACGTAGTAAACGTGTTAAAATATCAAAATCTTATGGTCCAGATTTTCTAACTTATTTGTTAGAAAATAAGCCTCAAACTTATAAAAAAGCGGTGTCGAGTCTCGAAGCTCCATATTGGAAAGATGCGATAAATAGTGAAGTAGAATCCATTCTGCACAATCATACCCCGTCTCTAAACTTCTTGGATACTAGTGAATATTTAAGAAGAAAATGAAAATAGATAAATATAAAGTGAGACTTATAATCAAAATATACAAGCAAAAGGAGGGGTTGGATTATTTTATACTTATTCTCCTGTGACAAAATATCTTCAATTAGGATGTTAATAGTCATTGTAGTTATATATAATTTAAAGATGCATCAAATAGATGTGAAAATAGTTTTCTTGAATAAATATTTAGAAAAAGAAATCTACATGAAACAACTAGAAGGGTTTATTGTTCCAGGACAAGAAAAGAAAGTTTATTGGCTTGTGAAGTTCCTTTATGGATTAAAACAAAAACCTAAATAATGGCATGAAAAAATTGATAGTGAAATATTATCAAATGGTTTCATGATAAATTAGTGTGACAAATATGTGTATGTCAAGGACATTGAGAAAGGGTTTGTCATTATTTGTCTTTATGTAGATGATATGCTCATTATGAGTAGTAATAATGAAATCATTAAAACTACCAAGATAATGTTAAATAATATGTTTAACATGAAAGACATGGGAGTTGCCGATGTAATATTACGAATTAAAATTTCTAAAACATCAGATGAGTTAGTATTATCACAATCACACTATATTGAGAAAATACTCAGGAAATTTAATCATTCCGATTGCAATCCTGTGGGAACACCGATAGATATAAATATACACTTGTCTAAAAATAAAGGAGAGAGCATATCATAACCTGAGTATGCACAAATAATTGCAAACCTTATGTACGTAATGAATTGTACACGTTCTGACATAGCATATGTTGTCAATAAATTGAGTATATTTACAAGCAATTCGGGAAAAGATCACTGGAAAGCAATTATAAGAGTTTTAAGGTATTTAAAATACACTCAAACTTTGGATTGCACTACTCTAGATATCTAGCAGTACTCGAAGGATACTGTGATACGAACTGGAAATCGGATACAAAATACTTTAAATCCATAAGTGGTTTCGTGTTTACACTAAGTGGAGGAGTAGTACCATGAAAATCTTCTAAACAAACATGCATTACTTGATCAACGATGGAATTTGAGTTTATTGCATTGGATAAGGCTTGAGAAGAAGTTGAACGGTTTTGTCACTTTTTAGAAGATATTCCTATGTGGCCTAAAACTGTGCCGGCTATTTGTATCCATTATGATAGTCAATCAACAATTTGAAAGGCACAAAGTCACATGTATAATAGTAAGTCTAGACATATTCTTCGTAGACACAATACCATATAACAATTGCTCTCTAATGGCATTATGTCTATTGGGTACATAAAGTCAAAAGAAAATATAGTGGATCCATTAACTAAAGGTTTGACTAGAGAGAAAGCGAAAATAAAATCGAGGGAAATGTGTTTAAAGCCTATAAACAAGGATCGTCATGATGGAAATGCAACCTAGTTTACTAGAGATCCCAGTATCTAGGTTCAAAGGGACAACTAAATTGTGAACGTTCAACCAAATCACTTTGAAGAAATTACTTTTGTAAGACCCCGACTTTTTATGAATAAAGATTTAATTTTCTCTAAATATTATTTTGAATAATAAGGTGTTGATTTGATATAATGCTATAGTTATGGGTGAAATTAGCAAATTTTGCAAAGTAAGCAAGTTGTCATAAAATATTCATTTTGTCGGGGAATATTCTTTTTGTCGGGAAATATTCGTACAACGGCACAATCATTGGTCGACCCCACAATGGAATAACTGTCGGATATAGAAAACGACAAAAATAACTTTTTTATAAAAAATAACGGCAAAACTTTTACCGTTAACTGTTGAAATATCTGGTGATAAAAGTACAGTAGTACGCATGGTTGTACAGTATCTCTGATTATTAATGCTTACGTAAGATGTAAGACCCTAATTTTTTTTATAAAATTGAATTACCTCTATTTATTATTTTGAAATAGTAAGGGATTGATTTGATTAATGTGGTTAGTAGGGGGTAAAATGCGCAAATATTTTAAATAAGCAAGTGGTTATAAAATATCATTGTTGTCAGGGAATATTCGTTTGGTCATGGAATATTATTTATGTCGGGGAATATTCGTACGACGGCGCAGCCATTTGTGGGCCCCATAACGAAAAACTATAGGATGAAGAAAACAACAAGTATGAGTTTTTTTTATAAATAACGACGTAGTTGTTACCGTTAACACTGTTGGAATACACAGTGGTTAAAATATAGTAATACGTTGTGTTGTACAGTAGCACACGGTATTGCACAAATTATTGATTCTTACGTAAGAAGTCACTATTCAATAATTGTTACAGTAATTATTGTTCAATATTTTATTGATTCAATAATTGCTACGTTGATATTTTATATTATTGATTCAATAATTGTCACTACACAGTATTTTCTATTATCAGATTAATAATTCATATTATTTGAATAATATTATTAGATAGCATTATTGACAATGTCTAAGAAAGTTCTGTCTAGAAAAGGGGTTTAGTCACCTAATTAGGCGCCAGTAAGGAGAAATCCTTATCGAAAAGCTCTCTCTTTCCTAGGAACGACCTGGTTGTTATTATTGTGATTCTGTAATATTATTTGTAAATAATTAATTATTGATTTATATGATAAGAAAATATTTATTTTATGTGGATATAAATGAAAGAATTAATGATGATATATTTTATCATTATTTTATCAGAATAGGTGTTGAAAATCATCTGTTTGTGGATTTCGGTCATTTTCCGTTTGGAATTTAGAAAAAATTTCTTCTTCAAAGTTGTAGAGAATTAAATTTCATATGGTATAGACATAAGATTCGAATTTTTCTGATAAAAGGGCTATTTATTATTAATTATTGAAGTTTCGAAATAATTAATTTTTGGGGTTATAAATATTTTTTTAAAAAAATGTTTTTAATGTGGGTGGGACCTACTTGTGTGTGTTGATGAGGGTGATATAGTGTGCATAGGAATTTTTTTTAAAAATATTAATATTTTATTAAATTTTCTACTTTAACATTCTAAGCATTTTTTTATAAATAGGATGCTTAGGTTATAATTGAAAATCACACCAGAATCTGAAATTTCTCATGTTATAATATCGAGCGTATTTTTGTGAGTATTTAGATATCTTGAGTGTTGCTATACAGTGCAAGTTTTCTTCAGCATTATATCCAATATTTCAGCCAAAAGTACTGTTCTTTTGAGGTAAGGGATATTATTTTTTTTCATAAATGATATTATTTCTTTTAATATCATTTTACCGAAATATTGGTATGAATTTTATTATGAAATTTTTACCTTTTCATGTCGAGGTTACTATTCACGTATACGATACTATTCATGTATATAACACTATTCACAAATAAAGTACTATTCACGAAGTATGATTTTTCTTGTAAAATTTTTACCTTTTCAAGTCGGGATTACTATTCACGTATACGGCACTATTCACGTATAGGGTACTATTCACGTATACGACACTATTCACAAAAAAAATTAAATTTTATTTTCTTTGTTCAAGTTGTCTATTATGGTTACTATCTTTGATTGTATCCATGTTTTGATCTTTATTCTTGAATTTGCTCCACAATTGATTATTATGGAGTATTTTTGAACTTGGATAAACTAAAGTACGAAGCCCTAATCGTTGACCTTTTATCTCACTGGATTCATTTTCTTTAAAATATTTTCATCATCATCAATCCTAAATTGTGATATAACTGAATATCTTTGGCATGTAGTGCAAATATGAATGATTACCTGATGAATATCTTTGTCCCGTAGTGCAAAGATGGACAGGTGTTGAGATGAACATGACCAACTGGTGATACGAATGAATATCTTTGGCCCGTAGTGCAAAGATAAATATTTGATTCAAGAAGTATATTGATTGATATTACAAGGATAAAATATTGATGATGGACTTTTATATCATAGAAGATAGTAGATTTCATTCTCTAATTAACTCTTCTAATGAATTGTTATTTTCGTTGCGAATATTAATCTAAATCTTGTTGTCCATTATATTTTATCTGATTTATTAAAGGCTAACGATAATATGTTTTTCATTATCTTAGTCATAATATTCTTTACTGGGCTAGTTGAGCTCATCATTTTTCTTTTTGTTCCATTTTTCTTCTCAGGAGGCGAGAATATAGCAGGAACTATTTTGTAAAATAGTGTATCAATAATTATAATGAGAACTTTATTTGAGTTTGGATATTGTATAGAAGATAATATTTGTATTAAAACTCACAGCATGTGTGTTGTCATATTTTGCACAACAATTGTAATAATAAAGTTGTAGTTATTTTCTATACCATGAATTAGCGACTCAGAATATGTTGTGTGGACCTATTTTGGAGACATCACATAAGAAGTCACTCAACTTCATTTAATAATTGCCACAGTAGTTGTTTCATAGTATCTCATATTATTGATTCAATTATTGTCAGAGTATCATAGCTCAATATTTTATATTATTAAATTAATAATTGAGACAACATAGTTATTCATATTATTATTTATATTATTGACAATGTCTAGAAAGTTTTGTCGAGGAAAGGGGTTAGGTTATTTAATTACGCGCCAATAAGGAGAAATCCTTGTCGAAAAGCCCCGTCTTTCTTGGGAATGATCTGGTTGTCAATATTGTGAGTTATAATATTAATGATGAATAATTGTTGAGAGATTAAAAATGTGTTGATTAAAGATAAGTGATTTATGGTAAATATTTATTCAATTTTTGATATAAATAGAGGTGTTGTCATGAAGTATTTGTTGTAAGTTTGACTTATTACATGGATCCCCACTTATTCATTTTTTAAAATCGTCGGTAGAAAGTTGTCTCAGTTTTGTTTTATTATTATTATAATAGTAATAAAACCATAATACTTTTTATATTATATATAAAGTTATTTATATTATTAGATTACAATTACAATATATTATATTTTATATAAAGTTTTTGTTTTATTAGAATATTTTATTGCATAGTGATGAATAGTAAAAATCAAAAAATCAAACGAATTCGCATCCGTGAATTCGTTTTGTTCACCCGTAAAGATTTTAAATAGTGCCCTATGTGAAATCCCGAATTTTATAAAATAAAAGTATTCAATTTTTCTATTTTGTAAATAGTTAAATTGATAAAAGTTTAAAGTTAAGGGTGATATATATAAAATTTTCAAAATACGCAAGTGGTTATAAAATACTCATTTCTGTCGGGGAATATTCGTTTGGTCGTGGAATATTCTTGTTGTAGGGGAATATTCGTACGACGGCGCAACCATTTATGGGCCGCATAACAGAATAACTGTCGGATGAAGAAAATAACAAGTTTGAGTTTTATAAATAATGGCTTAAATGTTACCGTTAATACTGTTGGATTACCTGGTGGTTAAAATATATTAATACGCGTGGTTGCACAATAGCACACGATATTGCACATTATTTTTTGAATTATTGATTCTTACGTATGAAGGCGCTACTCAATAATTGTTACAGTAATTATTGTTCAATATTTTATTTTATTGGTTCAATAATTGTTGCGTTGATATTTTATATTATTGTTGTTTCAATAATTATCAAAGCACAGTATTTCCCATTATCAGATCAATAATTCATATTATTTGAATAATATTATCAGATAGCATTATTGGCAATGTCTAGAAATTTCTATCAATGAGAGGTTCGGTCACCTAATTGTGCGCCAGTAAGGAGAAATCCTTATCGGAAAGCCCCATCTTTTCTGGGAACAGCCTGGTAGTCATTATTGTGATTATATAATATTATTTGTGAATAATTATTTATTGATTTATATGATAAAGAAATATATATATTTTTATATGGATATAAATGAAGGAATTAATGTTGAGGTATTTTATTAGTATTTTGTCGAAAAAAAGAAAAAAATATGGAATTTTCAGAAAAATTAGTTCATTATTTGATTTTGTAAAATCCATAACTCTTTGCGTATAATGAGTTAGGAGATGAGCCATATATCAAAAGAAAGCCCTGGAAGTAAGTTAACTGTAGAAATTGGAATCACCCAAAAATTAGTTGTGGATCTTTCGTGGTGACTGTTTGAATGAAATTGGTCCGAAGGACTCATAATCTAAAAAAGTAGTGTTCTTGAGATATATTGCGTGAGTTATAATTTTTAATCCGACCGTTGGATCGTTCTTATTTTTGGATATGTTATACATATATAAGTTGAGTATATGTCCACAAATTTTGAACCATTTAAAATTAACGTATGATTTGTTATAAATTTTAAGAGGTGACTGATTCAGAAATTGTTGAAGTTTCTGAATTTATAAATGATTTTGGTGGGAATTTCTAGAAGGTGGGACCCACTTGTCCTTTTGTCCCTTGAATTTGCAGGATTTCAAAGTTTGATTGTAAGTATGGCGTGCTTAAAAAATTATAATAGAAAATTAATATTTTATTAATTTAGTCTCCTATGGCGTTCTAGCATTTTCCTATAAATAGGTGCTTAAGTTAGAATTGAAAATCACACCAGAAACATAAGTTTTCTCTCTCTATATTATCGAGCGTATTTTTGTGAGTATTTAGATACTTTGAGTGTTGTTATACGGTGCAAGTTCATTCAGCTTTATATCCGATATTCAAGTCAGAAGTACTGCTCTTTTGAGGTAAGGGATTTTAAGGGTTATTATGTTTTTCATGTTTTGTAATTTTTCCGAACTTCAAAAATTCTGGAAAAATTTGAAATGATAAATTGATGAGTTTTATAGATTGTGTCCAAAAATGGCAATTTTTAGATGTATAGATTAAGAGTTATGAATTTTATGGGAAAAGACTATTTTAAAAATAAACTCTTATAACTCCTTGTGGTTAACTCCAAAATTGGTAAAATGTTTATTGGGAGTACATGTATATAACAGAAGTATACTTTGTAAAATTCAGAATTTTTGGACAAAAGTACAGTTTATGATAAATGTCTAAATATTCGGCAGTTTTGGCCATATGAAAAATAGTAAATGAATTTTAAAAATTTCGAGAAAAATATATGTTCAATATGAGACTATATTCTGCTAAAACCCAGAAAAGAAAATTTTCTGGGACTGATTTAGTATTTTTCATGAAAATGGACTAGTTATGAATAAATGAATTAAATATGTTATGTGAAGTAAGGAAATTGAAAAATAGGATTTTATGGCTTGAGAATCCTATATAAGGTATATGCAGATTTTTGATGAGGGTTTTGGTTATTAGTGATAAAATCTTATGAGTTTGGCATTTTAGGATGATTAAATGCATTAATTAGTAAAGTGTAAACAATTAAAATAAATTATTTATAAGTTTAAGAAATGATTAAAACATTGTTATAATATTAATATTAGATTATGAGATTATTAAGTGATTGATAACATTTGGATTAAGGTGTTATGAAAATATTGATTAATGATTAATAATATTAGTAAATGAATTTAATGTTGTTATATAATGAATAATATTAAATAGAGTTTAAAAGAGGAATAATGAATTGTTAATATTAAATGGAGTTTAATAATATTATTAAATGAATTTAATATTATTATAAAATGAATAATATTAAATGGAGTTTATAATATAATGATTAATGTTATTATCTTCGTTAAATATTTGTTGACATATTATTCAAATCATTTTTGATATAATAGTATTCTTGAATTTTACTCCACAATTGGTGATCATGTTGACAATTTGGACATTATTGAATTTTGGATAAATTATATTGTTAAAGACTTTAATATTTATCCTTTATCTCATTTGATTGATTCTTTATATCATTGTCATCATTCTCATGCTTATATTGTGTTGAAAGTCATCTATGACCAGTAGTGCATAGATGGACTTGGTATGATTATGACCAGGGATTATTCGGTATAATCATGACCGTAATGTTACAAATGATGTGGTAAAAGTCATCTTTGGCCCGTAGTGCATAGATGGACTTGGTATGATTATGACCAGAGATTATTTGGTATAATCATGATCGTAACTGAAAACACGAATATCCTTGGCACGTAGTGCATGGATAATTCGTGGTCATGATACTAATAAGCTGAGTCTCAGCATTTTTGGTTTTACAGTTGTATATCTTTGACCTGTATTGCAAAGATGGACTGTTGGTTATTGGTTTTTCAGTTGTATATCTTTGGCCTGTAATCCAAAGTTGGACTGTTGATTTACTTGATTATAAATATGAATTGTGGTTTAATTATAATCTGTGGTGGTTCAGGTGAAGACAGGTGATGAGAGTTCTCTTTGTCTTGAGTATAGCAAAGAACTGTTGATGAGTATTACAGGAATGAAGTATTAACGATGGACTTTTAACCTAGAGGAGATAGTAGACATTATGTTCTACTTAACTCTTCTAATGGATTGCTTATTCCGCTGCAGTTGTTGATCTAAAACTTGTTGTCTATTATATTTTATCAGTTGTTATACTGTTGAAGACTAACGATAATTTTTTCTGCATTATCTTCATCATAATATTTCTTACTAGGCTAGTTAAGCTCTCCCTTTTACTTCACCACCCCTTTCAGGTAATAAAAGGGTAGTTGGGACTAGCAGAGAGAACATGGGTATAAAGTGGTGATACGAATTAGTCACAAGCCTAATCAAATTATGATAAGGTCTAGCATAATAATCCTACTCAGAACTTAAAATGTGTGTGACATGTTTTATACATCATTTGATATTTAATTTTGGTGAACAACAATAGGGTGAGGTGAATCAGAATTTGGAGGCGTCAAAGGTGCACTCCATTAGAATGAGGAGAACAGAAATCTTCTCGTGTTCCTTCGGGGACTTGATATATTTGATGTTGTGCTTTATATGGCATTGTAATAATTTAAATATGAATATTGTCGTATTATATACGTAACAATATTTGTATTAAAACTCACAGTATATATGAAAATTTTTGAGTTTGAATACTGTCTAGAAGACAATATTTGTATTAAAACTCACAGCTCATGTTGTATATTTAAGTTTGTATTTGAATTTTGTACCATGTATCTGGCGACTCAAGATGGGTGATGTATACTTGTTTTGGAGGCATCACACCCTGTCATTCTCCTATAAATAGGATGCTTAGTTACGAAATGAAAATCACATCAGAATCAGAGAATTCTTTTTCTATAATATTGTGCATAATTCTTTTGAGTATAAGGATAATTTGAGTGCAGCAAATAGTGCAAGTTTTCCTCAAGAATATCTCCACTATACCAGTCAGATTCAGTCTCCTACTAAGGTAAGAGGTATTATTTCTTTCGTATTCGTAAAGGATGTTATTTTCCTCATACTCATAAAGGTTGTCATTCTATTCTTTATTAATCTACGGGAGTAACATGTCTATGCGGATTACCGCATACATGGTGAATAACCCTTCGTATTCATTCTTTATTAATCTGCGGGAGTAACCTATCTACACAGATTACCGCATGCATGGTGAATAACCCTTCGTATTTATTCTTTATTAAATTGTGAAAATGATATGTCTACGCGGATTACCATATGACAGTGAAAATTTATTTGCAGTTTCGTATATTCTTTCATACTTGTATGGGATATCATTTCTTTTGTACTCATAAGAGATATTATTTTCGTTCAATATTCGTAAGAGATATTATTTTCGTTCAATATTCGTAAGTAATATTATTTTCTTTCACACTCTATAGTGTATAAGTGATATTATTTCGTTTCATATTCCTAAATCTACACTTATTTTGATAAGTATTGCTTCTATAATTCCTAAAATTAGTAGAATATCATTGAACTTTGCGCTTCATCTAGTATCGTTTCATTGGAATATTGGTCTACACTTTCTTATTAAATTTTAATATTTTCATTCGGGGTACTATTCATGGGTATTATTCATATTGTACTATTCATGGGTACTATTCATATGGTACTATTCATACGGTACTATTCATGGGTACTATTCATGGATATTATTCATACGGTACTATTCATGAGTACTGTTCACAACAAAATTTAATTTTCTTTTCTATCCAAATTATTTTTGATGCATGAATATCATTCTTGAATTTTACTCCACAATTAGTTATCATGTTGACAATTTGAACATTCTTAAATTCTGGATAAATTTAAATCTCTAATATTTATCCTTGATTTAACTTGATTGATTCCTTATATCATTGTCATCATCCTCATATTTATATTGTGTTGAAAGTCATCTTTGGTCCGTAATGCATAGATGGACTATTGATTGGTATGATTATGACCAAGAATTGTATATTGGTATAATCATGACCTGTAATGTTACAGACAAATGTTGTGGTGAAAGTCTTATTTGTCCCGTAGTGCATTGATGAACAGTTGTTTGACATAATCATGACCACTGGTGATAATAACGAATATCATTGGCCCGTAGTGCATGGATAAATCGTTGATTTGAAATATTTATTGATTGGTGTTATAGAGATAAAATATTGATAATGGACTATTAAATCATAGAAGATTGTAGACATCGTGCTCTACTTGACTCTTCTAATGGATTGCTTATTCACCGCAGTTGTTGATCTAAAATTTGTTGTCTATTGTATTCTATCATATTTTTCCTTGTTGAGGACTAAGGATAATTTATTCTACATTATCTTAGTCATAATATTCTTTACTGGACTAGTTGAGCTCGCCCTTTTCTTTCATTATTCTCTTTAGGAAATGAGAATATAGCTGGGACTAGTCGGGGAATTGAGTGATAGTCCAAGATGGTTGCTATATTAGTCCTCACTATTCTGTAAAATAGTGTGATAATAATTGTAATGAAGACTTTATTTGAGTTTGGATATTATCTACGAGACAATATTTGTATTAAAACTTACAGCTTATGGTTTGTCGTATTTTACACGATAATTAATAATTGTATAAATGAAGTTTATATTTAAATTATATACCATGTATTTGGTGACCTAAAATAGTTTGTATGGACCTATTTTGGGGGCGTCACAGTTGGTATCAGAGCTTAGGAAAATAATCTCTGGTGGAGATCTGATGCTAGAACTAGGAGGGGAGAGACGAGTAAATCCTTCGCTAGTGTGTCCTACCTAAGTTTATTTGTTATTTAATTGGTCAGTCGAAATATAGGGATAATATGTGGCATGTCAATTAACCCTTATTTTGTGGCAGTGTTTGAGAATGGCATCTGAAAATTTTGATATAAGCAATGGAGCACATGAGACCGTCGAGACATTGCCAATTAATAACCAGGATAATGGGCATCAGAAAGGCAATAATCCTCATGTAAACAACAACGCCGACCAAATGATGAACGATGGGATGTTTAGGAGCTTTCTACAATTCATGCAACACCAAGCGAGAGAGATTCTTGTTCAAAATAGAGGTGGAAACAATGGCAAGTCACGGCTGGTCACTGTTAAGCAATTCAAGGAGTTGGGACCACCGAAGTTTTTGGAAAAGTCAGAGCCACTTAAGGCAGAGACATGGATTAAGCAGATCACCAAGATATTTGATGTCCTAGGATGCTCAGAGGAGCAAAAGGTTCCCTTCACCACCTTTATGTTACGTGGAGTGGCAGATTACTGGTGGGAATCTGTAAAACGTACTCATCTGTCCGCACTTAAGATGTCTTGGGAGACGTTCTAGGAATTATTTAACAACAAGTATTTTCCAGAAAGTATTCGTCACATGAAGAATATGGAATTCATCAAACTGGAACAGAGCAATATGACTGTATCACAATACGAGACCAAGTTTGCGGAGTTATCCCGGTTTGCATCCCATTTGGTGGATAATGAGGAACGAATGACACGAATATTTCTGAGATGTTTGAAACTTAAAATTCGTTAATACATTATTTCTTATAAACTTTGTTTGTATTCAGATGTTGTGAATATGGCTCAATTATTAGAGCGAGATTATGAGACTTGTCAACCAAAAGACAATGACCAACAACACGATAATAATCGTACCTGTGGCAACGGCCATCAGAACAATGATAACCATCGTGGAGGAAATTATCATGCCAGAAATGGTAATCACTTCGGTGGTAATCATGGCAAAAATAATAGGAGAATTGAACTAAGTGGGAAAAACTTTAAGAAAAGAAGATTCAACAATGACAACGAAAAGGCATCAGCAGCAGCATCAGCTCCCGATTTTAAGGAAGGAGAACGACCATCGGTCATATACTACAAATGCGGATAAGAGGGACACATCAGTCCAAACTGTACGCAACAAGCCAAAGTATGTTACAATTGTGGAAAGGAAGATCACTTAGCTCGATTTTGTCATACAGCAAAATCAAGTCCAGCTGGGATGGTGACACCAAAGGCTATCCCTGACAAGTCAAAGTTGATGGTTCAAGGAAGAGGGTTTGTCGTGACTTCTCAAAAAATGAGGAACCCGAACGAAGTTATCACGGGTATGCTAATCATAAATTATCGCGAAGTTTATACCTTATTCGATACCGGTTCTAACCATTCTTTTATTTCACCTGCTTGTACTCAACGTTTAAACTTGACTCATGAGAAATTAGACTTTGACTTATCTGTTGAAACTCCGTTAGGAGAAACCTTCATTATATCCACCATTTGTAAAGCTTGTTTTATTCAAATCGACACTTTCACATTACCTGTTGATCTCATCTCTTTGAAAATATTTGCATTTGATGTGATTTTAGGGATTGATTAGTTTAACTACTCATCATTCTAAAATTGATTGTTTTTCGTAAGGTCGTTAGTTTTCATATTCCTAACCAACCTATTGTGCGAATTCAAGCAACCAAACCACTAAAGTCAATCACTATCATATCAAGACATAAAGTCATTCGTTTATTAAAAAACGGATGTCAAGATTTTTTAGCCCATGTTATGGATTTAAACAAAAATACGTCAGATTTGAATGATATTTCTATTGTTAATAAATTTCCTGACGTATTTCCCGAAGAACTTCCTAGCCTACCCCTAGAGCGTAAAATCGAATTTTGTATTGACCTTAAACCTGGTACAAAACTCATTTCAAAAACCCCATATCGAATGGCTCCTATTGAACTTCAAGAGTTAAAAACCCAACTACAGAAGTTGGTACCTGAGCCTCTATATGGTGACTTCCTTTGTGGAATGCACTGAAGCCAGATTCTCCATAGGGGACGCCATATTTGTGCGGCGATAAACTGATAGGTGTCATTGTGAGGTGCTATCCAAGGTTGGGATATGAGTCACAGTTGAGAGCAACCTAAGTCAGTAATAGAAATACGTAGCTTTCTAGGCTTAGCTGGTTATTATCGGAGATTCGTGGAAGGATTTTCTCGAATCATCACTCCATTAACTCAGCTGAATCGTAAAGATATAAATTCGGATGGAGCTAAGAATGTGAGAAGAACTTCCAAGAACTCAAGAGGAAACTCATTTCAGCACCTGTTCTGACAATACCATCCAAAAAAAGTGAACGTAGTAGCTGACGTATTGAGTAGAAGATCATATGCGGGTACGAGTGCGATATTGTCAAACACAAAGACCAATTTTGTATGACTTACAAATGATGGAGATAGAGTTAAAGACTCTATAGACCTACATAATTATGTCAAATATACAAGTAGAACCGACTTTAATCGATAAAGTTAAATTTGATCAAGCTACAGACTCAGAGCTGATGAATATGAAGAAGAAGGTGTTATTCAAAAAGCAAGAATCGGCGAAGAAAGGAAATCTCAACCCTCGATTCATTAGTCCATTTGAAATCCTCGGCCGAGTAGGAATTGTGGCCTATAGACTCGACTTACCGTCAAGTATGTCTCGTGTTCATAACGTTTTTTACATATCTATGTTATGAAAATATGTGGAAGACCCAAACCACATTATTGAATTTGAACCAGACGAAATAACAGAAGATTTAACGTATGAAGAGGTACTTGTTAAAATCTTAGATAATAAGAAACATATTTTACGCTCAAAGATTACCTCAAGTCAAAGTTTTAGGGAGAAACCACGATATTGAGGAAATGACCTGGGAGTTAGAATCTGAAATGAAAACAAGGTATCCTCACTTCTTCGACATACCAGGTACGTACATCAATTTTGAGGATGAAATTTCATAAGGAGTGGAGGTTGTAAGACCCCAACTTTTTATGAATAAAGATTTAATTTTCTCTAAATATTATTTTGAATAATAAGGTCTTGATTTAATATAATGTTATAGTTATGGGTGATATGTACAAATTTTACAAAGTAAGCAAGTTGTCATAAAATATTCGTTTTGTCGGAGAATATTTTTTTTGTCAGAAAATATTCGTATAACGACACAATCATTAGTGGACCCCACAACGGAATAACTGTCGGATATAGAAAACGACAAAAATAACTTTTTTATAAAAAATAACGACAAAACTTTTACCGTTAACTGTTGAAATACCCGGTGATAAAAGTACAGTAATACGCATGGTTGCACAGTAGCACATAATATTGTACAATATCTCTAATTATTGATGCTTACATAAGAAGTCAATCAGCTTCATTTAATAATTGACACAGTAGTTGTCGCATAGTATCTTATATTATTGATTCAATTATTGTCACAGTATCATCTACGCAATATTTTATATTATTAAATTAATAATTGAGACAACGTAGTTATTCATATTATTATTTGTATTATTGACAATGTCTAGAAAGTTCTGTCGAGAAAAGGAGTTAGGTTATTTAATTGCGCACCAATAAGGAGAAATCTTTATTGGAAAGCCCCTTCTTTCTTAGAAATGATCTGGTTGTCAATATTATGAGTTATAATATTAATAAAAATAATTGTTGAAAGATAAAAAATGTGTTGATTAAAGATAAGTGATTTGTGATAAATATTTATTCAATTTTTGATATAAATAGAGGGGTTGTCATAAAGTATTTGTTGTAAGTTTGGCTTATTACATGGACCCCCACCTATTCATTTTTCAAAATCGCCAATAAAAAGTTCTCAGTTTTATTTTATTATTATTATAATAGTAATAAAACATAAATTTTTTTATATAAAACAGAATACTTTTTATATTATATATAAAGTTATTTATTTTATTAGATTATAATTATAATATATTATATTTTATATAAAGTTTTATTTTATTAAAATATTTTATTGCATAGTGATGAATAGTAAAAATAAAAAAATCAGACGAATTCGCGTCCGTGAATTCGTTTTGTTCATCCATGATGATTTTAAATAGTACACCGCCATTCTCCTATAAATAGGATGCTTAGTTAAGAAATGAAAATGACACCAGAATCAGAGAATTTTTCTTCTATAATATTGTGCGTATTTCTTTTGAGTATAAGGATAATTTGAGTGTAGTAAATAGTACAAGTTTTTCTCAAGAATATATCCGCAATACCAGTCATATTTAGTTTTATACTAAGGTAAGGGGTATTATTTCTTTCGTATTTGTAAATGATGTTATTTTCTTTATACTCATAAAGGTTGTCATTATATTCTTTATTAATCTGCGGGAATAACTTGTCTACGCGGATTACCGCATGCATGGTGAATAACCCTTTGTATTCTTTCATTATTAATCTGCGGGAGTAACTTGTCTATGCGGATTAGCGCATGTATGGTGAATAATCCTTCGTATTCATTCTTTATTAAATTGTGGAAATGATCTGTTTACGCGGATTACAACATGACGGGTGAAAATCCATTTACAGTTTCGTATATTCTTTCATACTTGTATGGGATATCATTTCTTTTATACTCGTAAGGGATATTATTTTCGTTTAATATTCGTAAGAGATATTATTTTCGTTCAATATTCGTAAGAAATATTATTTTCTTCCATACACTATAGTCTGTAAGTGATATTATTTCGTTTCATATTCCTAAATCTACACTTATTTTGATAAGTATTGCTTCTATAATCCCTAAAATTAGTAGAATATCCTTGAATTTTGCGCTTCATCTAGTATCGTTTCATTGAAATATTGGTCTGAACTATCTTATTAAATTTCAATATTTTCATTCGGAGTACTATTCATGGGTACTATTCATACAATACTATTCATGGATACTATTTATACGGTACTATTCATGAGTACTGTTCACAACATAATTTAATTTTCTTTTATGTCCAAATTATTTTTTATGGATGAATATCATTATTGAATTTTGCTCCATAATTAGTTATCATGTTGATAATTTAGACATTCTTGAACTCAGGATAAATTGAATTATAAATCTCTAATATTTATCCTTGATCTCACTTGATTGATTCCTTATATCATCGTCATCATCCTCATGCTTATATTGTGCTGAAAGTCATCTTTGACCCGTAGTGCATAAATGGACTATTGATTGGTATGATTATGACCAAGAATTGTATATTGGTATAATCATGAACTGTAATGTTACAGACAAATGTTGTGGCGAAAGTCATTTTTGGCCCATAGTGCATTGATGGACAGTTGTTTGACATGATCATGACCACTGGTGATACTAACGAATATCATTGGCCCGTAGTGCATGGATAATTTGTTAATTTGAAATATTTATTGATTGGTGGTACAGAGATAAAATATTGATGATGGACTTTTAAATCATAGAAGATAGTAGACATCATGCTCTACTTGACTCTTCTAATGGATTGCTTATTCCACTACAGTTGTTGATCTAAAACTTGTTGTCTATTGTATTATATCAAATTTTTCCCTGTTGAGTACCAAGGATAATTCATTCTACATTATCTTAGTCATAATATTCTTTATTAGGCTAGTTGAGCTCACCCTTTTCTTTCATTGTTCTCTTCAGGAAATGAAAATATAGCTGGGACTAGTCGGGGAATAGAGTGGTGGTCCAATATGGTTGCTATAGTAGTCCTCACTATTCTATAAAATAGTGTGATAATAATTGTAATGAAAAATTTATTTGAGTTTGGATATTGTCTACGAGACAATATTTATATTAAAACTCACAACTTATGTTTTGTCGTATTTTACACGATTGTTAATAATTGTATAAATGAAGTTTGTAATTAAATTATGTACCATTTATTTGACGACTCAGAATAGGTTGTATGGACCTATTTTGAGGGCGTCGCAACTTTCTTCTATTCATTCCTATGATACGAAATAGTTATACATGCATCGATTTTTAGGAAGCTACGCTTTTAATAATTCTTAAATCTTGATAAAGAAGTGGGGTATGACAGGATACTCTTATTAAGAGTCACCTATGTGAGTGTGAACTTGACCAATTCTATGAGAAGGATAAGACTATATTTCTCTAAAGCAGTCATAAATTCGGGATTGTTCGGGGCTGAAATGAACAAAATCATGATATCCAAATAATGTCTGAAAAGATTTTGTGTGAATTTCTATTGTATCGGTTTACACAAACGGTTAGACAGTTCAAGACATCACATTCACTAGACAATCAGTAAACATGATAGTCTTTCACAAGGAAGGTTCAAAGCCAAAACTCATCTCTCTTTATATAGATGATTCCTGATTATGCCTCTCTCAGAGTCTGCATAACATTCCATAAGGCTGTCAGTCAATTTCATTCATGTGGATGATTGTTAGAATTTGAGCCTAATTTGAAATGAATTTCATTAATCATTTGAAATGAATCCACATATCAATGTATTCTACTCCAAGAATAAATTAAAATTAAGTATTTGAAAGCTCAAATTCATGGGATTATGAATGAAAAATTAAGTCTCAAAGATCACACTTGCAAATGATAATAAATACTTGTGACAAGCTAAGTTCCACATCGATTAAGAACTAAAGTATTAATGAGTTTATATACAATAAAGTTGTTCTTGGGTTTGGGCCCTAAGTGGCACCCCACTTTTGTGTGGAAGGGAGATGACCTAGCTAAGGCTTGGTTTGAACCCGTGTGCACGTCGCTGCCGCTGACTGGCCTGGTTCGAGGTTCGTGGGTCTGGGTCATTGTATATATTTTTTGGACAAAATTTATTTAATTTTTTTATTTTAATTCTATTATCAACACAATGTCATTTTGAGAAAATGCTATTTATTATCATACTGCGTTGTTTTGGAAAGTGTATGCCCGAACGGATACGCCATTTTTTGGCAAAACCTAAAACTACATCGATTTTTGTCCGAATGGACGCGCCCATTCTACGAAAGCCTAAACTACGTCGTTTTGACTCAAGCGGATGCAAAGGTCCAAAACTACGCTGTTTTAACCAAATAGATGACATGTCATGCCTTTTCATAAGCATCTCATGCCATTTCAAATGGTTGTGTCTCATTTGATGGGTCACTAACCCCTCCTATAAATAGACTAGGGGACAACCACTTCGATCATTCAATTCATCTAAGCATTAAGCATTCCAAGTCTTCAAGTATTCAAGTCTTCATCATTTCACAAGTAGTTCATAGTTTATTTTGAGAATAGTCCAGAGCAATCCTTTGATTCTTTGAGTATGTTATTTGTAATACTAATATAGTATACGTTGTCATTGTATTATGAGAAACAAATGCTATTAATTCTGAGCACTGTAAGGACGTAATTATCTTAAAAACATAATTGTCTTAAGGACTTAATATCAAGTACTAGTCTTGACATTGATTTACTGCATTTCTACTTTGGTTCACAAAAGATAAGTTTATATATATATATATATATATATATATATATATATATATATATATATATATATATAAAGCAAGGATCAAGTGCATACCACTTATCTTACTCACCCGTGCTCACCCCCCTTTAGCGACGGTTTCGGTCATACAACCGTCGTCTATACTTTTAGCGACGGACAACATATAGCGTCGCTAAAAGTATAGACGACGGTTGTATGACCAAACCGTCGTCGGGTCCGTCGCTAAAGGGGGTAAGCTCGGGTGAATTGGATAAAGGGTGAGCTTAAGATTCGGACTATATATATATATATATATATATATATATATATATATATATATATATATATATATATATATATATAGGGACCGGATCAGGTCCGGGAGTCCGGATTTTAACAAAATCCGGACCCTTTTTTTTTTTTTTTTTTTGCTTTTTTTTTTTGAAACAACTAAAAAAAAAAAATTATGGAATTGGAATTTTTACATTATACAGTGTTTTGGGTGTGATTTGGATGCCTATAACGAAACATGTCTGTACAGTCTGGGCAGACTGTACATACATTGGTTGGTGTGGGTGTTAAAAACACACCCAAAACACTGTATTATTGAAAAATTTCAGTTCCATAAATTTTTTTTTTTTTTAGGTTGTTCTACAAAAAAAAAAAAAAAAAAAAAAAAAATTGGGTCCGGATTTTGGGTCCTGTCCGGACTCCCGGACAGGATCCATTCTATATATATATATATATATATATATATATATATATATGGGAAAATGTATATACACAGCTGTGTATTACACAGTAGACTATGACGACGATTTTTTGGGCTATAGCGACGGTTTCATCCGTCGTCATAGCTATTCTGGGCTATAGCGACAGTTTACCGTCGCTATAGCCCAAAAAATCTGTAACCATAGACCTACTGTGTAATACACAGCTGTGTATATATATATATATAACGAATCTTAAGCATACATCTTAAATAACATGCCTCTCTTAAATAACATACTTTTATTCAAATTACATCGTTTTAAATTTTTTTTAAATAAAATAATATTAAAAGAGAGTGGTACCACCTATTTTCCTTTTATTTACAAAAATACCACCCGTGACCCCAATTGTTTTTTAAAAGAATCTCTAAAACGACGTAGTTTTAATAAAGGTAAGTTATTTAAGAGGTATACTTTAGATATATATATATATATATATATATATATATATATATACAGTCCATTTCTCAGGCTCACCCTTATTGAGCTCACCTCGAGCTCACCCTGTGTTTTTTTTAATAAAAAAAACATAACTAATAAAAAATGTATAATAATTTTTGGAATTGAAAGTTTTAAAAAAAAATGTTTTGAGTGTGATTTGGGTACAACACTTTTTTGTTATATGTACCCAAATCACACCCAAAACATTTTTTTTTAAAACTTTCAATTCCAAAAATTATTATACATTTTTTATTAGTTATGTTTTTTTTATTAAAAAAAAAGGCAGGGTGAGCTCGAGGTGAGCTCAATAAGGGTGAGCCTAAGATCCTTTTCATATATATATATATATATATATATATATATATATATAGAGAGAGAGAGAGAGAGAGAGAGAGAGAGAGTCCGGATCAGGTCCGGACTCCCGAATTTTGTTAAAATTCGGACTTTTTTTTTTTTTTGCTTTTTTTTTTTTGAAACAACTAAAAAAAAAATTATGGAATTGGAATTTTTACATTATACAGTGTTTTGGGCGTGATTTGGACGCCTATAACAAAACATGTCTGTACAATCTGGGCAGACTGTACATACATTGGTTGGTATAGGTATTAAAAACACACCCAAAACACTGTATTATGGAAAAATTTCAGTTCCATAATTTTTTTTTTTTTAGTTGTTTCAAAAAAAAAAGCAAAAAAAAGAAAAAAAAATTTGGTCCGCATTTTGATCCAGTCCGGACTCCCGGACTGGATCCGTGTTATATATATATATATATATATATATATATATATATATATATATATTAGACAGGATCAAGAGTAGACCTCTTAAGTAGTAGAACTCTCTTAAATAATAGAACTTTATCAAAACGACGTAGTTTTGATAAGATACGGTGACATTTTTGTAAATACCATGCCACCGCGTATTTACAAAAATGTCACCGCGTCTTATCAAAACTACGTCGTTTTGATAAAATTCTATTATTTAAGGCATTCTACTATTTAAGAATTCTACTCTTGATCCTTTCTGATATATATATATATATATATATCCCTTGTCCATTCAATTTTCTTAACAAAAAATAATTAAAATGTATGCTTGAGTGACTGATTATATATAATACTATATAAAAATAATAAGAATATAAAATATGCTGATATAATTAAAATAAACAAGTATATATAGAACAGTTCAAGAACCAGTGCACCACCAGTTCAAGAAAGCGAAGCGGTGTATCTGCGATTTAGAGACAAATATCAAAAATGTATCTTATCGATCCCCGTTTAAAAAAATTTGTACGAAAACCACACTGTTCGGATAAAAATCAATCGATTCAACCAGATTCAAATGGATTTCGATTCAAATGGCCACCCCTGATTCAATTGATGTTCTCATTAGAAATTTGAAAGTAGTTCTAATCAATTAAGTGGAGCATGTGATGTTAATTAATTCAAGGAGCATTTATTTTTAACAGACTTTTGATCTGACAAATTATCAAAAATAGTGACCATTAATTGTGTCGTTTCATGGATGATTATAATTTCTAGTTACAACATAATACCGATCTTCAAGGTGTTAAACAATAATAGTGGTGGGTGGTAGTGGGGTGGGGATGGAGATGGAGATGAAATAAAAATACCCATAACAAAATTGTGGCTGGATTCTTTCATAATTCTAGAGGCCTAAAAGCCCCAACAAAACAACAAAACCAATTTGCTGACATTCAAAGTCTACACAGCTTCTATTTTTTATAAATCAAACACAGTAATTTATTTTTAAATGGGCAACCTAAGTTTCATGCAAAAAAAAAAGGAAGTAGAAATGATAACCCACCCGGACTCTCACAGAAAAGACCTCCTGGCAGCAGAACCAAATCGTGACCGTCGAACATTATTCCTTCGTTTCTTGTGCACCATACCTCCAAACACCACCACACCAGCAGCAGCAAAAACTCCAATCACAACGCCAGTCTTCTGTCCACCACTCATTCCATTTGAAGAACCTTTAGATTGTGGTGGTGGGGGTGGCCCTGGTGGCAGCAACTGCTGTGATGGCGGCGGCGAGGGTTTATGTGATGATGGTGTAGGGGTAGGGGTAGGGGTAGGGGTAGGGGTAGGGGTAGGGGTTGGGGTAGGGCTAGGGGTAGGGCTAGGGGAGCCAAGAAGAGGATTAATAGCACATAGTACTGTGAAGTCTTGAAAGATTAGTACTACTAAAAGAATGATGCAGCAGAGTTTAGACATTGCGAACATTGATAGTCAGAACTAGAGCAAACTCAGAAGAAAGTATGAATAAATTTAGACAAAATAGTTTGATATATGCAAAATGATGATGAAGTAAACAAGACATTGAGGAGATCACTATGGTGTGTAGTTCATATAGTGTTACTTCGTGATTCTTCAGAATTGGAGAATCCGTCTAAATTGATAATAGTGATAATGATACACAAACAGGGAGAGAGATTGTTTTTTGTGAAGAAGCTCTTAGTATAAAACCGTTATTATACAGCAGGCCAAGGTTTGAAGATTTCGAAAATGACATGGAATATTACAAAAAGAAATAAAATCCAAACATATGCAAGCTGTTAAACAGTTTATATTTGATCATATACCAAGTAAGAGATGAATACTAGGAAGTCTAGGATATACCAAGTATTTAATACCTAAAATTATTATGTTATCGAAGTTAGGTCACTGGATAAATTCTTATTGCTGGCCTCTCAATTTCTTTAAGCTCTGAAATTCACGATTTGTTCCCTCAACCTAGCTACGGAACAATAACTAATTTAGAAACAAAAGAAAAAGGACAAAACTATAGTCTCTCTCTCTCTCTCTCTCTCTCAAACCTTAATGAAATGAATGATTTTAGGAATCAGAAATTCTTCAGATGCCTTCATTCCTCTTCTACTTGCCCTTTCCTTTCGTTTCTTAATTTAGTTTCTTCTCTTTTCCTTTTTTCTTATTTTTCTTTTTTTGCTTTAGCATCCGATTTAGCAGACTATGTTTTGGTTTCTATACGAACCTTATAGTTCATCCTTCACATCGTCGTTGCTACTCTTGTGGTTCTCCGTGACATCAGAAGCATTCGATTTTTGAGTTGAAGCAGGTCTTTTCAGCTTGAAAGGAATGGCTGCATTTTGCTTCAGGAATTTGTATAAAGCCACCACTGTACGATCAGTGTCAACAGTGATCTGCCCAGCCAGACAATCATTTAAAACAATATCAAGAAAAATTGTTGGAAGCAATTTTCACTAGAGAATAGGCCTAAAAAATACAGTATAATGATGGGAAATAAGGCTGCACCAACCGGATCAAAGCTCTTATTACCAGCTGGAAAGAAAAGAAGTGTGGGAAATCCATCAGGCTGCAAACCACAGAGAAAATTGTCACCAAAATGTTTTGTACTCTGGATGGATGAAAGTCTTCTTTTATAGAGAACAACAAATCATCCATGGATGTAGAATCTATCATCATTATTACCTTGAACAAATTATGAACTTCATTTACACAATGTAAACAGTGAAACTAAAGCAACTTAATTATACGAGATGAAGCTTAAATGGATGCCAAACCATTTATGGAACGTTTTGTGGTAAATCTTCCAAAAAAGGGGATTAGAATAACTAGTTTCCAGATTTAGCCTTCTCATACTTGCAGTCAACTAACAAAGGACATGTTTGTTAGAATTTGAGGAAATGGGTATCATTAATTATTTGAAATGATTACATATCAATGTTTTTTACTTCATGAGTAGATTAAATTAAGTATTTGGAAACTCAAATCCATGGAGTATTTAATGAGATATTAACTCCCAAAGATAACCCTTGAAAATGATAATAAATAGTTGAGGAAAGCAAAGTCCCACATCGGTTAAGAAATAAAGTATTAATTGGTTTATATACATTAAAGTTGCTCTTGGGTTTGGTTCCCAAGGGGCACTCCACTTTTGTGAAAAGAAAAGGACCTAGCCAAGCTTGGTTCAAACCCACGAACCCACAGGCGCGTTGTCGTCGCCGATGGCTCGAGGGTTTGGGTCTTTGTATATAATTTTTTTGGGACAAAATTTATTTAAATTTTAATTTATTTAGTCCTATTATCAAAACTGTGTCGTTTTGATAAATGTTATTTATTATCAATACTGTGTCGTTTTGGGAAGCGTTATCTCCCGAACGGACTCGTTAATACTGTGTCGTTTTGGGAAGCGCTATATGTTTGAACGGACGCCCCAAAACTACGTCGTTTTTGCCTAAACAGACACACCCTTTTCTGCTAAGCCTGAACTATGTCGTTTTTGGGCCAAACGGACACGCCCTTTTAGTTAAAGCCAAAAATTACATCCTTTTTCGCTTAATTGTACCTTTTCAGTGGGTTTTATCCCTTCTGATGGGTCACTAACCCTCCTATAAATAGATAGGAGGGTGTAGCCTTTTCATTCATCGAATTCATTCAAGCATCTACCATTCTAGTCTTTAAGTCATCTTCATTTCATAGTTTATTTTGAGAGAGAGTTCTGGGCATTTCTTTAGTTCGTAAAGTATATTATTTGGAGTGCTACTATAGTATACGTTGTCATTGTATCCTGTGAGACAAGTGTTATCAACTCTGAACACTGTAAAGAGGGCATAATTGTCTTAAGAACATAGTATAAAATACTAGCTTTGACAAATTCATTTCCACAGTTTGAAGATAAGTTTATATATATATAGTTTCCATTCAGTTTTCATAAAATGCTAATTGTTTAGCATTAAAGAGTAAATTTGGGTCAGGAGGAAATTCTTTGCCATTATTGACTAGCACAGTTATTAAAGAGTAAATTTGGGTCAGGAGGAAATTCTTTGCCATTATTGACTAGCACAGTTAACTCAATCTAAAATCCCGTGACAGATTCAAACTTCTAGTTTATTATATTGAAAATCAAGAAGCAGTTTTGGCTTTATATATTTTTATCACAGAGATATAACTGAGCCTAATTTGGAAGAGCTCATTGAATAAAATTATAACAACAAAAACTGTCACGGGCTTCAAAATCTGTCATCATGACCCAACCCCTACTAAATCCATACAATAAAATCTTACAAAATCAGCACATAATGAGCTTTGCTATTTACTTCTTATTTACTAGTGGGTTGGGAAGCAGAGAGTATCAGATTGAAGATAATGTCTACAAAAAATAAGATTAATAAAAACAGTACCTTGGCCCGAGGATGCTCATTTTTAGTCCCATCCATCTTCGCTATGACAAGTGAGTTGATGCCTCTCAAATACTTGCCAAGCTTGTTATATATTGGCTCCAGTGCTTGGCAATGGCCACACCAAGGATCGTATATCTGATTTAAAATCAAATTGAAGTCAGAACTAGCATCATTATCAACTTCATTACAATGGTAAACTTGGCGATGATTTTTTTCACTGATGAGCAAGATTGTACCTCAAGAAGAACATCCTTTGACTCGTCCAAAACAATCTCGTCAAAGTTATTTCCGACAACTATTTTTACATCCCCGTCATTCTGCACCAATTGGCAAGTCAAAAGAGGTTAGAAAAGAAGCTTGATTTTTTCACAATCCCAGTCTAATGAAGAGGAAATACTTACAGTCTCTGGAAGAGGATCCGACTTATAGAAAGGCTTAAGATTGTCTTCAAGGAAATTCTCCCCAAATGACTACCAAAAAAAAGAAGCTAGTATATTAACCAGAGAAACTTTTGAGCATACTCGACTGTCAAAGGCTCAAAGCTCAAGAAAGTGAAGAAAATTGGTGACATTGTACCACTCCCTATGTGCTTGCAAAGATAAAGCATACAGAAAAAAAACACTGATAAATAGAATACAAACCTGAATACTGCTCAAGGTCAATTCTCCTTCCAGTATAAATTTTTTGTCATCTTCATTTCCTGTGAATGCAATAACCTGCACGTTGAAGAAAACCAACCCAGTCATTACCTTTATTTTTGTTTCAGCTTTCTCAATATGCTTCTAAATGTGTGAGTCCAAGATCAAAACCAAAGAAGGAAACATCTGCTTCGCGAATTACTCACTCTTGCTGCATCTCCAGTAACCCCAAAAAAATCTGAAACTGATTTCCCAACATCTTCATTGTCCAAATCCACATAAACAAAGATAATCTAGAAGGATCCAAAAAGAAAGAGAAGCGTTTTAGGAGTAGATAATACTTAAATGAACTTGCAAACATCTAGAAGTGGCAATGTCATGATATACAGGAGTCCAAACCAGTGACTGCCTTCTTTATGTATGTAATTTAATTATTTAAACTTGCACATGGCAAAATCTAGTTCAGGTTGTGTCAATTTTAAGTCAGTCTCATTCTCTCTTTGCTAAATCTCAATCGAAAGACAAAGAAGAAATTTATCTGAATATCTAATTTAGAAACTATTAGACACGATAGCAAATCTTTTCACGGGTAAGTGAGTAATAAAAGTTAACATTATTGTTCAATTTATAAAAGCTCATAATGCAGTGGAAATCATAAGAATTAAGCTATAATGAATCACCTTTCCCCTGAAAGCTTTTGCTGCCTCTTGGAATTCAGGTATTAACTTCTGATAATCATTGGAAGAAGCGAAAAGTATCAACTGCAGAGGAACATATATAACAACATAAAGCAAATATCAACATGTGGAAATAAACAAAATAGTTAATTCATTCATATGCCTAGAGTGACATTAGCATAATGTATCACCTGTTTCTTAATGGGATTCTCGAATATTAGTGTGCCGATTTCTCGAGTAAAATTAGTCACCAAAGGCAGCTTGTTCTTAAATATAAATTCAGCTATTGCTGATTTGATGAACTGACCACCTATAAAATTGAGTTAGTTAAAGTTGGTGAAATATAAATTGAAGTGCCCAAAATATGGAGCTAAGACAACTAACCAAAGTGGTTAATTTTTTCAGACTCCTCCTTTATCATGACCAGAGCTGGACGTTTCCCTTGGGTATCCATGTGGAAGAGTTTAGCCACATTAGGACTGGTAGTTTGGTAAAATTTGACATCATCTTCCATCTTTGAAGCATCAGCAAGCTCTTCACTTTCTGGACCCTAAAAATGTTACAAGACATCAGGTTAAAATACAGGATACGTGTACTGTAATTTATGCAGAATCTTATGAATTCTGAACTAACCGCTCATAATTTCCTCAAACAATTTACTACTGGGTTAGGGAACAAAAACAAAGCTACAATATTTCAAAATAAGGAAATTTACTAAACCGAATAGAAAGTATAGTTCGAGTTTAGTCCGAGTCCATAAGCATGTCAATCAGCGAATAATACTCAAGCTGCAAGAAACAACTCTCAATGTATTATGAACTTATACATACACACAACAAATAAACATGAACTGCTCATCTCTCTATGTTCCATTATTTTTTTAACCTTATTGTGATGCCACATGAAACAAAAAGGAAAATGTAAGGCACGAGAGCAAAATCAAATGACGCAAAAGCCTTTTCATTTAGCAAACAACAAATTAAATGGAGAAGACAAAGTAATGAAAGGGAAAAGAGTTCCAATGACCTAGAAAATACAAGGCACAATATTAATTTTCCATGTTGACATCACGATTAACTCTTGGGCTATCACCCACAGATATTAACGAAGAAGATATCTTTAATTAGTGTAAATTTTCATGAGGTTAGTGACTGCTAGGAAATAAATGCTACCCAACATAATAACAAGATTTAACTCTCACAGAGGATATACCACCAAAGTGTCTAGAAAACCCAACACTATCTTTGATTCAGCAGTCAATATATCTTCTGCATCCTCAATGGTTGTTAAGTTATGTAAGTTAGATCCCGTCTTCTTCTTCACCCAAGTGACAATAGCATCCCTGAAAAGAAAATTACAGAAACATAATCCCTCTAGATTCCCTTAAAGAAAGCTTTAAAAGTTCATCCTAATGAAGAAGATGAAACACAGAATAAAATTTTCTGTCTACACTTGACATGCAATCTAATCTCTCTCTTAACTAAATTTTCTTAAAAGACAATATGGAAAGAAGAATGCAACTTGTATTTGATTTTAAATTCATAAACATAAAACTTGATGTATAGTTTGAACCATGAGAAGAGATCAGGGAATATGATAGATATTGGACCAGAAAATAAACCAAAAACAACTTTTTATTTTCAGCTATTAATGGATTCTTGTTATAAGCTCATTGTTGTCATAAGACAACATTATATTCCATGTTATAGTTGGAAAGTAAGGCACAAGGGCTGCAGCCAAATATTTTCGGATGCGGATAAAACTTACAAGTATATCCATATTCAGAAATTATATCCGGTATATCTGTATCCGTATCGAGCGGATAATATACAAAATATTATCCACATCTGTTATGTAAAATTGAAAAAGACAAATCCCAAATATCCATATCTGCATCTACATCCGGTAATATCTGAAACTTTTCAAAATTAAAATTTATAATCCTTGTATAATACAAAATAAATTACCAATAAAATATTCAATAACCAAATACAAAGTCAAATTAATGAGGAGAAAATAATATCTAGAATGACACACTAGATAACTTATCTAAAGGATCACACAAAATGATTTTGTGTTGACTAATGAGTGAAATTTTTTTAATATACATATTTGATTTTGTATTTGTTGGATACCACCATATTTACAAATGCACCGCACATTAAATTAAACGATGTCAGTTTGGGTGATCCTCAAGATAAATTATCTACTCGCCATACTAATGTTATATCATAACATAGCCCTAAAAGGAGAATAGTCACTTAATATTAATTTTTCATTATATTTTATACCAAGTTAAAAGAAGTTTTCATATTGTTCCTAAAAATGCACCTTACATGAGAATTCTATAATAAAGAATAATGCATTTTAAGGGGGAAAAATTTCTTACTTAATATTGATAGTATAACAACAACACAACAATAATAATAAGTTAAATTTATTACTGGTGCATTAAATGGTACACGGATGTGCATATGTCCGTATAGGTTTCGGTTAAAAATGGATACAATTACCAGATATTAGATAATATTCACTTTGACCATATACAGTTATCAAATATTTCAGAAGGATGCAGATATTTCAGACTCCCTAGAAGGCATATCTCATATTACCACATATAGAATAGAAGCATATTAATTTCAAAGAATCAGTTGCACTTGAACAATGCCAAGATCAGATTTTTATTTTCACATTCCTTTTTGTAATAACACACAAAAACTTAAAATTCTGAGAAAAATCAAACCAATCTATACCAAAATCATTTCAATCTACAATTTGAAACCAACAATATGACAATTAACTATAGTTCCATCCTTGGTACCATTAACTATAGTTCCATCCTTGGTACCTTATACTTTATTATAAAAAAATATTATTGCATGATAACCAATATGAAATCAAAAACGAGCAGAATGAAAATAACATCATACAATGCGTATTGTTATTTTACCTCCACAAATTAAAAATTAGACAATGAAAGTAATTTAAGGGAGAAAAAAGAACTTACTTTGTCCTCTGATTGGAATAAGTTTTGTGAACTCCATCAACAAAGAAGAGCAGGGTAGGATACCCCTCAACACCATACTTCTGAGCCAACTCAGACTCTTCCATCGCGTCCACCTTCGCCAGAACAACCGCCTCTCCGCCCTCCTTCAACTCCGTGGCAGCGGCGGCGTACTCCGGAGTCAGAGCCTTGCAATGATCGCACCACGGCGCGTAGAATTCCACCATCACATACTTATTCACCGCCACAAAATCACTAAAATTCGATTCCTTCAACACAACGACGTAGCTCTCATCAATCTCCGGCATAGATGACTCGTCGGCGCCGTCTTCGCCGGAGCCGTAGGACTCCTCCTCCAATAGGTCGTCGTAGTTCTCAAAGTCAGTGTGCGCCGGATCCTGATGAGATTGGACGCCGTCATTTTGATCCTCTTGAAGAAAACTGAGATCCTCCAAATTGTGATCAGTGGAAAGTGTTACGGTGAAGATATTGAAGCAGAGGAGTAGGAGAACTGATGAGAGAGAGAAAAGATGACATTTCTTCGCCATTAATTGTAGCTTGATTTTCAGTGCTTTTGGACAATGTACAAGAGAAAGTAAGGTTTTAGAGGAGAGAGAAAGTTAGACCTTATAAGGTTTAGTTAGCCTGTTCTACTGTACTACTCCAGATATTTTTGATTAGAGAAAAGTTAGTGCAGATATTTGAAAGTGGACTTCACTTTGAAACAGGGCTTGGAACGCTTTTGTTCAGTTTCAGTTAGAGGAGAAAATTAGCGAATCCAGTGAAGGCACGTATGAGAAATGAGCCACTACTAATGGCTTATGTTTTTAGTTTATTCTGTTATATGAGAAATTGTAATAAATAGTTTAGAATGGACTAAAAGACAAAATTACACCCCAAATTTTACGTTGATATTTGCACCTCAAATTAAAAAAAATGTCTAAGTACACCCTAAATTTTATTCTTACTGAACAAAAGATACTTTATTGATTTAACCGGTCAAAAGTGATCGACTAAGGCACAGATCCATATCTGAAGGGGTATTTAGGACTTTTCTTTCTTTATCTTCTCCAACTTTATTACAGAGTGATTTAGTAGCATAGTGCAGCTCGATCTTAGAAATTCGATCAATAAAATCAAGAAAAATTAGGACTCATGGATCGAAACTGCTGGTTCATGAAGAAATTAGTGATGAAGACAGCATAGAGAAGCTCAAACAATGCCAGAAAAAGATTCTTTGGTTGTCCATATTAGTGTGAAGATGGGCACGGTGGTTGTAATTTTTTCACTTGGGTTGATCCTCCTATCGACGTCGGAATTTTTATTTTTCCCTTTTCTGTTCTTGTTCTTTGATGTTCTCATGTTATGTGAGATTTGTTTGAAAAAATAAGTAAAAAAGGTCCGACATGTATATGTCAACGATTTGACTGTAAGAGTTACCAATTGGTGTTTTTAACTAGTTGCACCAACGCAACCGAGAAAAGTTTTGCACATTAACCTAGTGATGTGCCACTGCTAAACAGGCCTGTGAATTCGAAATTCATTTGGATTCGGGGGCTTGATTATGCGGAGGGAAGGTGTTAGGCACCCCCCGACATCCGTGTTGACACGATGACCTCCAATTTTCAAGAAACTGTTACATGAATGTGTGTGTGGGTCAATGTGCTGTTATTTAGAAGTAGTGTGAGGCCTCGTTCGCACCTATATACAAAGGGTTTGAATTTATATGAAAAATTCAGTTTTAAACATGATATAATAGTGAGGTTTTGTAAAAGAGGTTTTTCAAACCTTGTGCTCAATAGTAATTGAGACCTTTTCATACTTCCATTTTATTATTAAATGTTCGGCTTGATTGCTTTTATTTTCGAGATACAAAGCATCTTTGAGAAAATAATATATAGTAGTGTCGAACTCCTCATGGGCTGAAAGCCATCTAAGGAAATTCAAACACCGTGAATAATTTACAAGCTGCTTACAGCTGAAAATGTCCATCACGGGAACCGAATCTAGATTCAGTAGACTGAATCTGTGATCACATGATTCCTAGGCTCACATGATGCCGCAGTTTATATGAAAAGTAGTAAGCAATTATATATATAAAAGCTATAAATATATATATATATATATATATATATATATATATATATATATATATATATATATATATATATATATATAGACATGATCAACCACCACGAAACACCTCCATGGGGGATCAGAAATGTAAATATATAAAAGCGGTAAATATATATATAAAGACATGATCAACCACCACGAAACACCTCCATGGGAGATCAGAAATGTAAATAAAGCAATAAATACGATCAACCGCCACGAAGTAAACTCCAGGCGGGACTAAATGTAAAGAAAGCAGTAAAAACGATCAACCGCCACGAAGTAAACTTCAGGCCTGACAAAAATGTAAATATATATATATATATATATATATAAATATATATAAAAGCGGTAAACGCACAGGATATATATCGATCCTGGCTCAGTTTATCATTTCAGCGATTTGTCACTATATATATATAAGCAAGTAAACGCTCCGGATGTAAAATTCAGGCTCATCGAATAGAGTTCGACAACAGTTCATATATATATAAGCAAATAAACGTTCCGGACGTGAGTCCAGGCTCAATCGAGGCATAACTCGATAATGTTAATCCATATATATATATATATATATATATATATATAAGTATATATATATATATATATATAGACAAAAATGAAAATTACGGACCGAAGTCCGGGCCTACACACACAACACGACTCTCAACGTGTAGAAAAGTGTGTGCAAAGATGAAGAGAAAGGCTTTGAAGTGTGTAAGAAGTCTTACAGTGGACTACCAAATAAGACTTCTATAGCTTTAAATGGATGAACACTCGACTTCCACCAGTAAAAATATGACAATATATGAGCTCAGAAGTGTTTAAAATGAGAAAGTACTCAATTTTTAGGGTGTACAAAGCAAATTGGACAAGGCTTTCTCGCCTTTTCTCTTACAAATATGGCCTCCCCAAGCCCTCTATTTATAGAGGGGGGAGCCACAGGTGTACCTACGGCAGCAGCAGGTGTACTTGCGGCTGCCCAGGGTGCCCCGGGTAACGCAGGTCCCGCCATCTCGAAGTACATGCACTCGGACGACGCACTATTCGCTTAAACCTTCATAACTTTCAATCAGGGAGTCTGATGGAAGCGTGCCATACCATTCTGGAAAGCTCTTTCTGAGAGATATGCAATGACATAGGATTTGACCTTTTTTGATTCTAGGAAGATGGGTCCATAACCAAAATGGCATTTCCAGGTTTCTATCAGGCAGTCCGTTGAGCCGTTTTGCGTAGTTTGTGCTCGAAAGCTAAGATATGGTTCTTGTGAGACTTCTTTTGAAGCAATATGAGTTGAGATGAGTTTATTTGATTTGAATTAAAGTTGAGTTGGTAAAATGACCTTTTTGCCCCTCCTGGGGTTATCTCTGGTTTTTGCATAGTTGTAACGGGTTTTTCCCAAGGTTATCTCTGAGATTGTCATTTTGCTGACTCTGAATGTCCTCAGTGTGACGCCCCCAAAATAGGTATACATCACTCATTTTGAGTCGCCAAATACATGGTACAGAAAATAACCACAACTTTATTATTACAATTATCGTGCAAAATACGACAACACATACTGTGAGTTTAAATATAAATATTATCTTCTAGACAATATCCACACCCAAATAAAGTCCTCATTACAATTATTGATGCACTATTTTATAAAAATAGTGAGAACTACTAAAACAACTGTCTAGGACCATCACTCTATACCCCGACTGGTTTCTGCTATATTCTCGCTTCTTGAGAAGAAAAATGGAACAAAAAGGAAAAGGGTGAGCTCAACTAGTCCAGTAAAGAATATTATGACTAAGATAATATACAACAAATTATCCTTAGTCCTCAACAAGGAAAAATCTTATAGAATATAATAGACAACAAGTTTTAGATCAACAACTGCAGCGGACACAATAATTCATTAGAAGAGTTAAGTAGAGAATGAAATCTACTATCATCTATGAATTTAAAAGTCCATCATCAATATTTTATTCCTGTAACATCAATCAATATATATCTTGAATTAAATATTCACCTTTGCACTATGGGCCAAAGATATTCATTTGTATCACCAGTTAGTCATGTTCATCTCAACACCTGTTCATCTTTGCACTACGGGCCAAGGATATTCATCAGGTAATCATTCATCTTTGCACTACAGGCCAAAGATATTCAACAAGTATCACCATTAAGGACTGAGGATGATGAAAAATATTTTAGAGAACAAATCCAGTAAGATAAAAGGACAAAGATTAGAGATTCGTACTTTAGATAATTCAAGTTTAAAAATACTCCATAATAAACCATAATGGAGTAAAATTCAAGAATGAAGATCAAAACATGGATACAATCAAAGATAGTAACCATAATAGACATCTGGGACAAAGAAGAGAAAATTTTATTTTTCAGTGAATAGTGTCGTATTTGTGAATAGTGTCATATACGTGAATAGTAACCCCGACACAAAAGGTAGAAATTCCATAATAAAATTCATATCAATATTTCAGCATAATGATATTGAAGAAAATAATATCATTTACGAAGAAAATAACATCTCTTACATCAAAATAACAGTACTTCTGATCGGAATATCGGATGTAAAGTCGAAGGAAACTTGCACTGAATAGCAACTCTCAAAGTATCTAAATACTCACAAAATACGCTCGATAATATAGAGAGAAAGAAAACTTGTTTCTGGTGTGATTTTCAATTCTAACTAAGCACCCTATTTATAGGAAAATACTAGAACGCCAAAGGAGACTAAATTAATAAAATATTAATAAAACATTTCTACACATGCCAAGTTGCCAACAAAGACCAAATTATTAGCCACCTCTAGTGGGTCCCACCAATTCAGTACATGTTTTTTATACCAACCAAAAGTGGGGCCCACCATGTTTTTAAATAAAAATATTTATTTTTGAAACTTCAATAATTCATAATAAATAGCCCCTTTATCAGAAAAATATGAATTCTATGTCCATTCCATAGGAAATTGAATTCTCTACAACTTTGTAGGTTTAAGTTTTTCCAAATTCCAAACGAAAAATACCCGAAATCCATATACGAACGATTTTTAATACCTCCATTCCGACAAAATACTGATAAAATACCCCATCATTAATTCGTTCATTTATATCCACACAAAATAAATATTTCCCTATCCATCCACATAAAATAAATATTTTCTTATCATATAAATCAATAATTAATTATTCATAAATAATATTACAGAATCATAATTATGACAACCAGGTCGTTCCCAGGAAAGAGGGGACTTTCCGATAAGGATTTCTCCTTACTGGCGCGCAATTAGGTGACCAAATCCCTTTTCTAGACAGAACTTTCTTAGACATTACTAATAATGTTATCTAATAATATTATTCAAATAATATGAATTATTGATTTGATAATGGGAAATACTGTGTAATGATAATTATTGAAAAAACAATAATATAAAATATCAACGTAATAATTATTGAATCAATAAACTAAAATATTGAACAGTAATTATTGTAATAATTATTGAGTAGTGCCGTCTTAAGTAAGAATCAATAATTCAAAAATACTGTACAATACCATGTTCTACTGTGCAATCACACGTATTACTGTATTTTAACCACCAGGTAACCCAACAGTGTTAACGGTAACAATTACGCCATTATTTATAAAAATTTAAACTTGTCATTTTCTTCATTCGACAATTATTCTGCTACGGGGCCCACGAATGGTTGCGTCGTCCTACGAATATTCTTCGACAACAAGAATATTTTATAACCACTTGCTTATTTTGTAAAATTTGCACATTTCACCCATAACCAAAGCATTATATCAAATTAACTCCTTATTATTTTAAGATAATGAATAGAGAAAATTTAATTTTATTTATAATAAGTTGGGGTCTTACACTCAGGGTTATTTCTGAGGTTGGCTTGCCCATCCGGGGTTGACTCTGGGCATTGAACTGGATCTCCCGGGGCTATCTCCGGGGTTAAAATTGATGTTGTGGTCCTCAAGGGTTATCTTTGGAATATGAAAAAGAAGCTTTTGTCCTCCTGCATAGTTAATAACAGTAAAACAAAATTTCGAGTGTCTACAGATGCCCCTCTTTATCATGTTCATGCAATGCAATGGAATGGACATGATAAAGATTAGTAGACACTTGAAATATGATAAGGTACTTTTAATGATGCAAATCACAATGTAATGAATGTTATGTTGAATGTTAAAATGTTTTCGTAAATTGTAGTTCGCAAGTCGCACATCGCATTTTGCACTTCGCTTTTTGCATTTGGCCAATCACACATCGCAAATCGCATATCGCAAATCGAAAATCGCAATGTAATGAATGTTATGATAAAGTTTAAAATGTTTTCGCAAATCGCTTTACCTTTACCGGGGATTACTGATGACTATGATGGTGTTGACTACAACGGTTTGACTTTTTATCGGTGTCACTGATGCCTGTTTGATGAAGAGAAATTGAGATGTTTTCTATATCTCTACTGGGATGACGTTCTAAGATCACCGGACCTTCCCGATGTATACTTGGTAGTTTACAATGGTGCCTACCCTGATGGCAGTTTGACAACAAATCCTACCTTGCTGGTAGTTGAATACGCTGACGTCACCAAACTATTTCGGTTCCCACTCGAATGGTGGTATACAAAGCTTTCATCACTGAAATGTATTGATGTTGCACTGAATTGATGCCAATGGTTTTGAATATCGGATCTTCCAATACCTTCACTGAACTAAGATTCAAAGTTTTGCTTCACCAGAATCTGCCTGATGTTATGCTTGATAGATATGACATTGATGTAGCGCATTTGCACATGTGCAGATCATGCATGATATGATGATATAGATTATCTTTGGAGTTTATCGTCCTAGGTTAATGCAGATTGTAAATTATATGGAGTAAAATTTTTTCTCACCCTTTTTGAGGTGATTTGGAGTTTCCTTTCGCTGTTGGGTGCCTGTGCCCCATTTCCTTGAGCGTTTGATTCGCAACCCGACTGAACTGATGACCTGAATGCCACTGATATCCTTAGAAGGTGAAGCTCATTTTTTCGCTGCCCAGATTTGAACTTCAGTGTAGAGGCCTCAACTTATGAGTATTTGACGCAAGTTAACATGTTTGATGGTGTAGATTTCATTCGCCAAACCTTTTGTCATTAGGCCTTTACTTTTGAGTTAAGAACTTTTTTGAGAATTTCCCCCTTTTTCTATAGGGGCAAGTTTATATCGCCGTGATAGGAGTTCTCCCATTTCTTTTGATGAGAGGCTTGATCCTGCCTTAAACTCCTTCCCTTTTTTGGAATTGAAAAATGCCCCAGTCCTTTCGCATGTTGATGTCGGGTACTCATATGAGAAACTCTCTTTGTTGACCAAATTGCGAGTGAGCAATATCCAAATCGCCAGTGAGATGATATGAGGGAAGCTCTGATGATGATGGACCATGCTGATGGTGCTGATTGGTGCATGCCCCAGTGTTGAGTTGTCCCTATTTTTTGGATTATCCTAATATATTTGTAAGGGACCCAAAATCGGTTTGTCGCCAATCTTGAAATTGCCCCAGCCTTGCTTGTTGTCTGGGATAGTTGCTTTGATAGATGGACTAATAAGATGTTGAGATCGCAAGAGGCTTTTACCTCTGTACCAGATGGTGAAAAAGTAGTGGATTTGGGCTTGATGTTTGGGTTTGGATGTTTCTTTTGAGGGTCAGATCGCACCACTGATGGTTACCTACATACTCCTGTATGTGCGGGAGATCAGGTCTGCGTAGTTCTTGCTTAATAAGATAAATGGTTTGAGAAGTGTTTATTTGGGGTTTTTGGGTTTTTGTTTAGTTTGACCGTACCATAAATGGCTACCTACGTACTCCTAGTGAAGAGAAGATCAGGTCTTTCGTAGTTCAGGCCTGGTGTAAGAGGTTCAACGCTGTAAGGGTGTAGAAATGTTTTTGTTGTTTTTGTTTTGTAGAGAAGGGTGTAGAAATGTTTTTGTTGTTTTTTATTTTATTGTGACCGAGCTATATAAAATGGTTGCCTACGTACTCCCAGGTATCGGGGAGATCAGGTCGACGTAGTTCACCCTGATGAGCTGAAACCTGACAGATTTGATTTTTTTCTTTTTTTTTTCTTTCTATTTTTTTTTTATTTTTATACGCATGGAAAATAAAAGGCATACTACAAAGAAAGTGACATTGTCCCAACATCTTCTGGAACTTACAACTTTATCCCCTGGATCTACATCTTCTTGGCTAGTTGAGGCCTGATAGTCCAGTTGTCAATGGTTATGTTGCCTTTAAGGCTCGCGATAGAGGTTACTTCTTGGTTCTGAATGTCTTCACTTATAGCCATAACTTGATTGCTTCCTGATTCAACACTTCCCTCGGGGATGCTCATACTGAACCCCTCACAAAAAGGGATGAAATCTAGATTCTTTGATGGGTTGGTTTCCCCGATAACCTCATCACCTTTTCCTTCATCTGTTCCTTCAACTTTTTCTTGGGCTTAAGAGGATTCGACCATGAAATCTCCCTCTAACTGTTGTCGCATTTCTTGCAAGGAACTTTTCTTTTTTGCTTTTTCTTCCTTGGAAAGGATTAGTATTTCCTCTGCATCATCCAAGGTTATAAGATCTAGAATGTGGCTGCTATCTTTGGACCATAGGATGTTGGATGTTGGCGGAGGAATCTCCTTTGGGGATTCTCTTGTCTCCTCTGTTATTTCCTGCATTAGGATCATTCCATCTTGTGTTCTGCCAGGATTATCGCTCATAGCCTCACCTCATCTGAACTGCATGTCTCGAGTGGACATCTTAAGCTTTTTATTTCCTTTTCGCCTTTTTTGGTCATGGGGAATTCTATCCCCAGCTCTTCATTTTCAATAAGATCCTGGATTTTATGTCGTAAAGACCAACATTCCTCAGTCGTATGTCCAAGTGAGTTAGAATGGTAGAGACATATCTTGATGGAATCATAACTCTTTATCTTGGGATTTATAAGAGGCAGCAACTCAGTAATCCTTCCTTCACTTATCAGAAAGTGTAGCATTTGTTCATTGGATTTGCTTAGAGGGGTGAATTTTCGGGCTCTTGTGGAGGTTGTTTGATCTTTCTTCTTTGAGAATTCGTATTCTCCCGAGCGATATTTCCGTTGACAAGGTCTTCTAGCCATTTTATCATCCCCCTTTTCTTGGCCTTCTGATAGTTGAGTGAAAAAGTGCCTCGTATCCTGATGTTGGCGCACTATCAGCTTAGCTAGCAGATTTACTTGATTCTGGATCGTCTTTAATTTTTGCATTACTATGATACCCTCCTCCGAGTTTTCTTACTTTAGGACATTTGTTATGTGCCTTTGGGGGTAGTCCTCTATCCTTCGTATGTACTTACGATTTGGATACATTTCAGCGGTTCCTAACCCGATCATGTTTACTTCCTCCGTATCATGCTGCAATGGAAGGTTGGTGTTGACATTTTGTTGATCAGGTTTTTGAACCACAATACTGCCACTTTCGATCAGATTTTAAATTTTATGCTTTAAGGACCAACAATCTTGTGTATCGTGCCCTGGAGACCCTGAGTGGTAAGCACATCTCTGGCTTAGATTGTATCTTTTGCTTCCTAGTTCTAAAGGTGGAGCCAATTCGGTAATTTTCTTATGATCCATTAATATCGCAAATACATTTTCAAGGGAATCGCCCAGTGGACTGAACACCCAATTTTTCCAATCTTTCAAATTTTCTTTTCCTGTCTGGGCATTGGTTGAATGCAGCCTGTGGTTGAGATGGCAAATTGTATTACTTTTTCCAAATGGGGGACTGTAGGTTGGTCTCCTACCTTGCCCCTGTACAATAAGGGATAAATCTTCAATGCCTTTATCGGGTACACCCTTGGGATCGCTCGCATACTTTCCACTCTGTATATGCTTGGCGACTGCTTCCAAGGCAGTGAAGTCTTTAATCTTGCCTGCCTTTAGGCCCATCTCTGCCATTTTGTCGTGTTTGATCATTTCCGAGAATGACTTTCCTATGCCTGCTAGGATCTTCTCATAATAAGGAGCCTCTTGGATATCAATAAACGTCATTACCATCTCAGTTTCTTTCATTGATGGAATGACTTGCACTGCTAGATGTCTCCACCTCTGGGCATATTCACGGAAAGATTCAGTACTTTTCTTTTTGACTTTAGTCACTTAGTATCGATCCGGTGCCATTTATGACTAAAAACTGTACTGATTTAGAAAGGCGTGGGCCAATTCTACCTAGTTGTGTATTTTGGCATTGTCAAGTCAGGCATACCAGACTTTAGCCTCTCTAGTGAGACTCTTTTGAAAAAGTTGCATTATGAGGCTTTCATCTTCAGCATAAGACCCCAGTTCGCTAATGTAGACTTTCAGGTGCGTATAGGGATCGCCTGCCCCATTGTACTTTTCAAACTCTGGGACTTTAAATTTGTCAGGATATCGAGCCCCTGGGAATATGCACAGATCTGAATAATTGACACTTTGATAGTTTCCAGTCTCTTTGATCGACCAGATGGTTTCCTCCATTTGTTGGACTTTCTTTCTTATATCCCCAGTTTCTATATCATCCCTGAGATTTGTGATTTCTTTATTGGAATGAGGTTTAGGTATCTGGGTTTCCATCTTTTTGCCAATACCCTGACTGCCTCCTGGTGTGGATGACTCTGGTTGAGTAGGCATTGTTGGGCCCCGGATTCCTCCATGTGCAGAGGATTTCATGTGGATGGGTATTTGTGTACCCTGAGTGGATTGGTGTAGTTCTTTGAGCATAACAGCCAACTCTATAATTGTATAGCTTAATCTTTCAAACTCCTTGCGAGAGACAGGAGTAGAATCAGGCTGGGCACTTTTAGCTATGTCTGACAGTGGGTTTAATGCCCTTTTGGACTTCGAACGGGAAATAGGATCAATTGCCTCCCTACAAAAAAGGCTTACGTAGTTTAGTCTTAGGGAATGTATAAAATTTTTACATGCTATCATAATGTGTCCTTTTTAGGAATATTATCCTGCAAAAAGGGTTTCATTTGACAGCATGTCAAGCCTTAATATGCATGTACACTTATTCTTCATATTTTCCATTACATAAAGATTAACATGGAATGAAATTACAAGTAATTATCTTTTCAAGTAATTGAAAATGGAAAGCATGAAGAGACTTTCCTCTGCATTTGGTTTATCAGAGGTTGACCTATCTTAGGTTACTCTCGCGGCTTTTTTGGTATAAAGGTTCCCAGATCATCGCAATTTACTTGATGGGAAGTTAATCCGGTCTTTCAATTGGAGCGAATCTGGGTGGTGCCTTTCTTGATCCTCATTGGAATTAGTCCCCCTACAAGTCTAGTAATCAAACACAAACAGGATAACCTCCTGGTGGAGGAACTACATAACATACATTCACATACAACGTGTCTCACCGTTTATGAAAATGATGACATGTGCGAAGCACTAATATCACAGATAGATATATTACAGTGCAGTAAGTAAAATGCATTCGTACACATTCATAAAAAAATGTAAATGCAACATCCACACACAAGCAAATAATATTTTTGAAAAGGTTGTCGTAGTGGCTTAATCCTTCTTACTGGAGTCCCCAGCAGAGTCGCCACCTGTCGACGTCGAGATTTTTATTTGTCCCTTTTCCGTTCTTGTTCTTTGGTGTTATCATGTTATGTGAGATTTGTTTGAAAAAACAAGTGAAAAAGGTTCGACATGTATATGTTGACGATTTGACTATAAGAGTCTCCAGTTGGTGTTTTTAACTGGTGGCACCAACGCAACCGAGAAAAGGTTTACTCATTGACCCAGTGATGTGACACTGCTAAACGGGTCTGTGAAAACCAAGATTCATTTGGGTTCGGGAGCTTGATTATGCGGAGGGAAGGTGTTAGGCACCCCCCAACATCCGTGTTGCCACGGTGACCGCTACTTTTCAAGAAACTGTTATATGAATGTGTGTGTGTGTGGGTGGGTCAATGTGCTGTTATTTAAAAGTAGTGTGAGGCCTCGTTCGCACCTATATACAAAGGGTTTGAATTTATATGAATAATTCAGTTTTAAACATGTTATAGCAGTGGGGTTTTGTAAAAGAAGTTTTTTAAACCCTGTGCTCAATAGTAATTGAGACCTTTTCATTCTTCCATTTTATTATTAAATGTTCAGCTTGATTGTTTTTATTTTCAAGATGCGAAGCATCTTCGAGAAAATAATATATAGCAGTGCCGAACTCCTCATGGGCATGAAAGCCATCTAAGGAAATTCAAACACCGTGAATAATTTACAAGCTGCTTACAGCTAAAAATGTCCATCACGAGAACCGAATCTAGATTCAATAGACTGAATCTGTGATCACATGATTCCTAGGCCCACATGATGCCGCAGTTTATATGAAAAGTAGTAAGCAGTTATATATATAAAAGCTATAAATATATATATAGACATGATCAACCACCACGAAGCACCTCCATGGAGGATCAGAAATATAAATATATAAAAGCGATAAATATATATAGAGAGACATGATCAACCACCACGAAGAACCTCCATGGAGGATCAGAAATGTAAATAAAGCAATAAATGCGATCAACTGCCATGAAGTAAACTCCAGGCGGGACTAAATGTAAAGAAAGTAGTAAAAAACCACGAAGTATATGTATATATATATATATATATATATATATATATATATATATATAAAAGCAGTAAACGCACCGGATGTAAAATACATGCTCATCGAACAGAGTTCAACAACAATTCATATATATATATATATAAGCAAATAAACGCTCTGAACGTGAGTCCAGGCTCAATCGAGGCATAACTCGATAATGTTAGTCCATCTGTATAAATATATATATTTATATATATATATATAATATATATATATATATATATATATATATATATATATATATATATATATATATATATATATATATATATATATATATATATATATATATATATATATATATAGACAGAAATGAAAACTACGGACCGAAGTCTGGGCCTACACACACAACACGACTCTCAACGTGTAGAAAAGTGTGTGCAAAGGTGAAGAGCAAGGCTTTGAAGTGCGTAAGAAGGCTTACAGTGGACTGCCAAAGAAGACTTCTATAGCTTTTAATGGATGAACACTCGGCTCCTGCCGGTAAAAATATGACAATATATGAGCTCACAAGTGTTTAAAATGAGAAAGCACTAAATTTATAGGATGTACAAAGCAAATTGGACATGGCTTCCTCGTCTTTTCTCTTACAAATATGGCCACCCCAAGCCCTCTATTTATACAGGGGGAAGCTACAGGTGTACCTGCGGTAGTAGCAGGTGTACCCGCGATTGCCCGGGGTGCCCCAGGGAACGCGGGTCCTGTCGTCTCAAAGTGCGTGCCCTCGAACGACGCGCTGTTCGCTCGAACCTTCATAACTTTCAATCCGGGAGTTCGATGGAAGCGTGCCATACTATTCCTAAATGCTCTTTCTGAGAGCTATGCAATGACATATGATTTGCCCTTTTTTGATTCTAGGAAGATGGGTTCATAACTGAAATGGCACTTCGAGGTTTCTGTTAGGCTGTCCGTTGAGCCGTTTTGCGTAGTTTGCACTCGAAAGTTAAGATATGGTTCTTGTGGGACTTATTTTGAAGCAATATGAGTTGAGATGAGTTTATTTGATTTGAATTGAAGTTGAGTTGGCAAAATGACCATTTTTCCCCTCCCGGGGTTATCTCTGGTTTTTGCATAGTTGTAGCGGGTTTTTCCCAGGGTTATCTCTGAGATTGTCATTTTGTTGACTCTGAATGTCCTTAGGGTTATTTTTGAGGTTGGTTTGCCCATCCGAGGTTGACTCCGAGCATTGAACTGGATCTTCCGGGGCTATCTCTGGGGTTGGAATTGATGTTGTGGTCCTCAAGGGTTATCTCTAAAATATAAAATAGAAGCTTTTGTTCTCCTGCATAGGTAGTAACAGTAAAACAAAATTTTGAGTGTCTACACCTCCAATGTGTGAGCGTTCAAGGGAACTAATACATGGATTAATAAGAAGATTAGCAACACATAGTATTTATAATGTAAACCTTAATTTATGTCCCATAACCCTTCCTATCATAAATACACAATGTTCAATTTGATTGTGTTAACTTTCAACTTATATCTCACTATATTTCATATTTGAAGTTTATTCAAGTGTTTAAGTCTTGCTAGAAATCATTATTGGTTTTATATTAGCACTATTCAATATCTTATTATATTCATTTCATTTGATTTAAAACACTTTTTACGTTCATTATCACTTATCACGTCGTTTCGACGCTTATTTGTCACACGCCCAATTTGTCTCTCTTGTGTGTGCTTAGTATGCGTATACAACTTATCTAATATATAGTTTATTAATGTTAAGCATCATTATACTTTATAATATTCATGTTCTATAACTTAGAACAACATCTATTATCGTCGACATCACTATACTTGTGTATGTGCATGTCTGACGCCCTCCGATTGCCTCTGAATACGCATCAGTCACAAAAATGACCATTTTTATTACTATTCCCGACCTCAAATTGAAATACTGAAAGACAAAAAGTTGTAGGTCTATTCGTTCTCGTTTCGGATCATCTTGAATCACCTCAATCGGAGTTTGTATGAAAACGTTATGTCTATTTTACTAAAACAAGTCAAAGTAGTCACACCTGACATACTTTGGGCGCAGCTGCACCCAATTAAGCCTTGGGCACAGTGCAACTGCGACCTACAGTACAGCTGCACCCCAAATGACTTAGGCATAGCGCAGCTACGCCCGTTAGCAGAAACGGGACTTGAAGCTACTGTTCTTCGCAATTTTTGACCCCTTTTCTCCTACTAATCTTCATAAATTGAGTTATACACATCCAAATTAGTCCGTTTTTGATTCTATGGATTCATAATTCATAGAACTACAACATACTAGGATTCTAACAATTTATAGAAATATTAACTAACCTAAAATTTGACCCAAAATACATGTTCATACTCTATTTTCATGTTTTAACACATTTAGTGAATTTGATCGCCACGGCTTTGTTACTTCACCGATTAACATGATTTAAACTATGTCGCTTTCATTTCTTAACATACTAACATAATCCAACATCAATTTACAGATTATCACACATATTAAACATAGAATTTTGTACTTTCTAAAGCCAATTTTATATAACATACACTATTATTTACTTTTCTCCCTATAAACCAAAATTTCATGTATTTAACAAGCAAGTAACAATCATATATGATGATTAACAGATTTTGCAAGAGTATACATACATAACAACAACCTCTTGTACAATAATTCAACAAAACCCCAACTTTAGAGAATAGAAAATTACAAGACTGAGAATTAGAATTAGGGGTAAATTATACCTAAATCCTTTGATTGTATGATAGCAAAGTATAGCAATCCTTTTCCAAAACCCTTCTTCTCCAACTCTCAATATCACTGTGTTTCTTCTCTTTTCTTCCAAGCTCTCTTTCTCTCTCTAATTCTCTGTTATCTACTTAGCCTTAGGCAAAGAAATAGAATGCTTAGAAAATAAAATGGCCTCCCTCACCCCCACGTAAGTCAGGTCACAACCCCAAAGGTTTGCGTCAGTTAAATTAGACCAAAGGCCACAAGGCCTTGTTTGGCCATGCACCAATTCCCCCAACTGGATTATTTTAATAATCTTTATATTATATAGTTTCATGTCACACCATTAAATTAATTTAATTAACTCATACTTATAATTAAAATAATTATAATTCCCTTTGTAATACACTTATTAAATCTTTACATATCTAATTTAATTAATAAATTAAATCAAAACAATATTTTATTTAATTTAATTATTTTCTTAAATATTAAGTAATTGATTTAATTTAATTATTTTCTTAAATTAAATCCTTCAAATAAAATTAACATTATTCAATTTAATTTACATCAATCAATTTAGTTACTAAATTAATTCACCACAATTTTATCAACCATTTATTTATCTCAATAAATAAATAAATTTAAAATATTTATTTAATTCAATAAATATTTAAAATTAATTACTAAATTCATTTAATTCCTTCAATAGTTAACTCAACTATTAAATCTCACTTTCCCAATATATGAATATATATTTCTCTTCACACGAGATCATATATTTCAACATATATAACACATAAATATACACAATCAAACTCAAACAATCTCATAATAAGAATTTTAATTATTAAATTCTTACTTTAATAATTTATAAAAATTCGGGTTGTCACATCCTTCACTTCTTATAAGGATTTCGTCCTCGGAATCACCAAAACCCTACCTCACTAAGGTTTTCACAAAATATCTTTCACAATTATTTTTGAATAGCTTCAACACGTTAACTTAGCAAAAAGTTTTACATACATATATACTTCATTCATTTATTCAAAAACTTTTAGGTTTTATTACATAACCTTCAATTAAACATAGCCATATATCAAATATTATATATTCTTTAACCCATTCATTTTCTTTTCTAAGGATCGTTATCATAAACACTCGGGATATTACATTCACCTCTTCTTCTACGAATTTTGTCCTCAAAATTTTATTTATTAATCTTTATTCATTCAATCTATCAGAATAGATTTTACGTTAATATCTATTTATTCATTTGTTCTGCAACCAAATTCTTTCTCTAAGGATCTTTCTAAGATCATCATATTCCTCACCTTTTCCTCTTCTAGGAGTTTAACATTTCTCTTCCTTCTGGAATTTCAATTTTTTTTTTTTCGAATTTATTATGTTTTGCTTAATTTTCTCATCCTTTCCACTTTCACATTTCAGAATAATAAGAATCTTCCATCATTACTCAATAATTGGGAAGCGATATGAATAACAAGAATTTAAAAGATTCCAAATCATGTTGAGGGGTCATAAGACCTTAAACTACGTACATAGGTTATCAAGTATCTCGACTTAAACCTTTAACAGTCATAAGACCATACGGACCTTGAACTCTTCTCTAGGTTTAACAATGCATCACCACCATAAACCATCTTTAACAGAATGTTTAGAAATCACATAGACTAAAAACACTCTCTGCAAGTACTCTAGGTGATTAGCCTATCGTACCCCTACGACGTGCACAAAAAATTACATCTTAACATCGTAACGACTATATGCGTTACTTTCGGAACCATTGTCTCCGATAACATGTCCCCTTTTACAGGGTTGTTCACCTCAGCTTTTCAACATCTGAATCCACACCAAAACAATTTGGTTTGGCATAACTTCTCAAGAAATGCTTGAATTTCATGAACATCTTTCAATATTCGTCTAGCTGAATCAAATAGCATAGACTTCTACAATAATTTGGACATCAATCAAAATATACATATACACACACATATATATGTATATTCTCATATCTTAAAGAAATCTCAAAAATCCTTTTATGGCATCATGATTATGACGTTGTCATACTACATCTCACCATAGTGGGCTGACGATCATATGATCACATCCAACACCAGGTTCCATTGCATTGATGACTCCATCGTTTATCATATCATCTGATATATATAATTAAAATATATTTTGAAAATTTAAAAATCATCATTTTTTTTCAAGCCAAAACAAACAGCATAGATACACGAATAATAGCACTGTTTTAAAAATTCTTTGGTTCACTAGTGTGACCCAACATTTTTCAAAAATTAAAAGTACAACCATCGGCACGAAGTCAATAAATTTCGAAAATCAAGCAAAGCTAGAAGATTTGGAAAACCTATGTCTCCACTTTCTATACTGATCCATTGCTTAATAATTCTATCTATTTCCATAATCCTCAATTCTTCATTCATAGCTTATCTATACCCCAGTATAGTTCATCAAACTTACTGCACATTGGAAATTCAGGAACTTTCCACAATAATATGAGTTTAAGAACTTATCCTAGTAAGACCATAGGCGTCCATTCGCTGAGGGGTTCAAAATATACTATATTATTATGAGTCACGAACTTACCATATGTATTAGTTTTAAGAATCACACCTAATCCTAATAATATCTGACTAATCTTAATAGTTTCTAACTATCAAACATACACATAAGAAAAGAATCACCTTTTCGTCATATATACATCGATAGCGCGACACCAATATTCCAATGATTATATATGTGATAAACTGAATGCAAGCACAAAACCCTCGCCCATACAAGGATTTGTACAACTCAGCCATCACATGAGTCCTCAATTGAAATCCCACCTAACTCTATCTTACTTTTAACTTGCTCTTTGCTTGATACGAATTCCTCGTATCACATTATCTATAACTCCTCGTTAGTTTATCTCGTACTATATCATAGTACATTATCTTCATAGCATCAAGCTATAATTATTCAAACATTATAGACCATCTTTCTTTTATAACTTAAACAGATCACGTCTTGATTTTATTCTATAAGCATCTCGCTTAAAATTCTTTTCTTAACCCGTGATCGTTTTGTTTTACGATCCTCTTTCTTTCATTTTTCATCATTTACGATTTCATTTATGATTTTAATCTTACAGGCTTTATCTATTCATCATTATTCGTTATCTTAGCTATTGGAGTTAGGGTAACTCCCATTTCTTATCTTTATATCTCTTCAAGATTCTTCTTTGAATTTTCTTGTTTATATAATAATTCTTGCTTTAAGAATTTCTAAATTCATTTACATTGCTCAATAATTCATTCGAGTTCTATATTTTCAACATACGTATCCATTTTCTATACTTGGTACACATCGAGTCTCTAATAGTTTCAATATGATATGCTAAGTGGTTTCCCACAAACAACCAACAAACTAGGTTCCGAGTTGCTAGTTCGTATATACCTCCGCTCTATGAAGGAATCGTTTAGCCCAGATACCATACATCAAGTATTAAATAGTACAATTGTACCATACTTAAATATAACTTTTTTATTCTTAACTTCTTTATCATTCTCTTCTTATAGACATTGTCTATTTATTATCACCTTACATCCTTATTATTGGAGTTAGGTAACCCCACATTCATACTCCTTACAACTCAGCGAGATTCTTCTTTGAATCCTCTCACGCATGTTTTAATCCTTTCTTTATAAATTTTTTAAATTACTTCTTATTATTCAAATTCTACTTGAGCTTATTCTTTCATTATCTTCACCTTCCTTCTCTAAGGTTATAGCCTACGGTACTCCTACCTAAGGTTTATAACCTACAGCTTTGATACCAACTGTAACGACCCCAAAATTCATACAATTTAATTATTAACTTTGGTCGTTAATAACACATCTACCTTCTAATTTTACATCATTATTCGATGATAAACTTTATATAATGCGGAATAATTTAAACTTTTATGTCTTCTTACTTTAATTCCCTGAATCAAAACCTTTATCATCTACATGTCTTTGAATCAATCTTATTTTATGATTCACTTTATCACTGTTATTATAAAATTTTACATTTCAATTCGATAACCTTTACATATCAAATAACTCTAACATTTGCTTTACAACTCAAAATAAAACTATACATCATAAAACATTTAGTACATCTCATGTGTCTTAATCATGGTATAAAGAATTAACAACTTTAGCTAAAATATTAATCATCGTGTATTATTTCTGATCCATGTCATTCAAGTAGCACATAGTGTTACCTTCAATCCTTAACCTGTAAAAATGGTTATTTGCAAGGTTGAGCTCGACAGCCCAGTAAAATCTAACAGTTTACATGCATCACGTAGCACATAGTAACATGCTCAACATATATCTCATAAATATTTGACTAACATAACCTACATGTTACAGTTCATATAACAAGTATAAAGATTGAGTTTCTTACTCAATCAACATGCTTTACTCAATCAACGCAGTCATAAGTTGACTTTAACATTTCATACATTCAACATATATATAACACAACATGCTCTTTGCAATAAAGATTTACAACGGTTAATCACTAAGTTCATATAACAAATAGGAACTGAAAGACTTGCCTTGATCGTTGTTTACCAATAACACTTTAATCAGCTTATAGTTATCTGCACTTCAAGTGCCCTACACAATTATATAATCATGCACATCAACTATTAGTCACATAGCAACACATAGTAGTTATAATGTAAACTTTAATTTATGTCCCATAACCCTTCCTATCATAAATACACAATGTTCAATTTGATTGTGTTAACTTTCAACTTATATCTCACTATATTTCATATTTGAAGTTTATTCAAGTGTTTAAGTCTTGCTAGGAATTATTATTGGTCTTATATTAGCACTATTCAATATCTTATTATATTAATTTTATTTGATTTAAAACACTTTTTACGTTAATTATCACTTATCACGGCGTTTCAACGTTTATTCGTTACACGCCCAATTTGTCTCTCTTGTGTGTGCTTAGTATGCGTATACAACTTATCTAATATATCATTTATTAATGTTAAGCATCATTATACTTTATAATATTCATGTTCTATAACTTAGAACAATATCTATTATCGTCGACATCACTATACTTGTGTATGTGCATGTCTTATGCCCTCCGATTGCCTCCGAATACGCATCAGTCACAAAAATGACCATTTTTACTACTGTTCCCGACCTCAAATTGAAATACTTAAAGAATAAAAGTTGTAGGTCTATTTGTTCTCATTTTGGATCATCTTGAATCACCTCAATCGGACTTCGTATGAAAACGTTATGACTATTTTACTAAAACTGGTCAAAGTAGACACACCTGACATACTTTGGGCACAGCTGCGCCCAATTAAGCTTTGGGCACAGCGCAGCTGCGTTCCAAATGACTTAGGACACAGTGTAGTTGCGCTCGTTAGCAGAAACGGGACCTGAAGCTACTGTTCTTCGCGATTGTTGAACCTTTTTCTCCTACTAATCTTCATAACTTGAGTTATACACATCCAAATTAGTCCGTTTTCAATTCTATGGATTCGTAATTCATAGAACTACAACATACTAGGATTCTAACAATTTATAGAAACATTATCCAACCTAAAATTTGACCCAAAATACATGTTCATACTCTATTTTCATGTTTTAACACATTTAGCGAATTTGATCGCCACGACTTCGTTACTTAACCGATTAACATGATTTAAACTACGCCGCTTTCATTTCTTAACATACTAACATAATCCAACATCAATTTACAGATTATCACACATATTAAACATAGAATTTTGTACTTTCTAAAGCTAATTTTATATAACATACACTGTTATTTACTTTTCTCCCTATAAACTCAAATTTCATGTATTTAACAAGCAAGTAACAATCATATATGATGATTAACATATTTTGCAAGAAAATACATACAAAACAACAACCTCTTGTACAATAATTCAACAAAACCCAACTTTAGAGAATAGAAAATTACAAGACTGAGAATTAGAATTAGGGGTAAATTATACCTAAATCCTTTGATTGTATGATAGCAAAGTATAACAATCCTTTTCTAAAACCCTTCTTCTCCAACTCTCAATATCACTGTGTTTCTTCTCTTTTCTTCCAAGCTCTCTCTTTCTCTAATTCTCTGTTATCTACTTAGCCTTAGGCAAAGAAATAGAATGCGTAGAAAATAAAATGGCCTCCCTCACCCCCACGTAAGTCAGGTCACAACCCCAAAGGTTTGCGTCAGTTAAATTAGACCAAAGGCCACAAGGCCTTGTTTGGCCATGCACCAATTCCCCCAACTAGATTATTTTAATAATCTTTATATTATATAGTTTCATGTCACACCATTAAAATAATTTAATTAACTCATACTTATAATTAAAATAATTATAATTCCCATTGTAATACACTTAATAAATCTTTACATAAATTAAGCAATTGATTTAATTTAATTATTTCCTTAAATTAAATCCTTCAAATAAAATTAACATTATTCAATTTAATTTACATCAATTAATTTAGTTACTAAATTAATTCACCACAATTTTATCAACCATTTATTTATCTCAAAAAATAAATAAATTTAAAATATTTATTTAATTCAATAAATATTTAAAATTAATTACTAAATTCATTTAATTCCTTCAATAGTTAACTCAACTATTAAACCTCACTTTTCCAATATATGAATACATATTTCTCTTCACACTAGATCATATATTTCAACATATATAACACATACATATACATAATCAAACTCAAAACATCTCATAATAAGAATTTTAATTATTAAATTCTTACTTTAATAATTTATAAAAATTCGGGTTGTCACAGAATCTGAGATGAAATCAAGGTATCCTCACCTCTTCAACATACCAGGTACGCACCCAAATTTCGAGGACAAAATTTCATAAGAAGGGGAGGTTGTAAGACCCCAACTTTTATGAATAAAAAATACTTTTCTCTCGAAATATATTTTTGAATATTATGGTGTGGATATAATATAATATTATAGTTGTGGGTAATATTTATAAATTTTGCAAAATAAGTAAGTGATTATATAATATTCGATTGGTCGGGGAATATTCGTTTTAACAGAGAATATTCGTACGACGACACAATCATTGGTGGACCCCACAATGGAAATATTATCGTAATAAGAAAATGACAGAATTATCTTTTTATAAAAATAACGACAGAAGTTTTACCATTAAAACTGTTAAACTACCCAATAGTAAAAGTACAGCAATACGCGTGGTTGCATAGTAGCACACGGTATTGATTATTGATGCTTACGTGAGAAGTCACTCAGTTATACTCAATTATTGCTACAGTAATTGTTGCATCATATCCCTCATATTATTGATTCAGTTATTGTCACAGTATCATATGCATAATATGTTATATTATTAAATCAATAATTGAAACGACAAAGTTATTCATATTATTAAATTTCACTATTTACAACGTCTAGAAGTTCTGTCAAGGAGAGGTTTGGTCATCAAATTGCGCGCCAATAAGGAGAAATCCTTATCGGAAAGCCCCCTCTTTCCTGGAAACGACTTGGTTGTTAAATATTATGAGTTATAATATTAATGATGAATAAGTTCGTGTTGATTAAAGATGAAATTAATAGTTCCATTGTGTTGGAATTATTAGTGTTAGTGGAAATCGACATTTATTTTGATATTAATTGATGTCTGGAAGTTATACTGACCAGTCAGATAATTAACCGGATAAATGAGCAATTAATTACTATTAATTCACATGATTATAACTATTTGTTCAAATGTGTGTACTATTGATTCACATTCTTGTACTACTAGGGGAGTTGGTGCAAGATTGATAATACTTGCATGACTAAGTTAAAAATAGAGGTATAAATGGAGGGACTATACTATAATTCGTATTTTCACATGATTATAACTATTGATTCACATGATTGAACTATTGATTCACATTATTTACTATTAGGGGAGGTGGTGCAAGTTTGATAATACTTGCAGGACTAAATTAAAAATGAAAGAAAAGTTGAAGGTATTGTACTGTAATATTTTGAGCCCCAAAACGTGCAATTATCGAAACTATATTTTCCTATAAATAGAAGCTCATTCTTCCTTCATTTCTCACCAATTCACTAAAGCTATAAAGCAATTATTATAGAGAGAAATTATAGAGAGAAAGAAGAAAAGAAGTTTGCTACCTCTCTACTCCAGTATCCAGTTTCTTTCTAAGGTAAGGGGTATTATTTCTTTCGTATTCATGAAGAGAACTTCTGTTATTCCATTCTTTATTATTATATTAGAATAACCTGTCTATGCGAAGTACCGCATACATGGTGAAATTCTTCTGTTATTCCATTCTTTATTATTCTATTGGAATAACCTGTCTGTGCGGTCTATCACATGTATGGTGAATTCTTTGTTATTTTATTCTTTATTATTCTATTGGAATATCCTATCTATGCAGATTACACTAGACATGGTTCCATTCTTTATTATTCTGTTGGAATAACATGTCTGTGCGGTTTATCGCATGTATGGTGAATTCTTCTATTATTCTATTCTTTATTATTCTATTGGAATATCCTGTTTGTGCGGATTACGCATGACCTGGTTCCATTCTTTATTATTCTGTTGGAATAACCTGTCTATGTGGATTATCACATGCATGGTGAATGATCCTTCGTATTCATTCCTTATTAAAATTTGGAAATGATCTGTCTACGTGGATTACCGCATGGCGGGTGAAAATCCATTTGCAGTTTCATATATTCTATGATACTCATTTGGTTAAAGTTTTGGCTTCTATACTCCATGAAATTAGTAGAATATCCCGGATATTTGCGCTTCATCCAATAACTTTTCATGGAAATATTCTTCTGAGCATTCTTGAATTTTACTCCACAAAGCAGTATCATGTTAACAATTTGGACGTAATTGATTTCAAGATAAATTAACTTATAAATCTTTAAAATTTATTCTTGAAGTTGTTTTATTGAATTATTATGTCATTATCATTATCCTCATGCTTATATTGTGATGAAAGTCATCTTTGGCTTACGTGCATAGATGGACTTGGTATGATTATGACCAGGGATTATTCAGTATAATCATGACCTGTAATGTTATAAATGATGTGGTAAAAGTCCTCAGTAGCCTGTAGTGCATTGATGGACAATTTTTGGTATGATTATGACCACAGATTATTCGGTATAGTCATGACCATTGATGATTTAATGAATATCCTTGGCCCGTAGTACAGGGATGACTCGATGATGTGGTTTATTTATTAAGCTGAGTCTCAGCGATAAAAATTGATGAAAATATTTTAAGTCATAGAAGATAGTAGATATCATGCTCTACTTAAAAGAGTCAAGTAGAGCATGATATCTACTATCTTCTATGATTTAAAATGTTTTCATCAATTTTTATCGTTGAGACTCAGCTTAATAAATAAACCACATCATCGAGTCATTCCTGCACTACGGGCCAAGGATATTCATTAAATCATCAATGGTCATGACTATACCGAATAATCCCAGGTCATAATCATACCAAAAAATGTCCATCAATGCACTACAGGACATTGAGGACTTTTACCACATCATTTATAACATTACAGGTCATGATTATACTGAATGATCCCTGGTCATAATTATACCAAGTCCTTCTATGCACGTAAGCCAAAGATGACTTTCATCACAATATAAGCATGAGGATGATGACAATGACATAATAATTTAATAAAACAAGTTCAAGAATAAATTTTAAAGATTTATAAGTTAATTTATCCTGAAATCAATTACGTCCAACTTGTCAACAAGATATTGCTTTGTGGAGTAAAATTCATGAATGCTCAGAAGAATATTTCCATGAAAGATACTGGATGAAGCATAAATATCCAGGATATTCTACTAATTTCATAGAGTATAGAAGCCAAAACTTTAACCAACTGATTATAATAGAATATGTGAAAATGTAAATATATTTTTGCCCGCCATGCGATAATCCACGTAGAAAGATCGTTTCCACAATTTAATAAGGAATGAATATGAAGGATCATTCACCATGCATGCAGTAATCCACACACAGATGTTATTCCAACAGAATAATAAGGAATGTAATAACAGATGAATTCACCAGGCATGTGATAAACTGCACAGACAGGTTATTCTCAACAGAATAATAAAGAATGGAACCAGGTTATGCGTAATCCACACAGACATGATATTCCAATAGAATAATAAAGAATGGAACTAGGTTATACGTAATCCGCACAAACATGATATTCCAACAGAATAATAAAGAATGGAACCAGGTCATGCGTAATCCGCACAGACAGGATATTCCAACAGAATAATAAAGAATGGAATAACAACATAATTCCCCAAGCATGCAATAGACCGCACAGACAGGTTATTCCAACAGAATAATAAAGAATGGAATAACAACATAATTCACCAGGCATGCGATAGACCGCACAGATAGGTTATTCCAACAGAATAATAAGGAATGGAATAACAGAAGAATTTCACCATGTATGCGGTACTTCGCATAAACAGGTTATTCCAACATAATAATAAAAAATGGAATAACAACCCTTACGAGTAGTGAAAGAAAATAACTCTCTTCATGAACACGAAAGAATAATACCACTTACCTCAAAAGAAGACTGAATACTGGAATAGTGAGGTAGCAGACTTCTCTTCTTCTTTCTCTCTATAATTTCTCTCTATAATAATTGCTCTATAGCTTTAGTGAATTGGTAAGAAATGAAGGAATAATGAGCTTCTATTTATTGAAAAATATAATTTCGATAATTGCACGTTTTGGGGCTCAAAATATTACAGTATAATACCTTCCTCTTTTTCTTCATTTTTAATTTAGTCCTGCAAGTATTATCAAACTTGCACCACCTTCCTTAATAGTAAATAATGTGAATAAATAGTTCAATCATGTGAATCAATAGTTATAATCATGTGAAAATATGAATTACAGTATAGTACCTCCATTTATACCTCTATTTTTAACTTAGTCATGCAAATATTATCAATCCTTCACCAACTCCCCTTATAGTACAAGAATGTGAATCAATAGTACACACATGTGAACAAATAGTTATAATCATGTGAATTAATAGCAATTAATTACTCATTTATCCGATTAATTACCCGACTGGTCAGTAAAACTTCCAGACATCAATTAATATCGGAATAAATGTCGATTTCCACTAACACTAATAATTCCAACACAATGGAACTATCAATTTCATCTTTAATCAACATGAACTTATTCATCATTCATATTATAATTCGTAATATTTAACAACCAGGTCGTTCCCAGGAAAGAGGGGGCTTTCCGATAAGGATTTCTCCTTATTGGGGCGCAATTAGATGACCAAACCTCTCCTTGACAGAATTTCTAAACATTGTAAATATTGCAATTTAATAATATGAATAACTTTGTCGTCTCAATTATTGATTTAATAATATATCATATTATACAGATGATATTGTGACAATAATCGAATCAATATTATAAGAGATATGATGCAACAATTATTGTAGCAATAATTGAGTATAACTGAGTGACTTCTCACGTAAACATCAATACTAAATACCATATGCTACTATGCAACCACACATATTACTGTTCTTTTACTACCGGGTAGTTCAACAGTTTAACGGTAAAACTTTCGCCGTTATTTTTATAAAAAGATAATTCTGTCGTTTTCTAACTATGACAATACTTCCGTTGTGGGGTCCACCAATGATTGTGCCGTCGTATGAATATTTCCTGTTAAAACGAATATTCCCCGACCAATCGAATATTATATAACCACTTGCTTAATTTACAAAATGTGTAAATATTACCCACAACTATAACATTATATTATATCCACACCATAATATTAAAAAATATATTTCGAGAGAAATTAATCTTTATTCATAAAAGTTGGGGTCTTACATCCAACCCTGGAGATAAACCTGGAGAATCAAGTTCAAAGCCTGGAGATAACCCCAGGAGGTCAAGCCAACCTTAGAGATAAACCTAAGAATAGACTACTACAACTGTGCGAAAATTGGTGATAACCCTAGGAGGGGAAAAATGGTCATTTTGCCAACTTAACTTCAACTTAAATCAAATACACTAAATTCAACTCAATTTTCTTAAAAAGAAGTCTCACAAGAACCATATCTTAACTTTCGAGAGCAAACTACGCATAACAGCTCAACGAACTGCCTAACGGAGACCCAGAAATGCAATTTCTTTCATGGACCCATCTTCCTGGAATCAAAAAAGGGAAAATCCTATGTCATTTCATAGCTCTTGGAAAGATCTTTCCGGAATGGTATGGCACACTTCCATCGGACTCTCGAATTGAAAGTTATGAAGGTTCGAGTGAACAACGCGTTGTCCGAGTGCATGTACTTTGAGACGGTAGGACCCGCAGAGCCCGGGGAACCTCGGGCAGCTGTAGGTAAACCAGAGGCTGTAGTAGGTACACTTGTGGCTCCCCCCTATAAATAGAGGTCTTGGGTTGGCCATTTTCAATAGAGAAAAGTCGAGGAAGCCCTGTCTATTTTGATCTGTACACACTATAGATTGAGTGCTTTCTCATTTTAAACACTTGTGAGTTCGTGCTTTGTCATATTTGACTAGTGAAAACCAAGTGTTCATTCATTTAAAGCTATTTGAAGTCTTCTTGGAAGCCCACTGTAAGACTTCTTACCTTTCTTAAAGCCTTTTCTCCACTTTTGTGCACACGCGGTTATTCACATTGAGAGTCATGTTGCGTGTGTATGCCCGGACTTAGATTCGTGGCTTTTTATTTCTATATATATATATATCATCGAGTTATACCTCGATTGAGCTTGGATTCACATCTGGAGCGTTTATTGCTTATATATATATAGTTATTTATAAACTGTTATCGAACTCTATTCGGTGAGCCTGGATTTTATATCCGGAGCATTTACTGGTTATATATAAATATATATTGTTATCATTAAACTTTGTTTGATTGAGCTTGGATTTTATATCCGGTGCGTTTACTGCTTATATATATATATTTACAATTTTGTCAGGCCTGGTGTTTACTTCGTGACCTTTTACTGCTTTATTTACATTTAGTCCCGCCTAGAGTTTACTTTGTGGCGGTTGATCGTCTTTACTGCTTTATTTACATTTAGTCTCGCCTGGAGTTTACTTCGTGGCAGTTGATCATCTCTCTATATATATTTACTACTTTTATATATTTACATTTCCAATCCCCCATGAAGTTTACTTCGTGGCGGTCGATCGTCCCTATATATATTTTTATAGCTTTTATATATTTACTTTTCCAATCCCCCATGGAGTTTACTCCATGGTGGTTGATCGTTCATATATATATATATATATATATATATATATATATATATATATATATATATATATATATATAACTACTTACAGCTTTTATATAAACTGCAACATCATGTGAGCCTAGGAATCATGTGATCACAGATTCAGTCTCCTGAATCTAGATTCGGTTATCGTGATGGACATTTTCAGTTGTAACCAGCTTGTAAATTATTCACGGTGTTTGAATTTCCTTAGATGGATCTCATGCCCACAAGGAGTTCGACACTGCTTTATACATTATTTTCTCGAAGATGCTTAGCATCTGGAAAATAAAAGTAACCCAGCCGAACACATAAAAAAATGGAAGTATCAAAGGCCTTAATTACTATTGAGAATAAGGGTTTAAAAAACCTCTTTTAAAAACATCACTGCTATATCTTGTTAAAACTGAACTTTTATACAAAATTCAAACCCTTTGTATATAGGTGCAAATGAGGCATATCACTATTTTCTGATAATTGCACATTGACCCACACATATACACATTCATATAACAGTTTAAATTGAAAAGTGGCAGTTATCGTGGTAACACGGATGTCGGGGGGTGCCTAACACCTTCCCTCCGCATAATCAAGCCCCCAGACCCTAACGAATCTCGGTTTCACAGACTAATTTAGCAGTGTTACATCACTTGGTCAATGTGCAAACCTTTTCTCGATTGAGTTATTGCAACCATTTAAAAATACCAACTGGTGACTCTTACAGTCCAATCGTCGACATATACATGTCAGACCTTTTCACAACTTATTTTTTCAAACAAATCTCACCTAACATGAGAACACTAAAAGACAAGAACAGAAAGGGGACAAATAAAAATCCCGACGTCGACATCACATCTCTACCTTCAGTGGTTCAGGCTTTTCCAAAAACTCTGGTGGTCTCAAGTTCTTGAACTGCTTAGCGGTGACCATCCGAGAGTTGCCAGTGTTTCCACCTGCATTTTGAAAAGTAGTCTCTCTCGCCTGATGTTACATGAATTGCATAAAGCCTCTAAACATTCCATCGTTCATCATTTGGTCGGTGTTGTTATTTACCTAAGGATTATTGTCTTCCTGATGCTCATTATCCTGGGTATTAATCGTTGGTGACTCAACGGTCTCATGTGCTTCATTGCTTATCTCAACATTTTCAGATGCCATTTTCAAACACTGCCATAAAAAAGGGTTAATTGACATGCCACATATTATCCCTATACTCTGACCGACCAATTAAATAACAAATAACTTATATAGGTCATACTAGCAAAGGATTAACCCGTCTCTCCCCTCCTAGTTCTAATCTCACATCTTAGCCAGAGATCATATCCCTAAGCTTTGATACCAACTGTGACGCCCCCAAAATAGGTATAAATGACCCATTTTGAGTTGCCAAATACATGGTACAAAAATCATATACAAACTTTATTTATACAATACGAAAAAATGCAGCTGAGAGTTTTTACACGAATATTGTCTTCTAGACAATATCCAAACTCAAATGGAGTCCTCATTATATTTATTATCACACTATTTCATAGAATAGTGAGGACTACTATAGCTACCATCTCGGACCATCACTCCGTTTCTCGACTAGTACCGGCTACATTCTCATTTCCTGAAGAGAACAATGAAAGCAAAGGGTGAGCTCAACTAGCCCAGTAAGAAATATTATGACAAAGATAAAGCAAAATAAATTATCGTTAGCCTTCAATAGTGTTAAACTGATAATAAACAACAAGTTTAACTGCAGCGGAATAAGCAATCCATTAGAAGAGTCAAGTAGAGCATGATATCTACTATCATCTATGATTTAAAAAGTTTATCATCAACTTTATTGCTGAGACTCAGCTCAATATATAATCCACATCACTGAATTATCCATGTAGTAAGGGCCAAGGATATTCATTAGTATCACGACCATGAATTATCCATGCACTACGGGTTAAGGATATTCGTGTAATTACCAATGGTCATGATCATGCCAACAACTGTCCATCAATGTCCTACGAGCCAATGGGGACTTTTACCACATCATTTGTAACATTACGAGTTATGATTATACCAAATGATCCCTGGTCATAATCATACCAATCAATAGTCCATCTATGCACTGGGACCAAAGATAACTTTCATCACAATATAAGCATGAGGATGATGACAATGATATAAGAATTCAGTTAAAAGAAAGCAAAGGATAAATTTTGAAATATATAATTTTAATTTATCCAGAATTCAATAATGTCCAAATTGTCAACACGATATTTCTTTGTGGAGTAAAATTCAAGAATAATATTGTATCAAAAATAATTTGGACAGAAAAGAAATTAATTTTTGTCATGAATTGTACCCCAGGTGAATAGTACCCGAGTGAATAGTACCCCATAAATAGTACTTCAGGAATAGTACTCTGTGAATAGTACCCTATGAATAGTACTTTATGAATAGTACCCCATAAATAGTACCCAGTGAATAGTACTTTATAAATAGTACCCTATAAATAGTACTTTATGAATAGTATTTTGTGAATAGTACTCCAGCATGAAAAGCTTAAAATTTAAAAAGAATGTTTATAAAAATATCCTTGTGAAATAATACTAGATGAAGCACAAATTTCAAGGATATTGCACTAATTTCATGGAGTATAGAAGCAATACTTTAACAAAATGAGTGTAGAATTAGGAATATAAAATAAAATAATATTACTTACATACTACAGAGTATGGAAGAAAATATTATTTCATACGAATACTGAACAAAAATAATATCCCTTACCTTAGTAGAAGGCTGGATACTGTAATAGTGAAGTAGCAGAATACTTTTCTTCTTCCTCTTTATAGTTTCCTTCTCTATAATTGCTCTTGTGAGTCATAGTGAATTGGTGAGAATGAAAGAAGAATGAACTTCTATTTATAGGAAAACATAGTTTAGATAATTGCATGATTAGGGGCTCAAATTATTACAGTATAGTACATTCATCTATACCTCTATTTTTAATTTAGTCCTTCAAGTATTATCAATCTTGCAGCACCTCCCCTAATAATACATGAATGTGAATCAATAGTTCCATACATGTGAACCAATATCTATTTGCATTTGAACTAATAGCAATTAATTGCTCATTTATCCGATTAATTATCTGTTTGGTCAATTTAACATACAGAAATCAATTATTATTGAAATAAATGTCGATATCCACTAACACTAATAATCTCAACACAATGAAAATATTTTTATCAACGACATCTTTAATCAACACGAAGTTATTCATCATTAATATTATAACTCACAATATTTAAAAACTAGATCATTTCGATAAGGATTTCTCCCTATTGACACACAATTAGGTAACCAAACCCCTTTCCTCGACAGAAATTTCTAGACATCGTCAATAATGCAAATAATAATATGAATAACTTTGTCGTCTCAATTATTGATTTAATAATATAAAATATTATGCAGATGATACTGTGACAATAATTGAATCAATAATATGAGAGATATTATGCAGCAATTACTATAGCAATAATTGAGTATAACTAAGTGACTTATCACGTAAGCATCAATAAACAATACCGTGTGCTACTATGCAACCACGTGTATTACTGTACTTTTACCACCGGGTATTTCAATAGTTTAACAGTAAAACTTTCGTCGTTATTTTTATAAAAAGATATTTCCGTTGTTTACTAACTATGACAATACTTCCGTTATGGGGTCCACCAATGATTGTGCCGTCGTACAAATATTTCCTGTTTAAACGAATATTCCCCAACCAATCAAATATTTTATAACAACTTTCTTACTTTGCAAAATTTATAAATATTACCCACAACTATAACGTTATATCAAATCTACACCATAATAAAAAATATATTTCGAGAAAAAAATTGAATCTTTATTCATAAAAGTTGGGGTCTTACAAAGTCCTTAATAGATGATAGAAAATATTGACAAGGACTTATATTGAAATGATCAAATGTGTTAGGTTGATCTAATATAAATGAATAGTTTTGTAAAGTCTTTCAAAAGATCATGATGTACAAGGACTATGAATAGAAAGATCAAACTTATTAGGTTGGTCTTATAGTATGTAATAGATAGGTCTGTCTGATTGAAGAGCACTGCACCAGTCATTATAGTCTGCCGAGAAAGTAATGCAGAATTGTTGACTGCTATTGGAATCGTAGAAGCTGTCTGTCGGGCGCCTTTCGAGCTAAAACAAGAATGGTAGGATTCACTTGAAATCGTGGAGTCTAAAAGTCATCACCAATTAGAATCGTAGTCTGTAGAACTAGAGTCAAAGTTGTAATTATCCAAGTTCTCACATAGCTTAGGCAAAATTGTAGAGCACTCTACGATTCTCAACAGATGAGCAATCCTAAAGTGTATGCATAGATACAAGTGATCTCATCCTCTAATAAGAAGTAAATAAGTTTCAGAATGTGGTCTATTTGAAGTTTATTAGAAAGCATTCTCTGAAAGGCCTTGAAGCAAATAGAAGATCAAATCACCAACTCCATCAGCAAGGCTGATTGAGAAGTGAAGAGCCATTCAAAAGGAATCTTCTAAAAGCACTCATCAGAAGACAACGATCATATTGACTGTCAAGCAAGCATAAGATTTCTTAATGATTGAAGTGTTAGCTACAACTGTGATGCCCCCAAATTCGGACCGCCACTTGGTCACTCGAATTCGATTCATCACGTGCTCATGGTAATACGATAATAACTAAAATTACACATTCACATCGGAAGGTCTAATTTAGAATAATATACAATTTTTTATTATAATTATTCCCCTAAGTCTCGCAACCTATAGTACTTAATAGATTTCATAAAAATATCGAATAAAGACTTATTACATAATCCTACTTAAGCTTAAACATGGTCTAAAGACAGTCTTAATACAACATAACAATTTTAACATAAAGAGTAAGCTAGTCGGTAGCCTTGCCCTTGGCCTTGCCCTTGGCCTTGCCCTTATCTTTTCCAGAGACACTTCCCTGTTCCGCCTAACTGAAAAGTTTTAAATAATCAAGAAGGAGCACAAATTGCCCAAGAAGTAATATACAACAAAGGTGATGAGTGTTAAATCCTGAGTTAGATATATCAAGGTATAGTCTTAGAGTCTTAGCACAAATCATGAACAATGAGTATCAACAACTCTCGAATCAAATCTTTGGGGTATGAAATGATAATTCAATATAGATCAACAGATATATATAAATTCAAAGGTTATCAACGTATCCAACTAGATAAAATAATTTATACTGAGCAGTCACTAAGGACTATTGAACATCTACTAGAATTACCAATATTAAACTGATAACCCAAAAGAATCAAGTAACATAGATGACCAGTCTACAATACTCTATGTTATGCATAATACCACAGTAATATTCACGCGTGTGTTGGGGCTTCCAATAATATACACTACCCTTACCATAAGGGTTATTCAACTCAGTTTTCAAGATTTTTGCACCAGTTGATTATTTTGGACAATTTTCTAAACATGTATATAGTCTAGCCGAATCAAATGGCATAGACACTTTCATAATATTCAAGAACAATACCAAGTTCAACATGAATAATAGTTTTCACAAGAGTTTAATCATAGTATCCTAATAAGATGAGTAAGATGACTTGCATTCAAGAGATAATGTTTAGATACTTGCTTACAATATTCGTTGAATAAAGTAATACTAGGGTTTAAGATACTTGCCTTGAGCATAGTTTATCGATGTTAAGAAATTAACACTTTCGAATACTATTTATAGTGTATTAAAAGTATAGGATGCCCATTAGTTAAACATATTCGATAAACAATCATGATATATATTTCAAATGTACACACATGACTCAATCATGAAATCTTATACGTATGTTATTACGTAGCTCGGAACTATTGCTAGACTTCATCATAAAAAAACACCTTGTCAATTTAAGCTAAGATAGGTGTTAGCATGCAAGGCTACCTATGTCAGTGTGTCATAGACATAAATAAGCATAATGAAGTTATACTAGTATGCTACATATTTCAGAAATCACAGAAGTCACTTTCTAAGTCTGCAGAAGGGCACGACCGAGCCCGATTTGTACTAAGGAAACGAGTGGCCGCGCGGCTCCTAGTTCAAACCAGAGATGAGAAATCACTTGCTTGGCCTAGTTTGCCCATCCTTACACACATAACATATATTAACATGTCAAGGGTCCTTTTGTATCTCTCAAGTTCAATCTAGGTCTCTTCTTTCATATTATGGTTCTAAGTTGAACATCTCAACAAGTTAAGGCCATTCAAGGTTATAAAACCACAAAGTCTAACATGCTTGATTCTTAAACATATAAGGTAGTCATATAAATCATATTAAACATGCTTGTGAGGATTCATATCACCTATGTGTAATTAGCATTATTTTGGTTTGAAAATATGCTTCATTTATGCTTCACTTGAATCACACTACCTAAGCATGGGATGTATATATTTATGATACATGAGTGAGACTAAGAGTATCATCAAACATGTTCACTAATATCAGATTGAAACTCTCAAAGTATTATGTTAATAATCATGTTTAAAGTTTGTAGTTTCATTAGTAAAGCTTACGAATAAGTCCAACATGATCATGCTTCATTACAAAATCCATATATGTAGTTAGTATGTCCGACATGCATTTCAAATCCATACTAGCATGCTTGCAAGATCAGAATATCAAAATGAATATAATAAGTCAATGTCTATTTTGAAACTCTAAGTTTCCTTGAATATTTTAATTAAAATAACTAATCATGGCTCACTATATACATAGCATCCTCACTCCATGTGTTAAGGTTGTTTACAAGCATATAATAACCAAAGTAGCATGCTCATCATATTACTGAGTCATTAAAGCAGTATCAAAGAAAAACACCACGCGCGACCGCACGACATATAGCTATGGAAGTGGCGCGGCCGCGCCACTTCGTTCAGAAAAAAAATAAATGGCTCTGTTTTAGCAGAGCCTTAACATATGTATAGCCCATTCAAAAACTAGACCATCTGTAACACTTCAGAGCATTCATACTGTAGTAGCCTCGAATCCAGGTCCCAAATCACCTCGGATCCGGTATACTATTTCTATCACTATTTGCGGAAGATATAAACATAAATTGTTTATACATTACATTACACACATTATGTGACAACCCGAGAAATTAGACAATTTATGAAAATCATAATTGATTGATTTAAGGTTCAATATTAGGACCTAGACAGGAAATAGGTGTATGGAATTGACAGTTATGTAATGAAATTCCAAGAATTTCAAAAGTTTTGGACAAGACTTGAATTATGTGATAGACTGTAAGTGATAGTCTAGTAATGAGGTATAAGATTATGGTAGATTTAAAATTCTTTTGAAGAATTATCAGGCATAAGTATCGAAGTGAATACTAGTCGGTATATTTGGTTACATATGTGAACCATAATGATTTAAGATCAAGGATTGATCAGATAAGTTATAACTTTAGAAAACCCTAAAGTTATGTTAATCATATGTTTATTAAGTTAGAAAAATCTAACGAATTGTTAGAAACCCTAACGGTACGCTCAGAAACTTTAGTTTCAGTTCCGGGAATCCGAAACCCTAAATTCATGATATGAATATGGTGATTAAGTTAGAAAACTCTAACGATATGTTCAGAAAGCCTAATTTCAGTATCGAGAATTTAAACCCTAATTTGGGAATCCTAATGCCAAGTATTAAACCCTAAGGGTTAAAAAGTTGTGTGTAAGGAATATGAACATTATGTGATGGTTTATATTTGTTTATTATATAAACAAACAAAAGAAACTAGTGTAACCCTAATTATATATATTAGGAATGAAGGATTTAATAACTTAAGGGTTATGGGAAAAGAGAATTGTGGTATTTAGAATACTTACTAATTCTAAGAGATTTATTTTATACATCTCAAATGATTAATTTTATAACCTAATTATAGCAAGTCTAAATTGGGTTAAGGAAATGAATGGGCATGTGAGTAAGGATTGGTGTTATAATTGATGAAGTGAAAATCCTAATTAAATGAATTAGGTTGGATAAAAATTAAATGTAGTGGATTATGTATATTTTATAGCCCAAGTGTTAACGAATGATATTGGTTAGAGGCCAAGCAATACAGTAAAGGAATAACCCAACTTTTAGCCAAGTGGGAGAGGAATTTTTGGATGTTTATTAAATCAAATAAGCATTTAGTAAATAAAGCAAGTCTTGGAGCATTCTAAGGCCACATGGCCGGTTGCTAGAAAAGGAAATAAGAGGGGTAGAATGTGTATTAATTGCTAACTTTAGTTGGTGAACCACTCTTACCAAATCCTACTAACTTCCCCTATGTGTCATCAATTTAATTTGCCAACACTTTGTTCTAGTTTGCAAGCAATTCCTTGGCAATTAATAAGGGAGAAAGAGAGAATTGGTGGATCAAATAAGCCATATGGCCGGTTATAGCAACAAGAGGGAAGGAGAGTGGTGTGGATAATTGATAAAAACTACACTTCATAAAAAAAATCTATCTCATTTCTTTTTCATCTTACTTCCAAGTGGTTTAGAACCAAAGAGAGAGAGAGGAAGGGGTGGTGTTCAGCCATTTCCATGGAGGGAGAAGAGAGGATCCTTTGATGTCCAATAACCTAATCTCCTACTTTGGAAAGCAAAGAAAGAGGGCCATCAAAAGCAAGAGGATTATAGCTAAAGGTATAACAAAAATGTCTATTTATGTAGTCTATTTCCTTTATGTTTTGATTTGAGTTTTGACAACTTGAAGTTGTGATCTTGAGGCTTAAAACCTTAGATCTATGTGTATATAAGTGTTTGATATATAGATCCAACTCTTTTGTAGATCAAAAGTTAGATCTAAATTGTGGAATGGAAGCTAGGTTTTTCAAAGGATAGAAAACATGATTTTTTTTTTCTCTTAGCTTTGATTTTGTTTGATGCTTGTTTGATGAAATAAGAAACTTTGTTTCTAAACTCAAAAGCCATGTATATACATGTTAATAAGTGTTTATTGTTTGGATCTACCCATAATGGGTGTTGATTTTGGTTGGAATCAAAGGAAGAGAAAAATGGAATTTTTCCGGAAAAGTTAAACTTTTAAAGTGTGAGCTAGGTTTTGATTTTTCTTGAAATCTATGATGGATATATATGATTTATGTTCTTGGGATACTAGATATATGTGTTAAGGGTAAAATCCCTTTGGAATTACTCAAATAGGTTGAATAGTGAACAAGATATGGGATTTCTCCCAAAATACACAAAGTTAAGAAAACTGTTAGAATGACAGTTTTGTAACAGCCACTTCCGGGCTAAATTCCGGGAGCTTAACATGTCCAAATATGGATTGTTATAGATGAAAACTATAGTTCAGAAAGATAGAAATCCAACAAAATTGACGGATCATTAATCAGAGTTACAGATTTCATTTTATTTAAGTTTTGGTGAAGGACTCCAAAACTGCCAATTGATAAAAAGTTTCTGCCCAAACTTTTCCGGGGGCTGTTTTGGATATTTAGTTAATGAGAAAAATTCCAGGCTTTTGGGAAATGAAAATATATGGTATTATGTAGCTCGTGTCCAAAAATGAGCTAATTCCGAGTTAAAACGACCAAGTTATGACCATTACAATTTTTGTGATTTTCCGATAGAAATCGCTATAAACGGAGTTCTACAACTCTGATTGCCACGAAATTTAAAATGGAGGATCACGTTAACATATATAAGGTTATTCCAAGAGATGGGAGTGATTGGAGTTAAGCACGAGGTAGCTAATTTCTTAAGCTACGCACTAGAAATGATTTTTAAATAAATATCAAAGGAAGTTGGAAAATTATGGAAAAATAATTTTTATGCATGAAATACATGTATATATGTTTGACCAAAGGATAGGAGAATAATTCACTGATTTGGTATTTTCGTGATACGGATATAGAATACAGTTTGCTGAATTGAAAATGTGTTGAATCCGGTTTGCTGGTTTGAGGTTTAAATTGATGGATTTTGATTTCAAGTTGCTGAATTATAAATTTGGTTGTTAGATATAGAATCCAGGGTGCTGGATTAGTGTTTGCCTTATTACATGTTAATGAATAATTTATGATATGGAAAGCGAGTGTTAAATCATAAGGGATATGATATAGTGATTGAATAATTATCAAAGGATGATAATAATATTGATGTGTTAAGTTGTTATGTAATATTTGATTAAGTATTAGATAGTATTATGGAATAAAGTATGTTATACTGATTAAAAGATCAATCTTATAACTGATAGGTCTTTCGTGAGAGATTAAATTAAATTGCGTTGCGGCAATCAACGGTTCAGGCAAGTTTTCTTTTACTTAACTCTAATAAGAGTAGTTTCTTCAAGCTTATGGTTAATCATTGTTGATTGCCATGAAATTTGTACTCGGTACATCTTGCATGTATAAGTCAGGTATGAAAGGCTGATCACCTTCATTACCAGTTGGTTCAGAAATGTTTGTTCATGTAAAATATTTGTTCAGTCAAAATTTTGTTCCTGCTAGTTCACAATTATATTGTTGAATTATAGCTAGCCAATTATTTGTACTCTTCAATCATGATATATCGTTATATTATTGTATATAAACTTGCTGGGCAACTTTCATGCTCACCCTTGTTATATCATGATAAAACATTGCAGATAAAGCGAATGCGTTCGGATACAGGAAAATGATAATGCAAAGTTCATCTTGGGGCAATATATGCAGCTATTTTGTAATAGAATAGTTGATAATAATGCTCTGTGTTAAATAACTTATGAATTGTGTAATCAGTTAAGGTTACTCGATTTTGGGGAATAGTGTGTAATGTAATGTATAAACAATTTATGTTTATATCTTCCGCAATTAGTGAAAGAATTAGTGTACCGGATCCGCGGCGATTTGGGGCCCGGATTCGGGGCTGCTACAGTTGGTATCAGAGCTGTTGGTTATGAAGCTTAGGTAGAAATACCTGAGACCAATAACCACAGTGATTAGGATAAGACTAACTCAAATAGAGTTAGTTGGTCAGTAAGATTCAAAGACAAATCTCGGCGAGTGTAAAGCACAGAGTTCCCTAACTCTGATAATAAAGTTGAACAGTAATGGTGAATAGATCGAGTCTAAAAGACTGAAAGTGCAGGGATAGAAGATCGTAAAACAAAACGATCATAATGCATAGAAATAAATCGTAATATATACGATAAGATCACCCCGTGATCTGATAAGATTATGATGTGGGAAATGAATCAATCTGATGATTGAAAAGTTTACAACAAGATGCTGTGTATCAGTTGTACTATGAAATTGTACTAGCCGCACATTTTATCCCAAGCCGGACTTGGCATTATCTTTTTCCTGTATCCGAACGCATTCGCCTTATCTGCAATGTTTATCATGATATAGCAAGGGTGAGCATGAAAGTTGCCCAGCAAGTTTATATACAACAATATAACGATATATCATGATTGAAGAGTATGAATAATGAGCTTGCTATAATTCATCAATATAATTGAGAACTAGCACGAACAAATTTTTGACTGAACAAGTTTTAAACATGAACAAACATTTCTGAACCAACTGGTAATGAAGGTGATCAGCCTTTCATACCTGACTTATACATGCAAGATGTACAGAGTACAAATTTCATGGTAATCAGCAATGATTAACCATAAGCTTGAAGAAACCACTCTTATTAGAGTTAAGTAAAAGAAAATTTGCCTGAACCGTTGATTACCGCAATGCAATTTATAACACTTTACCCGAAGACCTAATATTAATAATATAGATCTTCAATATTAGAATAATATCATCACAGTATAATACTGTTATAATTATATCCACAGAATAATCTAAACACATTATCACATAACCATATCAGTCTATAATTAACATAAGACTTAGTATCAGGTCAAACTATTTCAGTCTGACTTGAAACCGACATAATTCTATCATCCCGACAGTCTAGTCAGACAATACTCGAGTTTAAGTTTAATTAAATTCTGCCTAAGCACTTAACCATGCCATAGAATCACATTTATATGATTTAACACTCAGTTTTTCATTTCATAAGTTATTCGTTAACACCTAGTAAGTTAAATACTAATCCAGCAACCTGGATTCTAAATCTAGCAACCAAATTTCTAATTCAGCAACCTGGATTCACCAATCCATCAATTCAGTCAACTTCTTTTCAATCCAGCAATCTAAACTGCAATCCAGCAAACTGGATTCGACATATTATATAATCCAGCAAGCTGTATTCTAAATTCGTATCACCAAAATACCAAATCAGTTTATTATTCTCCTATCCTTTGGTCAAACACATATACATGTATTTCATGCACAAAAATTATTTTTCCATAATTTTCTAACTTCCTTAGGTATTTTTCAAAAATTAATTTCTAGTGCGTACCTTAAGAAATTAGATACCTCATGCTTCACTCCAGTAATACCCATCTTTTGGCATAACCTTATATATGTTAATGTGATACTCCATTTTAAATTTTGTGGCAATCGGAGTTGTAGAACTCCGTTTATAGCGATTTCCGTCGGAAAATCACAAAAATTGTAATAGTCATAACTTGGTCGTTTTAACTCGGAATCAGCTCATTTTTGGACACGAGCTACTTAATACAATATATTTTCATTTCCCAAAAGCCTAGAATTTTTCTCATTAAATAAATATCCGAAACAGCCCCCGGAAAATTTTGGGCAGCAAATTTTTGTCATTTGGCAGTTTTGGAGTCTTTCACCAAAACTTAAATAAAACGAAATCTGTAACTCCGATTAATGATCCTTCTGTTTTTTTGGATTTGTATCTTTCCGAAATACAGTTTTCATCTATCACAATCAATATTTGGACATGTTAAGCTCCCAGAATTTAGCCCGGAAGTAGGTGTTCAAAACTGTCCTTCTAACAGTTTTTCTTATCTTTGAATAGTTTTGGAAAAATCCCATAACTTGTTCAATATTCAACCTATTTGAGTAATTCCAAAGGGATTTTACCCTTAACACATATATCTAGCATCCCAAGAATATAAATCATATATATCCATCATAGATTTCAAGAAAAATCAAAACCTAGTTCTCACTTTAAAAGTTCAAACTTTTCCGGAAAAATTCCATTTTTCTCTTCCTTTGATTCCAACCAAAATCAACACCCATTATGGGTAGATCCAAACAATAAACACTTATTAACATGTATATACATGGCTTTTGAGTTTAGAAACAAAGTTTCTTATTTCCTCAAACAAGCATCAAACAAAATCAAAGCTAAGAGAAAAATCATGTTTTCTATCTTTTGAAAAACCTAGCTTCCATTCCACACTTTAGATCTAACTTTTGATCTACAAAAGAGTTGGATCTACATATTAAACACTTATATACACATAGATCTAAGGTTTTAAGCCTCAAGATCACAACTTCAAGTTGTCAAAAATCAAATCAAAACACAAAGGAAATATACTACATAAGTAGAAATTTATTTGCTATACCTTAGCTTTTCTTCTTCTCCTTCTACTTAGTTTGATCATGGAGCTTGGATGTCTCACATAGAACTCCCCTTTTCTCTCCTCCATGGCTGCCGAATGGCCCTCTTCTATCACTCTCTCTCTTTAGTTCTTTGCTAACTTAGAAGAAAGATAAAAGAGATGAAAGAAAGAAAAATATATGCTAGACTTTTATGATGTGTAGTTTTTTATCAATTGACCACACTCACTCTCCTTATTCTCTAGCAATAACCGACCATGCCTTTGCTTCTTGATCCCACTCACTCTCTCCTTCTCACTTTAATTTTCTAGGTGGTTACTTCCATGTTTGAGCATAAATGTTGGACACTAAAAAATGTTGACACATGGAGAGTTGGTAGGAGTGGTTCAACAACTAAAGTGAACCATTAATAAATTCATCTCCCCTTTTTGCTAGCTCCTCATGGCCGGCCACTTGGCCTTATCTCATCAAGTTTGGCTCTTTTATTTAGTGCTTATTTGATTTAACAAATGTCCAAAAATCCCTCTCCCACTTGGGCTAAAAATTGAGCCATTCCTTTAATGTATTGCTTGGTCTCTAACTAACTTCTTTGGCCACACCTGAGCTATACATAGTCCAATACCTATAATTCTTATCCAACTCAATTCATTTAATTAGGGTTTTCACTTCTCCATTAAAACACCAATCCTTGCTCATTAACATTTATTTTCTTAACCCAATTAGACTTGCTATAATTAGGTTATACAATTAATTATTTGAGATATATAAAAATAAATCTCCTAGAATTAGTAAATATCCTAAATACCACAATTCTCTTTTTCCATAACCCTTATATTATTAAATTCTTCATTCCTAATATATAATTAGAGTTTCACTAGTTTCTTTTGGTTTGTTTATATAATAAACAAATATAAACCATCACATAATGTTCATATTCCTTACACACAACTTTTTAACCCTTAGGGTTAATACTTCGCATTAGGATTCCCAAATTAGGGTTTTAAATATTCGAATTAGGGTTTTGGATTTTCGAAACTAAAATTAAAGTTTCAGAGCGTATCGTTAGGGTTTCTAACAGTTCGTTAGATTTTTCTAACTTAATAAACATATGATTAACATAACTTTAGGGTTTTCTAAAGTTATAACTTATCTGATCAATCCTTGATCTCAAATCATTACGGTTCACATATGTAACCAAATATACCGACTAGTATTCACTTCGATACTTATCACTGATAATTCTTCAAAAGAATTTTAAATCTACCATAATCTTATACCTCATTACTAGACTATCACTTACAGTCTATCACATAATTCAAGTCTTATCCAAAACTTTTGAAATTCTTGGAATTTCATTACATAACTGCCAATTCCATACACTTATTTCCTGTCTAGGTCCTAATATTGAACCTTAAATCAATCAATTATGATTTTCATAAATTGTCTAATTTCTCGGGTTATCACATTCACCCCTCCTTATAAGAATTTCGTCCCCAAAATTCACCTTACACCTTACACCGTGCACATTACACCATTCACACATATTTCACATGCTACCCAATACACCACTCACAAGGGTAAAAGGTTTAAAATTATGCTGAGGGGTCATATAGACCATGAACACATAGATTTGACGGTATTCATACCGCAAAACAAAACATTACTTGGTATGTTTACAATCACAAAGAAGGTAAACTACAGTTGCTAGTACTTTAGGTGATTAGCCCATCGTACAGTTACGTCATGCATAACGTAATAATTATTTTTTAGCGAATATTTACGCTATTAGATTGGATTTATTTATCCAAACAACATAGTTCACCTCAGTCTTATCATAGGATTCAGCACCAAAACAATTTGGTTCAAAAAATTTCTTTCAATAAACACTTGGAGTTTTTGAAAACATTTTTGAGAATGAGGTCATGATGCCGTACTTTATTTACAGTCCGTTGAGGATTCCGTCATTTGGTGATTTTATCATGCTACATCATACCATAGTGGAATAGTGACTTTAAGTCAAATTCACACTAAGTAATACTGCATTGATGACTCCATCATTTTTATCATCTCTGCACCAGGTTACATGGTACATAAGTGATAAATAAAAACAATTTTTTTTAAAAGGCACATAGTGCGTATTTAGCTTGATGTCAAAAATTTGAGGTTTAGCATAGCTAGGAGTTTAGGAAAACCTAAGTCTCCACTAATGATCATTTGCTTAAACATTCTATCTGTTCCTATTATCCTCAATACTCCATTCACACACAACTATACCCAGTTCATAAAACCACACTTATGAGTCCATAAATTACCACAATCATATGAGTTTAAGAACTTTCCTAGACAGACCTTTGGCGTCCATTCGCTGAGGGGTTCATAAACATTTCATATAACTATGCGTCAAGTATGTCACATAAGTATGAGTTTTAAGAACTCGTACTTAAACCTATATTTTCTACCTATGGCCTATCTGTCTGTTATACACATGAGAAAGGAATCACCCTCTTAACACGCATATAGCAAATAGCGCGACACAAACATTTCAATGATTATCAATGTCAGAAACTAAGTGGTTGTCAAACAAAACTCGGCCACTAATCAATATAGGAAGCTAAGTGAACAATTCCCCGCCCATACAAAGAATTGGTCAACCTAACCACTACATCGACCAGGAAGCTAAGTGATTCTAAAACCAAGTACAAATTCCCCGCCCATACAAGGAATCATACAACTCAGCGGCTGACACGAGTCCTCAATTGAAATCCCACATAATTCTAGCTCCACACTTACTCCATACGAATTTTATTTAATCCGAATTTACAATTCATAACTCTTTCATGAGTTTTCATAGTACAATTTTATAGTACAACTGATACACATCATCTTGCTGTAAACTTTTCAATCATAAGATTGATTCTTTCTGGATGTCATAACCTTATCAGATCACGGGGTGATCTTATCGTATATATTACGATTTATTTCTATGCATTATGATCGTTTTGTTTTACGATTTTCTATCCCTGCACTTTCAGTCTTTTAGACTCGATCTATTCACCATTACTGTTCAACTTTATTATCAGAGTTAGGGAACTTTGTGCCTTTACACTCGCCGAGATTCATCTTTGAATCTTACCGACACACTAACTCGACTTGAGTTAGTACTTAATCCTAATCACTGCGGTTATTTATCTCAGGTATTCCTACCTAAACTTCATAACCAATAGTTCTGATACCAACTGTAACAGTCCCGAATCCGGGCCCCAAATCACCTCGGATCCGGTTCACTATTTCTATCACTATTTGCGGAAGATATAAACATAAATTGTTTATACATTACATTACACACATTACCCCAAGGTCGAGTAACCTTAACTTATACACAAATCATAAACTATTTATCACACAACAATATTTATCAAATTATACTATTACAAACTAGCCGCACATTTTATCCCAAACCGGACTTGGCATTATCTTTTTCCTGTATCCGAACGCATTCGCCTTATCTGCAATGTTTATCATGATTGAAGAGTATGAATAATGAGCTTGCTATAATTCATCAATATAATTGAGAACTAGCATGAACAAATTTTTGACTGAACAAGTTTTAAACATGAACAAACATTTCTGAACCAACTGGTAATGAAGGTGATCAGCCTTTCATACCTGACTTATTCATGCAAGTGTACAGAGTACAAATTTCATGGCAATCAGCAATGATTAACCATAAGCTTGAAGAAACCACTCTTATTAGAGTTAAGTAAAAGAAAACTTGCCTGAACCGTTGATTATCGCAACACAATTTATAACTCTTTACCCGAAGACCTAATATTAATAATATAGATCTCCAATATTAGAATAATATCATCACAGTATAATACTGTTATAATTATATCCACAGAATAATCTAAACACATTATCACATAACCATATCAGTCTATAATTCACATAAGACTTAGTATCAGGTCAAACTATTTCAGTCTGTCTTGAAACCGACACAATTCTATCATCTCGACAGTCTAGTCAGACAATACTCGAGTTTAAGTTCAATTAAACTCTGCCTAAGCACTTAACCATGCCATAGAATCACATTTATATGATTTAACACTCGGTTTTTCATTTCATAAGTTATTCGTTAACACCTAGTAAGTTAAATACTAATCTAGCAACCTGGATTCTAAATCTAGCAACCAAATTTCTAATTCAGCAACCTGGATTCACCAATCCATCACTTCAGTCAACTTCTTTTCAATCCAGCAATCTAAACTGCAATCCAGCAAACTGGATTCGACATATTATATAATCCAGCAAGCTGTATTCTAAATTCGTATCACCAAAATACCAAATCAGTTTATTATTCTCCTATCCTTTGGTCAAACACATATACATATATTTCATGCACAAAAATTATTTTTCCATAATTTTCTAACTTCCTTTGGTATTTTTCAAAAAATAATTTCTAGTGCGTAGCTTAAGAAATTAGCTACCTCGTGCTTAACTCGAGTAATTCCCATCTTTTGGCATAACCTTATATATGTTAACGTGATACTTCATTTTAAATTTCGTGGCAATCGGAGTTGTAGAACTCCGTTTATAGCGATTTCCGTCGGAAAATCACAAAAATTGTAATAGTCATAACTTGGTCGTTTTAACTCGGAATCAGCTCATTTTTGGACACGAGCTACAATATATTTTCATTTCCCAAACATCTAGAATTTTTCTCATTAAATAAATGTCCAAAACAGCCCCCGGAAAAGTTTGGGCAGCAATTTTTTGCCATTTGGCAGTTTTGGAGTCCTTCACCAAAACTTAAATAAAATGAAATCTGTAACTCCGATTAATGATCCGTCACTTTTGTTGGATTCGTATCTTTCCGAAATACAGTTTTCATCTATCACAATCCATATTTGGACATGTTAAGCTCCCGGAATTTAGCCAGGAAGTGGCTGTTCAAAACTGTCCTTCTAACAGTTTTTCTTATCTTTGAATAGTTTGGGAAAAATCCCATAACTTGTTCAATATTCAACCTATTTGAGTAATTCCAAAGGTATTTTACCCTTAAAACATATATCTAGCATCCCAAGAACATAAATAATATATATCGATCATAGATTTCAAGAAAAATCAAAACCTAGCTCTCACTTTAAAAGTTCAAACTTTTCCGGAAAAATTTCATTTTTCTCTTCCTTTGATTCCAACCAAAATCAACACCCATTATGGGTAGATCCAAACAATAAACACTTATTAACATGTATATACATGGCTTTTGAGTTTAGAAACAAAGTTTCTTATTTCCTCAAACAAGCATCAAACAAAATCAAAGCTAAGAGAAAAATCATGTTTTCTATCTTTTGAAAAACCTAGCTTCCATTCCACACTTTAGATCTAACTTTTGATCTACAAAAGAGTTGGATCTACATATTAAACACTTACATACACATAGATATAAGGTTTTAAGCCTCAAGATCACAACTTCAAGTTGTCAAAAATCAAATCAAAAAACAAAGGAAATATACTACATAAGTAGAAATTTATTTGCTATACCTTAGCTTTTCTTCTTCTCCTTCTACTTAGTTTGATCATGGAGCTTGGATGTCTCACATAGAACTCCCCTTTTCTCTCCTCCATGGCTGCCGAATGGCCCTCTTCTCTCACTCTCTCTCTCTTTAGTTCTTTGCTAACTTAGAAGAAAGATAAAAGAGATGAAAGAAAGAAAAATATATGCTAGACTTTTATGATGTGTAGTTTTTTATCAATTGACCACACTCACTCTCCTTATTCTCTAGCAATAACCGACCATGCCTTTGCTTCTTGATCCCACTCACTCTCTCCTTCTCCCTTTAATTTTCTAGGTGGTTACTTCCAAGTTTGAGCATAAGTGTTGGACACTAAAAAATGTTGACACATGGAGAGTTGGTAGGAGTGGTTCAACAACTAAAGTGAACCATTAATAAATTCATCTCCCCTTTTTGCTAGCTCCTCATGGCCGGCCACTTGGCCTTATCTCATCAAGTTTGGCTCTTTGATTTAATGCTTATTTGATTTAACAAATGTCCAAAAATTCCTCTCCCACTTGGGCTAAAAATTGAGCCATTCCTATAATGTATTGCTTGGTCTCTAACTAACTTCTTTGGCCACACCTGAGCTATACATAGTCTAATACCTATAATTCTTATCCAACCCAATTCATTTAATTAGGGTTTTCACTTCTTCATTAAAACACCAATCCTTGCTCATGAACATTTATTTCCTTAACCCAATTAGACTTGCTATAATTAGGTTATAAAATTAATCATTTGAGATATATAAAAATAAATCTCCTTGAATTAGTAAGTATCCTAAATACCACAATTCTCTTTTTCCATAACCCTTAAGTTATTAAATCCTTCATTCCTAATATATAATTAGGGTTTCACTAGTTTCTTTTGGTTTGTTTATATAATAAACAAATATAAACCATCACATAATGTTCATATTCCTTACACACAACTTTTTAACCCTTAGGGTTAATACTTCGCATTAGGATTCCCAAATTAGGGTTTTAAATATTCGAATTAGGGTTTCGGATTTTCGAAACTAAAATTAAAGTTTCAGAGCGTATCGTTAGGGTTTCTAACAGTTCGTTAGATTTTTCTAACTTAATAAACATATGATTAACATAACTTTAGGGTTTTCTAAAGTTATAACTTATCTGATCAATCCTTGATCTCAAATAATTACGGTTCACATATGTAACCAAATATACCGACTAGTATTCACTTCGATACTTATCACTGATAATTCTTCAAAAGAATTTTAAATATACCATAATCTTATACCTCATTACTAGACTATCACTTACAGTCTATCACATAATTCAAGTCTTATCCAAAACTTTTGAAATTCTTGGAATTTCATTACATAACTGCCAATTCCATACACTTATTTCCTGTCTAGGTCCTAATATTGAACCTTAAATCAATCAATTATGATTTTCATAAATTGTCTAATTTCTCGGTTTGTCACACATACCAACTCAAGTAACACAGAGACATGCTAATTCATACTACTCAACAGAGATCTCATTAGAATTGCAAGAATTTGACAAAACTCAAACTAAGAACAAAAACAAAAATTATACCTCCTTGAAGCTTGAATTGAATTCTCACACCCCTCTGATAATACCCCCTAATAGCTCATCAACTCACACTCTCTAATGCACTTCAATTTTAAGCAACTGAAAGTGAGATGGAAAGGGTGTTATATATAGGGAATGTGTGACGCCCCCAACATAGGTATATATCACCCATCTTGAGTCGCCAAATACTTGGTACAGAATACAAATAAAAACTTAATTGTACAAACGTCGTGTAATATACGACAAAACATAGCTGAGAGTTTAAATAAGAATATTGCCTTCTAGACAATATCCACTCTCAAATAGAGTCCTCGTTACATTTATTATCACACTATTTTATAGAATAATGAGGACTACTATAACACCATCTCAAACCATCACTCTGTTCCCCGACTAGTCCCGGCTACGTTCTCATTTCCTAAAGAGAACAATGAAAGAAAGGGTGAGCTCAACTACCCTAATAAGAAATATTATGACTACGATAATGCAGAATAAATTATCATTAGCCTTCAACAATGTTAAACTGATAGAATATAATAGACAACAAGTTTAACTGCAGCGGAACAAGCAATCCATTAGAAGAGTCAAGTAGAGCATAAAATCTACTATCTTCTATGATTTAAAAAGTTTTTCATCAACTTTATCGCTGAGACTCAGGTTAATAAATAAAATTGAATCATCCCTACATCACGGCCAAGGATATTCATGTAATCATCAATGGTCATGACTATACCGAATAATCCCTTGTCATAATCACACCAAGTCCATCTATGCACATAAGCCAAATATGACTTTCATCGCAATATAAGCATGGATGATGACAATGACATAATAATTCAATAAAACAAGTTCAAGTATAAATTTTAAAGATTTATAATTTTAATTTATCCAGAAATCAATAACGTCCAAATTGTCAACATGATACTTCTTTGTGGAGTAAAATTCAAGAATGCTCGGAAGAATATTTCCATGAAAAGATACTAGATGAAGCGCAAATATCCAGGATATTCTACTAATTTCATGGAGTATAGAAGCCAAAACTTTAACCAACTGAGTATAATAGAATATATGAAACTGCAATTGGATATTCGCCTGCCATGCGGTAATCCACGTAGACAGATCATTTCCATAATTTAATAAGGAATGAATACAAAGGATCATTCACCATGCATGCGGTAATCCACATAGACAGGTTATTCCAACAGAATAATAAAGAATGAAATAACAGAAGAATTCACCATACATGCGATAGACCGCACAGGCAGGTTATTCCCAATAGAATAATAAAGAATGCAACCAGATCATGCGTAATCCGTACAGACAGGATATTCCAACAGAATAATAAAGAATGGGACCAAGTCATGTTTAATCCGCACAGACAGGATATTCTCACAGAATAATAAAGAATGGAATAACAACATAATTCACCAGGCATGCGATAGTCCGCACAGACAAGTTATTCCAACAGAATAATAAAGAATGGAATAACATAAGAATTTCACCATGTTTGCGGTACTTCGCATAGACAGGTTATTCCAACATAATAATAAAGAATGGAATAACAACTGTGACGCCCCCAAAATAGGTATACATCACCCATTCTGAGTCGCCAAATACATGGTACAGAAACAACTACAACTTTTTTAATACAACATAAAAACTGTGAGTTTAAATACAAATATTGTCATCTACACAATATCCACACTCAAATAAATCCTCATTACAATTATTAATACACTATTTTACTGAATAGTGAGGACTACTAGAACAACTTCTAGAACCATCATTCCATACCCTGACTAGTACTCGCTACATTCTCGCCTCCTAAGAAGAAAAATGGAACAACAATGAAAAGGGTGAGCTCAACTAGCCCAGTAAAAAACATTATGACTAAGATAACATAGAACAAATTATCGTTAGTCTTCAACAGGAAAAAATCTAATAGAATACAATAGACAACCAGTTTTAAATCAACAACTGCAGCGAAAACAACAATTCATTAGAAGAGTTAAGTAGAGAATGTAAACTACTATCTTCTATATATGAATTTAAAAGTTCATCGTCAATATTTTATCCATGTAACATCAATCAATATATATCTGGAATCAAATATTCATCTTTGCACTACAGGCCAAAGATATTCATCAGTTGATCATGTTCATCTAAACACCTGTTCATCTTTGCACTACGGGCGAAAGATATTAATCATTCGGTCATGATCATCTCAACACCTGTTCATCTTTGCACTACGGGCCAAAGATATTCATCAAGAAATCATTCATCTTTGCACTACAGGCCAAAGATATTCAGTAATATCATCATTTAGGACTGAGGATGATGAAAAATATTTTAAAGAAAACGAATCCTGTGAAGCAAAAGAACAAATATTAAGGATTCGTACTTTAAACAATTCCCATTCAAAAATACTTCATAAATAACCAGAGTGGATTAAAATTCAAGAATGATCAAAACATGGATACAATCAAAGCTAGTATCCATAATAGATATTTTGGACGAAAAACGAAAATTTAATTTTTCTGTGAATAGTGCCGTATTCGTGAATAGTGTCGTATACGTGAATAGTAACTCCGACACCAAAAGATAGAAATTTCACAAAAAACATCATCATGCTTCGTGAATAGTACTCGTGAAATGTAACTCGTAAATAGTAACTCATGAATAGTAACTCGTGAATAGTAACTCATGAATAGTAACCCCGACATGAAAAAAATTCCAAATTTGATAAAAAGCTCCAACCAATATTTCAGCATAATGATATTGAAGAAATAATATCATTTGAGAAGAAAATAACATCTCTTACCTCAGAAAGAATAGTACTTCTGACTGGAATACTGGATATAGTGCTGAAACAACTTGCACCGTATAGCAATACTCAAAGTACTAAAATACTCACAAGAATACGCTCAATATATCGAGAGAGAAAGAGAGAGAAATCTGTAGTTTCTGGTGTGATTTTCAATTCTAACCTAAGCACCATATTTATAGGAAATTACTTAGAACACCAAAGCAGAAAATTGAATATAATAATATTATATATAAAACAAATTCCTACGCCCACTTTGAAATCTGATTTCAGCCATCTAGCACATATTAAAGATGTCCACAAACATTTAAAAAATGTTTTTCTTTTAAAACATAAATAAAACTTCCAAAAATTAAATTTCGTGTCTTTGTATAGGAAATTCAATTCTCTACAACGTTGCAGAAGAAAGTTTTTCCAAATTCCAAACAGAAATTGACCGAAATCCATAAACGGACGATTTTACAGCCTATAATCAAATTTCAGTCAAGAAATGGAGTCCACCGACACACAAAACATGTGTTAAACAACTTCTGCAACAAAAATACTCTTCCTCCTCATATACTCATATATCCCACATTCATTGTAAAAATATCACCATTATTATACTATAATAATATAATAAAATATTATTTTATCAGAAAAGATAAAATATCAATTTTTAACAATTGTCACTTTAAAAATTTTTCCATCTATATCCACATACAATCAATATTTTCCTCATCATATAAATTATTAATTAATTATTCACAAATAATATTACAGAATCACAGTACTGACAACCAGGTCGTTCCCAAGAAAGAGGGGACTTTCCAATAAAGATTTCTCCTTACTGGCACATAATTAGGTGACCAAATCTCTCCTTAGACAGAACTTTCTAGACATTGCTAATAATATTTTTTAATAATATTATTCAGATAATATGAATTATTGCTCCGATAATGAAAAATACTGTGTAGTGACAATTATTGAAATAACAGTAATATAAAAAATCAACGCAACAATTATTGAATCAATAAAATAAAATACTGAACAGTAATTACTGTAACAATTATTGAGTAGTGCCGTCTTATGTAAGAATCAATAATTGGTGCAATACCGTGTGCTACTGTGCAACAACGTGTATTACTGTGTTTTAACCATCGGGTATTCCAACAGTATTAACGGTAACAACTACGCCGTTATTTATAATTAACTTATACTTGTCGTTTTCTTCATCCAATCGCTTTCTGTTATGGGGCCCACAAAAGACTGCGCCGTCGTATGAATATTCCCCGACCGCAAGAATATTTAACGACCAAACGAATATTCCCCAACAACAATGAATATTTTATAACCACCTGCTTATTTAAAATATTTACGCATTTTACCCATAACTAACCACATTAATCAAATCAACCCTTACTATTTCAAAATAATAAATAGAGGAAATTAAATTTCATTTATTAATAATTTGGGGTCTTACAACCTCCCCTCCTTATGAAATTTCATCCTCGAAATTGATGTACGTACCTGGTGTTTCGAAAAGATGAGGATACCTCGCTTTCATTTTTGTTTCCAACTCCCAGGTCATTTCCTCAATAGCATAGTTTTTTCACAAAACTTTAACTTTTGGTATGACCTTTGTGCGTAGAACATGTTCCTTCCTATCCAAAATCTTGACAGGAACCTCTTCATACGTTAAGTCTTCGGCTATCTCGTCTGGTTCTAACTCAATGACGTGGTTCGGGTCGTCCACATAATTTCGTAACTTCGATACGTGAAAAACGTTATGAACACGTGTCATAATTGGCGGTAAAACGAGTCTATAGGCCACAGTTCCTATTCGATCTAGGATTTCAAATGGACTAATAAATCGAAGGTTTGAGCTTTCCTCACCTCGCCAATTCTCTCTTTTGGAATAACAACTTCTTGTACCTCCTTCATATTCATCAGCTCCGGTGTGTAGCTTGAATGTTTGTAACTTTATCGATTAAAGTCGGTTCTACTTGTATATCACCACGTGAGTCCCTAGAGTCTTTAACTCTATATTTATCATTTGTAAGTTATATGAAATGGGTCTTTGACAATATCGCATTCGTACTTGTATACAATCTTTTACACAAGACGTCAGCTACTACGTTCGCTTTTCCAGGATGGTATGGTCAGAACATGTGCCGAAATGAGTCTCCTATTGAGTTCTTCGAAGCTCTTCCCACATTCCTTGCTACATTCGAATTTTATATCTCTACGAGTCAGCTGCATTAATGGAGCAGTGATTCAAGAAAATCTTTCCACAAAATCTTCGATAATAATCAGCTAAGCATAGAAAGTTACGTATTTCGATTACTGACTTAGGTTGCTCGTAACTGTGACTCATATCCCAATCTTGGATAGCACGTCACAATGACACCTATAAGTTTACTACCACACGAATATGGCGTCCCCTACGGAGAGTCTTGCTTCGGTGCATTCCACAAAGGAAGTTACCAGATAAAGGCTCGGGTACCAAATTCTATAGTTGAATTTTTAACTCCTGAAGTTCAATAGGAGCCATGAGATTTTTAGAAATAGGTTTTGTACCGGGTTCAAAGTCGATACAAAATTCAATATCACACTTTGGGAGTAAGCCAAGAAATTCTTCAGGAATTACATCAGGAAATTGACTAACAATAGAAATATCATTCAAATCTGACGTATTTTTGTTTAAGTCCATAACATGGGCTAAGAAAGCTTGACATCCGTTTTTCAATAAACGAATGACTTTATGGCTTGATATGAAAGTGTTTGACTTCAATGGTTTGGTTACTTGAATTCGAATAACAGGTTGCTTAGGATATGAAAACTAACAACCTTATGAAAGTAATCAATTTTGGCATAATGAGTAGTTAATCAATCAATTCCCAAAATCACATCAAAAGCAAGTATTTTTAAAGAAATAAGGTCAACAGGTAATGCGATGGTGCGAACATGGATCAAACAAGATTTATAAACAGTGGATGTGATGAAAGTTTCTCCTAACGGAGTTTCCACAGATAGGTCAAAGTCTAATTTCTCCGGAGTCAAGTTTAAACGTTGAGCACAAGCAGGAGAGATAAATGAATGGGTAGCACCGGTATCTAGTAATGTATAAACTTCGTATGAATTTATGATTAGCTTACCCGTGATCACCTCGTTTGGGTTCCTCGCATATTAACCAGTCACGACAAACGCTCTTCCAGGAACCGTTGACTTTAACTTTTCTGGGACAACCTTTTGAGTCACCATCCCCGCTGGACTTGGTTTTGCTACCGTACAATCTCAAGCGATATGTCCTTCCTTTCCACAATTATAGCATACCTTGAACTATTGTGGATAGTTTGGGCTAATATGTCCCTCTTTTCCACATTTATAGTATACGACCGGTGGTCGTTCACCTCCCATAAAACTAGTTGCTGCTGGTGCTGACATCTTCGCAGTGTCATTGTTGAATCTCCTCTTTTTAAAATCTCCCCCGATTCGCTTCTTCTATTTTCATGGCCACGATTACCACCAGAGTGGTTGTCGCTCTTGTCCATATTTTTGTTTCTCCGCTGGTTATCGTTGTTCGGATGACTGCTGTCACCAGTATGATCTTGGTTGCGGTCTCTTGGTTGAATGTACTCACTATCTCGCTCTAATAATTGAGCCCTGTTGAAAACATCTGAATATAAAGAAAATTTATGAGAGATAAGATATTGCCGAATCTCGGGTTTTAAACCTCTCAGAAACATCCTCGTCATTCGTTCCTCATTCTCTACCAAATGAGGTGCAAACCTGAATAACTCTGCGAACTTCGCCTCGTATTGGGACACCATCATGTTGTTTTGTTCTAGTCTAATAAACTCTACCTCTTTCATATGGTGAATACTTTCAGGAAAGTATTTTTTGTTGAAAAGTTTCTGAAACGTTTCCCAAGACATGCGAAGTGCGGCAGACTGAGTGCGTTTCACAGACTCCCACCAGTAATCTGCCTCGCCACGGAACATAAAGGTGGCGAATGGAACCTTCTATTCCTCCGTGCATCCCAAGACATCGAATATCTTGGTAATTTGCTTGACCCATGTTTCTGCCATGATCAGATCCGGCTTTCCCTTAAATTCTGGTGGTCCCAACTCTTTGAACTGCTTGGCCGTGACAAGCCGTGCGTTGCTATCATTTCCACCCGTATTCTGTACACGAGTCTCCCTCGTCTGGTTTTGCATGAACTACAAAAAGCTCCTAAACATCTCGTCGTTCATCGTCTACTTAGTGGTGTTGTTTACAGGTGGAATATTGCCTTCCTGTTGCACGTTCACCTGGGTGGTGATTAAAGTTGTTTCCACGGTCTCATTAACTCCATCGTTAATATTCTCAGCTGCCATTCTTAAATACTGCCATAAAACAAGGGTTAATTAAATAAATTAACATATCACATATTAACCATATAGTTTGACTGACCAACAAATAAGATTAGGTATGACATACTAGCGAAGGATTACTCGTCTCTCCCCTCCTAGTACTATTCCCCGATCTCTGCCAGAGACCATATCCCTAAGTTCTGATACCAACTGTGATGCCCCCAAAATAGGTATACATCACCCATTCTGAGTCACCAAATACATGGTACAGAAACAACTACAACTTTATTAATACAACATAAAAACTGTGAGTTTAAATACAAATATTGTCATCTAGACAATATCCACACTCAAATAAGTCCTCATTACAATTATTAATACACTATTTTACAGAATAGTGAGGACTACTAGAACAACTTCTAGAACTATCATTCCACACCCCGACTAGTACTCGCTACATTCTCGCCTCCTGAGAAGAAAAATTGAACAACAAGGAAAAGGGTGAGCTCAACTAGCCCAGTAAAGAACATTATGACTAAGATAACATAGAACAAATTATCGTTAGTCTTCAACAGGGAAAAATCTAATAGAATACAATAGACAACCAATTTTAAATCAACAACTGCAGCGAAAACAACAATTCATTAGAAGAGTTAAGTAGAGAATGCAAACTACTATCTTCTATATATGAATTTAAAAGTTCATCGTCGATATTTTATCTCTGTAACATCAATCAATATATTTCTGGAATCAAATATTCATCTTTGCACTACAGGCCAAAGATATTCATCTGTTGGTCATGTTCATCTAAACACCAGTTCATCTTTGCACTATGGGCCAAAGATATTAATCAGTTGGTCATGTTCATCTAAACACCTGTTCATCTTTGCACTACAGGCCAAAGATATTAATCAGTCGGTCATGTTCATCTCAACACCTGTTCATCTTTGCACTACGGGCCAAAGATATTCATCAAGAAATCATTCATCTTTGCACTACAGGCCAAAGATATTCATTAATATCATCATTTAGGATTGAGGATTATGAAAAATATTTTAAATAAAACGAATCTAGTGAAGCAAAAGAACAAATATTAAGGATTCGTACTTTAAACAATTCTCATTCAAAAATACTTCATAAATAACCAGAGTGGAGTAAAATTCAAGAATGATCAAAACATAGATACAATCAAAGCTAGTATCCATAATAGATATTTTGGACGAAAAATGAAAATTTAATTTTTCTGTGAATAGTGTCGTATTCGTGAATAGTGCCGTATACGTGAATAGTAACTCCGACACCAAAAGATAGAAATTTCACAAAAAACATCATCATGCTTCGTGAATAGTTCTCATGAATAGTAACTCATGAATAGTAACTCGTGAATAGTAACTCATGAATAGTAACCTCGACATGAAAAAAATTCCAAATTTGATAAAAAGTTCCAACCAATATTTCAGCATAATGATATTGAAGAAATAATATCATTTGAGAAGAAAATAACATCCCTTACCTTAGAAAGAATAGTACTTCTGACTGGAATACTGGATATAGTGCTGAAACAACTTGCACCGTATAGCAATACTCAAAGTACTAAAATACTCACAAGAATGCGCTCAATATATCGAGAGAGAAAGTGAGAGAAATCTGTAGTTTCTGGTGTGATTTTCAATTCTAACCTAAGCACCCTATTTATAGGAAATTGCTTAGAACACCAAAGCAGAAAATTGAATATAATAATATTATATATAAAAGAAATTCCTACGCCCACTTTGAAATCCGATTTCAGCCATCTAGCACATGTTAAAGATGTCCACAAACATTTAAAAAACGTTTTTCTTTTAAAACATAAATAAAACTTCCAAAAATCAATTATTTTAGAACTTCGGAACTTCAATAATTCATAATAAATAGCCCTTTTATCAGAAAATTCAAATCTCGTCTCTTTTTATAGGAAATTCAATTCTCTACAACTTTGCAAATGAAAGTTTTTCAAATTCTAAACAGAAATTGACCGAAATCCATAAACGAATAATTTTACAAGCTATAATCAAATTTCAGTCAAGAAATGGAGTCCACCGACACACAAAACATGTGTTAAACAACTTTTGCAACAAAAATACTTTTCCTCCTCATATACTCATATATCCCACATTCATTGTAAAAATATCACCATTATTATATTATAATAATATAATAAAATATTATTTTATCATAAAAGATAAAATATCAATTTTTAACAAATGTCACTTTAAAATTTTTTTCCATCTATATCCACATAAAATCAATATTTTCCTCATCATATAAATTAATAATTAATTATTCACAAATAATATTACAGATTCACAGTACTGGCAACCAGGCCGTTCCCAGGAAAGAGAGGGCTTTCCAATAAAGATTTCTCCTTACTGGCGCGCAATTAGGTGATCAAACCTCTCCTTAGACAGAACTTTCTAGACATTGCTAATAATGTTTTCTAATAATATTATTCAGATAATATTAATTATAACTCCGATAATGAAAAATACTGTGTAGTGATAATTATTGAAATAACAGTAATATAAAAAATCAACGCAACAATTATTGAATCAATAAAATAAAATACTGAACAGTAATTACTGTAACAATTATTGAGTAGTGCCTTCTTACGTAAGAATCAATAATTGGTGCAATACCGTGTGCTACTGTGCAACAATGCGTATTACTGTGTTTTAACCACCGGGTATTCCAATAGTATTAACGGTAACAACTACACAGTTACTTATAAACAACTTATACTTGTCATTTTCTTCATCCAATCGTTTTTCGTTATGGGACCCACAAAAGACTGCGCCGTCGTACGAATATTCCCCGATCGCAAAAATATTTAACGACCAAACGAATATTCCCCGACAACAATGAATATTTTATAACCACCTGCTTATTTAAAATATTTGCGCATTTTACCCATAACTAACCACATTAATCAAATCAACCCTTACTATTTTAAAATAATAAATAGAGAAAATTAAATTTCATTTATTAATAATTTGGGGTCTTATAACAACTCTTACGAGTATTGAAAGAAAATAACTCTCTTTATGAATACGAAAGAATAATACTCCTTACCTTAGAAGAAACTGGATATTGGAATAATGAGGTAGTAGACTTCTCTTCTTCTTTTTCTCTATAATAATTACTCTAAAGCTTTAGTGAATTGGTGAGAAATGAAGGAAGAATGAGCTTCTATTTATAAGAAAATATATTTTTTCGATAATTGTACGTTTTGGGGCTCAAAATATTATAGTATAATACCTTCCTCTTTTTCTTTGTTTTTATTTTAGTTATGCATGTATTATCAAACTTGCACCACCTCTCCTAATAGTAAATAATGTGAATTTATAGTACACACATGTGAACAAATAGTTATAATCATGTGAATTAATAGCAATTAATTGCTCATTTATTCGATTAATTATCCGACTGGTCAGTATAACTTCCAGACATCAATTAATATCGAAATAAATGTCAATTTCCACTAACACTAATAATTCCAACACAACGGAACTATCAATTTCATCTTTAATCAACACAAACTTATTCATCATTAATATTATAACTTACAATATTTAACAACTAGGTCATTCCCAGGAAAGAGGGGGCTTTCCGATAAGGATTTCTCTTTATTGGCGCGCAATTAGATGACCAAACCTCTCCTTAACAGAACTTCTAGACATTGTAAATATTGCAATTTAATAATATGAATAACTTTGTCGTCTCAATTATTGATTTAATAATATATCATATTATGCAAATGATACTGTGACAATAATTGAATCAATAATATGAGAGATATGATGCAGCAATTACTGTAGCAATAATTGAGTATAACTGAGTGACTTCTCACGTAAGCATCAATAATAAATACCGTGTGCTACTATACAACCACGCATATTACTGTACTTTTACTACCGGGTAGTTTAATAGTTTTAACGGTAACACTTTTGCCGTTATTTTTCTAAAATGATAATTCTGTCATTTTCTAACTATGCCAATACTTCCATAATGGGGTCCACCAATGATTGTGCCGTCATACGAATATTCCCTGTTAAAACGAATATTCTCTGACCAATTGATTATTATATAACCACTTGCTTACTTTACAAAATTTGTAAATATTACCCACAACTATAACATTATATCAAATCCACACCATAATATTCAAAAATATATTTCGAGAAAATTATTCTTTATTCATAAAAGTTGGGGTCTTACAACCCCCCTTTCTTATAAAATTTCGTCTTCGAAATTAGGGTACGTACCTGGTATATCGAATAGATGAGGATATCTTGACTTCATCTCAGATTCTAACTCCCAGGTCATTTCCTCCACATCGTGGTTTCTCCACAAAACTTTGACTTGAGGTATAACCTCGGAGCTTAGAATATGATCCTTCTTATCCAAGATTTTAACAGGTAACTCTTCATATTTTAAATCTTCCTCTATCTCGTCTAGTTCTAATTCAATAATGTGGTTCAGGTCTTTCACATATTTACGTAACATAGATATGTGAAAAACGTTATGAACATGAGACACACTTGGCGGTAAGGCGAGTCTATATACCACAGTTCCTACTTGATCGAGGATTAAAAATGGGCCAATGAATCGAGGATTGAGCTTTCCTCTCTTTCTAAATCTTGTAACTCCTTTCTATGGAGCAACATGTAACAACACATGATCTCCAATATTGAATTCCATGTCCTTTCGATGAAGATCAGCATAACTCTTTTGTCGATCTTGTGAGGCTTTTATATGTTATCGGATCGTTTGAATCTTTTCCGTAGTCATACGTACCAAATCTGGTCCCAACAATGTTGCTTCACCCACCCCATCCCAGTATACTGGAGAACGACACTTTCTTCCATACAATGCCTCAAATGGAGCCATGCCAATACTTACTTGATAACTATTATTGTAGGAAAACTCCACCAATAGTAAGAACTTGTCCCAACCTCCCTTGAAGTCAAGGACACAGAGTCTTAATAAATCTTCAAGAATTTGAATAGCCCTTTCCGACTGCCCATCCGTTTGAGGATAATATGCCAAACTAAATCATAAATCCATGCCCATAGCTTTTTGTAAACTAACCCAAAATCTTAAAGTGAATCTTGGGTCTCGATCAGAAACTATGGATACTGGCATACCATGCAATCTTACAATCTCGTTTATGTATATACTAGCAAGACGTTCAAGTGTAAAAGTTTCTCGTATCGTTAAGAAATGAGCAGACTTGCTCAATCTATCAATAATGGCCCAAATTGCATATATGCCTTGAGAGACCTTGGGAAGACCAGTAATGCAATCCATGGTAATGTGCTCCCACTTCCATTTTGGAATTTCAAGTGGTTGCAATGGACCTTTTGGCACTTGTTACTCTGCCTTAACTCGTTGACAAGTTAAACACCTTGAGATAAACCCCACTATCTCTCTCTTCATATTGCTCCACCAAAATGTATGTCGAAGATCACGATACATTTTGGTACTCCCAGGATGAATTGTAAATGGTGTGTTGTACGCCTCCATCTTGATTTTATACTTCAAGTCATAATCGTTAGGAACACAAAGTCTGGAGTTAACTCGTAGTATTCTTTCTTCATCGATTCTTGCTTTCGGAATAGCGCCTTCTTGTAGTTTCTTCCTCATATGCATCAGCTCCAGGTCTGTAGCTTGAGCAGCTTTAACTTTATCAATTAAAGTCGGTTCTACTCGTATATTGGCCATCATCATATGGGTCCTTGGAGTCTTTAACTCTATATCCATCCTCTATAAGTCATACAAAATGGGCCTTTACGTTGACAATATCGCACTCGTACCCGCATATGATCTTCTATTCAATGCGTCGGCTACCACGTTCACTTTTCCAGGATGGTATTGGATGGTATAATCATAATCTTTCAACAGCCCAAGACATCATCGTTATCGCATGTTGAGTTCCTTTTGAGTGAAGAAATATTTGAGACTTTTATGATCCGTATAAATCTTCACCTTCTCTCCATATAGGTAATGCCTCCAAATCTTAAGCACAAAAACGACTGCTGCCAACTCTAGATCATGAGTAGGATAATTCCTCTCATATTCTTTGAGTTTTCGTGAGGCATAGGCTATGACTTTCCCATGTTGCATGAGAACACATCCTAACCCTTTGCCTGAAGCATCACTGTAGATGACAAATCCCTCCGAGCCAGATGGTATTGTCAGAACAGGTGTTGAAATGAGTCTCCTCTTGAGTTCTTGAAAACTCTTCTCACATTCCTCGCTCCAACCGAACTGTGTATCTTTTTGAGTCAGCTGAGTTAATGGAGTAGCGATTCAAAAAAATCCTTCCACGAATCTCCGATAATAACCAGCTAAGCCGAGAAAGCTACGTACTTTGGTCACTGACTTAGGTTGCTCCCAACTTTGAATTACTTCAATCTTTGCCGGGTCAACAGATATTCCATGATTTGATATCACGTGCCCAAGGAATGCAACTTCCTCACGCCAGAACTCGCATTTCTTTAACTTAGCATATAGCTTGTTTTCACTAAGCTTTTGAAGTATCAGCCTCAAGTGTTTCTCATGGTCTTCATGGGTTTTGGAGTATATGAGGATGTCATCAATAAAGACGATCACAAAGTGATCCAAATATTCTTTGAATACTCAGTTCATCATGTCCACGAAGGCAGCAGGAGCATTAGTCAATCAAAAAGACATGACTAGGAGGTAAACTACATCTTCCATACATAGGTGATCAACCTATCGTATAACCCCATTTCAGGGTATGTTCACCTCAGACTTAATCATTGGATTCCGCACCAAAACAATTTGGTTCGACATAGCTCTTCAAAGAAAGCTCGATTTTATTTTAATCATGACATACAATTCGTCTTAGCCAAATCAAGTAGCTTAGACCATACCAATAAATTGGACATCAACTTGAAATATTCGTCTAGTCAACTCACTTGACATCAACCAATTCTTTAAATTCTTTTGCAATACATCAAAACGTTTCATGACGTCGTGATACCACACTTTTCACAGTACGTTGAGGACTTCGTCAGTTTATGATTTCGTCATTATACATCATACCATAGCGGGTTGTTGATCCTAAGATCACTTCCAACAATAGGTTTAGTTGCATTAATAACTCCATCCTTTTACCATCTTTACATCAAATGCACTGATGATATAAAATTCATTTTGATATTTTAAATCAATTTTTGTCTAGCCGAATCAACTAGCATAGACATATTAAGAATAGTTCTTTTAAAATCCATTGGTTCCAAAAATTGAACTAATTCTTTCATTTTCCAAAACGCGCACTTCAGTACGAATTCAAGAAATTTCAAAATCTAGCATAGTTAGATGACTTGGAATATCTTATCCTCTATCTTCCTTCATTGTCTTACTTGTGACAATACTTAATATTATCTAGAACCTTTAATGCTAAGTCTACTGAAAATAACTCATTTTCAGTCTACACATTCCTATACCTTAGTACAGTCCATCAACTTACCACACATTATGAGTTTAGGAACTTTCCACAATAATATGAGTTTAAGAACTATCCCAGACAGACTATAAGCGTCCATTCACTGAGAAGTTCAAAAACATACCATATAATTATGAGTCACGGACTTACCATAAGTATGAGTTTCAAGAACTCACACATACCTTATCATTCTCTACCTATCAAGTATATACATGAGAAAAGATTCACCTTATCATCATATACATTTTGATAGCGCGACCAATTTCAATGATTATCATTGTAATAAACTGAGTGGATGTTACACCAAAGCATAAACCTCTGCCCATACAAAGATTCATACAACTCAGCTATCACACAAGTCCTCAATTGAAATCTTACAACTTCTAACTTTCTCTTTACTTAATACGAATTTTCTTTAATTCATATACTATCCTTTACAACTCAATCTGAGTTCTTCTTCCCGTACTACTTCGTAGGACCATTCATTCATAGCATTAGCTATGAATCATTCATCGTTTAACAGATCATCTGTTACTACGATTTACTATGATCACGTGGTGATCTTCTTATCCTTCTCTCTACGATTATAGTCTTAGGTACTCATACCTAAGATTTATAACCTATCAGCTCTGATACCAACCTGTAACACCCCAAAATCCAGTCTATTTTCACATCCGGATTCCGTACATCACGATCCCATCTTCTTCCACACATACATCATTATATAACTAAATATAAAAACATACATCCTTAAATCCCAGGTTCTAAAACCTTAAAACCTCTTTCATTACAAATAATGATAATTACATTATTCTTTACATCTTATACAAGTGACTTTTATCTGCCACCAAGGATACGTAATTGTTCATTAAACTATTCTATAGTTTAATTCTATCATTCTATATTACAAGTCTTCGCTTGATCTTCACGCTCATTCATTTAATGAATGACACTTCTTCTGGATACCGATCAGCTTGATCTTTATGGAATCCTTAAGTTCTTTCTAATATCATTAGCTGAAAATGTTTTTATTTAAAGCAAGTGTGAACATTCAATTGCTTAGCAAGTCAAAGAAGTTGAACAAACAACTTCAAGAAATTAAACATTCTTTTAAGACTTCAATACCCGAACAAAGGTTATGAAGTAACTTGAATAATAGGAATAATCTCGATTCCTATCATTTTATAACATTAGTGACATTAACTTTGAAATACTTTCATTTTCTACCCTTTTTATACTCATTCTGTCTGGCTAGAATCAATAGCACAGACTTAACAATAACGGTTCATGTATAAACAGAACATGCTCATATTGAATAGTTAAATCACAGAATAATTCATATCATAGAAACACCGAAGTGTTCAAATTCTGGCTCAAGGCCTCATACATTCTAACACATTGTACAAATATCACACATTCGCACATAGAAGAACTTCTCAAGTTCAACATATGAGATGTTTTAGAAACTAGCATTAATTTAAAATATGAATGAAATTGGAAACTTGCCTTACGCACAGCTACAGCTTATAGTTTACGTTGAACTGCTTATTCCAATTCCTATGTAGCACATAAGGAAATAACACATATACCAATTAGTCATATACTTGACTTGCACATTAGTTTACTTTACTTTACTTCTTAGGGTTCATGTTCTTACAAAGTAAGTTTACGCGACCAACTTCCTTTATCGGTTAACGACTTCATGACATACAGAGATGTCTTACTTAATACGTTAATCATCTTTGATGATTTACATTCTTATCTTCTTCTTATAACTCTCCTAGGACTCAGCACACATCGTGTCTCTGCTAGTAGTCCATATGGTACTCTGAGTGGTTTCCCACAAATAACCAACAAACAAGTTCCCGTCTCATCTACACTGCCCATAACAGTGAGTTAGATTGGTTGCCAGTTTTGTATATACCTTTGCTCTCTGAAGGAATTGTTTAGCCCAACTCCCATATGTCAACCATCAAAGGTTACGATTGTACTAGAACCTAAATTCATCTTAACTTACCCGAACTATTAAACTATAATGTTTTTTAAGTCAATTTCTTATTCCTTATGGCTTTCTGACAAATAAATTTCATACCCTAGTCAATCAACGTTTAAGGAATCAAAATTATAGCAATCCCTCACGTTCGTTTCATTGTGACTATGGTTCCCGAACATTGGTTCCAAAACTCGCGTCTACATTCTTTATCTTTTAATCTCATTTAATCTTTTCTTTCAACCTTCATCAAAGGTTTAATACACTTGATTAAGTGTTACATTAGTTGAACTACATGTTCATATTTCTTTCTTGCACATCCCCCAGTAATTGAGCAGTAAAAATCTCATTTCTAGGCATTGCCCTGCACTGGCACTATGGCGCCACTTAGCAGTAGCTAATGGTCTGAGCTCGCACTATGGCACCGGCCCCCAAGGCACGACTCGCGCTGCGGCGCCAAGCATGAAACCTAGAAAAATTTTCTAAGTCTTTTACAAGCTTGAGACGCTGACTCTGAAATCTCATATCTTATTCATTATAACTCGAAATAAGATTGTTCCAAAGCCATTTTCTTCCTTATCTTACGTACTTCAATTAACCTCGGATAGAACTTCATTCTGAATCTATTAACATGCCATTCAATTAGCTTAATCTTTGATCTTCGTTCATTTTACATTTTTAACGTTCTTCGTTCGTTCGTTCGTAATTCGGTCATCCAAACTCAGAATTCATTCGTTCTTGAGTCAATTACTCACGTTTTATATGTTCTTTTACATTCTTATGAAACCCTACATGCTCGGTTTCATTTACTAACTTTTTAATTCTCGTTCTTCTTTTAAGAAATTTTTGCCATAACTTCGTTATAGCTCAGTTTTTATCCGTTCTTCATGAACGTTTCTAACGTTCCTAACCAAGCAATAAGCAACTAACTTATACGCGATGGTTTTAAACTTGTCCATCAACAACAATTATCCTACGATGGCTTTAAATTTGTCCATCAACAATGTTCTTCGCGTGTTCTTCGCTTTTAATCGATATTTTGGATTACGATTTTACTTTTTCTTGGAATTTGATGTTATAAAACATCATTCCTTACTTATTTGACCTACTCATTCATAAGATTCATTCGGATCGCTCAAAATCTTTACGAATCTTACACTTCCTTAAGAAATTTATAAACTAAATTTCTAATTCTTATTTCTTCATTTTCTTATGATTTCAACCATATGAAACCATTCCTAACATCATCTACTTCTTATTCTCATTAAGTTATGATTTAAACATATTAAACTTAAAGAAAAATTAGAAGAAACTAGGGTTAGGATTACCGTTCTTCTTTAATCTCCTTCCGTCGGACAAAGCGTGCACTCGGGCAAGCTTTTCCTCTTCTTTTTCCTTCTCTTCTCCCATCCGAACTCTCTCTCTCTATCTCTATCTCTCTCAAAGTTGTAGGATTTTCAAAATCCTTAAACAATGAAATAAGCTTTCTATTTATAGAAAACCAAGGCTTAGGACAAATTGGTCATTTCGCCCCTAACCTCCTTACTATTCAAAGCTTAGACACCAAGTTTACTTGGCCACCACCCTTACTTGGTGGCCAAGTGGCCGCCCCTTATGCCCATGGGTCTCCCCCATGGGTTGCCCCATGGGTTTTACCCATTCGATGACCCATCGGTTCGATCCGCAGTTTATTTTCTTGGATCGGGCTTAATTAAATCTAACACTGGGTCTTATATTAATTCTTACTGGGCCTACCCTAGTCTTGATTACACATTCCATTTGGCTTGATATAATCCAAGTCCAATTGGATTCTTTAAAGTCCATGAACTCAAAGTCCATTTAGACTAATCGTATTCTACGCATTCCATTCTCGTATTCTCTTCGTATATAGATTGTATGATATTCTTATTATACGTCGTACTAATCTTCGTACTATACTCGTATAATAACTAGTATTATACTCGTATTTCTCACGCATAATACTTTAATTATTATACGAAATCATAAAATTCTCGGAACTCACTTTTCCTAACCCTTACGTTTTAAGTCCACAGGCGAAAACTTCGTTTTTGCCATAACTAAAATATTATTGAATATTCCATCTCGTCTCAGAATTCTATCATTACGTGTTTCTCAAAAATTCAAAATAAATCTCCGAGCAGAAAAGGATGAATAGTTCATATTTCGTCTTTTTCCCCAGAAATATTTTTTTCCCAGAAAATTTTTATTTTCGTCTTGAAAATTCTTACTCGTTCAGTCTAGCTCGTAGCCAAAATCCTCCTGATTAATAATCATTCTAGGTTATAAGACGATTAATAAACACATAACACATAATAGTATTAATAAAAAAATTTATTTTATTAATAACTAATTCTTTAAACTTAAATTCTGGACAATCCGAATTTTCGCGTTGTCACAGATGTAATGAAGGTTTCTCCCAACGGAGTTTCAACAGATAAACCAAAGTCTAATTTCTCCGAAGTCAGATTTAAACGTTGAGCGCAAGTAGGAGAAATGAAAGAATGGGTAGAACCGGTATCAAATAAAGTATAAACTTCTCTAGAGTTTATGATTAGCTTACTCGTGATCACCTCGTTCGGATTCCTCGCTTTTTGGGAGGTTACGACAAACGCTCTCCCTTGAACTACCGATTTTATCTTGTCTTGGACACCCTTTGATGCCTCCATCCCAGCTGGACTTGACTTTGGTGTACGATAAAATTGGGCTAGGTGACCTTCTTTTCCACAATTGTAACATGCTTTGGACTACATCGTGCAGTTTGGACTTAATGTGTCCTTCCCCTCCACATTTGTAACATACGATCGGTGGTTGTTCTCCTTCCTTAACAACAGGTGCTGGTACTGACGTCTTTCCATCATTATTGAATCTCCTCTTCTTGAAATGTCCACTCTTATTGTCATGGCCATGATTACCACCGAAGTGATTACCATTTCTGGCATGTTGATTCCCTCCATGTTTGTTGTCACCACTTCGATGACTGCTACCACTGGTATTATCGACTTTCCGACTGCTCTCTCTTGGTTGGGTTAACTCATTATCGTGCTCCAATAACTGAGCCCTATTCACAACATCTTAATACAAACACAGTTTATGAGAGATAATGTATTGACGTATCTCGGGTTTCAAACCTCTTAGAAACATCCATGTCATTCTCTCCTCATTATCAACTAAGTGGGATGCAAACCGAGACAACTCGGCAAACTTAGCTTCGTACTGCGCCACGGTCATATTATTTTGCTTAAGCTTGATGAACTCTACCTCCTTCATGTGACGAATACTTTCAGGAAAGTACTTATCGTTGAAAAATTCTTGGAACTTCTCCCAAGACATCTTCAGTGCGGCATGTTGAGTACGCTTTACAGATTCCCACTAGTAATCTGCCTCTGCTCGGAACATGAAGGTGGCAAAGGGAACCTTTTGCTCCTCGAAGCATCCCAAGACATCAAATATCTTGTTGATCTGCTTTATCCACGTCTTTGCCTTAAGTGGTTTTGGCTCTCCAAAAAACTCCGGTGGTCCCAGCTCCTTGAACTGCTTAGCGGTGACCGTCCGAGAGTTGTCATTGTTTCCACCTGCATTTTGGACAGGAGCTGCCTTCACCTGATGTTGCATGAATTGCATAAAACCTCTGAACATCCCATCGTTTATCATTTGATCATTGTTGTTTACCTAAGGATTATTGTCTTCCTGTTGCACATTATCCTGGGTATTAATCTATGGTGACTCAACAGTCTCATGTGCTTCATTGTTTATCTCAATATTTTCGGATGCCATTTTCAAATACTGCCACAAAACAAGGGTTAATTATCATATCAAATATTATCCCTATACTCTGACCGACCAATTAAATACCAAATAAACATAAGTAGGTCATACTAGCGAAGGAATTCCCCGTCTCTCCACTCCTAGTTCTTGTCTCACGTCTCAACCAAGGATCATATCCCTAAGCTCTGATACCAACTGTGACGTCCCCAACATAGGTATACATCACCCATCTTGAGTCTCCAAATACATGGTACAGAATACAAATATAAACTTAATTATACAAACGTTGTGTAATATATGACAAAACATAGCTGAGAGTTTAAATAGGAATATTGCCTTCTAGACAATATCCACTCTCAAATAGAGTCCTCATTCCATTTATTGTCACACTTTTTTATAGAATAGTGAGGACTATTATAACACCATCTCGGACCATCACTCCGTTCCCCGACTAGTCCCGGCTACGTTCTCATTTCCTGAAGAGAACAATGAAAGAAAGGGTGAGCTCAACTAGCCCAATAAGAAATATTATGACTAAGATAATGCAGAATAAATTATCATTAGCCTTCAACAATGTTAAACTGATAGAATATAATAGACAAAAAGTTTAACTGCAGTGGAACAAGCAATCCATTAGAAGAGTCAAGTAGAGCATAAAATCTACTATCTTCTATGATTTAAAAAGTTTTTCATCAACTTTATCGCTGAGACTCATCCTAATAAATAAAATTGAATCATCCCTGTATCACGGCCAATGATATTCATGTAATCATCAATGGTCATGACTATACCGAATAATCCCTGGTCATAATCACACCAATAACTGTCCATCAATGAACTACAGGCCAATGAGGACTTTTACCACATCATTCGTCACATTACGGTCATGATTATACCGAATAATCCATGGTCATAATCATACCAAGTCCATCTATGGACGTAAGCCAATGATGACTTTCATCATAATATAAGCATGAGGATGATGACAATGACATAATAATTCAATAAAACAAGTTCAAGGATAAATTTTAAAGACTTATAATTTTAATTTATCCAAAAATCAATAACGTCCAAATTGTCAACATGATACTTCTTTGTGGAGTAAAATTCAAGAATGCTCAGAAGAATTTTTCCATGAAAAGATACTGGATGAAGCGCAAATATTCAGAATATTCTACTAATTTCATGGAGTATAGAAGCCAAAACTTTAACCAACTGAGTATAATAGAATATATGAAACTACAAGTGGATTTTCGTCCACCATGCGGTAATCCACGTAGATAGATCATTTCCATAATTTAATAAGGAATGAATACAAAGGATCATTCACCATGCATGCGGTAATCCACATAGACAGGTTATTTCAACAGAATAATAAAGAATGGAATAACAGAAGAATTCACCATGCATGCGATAAACTACACAGACAGGTTATTCCCAACAGAATAATAAAGAATGGAACTAGGTCATGCGTAATCCGCACAGATAGGATATTCCAACAGAATAATAAAGAATGGAACAAGGTCATGTGTAATCTGCATAGACAGAATATTCCAACAGAATAATAAAGAACGGAATAACAACAGAATTCACTAGGCATACGATAGTCCGTATAGACAGGTTATTCCAACATAATAATAAAGAATTGAATAACATAAGAATTTCACCATGTATGCGGTACTTCGCATAGACGGGTTATTCCAACATAATATTAAAGAATGGAATAACAACTCTTACGAGTATTGAAAGAAAATAACTCTCTTCATGAATACGAAAGAATAATACCCCTTACCTTTGAAGAAATTAGATATTAGAATAGTGAGGTAGCAGACTTCTTTTCTTCTTTCTCTCTATAATAATTTCTCTAAAGCTTTAGTGAATTGGTGAGAAATGAAAGAAGAATGTGCTTCTATTTATAGGAAGATATAGTTTCGATAATTGCACGTTTTGGGACTCAAAAATATTACAGTATAATACCTTCCTCTTTTTCTTCATTTTTAATTTAGTCCTGCAGGTATTATCAAACTTGCACCACCTCCCCTAGTAGTAAATAATGTGAATCAATAGTACACACATGTGAACAAATAGTTATAATCATGTGAATTAATAACAATTAATTGCTCATTTATCCGATTAATTACCCGACTGGTCAGTATAACTTCCAAACATCAATTAATATCGAAATAAATATCGATTTTCACTAACACTAATAATTCTAACACAATGGAAGAATCAATTTCATCTTTAATCAACATGAACTTCTTCATCATTAATATTATAACTCACAATATTTAACAACCAGGTCGTTCCCAGGAAAGAGGGGGCTTTCCGATAAGGATTTCTCCTTATTGGCTCACAATTAGATGATCAAACCTCTCCTTGACAGAACTTCTAGACATTGTAAATATTGTAATTTAATAATATGAATAACTCTGTCGTCTCAATTATTGATTTAATAATATATCATATTATGCAGATGATACTGTGACAATAATCAAATCAATATTATGAGAGATATGATGCAACAATTACTGTAGCAATAATTGAGTATAACTGAGTGACTTCTCACGTAAGCATCAATAATCAATATCGTGTGCTACTATGCAACCATATATATTACTGTACTTTTACTACCGGGTAGTTCAACAGTTTTAACGGTAACACTTTCGCCATTATTTTTTTTAAAATGATAATTCTATCATTTTCTAACTACGACAATACTTCCATTGTGGGGTCCACCAATGATTGTGCCATCGTACGAATATTTCCTGTTAAAACGAATATTCCCCGACCAATCGAATATTATATAACCACTTGTTTACTTTACAAAATTTGTAAATATTACTCACAACTATAACATTATATCAAATCCACACTATAATATTCAAAAATATATTTCGAGAAAATTATTCTTTATTCATAAAAGTTTGGGTCTTACAGAATGGATTGCCCAATTCATGGCATTGCACCATGGTCTGATTTAAAGGAAATTGAGAAGAAATGTTGGTTATGGAATGGTTGGCCAACTGCCCAACCCGTAGCCATCATCACCATAGATTTGTAGCAGCTCAAGTTCATGCAATGAAGGTATAAGCTATTGTTTATGTACTGTGAAGGTCACTGATTTTAAGACATGGGTTTTAAATCCCAGCAACGTGATTATAATTCTTAGTTTGTTTCTATTAATTCCCAAAATGTAATTTTAATGTGTTAATGCTACTATATAATGGAAAGTTAGGGATTATTTATGTACTCACATCATATAATTCATGTACATTAATCAAAACTAATTAATATATATAGCATGTATGAACTCCATTTTAATTAACCATTATTGATTCAATATCTTTTTTTTAGTTTTATTATTCCAGTTTAACCCACTTATTGGAATAATTTGTAATTCTTTGTCAGAATACATCTCTAATGTTTCCATACATACTTATTGTCACATATGCAATTATTTATGTAACTTGTCATTCTTTTCATTTTACTATATAGTTTTTATATATAATATAGTTACCAAAAGGTGTCACACTACACATTCTTTTTAAGGCAAGAACCATTTAATATCGCATGTCTTCCACACATCAATTAAATGAATAATACAAATTCTAATTATGTAAATTACTTTGCTCATCAATTAATTAATAATATAACATTAATTAATTCCTCACACCTTAATTTAATCATCTCTCAATTAAATCAATTACCTAAATCTCAGTTCTTATGCCACACAAGGCATTTTCACAATTCTCATCACAATCCACATTCTTATAATTCAATTTAATTTAGCTGAATTATTCATTTCACAATACCACAATATTTATATTCAAATAAATATTCTTTCTCTTATTTTATCAAAATAATATTTATTCATGGAATTCTCGGTTCTTACATCCTCCCCTTTATAAAAATTCCATCCTTGGAATTGGTACAAGGTTACATATATAAATGGGGATAATCCCTTCGCATCTTATCTTCTAACTCCCACGTGGCCTCCTCAGCATCGTGGTTTCACCAAAGTACTTTTACAGAAGAGATAATTTTATTTCTTAATGTCTGTTCTTTTCTATCTAATATCTGGATAGGAATTTCTTCATATGCTAGATTCTTCTCTACTTGAATGGGCTCGTAAGAAATCACTTGTTTGTAGTCAGGCTTGTACAAACGCAACACAGAGATGTGAAACAACATATTGATGCGCTTCAACTCAGGTGGTGATGCAACTTTGTATGTCACCTTGCACACTCGCGTTAGTATCTCAAACGGTCCTATGAATCTTGGACTCGGTTTTTCTTTCTTGTCGAATCATATTTTTCCCTTCCAGGGAGATATTTTTAAGAAAACATTGCTTTCGACTTCAAAGTCGCGGTCCTGTCGATGCAAGTCTACATATTTCTTCTGGCGATCTTGTGCAGCTACTAATATAGTTCTTATTAATGTCACCACATCGGCGGCTCGTTGCACTAATTCCAATCCTAGCATCTTTCGTTCTCCCACTTCATCCCAACATAACGGTGTTCTACACTTTCTCCCATAAAGAGCTTCGTAAGGTGGCATGCCGATACTCACATGGTAACTATTAATATACTTAAATTCAACTAAGGGTAGGTGGTCGTCCCAATTGCCCTTGAAGTCCATTACACAAGTCCTAAGCATGTCCTCCAATGTTTGTATTGTTCGTTCACTCTGTCCGTCTATTTGAGAATGATAAGCGGTACTCAACCTTAACTGTGTTCCCATCTTTTCTTGCAAGCTTTTCCAGAATTTGGACGTGAAGGGCGAATCTAAGTCAGAAACAATCGATACTGGTACTCCATATCGTGAAACAATTTCCTTTATGTACAGATTTGCTAACTGATTTAAACTATATCGGATCTTGATTGGTAGAAAATGTGCAGTCTTTGTAAGTTTATCCACGATAACCTAAATGGCATCATAACCCTTCTGCGTAACTGGAAGTCCTACCACGAAATCCATCGTAATGTGCTCCCATTTCCACTCTGGTATTTCCAATGGTTATAGTAAACCACTCGACCGCTGATGCTCTACTTTTACGCGTTGGCAAGTCAAACATCTACTTATGCACTCTGCGACTTCCCGTTTCAAATTGGGCCACCAAAAATGTTGCCTTAAGTCTCGGTACATCTTAGTGCTTCTCGGATGAACGGAATACGTCGTATTGTGTGCCTCATGCAAAATCTCTTCTCTTAACTCGGTTACCGCTAGTACCCACACTCTTCCTTTGAATCTTAAGATACCATCTTTATTCATTCGAAATTTCTCTTCCTCATTCTCTATAATTCTTATCCCGATCTTCTCACATTCTTCATCTTTCTCATGTGCTTCTTTTATTCTATGCAACAATGTCGGACAAGCTTCCATTATAAATAACTTCTCTTCAAACCTCTCTGGTCCCTTTACCTCTATTTCCAATTTCTCCATTTCTTTGATTAACTCTTACTAAGTCGTCAATTGAAACAACTTTTCCCTTCCTTTCCTACTTAGCGCGTCGGCCACTACATTCGCTTTCCCCGGGTGATAAAGAATATCGCAATCATAATCCTTAATCAATTCCAACCACCTTCTTTGACGCATATTCAACTCCTTCTGTGTGAAGATATATTTTAGACTTTTATGGTCCGTGTATATCTCACATTTCTCCCCATACAAATAATGCCTCCATATATTTAACATAAAAACTACTGCTGCTAACTCTAAGTCGTGAGTAGGGTATCGTTTTTCATAATCCTTCAATTGTCGGGACGAATACACAATGACTTTGCCATATTGCATCAGCACACAGCCTAGTCCTCTATGCGACGCATCACTGTACACCACAAATCCTCCTGTATCATCTAGTAATGATAATATAGGCACCTCGCTTAATCTCCTTTTCATCTCTTGGAAACTCTCCTCACACTTGTCTATCCACACAAATTTCATAATCTTCCTTGTTAAATTGGTCAATGGGGTTGCTATCTTAGAAAAATCCTAGATAAATCTTTGATAGTACCTAGCTAACCCTAAGAAACTTCTCACCTCTGTCGGGGTTCTTGGTTGTTCCCAATTACTTACTTCTTTGACCTTTTTGGGGTCTACTGAGATTCCATTCTCATCCACTACGTGGCCTAAGAATTAAACCTTCTTCATCCAAAATTCACACTTTGAAAATTTTGCATACATCTTCTCCTTCTGTAGTGCCTCCAAAACAATCGTCAAATGGTCGGCGTGTTCTTCCTCTATCTTCGAGTAGATCAAGATGTCGTCGATGAAAACCACCACAAATTTATCCAAGTATGGCTTGAAAACTCAATTCATCAAGTCCATGAATGTTGCAAGAGCATTAGTCAAACCAAATGACATTACCAAAAACTCATAATGTCCATAACGGGTTCGAAACACAGTCTTTGGTATGTCCTCCTCCCATACTTTCAGTTGGTGATATCCTGTCCGTAGGTCAATCTTCGAGAAATATTTATCTCCCTTCAGTTGATCAAATAGGTCATCTATTCTCGATAGTGGATATTTGTTCTTGATTGTTACTCTGTTCAATTCTCGATAATCGATATAGAGCCTCATCAATCCATCCTTTTTCTTAACGAATAACATTGGTGCTCCCCAAGGAGACACACTCGGTCGAATGTAACCCTTATCCAATAACTCTCGAAGTTGTATCATCAATTCTTTCATTTCTATCGGCACCATACGATATGGAGTTTTCAAAATCGGTGTCGTCCCCGGTGCTAAGTCTATTACAAATTCAATTTCTCTGTCTAGCGGAAGACCTGGCAGATCGTCCGGAAACACATCTTGAAATTCATTCACTACGGATATATCTTTAATTTCTACTCCCTTTTTTCGAGTATCTACAATGTAAGTTAAATAACCTACACATCTTTTCCTTAACAATTTCTTAGCCTGCATCATCATAACACAACACGATTGCTTAAGCGATGAGCTACCATAAAACACTACCTTAGACTTGCTCGTAGTCTGAAGGTTCACACACTTGTTCTGACAGTCAATTACCGCCGCATGGTTATATAACCAATCCATTCCTAGTAGTACGTCAAATTCTCATAGTCTAATAGGAATCAAGTCTATGCTCAATTCATGCTCTCTAATGTTTGTGCGACAATTTTGATAAAAGTATTCCACATGGATTATTTCCTTATTTGCAACTTCTATGTTCAAATGATTTTCTAAACGTTCTCGGGGTTTACTAAGTTTACTAGCAAATTCTTCAGATATAAAAGAATAGGTGGCACCCGGATCAAATAATACATAAGCATTTATATCATTGATTGAGATTATACCTGACACCATGTCCTTCGTAGTTACTACGTCCTGGACGGTCATGTTAAAGGTTCGGGTGATCGATCGGTTGGGTTACGCAGGTCAACCAATCATTAACTTGCTTCCTCCTCCCTGGCCTCCACCAGCTCCACCACTTCTTTTATTTGGGCAATCTTATATTTGGTGCTCTGTTGATCCACAAGCAAAACATCCCCTGATCTTCTTTGGTTTTGGGCAATTTGGCAATATGTGTCCCTCTTGGCCGCAATTATAACACGTGCTCTTTTCTTTCCAACACTCCCCCTGATGACTTTTTCCACACTTGTTACAAGCTTCAGTCCTTTTCTTGAAGTTTCCCTAGTGACTCCCACCTTGATTATTATTTTTGTTGTTGTTGTTTTCCCATTTTCTCTTTCCGGAGTTACTCCCTCCGCTGTTGCTTCCTCCACGATGCTCACTACCAGTGTTCTTGTTTTTCTTCTCTTTATGATATAGACTTAAGGCATGTGAGATCCCGAATTTTATGAAATAAAAGTATTCAATTTTTCTATTTTGGTAAATGGTTTAATTAATAAAAGGTTAAAGTTAAGGGTGATATTTGAAAAATTTTCAAAGTAAGAAAGTTTTCATAAAATAATCAGTAGTAAAAGTATAGTAATACGCGTGGTTGCATAGTAGCACACGGTATTGATTATTGATGCTTACGTGAAAAGTCACTCAGTTATACTCAATTATTGTTATAGTAATTGCTGCATCATATCTCTCATATTATTGATTCAATTATTGTCACAGTATCATTTGCATAATATGATATATTATTAAATCAATAATTGAGACAAAAAAGTTATTCATATTATTAAATTGCAATATTTACAATGTCTAGAAGTTCTGTCAAGGAGAGGTTTGGTCACCTAATTGCGCGCCAATAGAGAGAAACCCTTATTGGAATGCCCTCTCCTTCCTGGGAACGACCTGGTTGTTAAATATTGCGAGTTATAATATTAATGATGAATGTTATTAAAAATTAAAGTTAAGTTCGGAGTTGAATTTGGAGACGTGGATGTGATATTTGAGTTCGGAACGATGAAATTAGTAGAAATAGACTATAAACACAAAATTTGTGGGGGTTGACTTTTTGGTCAAAAAAAGTCAATGGTTGACTTTTTTGGAAAAGTCAAACTTCAAAATTTCAAAAATGAAATTTTGGAGAAAATATTTCCATTGTGTTGGGATTGTTAGTGTTAGTGGAAATCGATATTTATTTCAATAATAATTGATGTCGGGAGGTTATATTGACCAATCGGGTAATTAATCGAATAAATGATCAATTAATTGTTATTAATTCACATGATTATAACTATTTGTTCACATGTGTGTACTATTGATTCATATTCATGTACTATTAGGGGAGGTGGTTCAAGATTGATAATACTTGAATGACTAAGTTAAAAATGGAGGTATAGATGGAGGTACTATACTGTAATTCGTATTTTCACATGATTATAACTATTAAGTCGCATGAATGAACTATTAATTCACATGATTTACAATTACGGGAGGTGGTGCAAGTTTGATAATACTTGCAGGACTAAATTAAAAATGAAAGAAAAGTTGAAGGTATTGTACTATAATATTTAGAACCCAAAAACGTGCAATTATCAAAACTATATTTTCCTATAAATAGAAGCTCATTCTTCCTTCATTTCTCACCAATTCACTAAATCAATAGAGCAATTATTATAGAGAGAAAGAAAAAGAGAAGTTTTCTATCTCTCTACTCCAGTATCCAGTTTCTTTCTAAGGTAAGGGATGTTATTATTATAGTAAGGGTTATTCTTTCGTATTCATGAAGAGAGCTATTGTTATTCCATTCCTTATTATTATGTTGGAATAACCTGTCTATGCGAAGTACTGCATGCATGGTAAAATTCTTCTATTATTCCATTCTTTATTATTCTGTTGGAATATCCTGTCTGTGCGGATTACGCATGACCTGATTCCATTCTTTATTATTCTGTTGGAATATCATGTCCGTGCGGATTACGCATGAACTAGTTCCATTATTTATTATTCTGTTGGAATAACCTATCTGTGCGGTCTATCGCATGCTTGGTGAATTCTATTGTTATTCCATTCTTTATTATTCTGTTGGAATATCCTGTCTGTGCGGATTACGCATGACCTAGTTCCATTCTTTATTATTCTGTGGGAATAACCTGTCTGTGCGATCTATCGCATACATGGTGAATTCTTCTGTTATTCCATTCTTTATTATTCTGTTGGAATAACCTGTGTATGTGGATTACCACATGCATGGTGAATGATTCTTTGTATTCATTCCTTATTAAATTATGGAAATGATCTATCTGCGTGGATTACCGCATGGCGGGCAAAAATCCATTTGCAGTTTCTTAATTTTTCTGACTCTCAAAAAGCCTTGAAAAATTTGAAATGATAATTTGTTGAGTTTTCTAGATTGTGTCTAAAAATGACGATTTTTAGATGTATAGATTAGGAGTTATGAATTTTATGGGAAAAGACTATGTTAAAAGTAAACCCTTATAATTCCTTGTGGTTAACTCCAAAATTGGTAAAATTTTTATTGGGAGTACATGTATATAACAGGAGTATACCCTGTAAATTTCAAAATTTTTGGACAAAAGTACAATTTATGATAAATGTCTTAATATTTGGTAGTTTTGGCCATATGAAAAATAGTAAATGAATTTTAAAAATTTTGAAAAAAATATATGTTCAATATGGGACTATATTCTGCTAAATCCCAGAAAAGAAATATTTTTGGAACTGATTTTGTATTTTTTATGAAAATGAACTAGTTATGAGTGTTAAGTTTGTAATATTCATGAACGCAATCAAATTGCACAAAATAAGCGGAAACGTGGAAAATCAGAGTTTTAAAATTTTACAAACCATATACTAGGATCATACCCTTGAAGATCGAGCTTCCTCAAGTATAAGTTCACCTCCAAATCTTTTCGTGTTCAACTTGAATCTACCGGGTTTGGTTCCTTCCTTTGATCAACGTTAGCCACCCAAGTGTTTGGCCTCTAGAGGTGATCCACAAAGGAAGAAGAAAAATTCAAGAAGATGGGTGTTTGGGTAAACCCTATTTTTTTCTATCTCTATAGAAAAAGGCGTACTCTCCCAACTAATGGAATTACGTATTCACGTGTTTTGTGAAATTGTCAACCACCTCACCCATAATAAGACTCCTCTTATTTATAGATGTAGGCAACCCTCCTTAACAATTAAGAAATTGAGTTTTATTTTAATTAATTAAATTCCTTTAATTAATTAGACTTCTAATCTTATTAGGAATAATTAATTAAAATTTTAATTAATTAGCCTCCTAATCTTATTAGGAATAAATGAGAGTACTTTTATTAATTAATTCTCAAACTCCTTTAGGAATTAAATAATAATAATAGTAATAATAATAATAATAATAATAATAATAATAATAATAATAATAATAATAATAATAAGACTCCTCTTATTAATTTATATTTAATATTTTCAAAATATTAAATAATAAATATTAAGCTATTTAATTTATTTTATCACCATAGATTAAATTAAATATATTTAACTTATTATTACGATTATGTCATTAACTTCTTAAATAATTATTCTTTCTTTTATGGTGTGAACCTTTAGGTTCTCCATATTAAACCGGTTGTGAATAAATCAATTAGAACAATTCTAATCTTATTTAACTAAATTAATTAAACTAATAATTTATTTAAATAAATAATATTCATTCTACGATAGGGATAAGCCTACCTAGCAATTAACAACTTTTCAGATAATATAGATTTTAACATTAATCATAAAAGAACCTTTGAGTAAATAGTTACCGTACAATTCAATTCTTCCACCATACAATGTCCCAATTAAATATAAGACATGAAATTACTGTCAAGTCTTATTTTATTTAATTATATGTATTTCGACTCTTAAATGTACAACTCCAAATAATGCAAATTAGAAACTCCTTTCTAATTTCATTCTGCCTTGGACAAGGACTACTGGGATATTATTTATCGAATCACATAAAACATTTCTCTTCTTTTACTAGAAGCGGTAGATTCTTTATTGATCATACATTATCTCCACGTACAACTTATTATACCCAAGCATACCCTTTGATATACCCTAAGGGTCTTAAGAATAAGTCAAAGTATAATTTATCATACACAAGATACTATGATGATCTCAAGTCCAAGGATCACTTGTACTACTATCACTACAGGAATTCCTATTGACAGACAAGTAAAACTCCATTAGGTATTCCTTAGCGAGCCACGTTCAGTGAACTTATTCTCTAATAAGCACCTACATACTTGTTTTAGTGTCTCCACACAAATGATCATGAGATCAATCATCTTTATCCAATGAGCAAGTAACGTATGTACCAATCTATCCGGATTCACTAATCCCCAATTAAGTAATCCAACAATTGGAAACTATTTTAGTTTTAAGCTCTCTAAGAATTTAGATCTCATTAGAATGATCATCATCATTATTCTAAAAGCATTGCTTAAAACTATGGGTTTATCACATATTAGAAAACAACATCATGTAGATAATTAAAAGACTCTAATAAATTAATACTTTTTATTAATAAATGAATAAGATTGTTACAAAGTATATGCTTTATCATCAAACATGATTGGCTTGTGTGCATACTACTTTCAATGAGTAAATGAATTAAATATGTTATGTGAAGTAACAAAATTGGAAAATAGAATTTTATGGCTTGAGAATCCTATATAGGGTATATACAGATTTTTGATGAGGGATTTGATCATTGGTGATGAAATCTTATAAGTATGGCATTTTTGAATGATTAAATGCATTATTTGGTAAAGTGTAAACAATTGAAATAAATTGTTTATATAAGTTTAAGAAGTTTTTACAATATTATTATAATATTAATAATATTAGATTATGAGTTTATTAAGTGATTGATAATATTTGGATAAATTTAAAGTCTTTAATATTTATCCTTGTTTTCGTTTAATTAATGCTTATATCATTGTCATCATCCTCATGCTTATATTATGATGAAAGTCATCTTTGGATTACGTGCAAAGATTGACTTGGTATAATTATGAACAGGGATTATTTGGTATAATCATAACCGTAATGTAACGAATGATGTGGTAAAAGTCCTCATTGGCCGGTAATGCATTGATGGACAGTTTTGGAATGACTATGACAAGGGATTATTCGGTATAGTCATGACCATTGATGAAAACACGAATATCCTTGGACCGTAGTGCATGGATAATTCGTGGTCGTAATACTAATGAATATCCTTGGCTGTAGTGCAGGGATGATTCAATGATGTGGATTAATTATTAAGTTGAGTCTCAGCGATAACATATTGATAATACACTTTTAATTCGTAGAAGATAGTAGATATCATGCTCTACTTGACTCTTCTATATAAAGTTGTATGTCTTTGGCTTGTAGAACAAAGATGAATTGTTGATGAATATCTTTGGCCTGTAGTGCAGAAATAAATTTATTAGTATGATTATGAACAAGAATTGTGATTTGGTATAACCATAATTTTTGATGTTTTAAGTAAAGATAGGCGATGAAAATTATCTTCGTCCTGGGTGCGAAGAGGAATTTAGAATCACAATTATGATTATGAGTTATTCATATAATTGTGGACAGTAATTGTTGATTGATATTACAGGGATAAAACATTATTGGTGGACTTTTAACATGGAGAAGATAACAGACCTGATGGTCTATTTGACTCTTTTAATGGATTGCTCGTTCAGCTACAACTATGGTTGAAAAGTTTTAACATCTACCATATGTTCTAAATCTCTGATTTATCACTGATGAAGGCTATTAATAATTTAATTATCTTTAGTCATGATATTCTTTACTGAGCTAGTTGTGCTCACCCTTTTGCTTCACAATTCCTTTAAGGTAATAAAGGTGTAGCTGGGTCGAGCGGGGTATTAAGAGGAATAGAACGGTGGTCTATAGCTGTTGAGGTTCTCCCTAAATAGTATGTAAATAATTTTATTGAGAACTTTAGATAAGTGTGTCATATTGTATACATCATTTGATATTTAATTTTGGTGAACTAAATAGGGTGAGGTGAACCCAACTTTGGAAGGGTGTTTTGCCACTATCATACAATATGTCTAATGACATACAACTTCGTGTTATCACAAGACAGGGTTGTGCACATCCATTTACTGAGTATATCTACGAGCACTACCTATATAATTTTGGAGTTTATTTGAAATATAATTCTCATTTGGAAACAACGGAGATAATTATATGTCAAGAGAAGACTCACCACTGGAAAGAATATGATATTAATCTCTTTGTTTTTCTTTGGGGACTATTGGGTCAACCAAGGATAATTCTGTGGACATATGATATATGTCATAACCTAGACGCATGGCCTCCCATGTACGAAGGTTTCCTTGAGTATTTTTCAAAGATTTTAATTTCTAAAATAATTATTGACTGTACCTTTATATAAAGTACCATTGTAAGGTGTTGTGGTCGAGGCATCATGAGAGTTACATATATTTGTATTAAAACTCACAGCTTATCTGTTGTCTTACTCTGCACAACAGTTCAACAGTTGTATAAATAAAGTTTATATTTGATTTCTGTAGTGTGATATCTGGCGACTCAGAATGGGTCGTGTGGACCTATTTTGGGGGCGTCACAAGGCCTCACTGCCACCTTTTGCAATGATTGACTTCTCTAACAATCAATCTAGAGGACTGATACCTTATTATACAGCCACGGCTTCAACCCTTACTCGATGCGTTTCGCCTTCCTTTCCTCATCCCCAACTTGGTGCTCCGCAAATCGCGCTAGTTCGTTAAACTTAGCTGTGTATTGCGCCGCCATCATATCTCTTTGTTTTAACTCTAGGAACTTCAATTCCATCCTATTCTTCATACTTTTTGGGAAATAGTTCTCGAAGAACAACGTCGTAAACCTTTCCCATATTATCGTCCCTTCTCCCGCTCTCTGCTGATTAGCTTCCCACCAATAGTTCGCTTCGCCCCTCATCATGTATGTGGCAAATTTTGTCTCCCGGTCTTCACCCATGCAAGCTATAGTAAAGGCCTTCTCGATCTCCTTGATCCAAGTTTGCGAACTATCAGCTCAGTAGTTCCCTCGAACTCTAGGGGTCCTATACTCTTAAAATCTTTGAAGGTTATTACTGGGTCAGCTTGGGGAATGGGTGGTACTGGTTCATTTCTTCCCCTCAGAGCTTCTCCCAATAAATCTATTAGTCTCTGTAACGGATCTACTGGTCCTCTCTCATCATTAACTGACTCTTCTGGGACAGTTATTCTATATCTGGGCGGCATTTTTTTGCATCATAAAATTTTCATTTTATCATCTAATTATATTACCTAGACATTTCTCAATTGAAAAGAACTAAAACTTTATAACACATTTATAAAAAAATATCATTTATATTCATATGCCAAATGGTTACAATACATGGTCTTCTCTAGCATACTGCTATAAATGATAACACATATCCCCTAACATCACAAAAGATGGGGACAACACCAACTTACTACCCCTCTAACATTTTTCAAAAGTTTGAGGTTTACTACTATTTCACACCTTACACAAAAGACTAATATTTAACAACAACAATTTAAACAACACATAAAAAAATGAAATACTACAACTACTAGATTTCTTCTTCTAAACTCAATCTAACATCCCACGCTCCACAGCGCTATGATATTCCTTCTGAGTAATAAGCACCACCATATCTCGGCTTATGGTATACAAGGTCTGTCATTGCTCAGCTGGGTAGTGATTTACCCCATCGATCAATCTCTTTATGGCCGTGTGAAGAGCATAGCCCATCTTATTCATCTTCCTTCTCTTGCACCGCACCTCATCCTCTAGATCACTCGCCCTATCATTGGCTTCCTCCCACTTCTCCTCAAAGTGAATCCTATCCATCACCTCCATTTTTAACTGAGTACGGAGAGCCTCCTTCTCCGTCCTCTCACTCAAAACCCTCTGCTCTATTTCTTCCAGCTTCCCTGTCAACTCAACGTTCCTAGCCACCGATCGGTGAAACAAATTCCCCATCTGGATCCTTGCCTCCTTACGATGAGCAATTTCAACCTCCATTTCCTGCATCGCTAATTTCCTCTGACGGTCCTCATCCCTCAACTTCTGGAACTCAGACTCCCTCTCCCTAGCCTCAGTCTCTAGCTCCTCCACTCTACACCCTAACTCTAAAATCTGCTCCTCATACTCCCCCAACATCCGATCCTCAAAAGTAGCCTCATTGGAGTCCTCCATAGGCTCAAGCTCCTCCTCCATAGGCTCCTCCTCCAGATTAAACTACTCAGGTAATGGCTCCATCTCCTCCTACTGATAGGGGCCACTACTGATATAGGCTCTGCTATCAAAGGTGTCTCAAATACCACGTGGATGTCACGCGACTCCTCCTCTATTACTTGGCTAGGTCCTCCCATGTCAGTCATCCTACAATCACCAACATAAGACAAACAAAAACAATGACTCCATCAGAATGTTAAATAAACATAAGTTCATTGTATAGAATGAAGTTACATCTCATCACACACTAAGTCTCTCAAGGAAAACTCTACATGAGTTTTATCTCCTTTCTAACTTCTAAGTTCTCCTGAGTTATAATCTAAGGATACTCGCTCCTAAGGTTTATAAATATAGATTTGATACCAACCTATGACGCCCCCAAATTTGGGCCGCAACTTGGTCACTCGAATTCGATTCATCACGTCCTCATGGTAATAAGATAATAACTAAAATTACACATTCACAGCGGAAGGTCTAATTTAGAATAATATACAATGTTTTATTATAATTATTCCCCCAAGTCTCGTAACCTAAACTACTTAATAGAATTACATAATAATATCGAATAAAGACTTATTACATAATCCTACTTAAGCTTAAACATGGTCTGAAGACAGTCTTAATACAACATAACAATTTTAACATAAAGGAACAAGCTAGCCGGTAGCCTTGCCCTTGCCCTTGTCTTTTCCAGAGACACTTCCCTGTTCCACCTTAACTGAAAAGTTTTAAATAAGCAAGAAGGAGCACAAATTTCCCAGCAAGTAATATACAAAAAAGGTGATGAGTATTAAATCCTGAGTTAGATATATCAAGGTATAGTCTCAGAGTCTTAGAACAATTTCATGAACAATGAGTATCAACAATTCTCGAATCAAATCTTTGGGGTATGAAATGATAATTCAATATAGATCAACAGATATGTATGAATTCAAAGGCTATCAACTTATCCAACTGGATAAAATAATTTATACTGAGCAATCACTAAAGACTATTAAACATCTACTAGAATTACTAATATTATACTGATAACCCAAAAGAATCAAGTACTATAGATGACCAGTCTACAATAGTCTATGTTATGCATAACACCATAGTATTAACATTCACGCGTGTGTTGGGGCTTCTAACAATATACACTTCCCTTACCATAAGGGTTGTTCAACTCAGTTTTCAAGATTTTCGCACCAGTCGACAGGTTTGGACAGTTTTCTAAACATGCATATAGTCTAGCCGAATCAAATGGCATAGACACTTTCACAATATTCAAGAACAATACCAAGTTCAACATGAATAATAGTTTTCACAAAAGTTTAATCATAGTAGCTCAATTGGACGAGTAAGATAACTTGCATTCAAGAGATAAGGTTTAGATACTTGCTTACGATATTCGTTGAATAAAGTAATGCAAGGGTTTAGGATACTTTCCTTAAGCGTAGTTTATCGATGTTAAGAAATCAACACTTTTGAATCCTATTTATAGTGTATTACAAGTATAGGATGCCCATTAGTTAAACATATTCGATAAACAATTCTGATATATAGTTCAAGTGCACACACATGACTCAATTATGAAATCTTATACGTATGTTATTACATAGCTCGGAACTATCGTTAGACTTCATCATAAAAAAACACCTTGTCAATTTAAGCTAAGATAGGTGTTAGCATGCAAGGCTACCTATGTCAGTGTATCATGGATAGAAATAAGCATAATAAAGTTATACTAGCATGCTAAATATTTCAGAAATCACAGAAGTCACTTTCCAAGTCTGAAGAAGGGCGCAACCGTGCCTGATTTGTACTAAGGAGACGCGCGGCTGCGCAGCTCCCAGTTCAAACATGGGCTAAGCAATCACTTGCTTGGCCTAGCTTGCCCATCCATACACACATAACATATATTAACATGTCAAGGGTCCTTTCATATCTCTCAAGTTCAATCTAGGTCCCTTCTTTCATAATATGGTTCTAAGTTGAACATCTCAACAAGTTAAGGCCATTCAAGGTTATGAAATCACTAAGTCTAACAAGCTTGATTCTTAAACGTATAAGGTAGTCATATAACTCATATTAGACATGCTTGTAAGGATTCATATCACCTATGTGTAATTAGCTTCATTTTGGTTTAAAAATATGCTTCGTTTATGCTTCACTTGAATTATGCTGCCTATGCATGGTATGTATATATTTATGATACATGAGTGAGTCTAAGAGTATCATCAAACATGTTCACTAATATCAGATTCCAACTCTCAAAGTAGTATGTTAATATTCACATTTAAAGTTCGTAGTTTCATTAGTAAAGCTTACGAATAAGTTCAACATGATCATGCTTCATTACGAAATCCATATATGTAGTTAGTATATCCGACATGCATTTCAAATCCATACTACCATGCTTGCAAGATCAGAATATCAAAACAAATGTAATAGTCAATGTCAATTTTGAAACTCTAAATTTCCTTGAATATTTAAACTAAAATAACTAATCATGGCTCACTATATACATAGCATCTTCACTCCATGTGTTCAGGTTGTTTACAAGCATATACTAACCAAAGTAGCATGCTCATCCTATTACTGAGTCATTAAAGCTGTATCTAAAAAAACACCGCGCGCGGCCGCGCGACATATAGCTATAGAAGTGGCGCGACCGCGCCACTTCGTTCATAAACAAAAATAAATGGCTCTATTTTAGTAGAGCCTTAGCATATGTATAGCCCATTCAAAAACCAGACCATCTATAACACTTCAGAGCATTTATACCAACTCAAGTAACACATAGACATGCTAATTCATACTACTCAACAAAGATTTCATGAGAATTGCAAGAATTTGACAAAACTCAAACTAAGAACAAAAATAGAAATTATACCTCCTTGAAGCTGTAATTGAATTCCCTCATCCCTCTGATAATACTCCCTAATAGCTCAGCAACTCACACTCTCTAATGCACTTCTCAGACAACTTTAAGCAACAGAAAGTGAGATGGAAAGGGTGCTATATATAGGGAATGGATTACCCAGTTCATGGCATTGCACCATGGTTTAATTCAAAGGAAAATGAGAAGAAATATTGGTTATGGAATGGTTAGCCAACTGCCCAACCCGTAGCCATCATCACCATAGATTTGTAGCAGCTCAAGTTCACAAAAGGAAAGGTATAGGCTACTATTTATGTACTGTGAAGGTCACTGATTTTGGGACACTGGTTTTAAATCCCATCAACGTGATTATAATGTTTAGTTTATTTCTTTTAATTCCAAAAATGTAATTTTAATGTGTTAATGTTACTACATAATGGAAAGTTAGGGATTATTTATGTACTAACATCAAATAATCCATGTACATTAATCAAAACTAATTAATATGTATAGCAGGTATGGACTCCATTTTAATTGACCATTATCGATTCAATATCTTTTTCTTTTAATTTTATTATTCTAGTTAAACCCACTTATTGGAATAATTTGTAATTTTTTGACATAATACATCTCTAATGTTTCCATACATACTTATTGTCACATATGCAATTATTTATGTAACTTATTATTCTTTTCATTTTACTATATAGTTTCTATATATAATATAGTTACCAAAAGGTGTCACACTACACATTCTTTTTAAGGCAAGAACTATATAATATCGCATGTCTTACACACATCAATTAAATGAATAATACAAATTCTAATTATGTAAATTACTTTGCTCTTCAATTAATTAATAATATAACATTAATTAATTCCTCACTCCTTAATTTAATCATCTCTCAATTAAATCAATTCCCTAAATCTCTGTTCTCATGCCACATAAGGCATTTTCACAATTCTTATCACAACCCACATTCTTATAAATTCAATTTAATTTAGCTAAATTATTCATTTCACAATACCACAATATTTATATTCAATTAAATATTCTTTCTCTTATTTTATCAAAATAATATTTATTCATGGAATTCTCGGTTCTTACAACAACGATCGTAATGTTTGCAAATTAGCAGCAGATTATGATAAAGCACCTACAGAGGATAGACGACAAGGATTGTATACAGTCAGTCTCACCGTTAAATATGATCAAGAGATCACAAGGCTGAAAGCTAAGGAATCTAAGTATGAATAATCAAAAGAGACAGGTGAACCAAAAGGGCAAAAGTAGTCAGCAAATTCATTATTTCCTAAAGCAAGGCAAGACAAGCATGATTATTAAGACAGACTACAAGAGCTAAGTGCAAGATGGTACAACATTTTCAAACTGCAAGAACACTCTCAAAATCGTAGAGTTGTTAAAGTCAAGTTGCCACACGATTTCCATAGACAAACTACAACCAAGTACATGAACGTTAGCATCAAAATTATGGAGTTCATTCATCTGATTATTGAGACTCAACAATGTCATATAATGAAGACTAATATACGAACATTGTAAATTGAAGATCCCGATATACCCACCAACATCCTTGGTCTAAATTGGAGAAAAAAAAAGGAAAATGAAAGGTGACTTCCAACTGGCCTGTAGAAAGTGACCTTTCAGAGGTGTTAGGTGAGAAAGCAGTATGTTATGTCAGGTTAGTCAAAAAAGAAACTGTCACATCAACCCAGTATACCTACGTCAAAGATCTTAGAATATTTAAAACTTTTTAAAAAGCTCTCAACGGCTATATTCCAATGAAAAGATAATGGGTGAACATATAAATAGCTAAAGCTTCAAAATGAAAAATAGAAGTTGACTCGAGATGAAGTGAGTCATATAGAGCTTAACAGAAAAAAAGTCTCAGTGAGAGTGAGCCTACCACAGAATGAGTGAAGAACATCTAATTAGAGTCTTACGCTGCTAAAAGCTTCACTCAATATAAAGGAGTATGCTAACATAGTGGCATCCATGCTAAGAGTTGGAAGGCCAAGAAGAAAAGAACTAGAGTGGCAGATCAGAAAGAAGACTTTAAGATCCACTCTACATTTTACCATAAATACTCTAAACTAAAGGGAAGAACATGCATAGCCGAATCTGTGCACAAGACAACTAGTGTTTAAACGATGCAAAGTACCAGAAGAAGTCTAACTGATATGTAAGACTTAGTAGTACCTCAGTGGTGATAGTGTACTATGTTGAATATCTAATGAAGTCAAGCATCAACAACACAGAATAACAACACCAAGGAGATGAATCAGACTGTTAAGTACACAAAGATGTCAAACTAAATGCACATCTTAGCAGTCCATTAGTTTTGATATAGTATCAATGTTGAATGCCAAATGATCACAAGGAGCTGCTAAGTACCCGAAGATGAATAAGCTAAATGTCATCTTAGCAGCTCAACAATAACAACAAACAACCATTTAAACATCCAGGGCTTGAGAGGTCCTTACTTTGTGACTAAACCAAAGTCAAGTCTGCTGGACTTACAGAGTACCGGAGGAGAGATTCTAAGTCTACTGGGCTTAGTCTATAGTTTCCAAGGATGCTGATCTTGAAGAGTTTTAAGTGAATTAAAGTTCCAAAGCTGCTGGTCTTGAAGGAATATTAGTGATTTGAAGTTGATCAAATCCTTAGTGGAATCCTTACTTGTTGAATTAGAATAGTGGAGTAGGGGAATTTAGTCTCTGAACCACTTAAAACCCTTGATGTCATTTACTTTATGTCATTTATATTCTATACTATAACTGCCATATATGCTTACAACTAATCTAATATTATAACTGTGTTTAATGATATATCCTTAAAGGGGATCTTAACCTATTTCGTTTTGTATGAATTGATTTTACTATTCATTATCTGTTAATCACTTAGCATATAAAAAGAAAAGGAAAAGTTTTTTTTTAAAAAAAAGGATCTATTCAACCCCCTTTCTAGATCTCTTGTGTGCCCCCGGGAACTAACAAAATACACTTAATTTATTATTATTAAGTCAATCACTTCTAAAATCATATTTCTCCCTTTTTGTGGTGTGACCCTCTAGGTTAAATATTAAGCCAGTAGTAGAATAAATAAATTAGAACTATTCTAATATTATTTATAATGAATTAAACTCCTTTAATTCAAATATAAATAAATAATATTTATTCTACATCATGAGTGACACCTTATAAATAATGTATCATGACTATCCAGATAATATGAATTCAACGTTAATCACAAATGTGACGCCTCGAAAATAGGTATACATCACCCATCTTAAGTTTTCAAATACATGGTACAAAATTCAAATACAACTTAATTATACAACAGTCGTGTAAAATACGACAAAATATAATCTAAGAGTTTTAATAAGAATATTGTCATCTAGACAATATCCACACTCAATGGAGTCCTCATTATATTTATTGTCACACTATTTAACAGAATGGTGAGGACTACTAATGCCATCATTTGGACCGTCACTCCATTCCCTGACTAGTCCCGACTACGTTCTCGTTTCCTGAAGAGAGCAGTGAAATAAAGGGTGAGCTCAACTAGCCCAGTAAGAAATATTATGACTAAGATAATGCAGAATAAATTATTATTAGTCTTCAACAATGTTAAACTGATAAAATACAATAGACATCAAGTTTAACTGCAGCGGAATAAGTAATCCATTAGAAGAGTCAAGTAGAGCATGATATCTACTATCTTCCATGATTTAAAATGTTTTAATTAATTTTTATCACTGAGACTCAACTTAATAAATAAACCACATCATCGAGTCATCCCTGCACTACGGGCCAAGGATATTCATTTAATCATCAATGGTCATGACTATACCGAATAATCCTTGGTCATAATCATACCAAAACTTGTCCATCAATGCACTACAGGCTACTAAGGACTTTTACCATATCATTTATAACATTACAGGTCATGATTATACCGAATAATCCCTGGTCATAATCATACCAAGTCCATCTATGCACGTAAGCCAAAGATGACTTTCATCACAATATAAGCATGATGATGATGACAATGACATAATAATTCAATAAAACAAGTTCAAGAATAAATTTTAAAGATTTATAAGTTAATTTATCTTGAAATCAATTACGTCCAAATTTTCAACATGATACTGCTTTATGGAGTAAAATTTAAGAATGCTCAAAAGAATATTTCAATGAAAAGATACTGGATGAAGCGCAAATATCCAGGATATTCTACTAATTTCATGGAGTATAGAAGCCAAAACTTTAACCAAGTGAGTATCATAGAATATATGAAAATGCAAATGGATTTTCACCCACCATGCGGTAATCCACGTAGACAGATCATTTCCACAATTTAATAAGGAATGAATACGAAGGATCATTCATCATGCATGTGATAATCTATATAGACAAGTTATTCCAACAGAATAATAAAGAATGGAACAAGGTCATGCATAATCCGCACAGACAGTATATTCCAACAGAATAATAAATAATGGAATAATAGAAGAATTCACCATGCACGCGATAGACCGCACAGGCAGGTTATTCCAACAGAATAATAAAGAATGGAACCAGGTCTAGTGTAATCCGCATAGACATGATATTCCAACAGAATAATAAAGAATGGAATAACAAAGAATTCATCATGCATGCTATAGACCGCACAAACAGGTTATTCCAACAGAATAATAAAGAATGGAACTAGGTCTAGCGTAATCCGCACAGACAGGATATTCCAATAGAATAATAAAGAATGGAATAAAAAAAAATTAACCATGTATGCGGTACTTCGCAAAGACAGGTTATTCCAATATAATAATAAAGAATGGAATAACAGAAGCTCTCTTCATGAATACGAAAGAAATAATACCCCTTACCTTAGAAAGAAACTGAATACTGGAGTAGGGAGGTAGCAGACTTCTATTCTTCTTTCTCTCTATAATAATTGCCTTATAGCTTTAGTGAATTGGTGAGAAATAAAGGAAGAATGGGCTTCTATTTATAGGAAAATATAGTTTTGATAATTGCACGTTTTGGAACTCGAAATATTACAGTACAATACCTTCAACTTTTTTTTTATTTTTAATTTAGTCCTGCAAGTATTATCAAACTTGCACCACCTCCCCTAATAGTAAATAATGTGAATCAATAGTTCAATCATGTGAATCAATAGTTATAATCATGTGAAAATATGAATTACAGTATAATACCTCCATCTATACCTCAATTTTTAACTTAGTCATGCAAGTATTATCAATCTTTCACCAACTCCCCTAATAGTACATGAATGTGATTCAATAGTACACATATGTGAACAAATAGTTATATAAACATGTGAATTAGTAGAAATTAATTGCTCATTTATCCATTTAATTACTCAACTGGTTAGTATAACTTCCAGACATCAATTAATATCAAAATAAATGTCGATTTCCACTAACACTAATAATTCCAACACAATAGAACTATCAAATTCATCTTTAATCAACACGAACTTATTCATCATTAATATTATAACTCACAATATTTAACAACCAGGTCATTCTCAAGAAAGAGGGGGGCTTTCCCATAAGGATTTCTCCTTATTGGCGCGCAATTAGATGACCAAACCTCTCCTTGACAGAACTTCTAGACATTGTAAATATTGCAATTTAATAATATGAATAACTTTGTCGTCTCAATTATTGATTTAATAATATATCATATAATGCAGATGATACAGTAACAATACTCGAATCAATAATATGAGAGATATGATGCAGCAATTACTGTAGTAATAAATGAGTATAACTGAGTGACTTCTCACGCAAGCATCAATAATCAATACCGTGTGCTACTATGCAACCACATGTATTACTGTACTTTTACTACCGGGTAGTTCAACAGTTTAACAGTAAAACTTCCGCCGTTATTTTTATAAAAAGATAATTATGTCATTTTCTAACTACGACAATACTTCCGTTGTGGAGTCCACCAATGATTGTGTCGTCATACGAATATTCCCTGTTAAAACGAATATTCCTCGACTAATCGAATATTATATAACCACTTGCTTACTTTGCAAAATTTGTAAATATTACCCACAATTATAACATTATATCAAATTCACACCATAATATTCAAAAATATATTTTCAGAAAATTATTCTTTATTCATAAAAGTTGGGGTCTTACAACCTCCCCTTCTTATAAAATTTCATCCTCGAAATTAGGGTGCGTACCTGGTATGTCGAAGAGGTGAGGATACCTTGATTTCATCTTAGATTCTAACTCTCGGGTCATTTCTTCCACATCGTGGCTTCTCCAAAAAACTTGGACTTGAGGTATAACTTTAGAGCGTAGAATATGATCCTTCTTATTCAAGATTTTAACAGGTAACTCTTCATACGTTAAATCTGGTTTGGGTCTTTCACATATTTACGTAACATAGATATGTGAAAAACGTTATGAACACGAGACATACTTGGCGGTAAGGCGAGTCTATAGGCCACAGTACCTACTCAATCGAGGATTAAAAATGGGCCAATGAATCAAGGATTGAGCTTTCCTTTCTTTCCAAATATTGTAACTCCTTTCCATGGAGCAACACGTAACAACACATGATCTACAATATTGAATTCCATGTCTTTTCGATGAAGATCAGCATAACTCTTTTGTCGATCTTGTGAGGTTTTTATACGTTGTCGGATCGTTTGAATCTTTTCTGTAGTCATATGTACCAAATCCGGTCCCAATAACGTTGCTTCACCCACCTCATCCTAGCATACTGGAGAACGACACTTTCTTCCATACAACGCCTGAAATGGAGCCATGCCAATACTTGTTTGATAACTATTGTTGTAGGAAAACTCCACCAATGGTAAGAACATGTCCCAACATCCCTTGATGTCAAGGAAACAGAGTCTTAATAAATCTTCAAGAGATTGAATAGTCCTTTCTGACTGCCCATTCGTTTGAGGATGATATGCCGAACTAAATCATAAATATGTGCCCATAGCTTTTTGCAAACTAACCCAAAATCTTGAAGTGAATCTTGGGTCTCGATCAGAAACTATGGATACTGGCATACCATGCAATCTTACAATCTCGTTTATATACATACTAGCAAGATGCTCAAGTGTATAAGTTTCTTGTATTGGTAAGAAATGAGCAGACTTGGGCAATCTATCAACAATGAACCAAATCGCATCTATGCCTTGAGAATCCTTGGGAAGACCGGTAACGAAATCTATGGTAATGTGCTCCCACTTCTATTCTAAAATTTCAAGTGGTTGCAATGGACCTTTTGGCACTTGATGCTCCGCCTTGACTCATTGACAAGTTAGACACCTTGAGATAAACCCCGTTATCTCTCTCTTCATATTGCTTCACCAAAATGTATGTCAAAGATCACGATACATTTTGGTACTCCCGGAATGGGTTACAAATGGTGTGTTGTGCGCCTCCATCATGATTATATACTTCAAGTCGAAATAGTTAGGAACACAAAGTCTGAAGTTGACTCGAAGTATTCCTTCTTCATCGATTCTTACTTCCGGAATAGTACCTTCTTGCACTTTCTTCTTCATACTCATCAGCTCCAGGTCTGCAGTTTGAGCAGCTTTAACTTTACCGATTAAAGTCGATTTCACTCGTATATTTGCCATCATCACATGGGTCCCTGGAGTCTTTAATTCTATTTCCATCCTTTCCAAGTCATACAAAATGGGTCTTTGCGTTGACAATATTACACTCGTGCCCGCATATGATCTTCTACTCAATGCGTCAGCTACTACGTTCGCTTTTCCAGGATGGTATTGAATAGTATGATCATAATCTTTCAACAACTCAAGCCATCGTCATTGCCGCATGTTGAGTTCCTTTTGAGTGAAGAAATATTTGAGGCTTTTATGATCCGTATATATCTCCACCTTCTCTCCATACAGGTAATGCCTCCAAATCTTAAGCGCAAAAACGACTGCTGCCAACTCTAGATCATGAGTAGAATAATTCTTCTCATATTCTTTGAGTTGTCGAGAGGCATATGCTATAACTTTCCCATGTTGTATGAGAACACATCCTAACCCTTTGCCTGAAGCATCACTGTAGCTGACAAATCCCTCTGAGCCAGATGGTATTGTCAGAACAGGTGCTGAAATGAGTCTCTTCTTGAGTTCTTGAAAACTTTTTTTCACATTCCTCGCTCTAACCGAACTTTGTATCTTTTTGAGTCAGCTGAGTTAATGGAGTAGTGATTTGAGAAAACCCTTCTACGAATCTCCGATAATAACCAACTAAGTCGAGAAAGCTACATACTTTGGTCATTGACTTAGGTTGCTCCCAGCTTTGAATTGCTTCAATCTTTGCCGGGTCAATAGATATTCTATGATTTGATATCACATGCCCAAGGAATGCAACTTCCTCAAGCCAGAACTCGCATTTCTTCAACTTGGCATAAATATTGTTTTTATGAAACTTTTAAAGTGTTAGCCTCAAGTGTTGCTCATGGTCTTCACGGGTTTTGGAGTATATGAGGATGTCATCAATAAAGACGACCACAAAGTGATCCAAATATTACTTGAGTACTCGGTTCATCATGTTCATGAAGGCAGCAGGAGCATTAGTCAATAAAAAAGACATGACTAGGAATTCCTAATGCTCGTACCGAGTTCTGAAAGCAGTCTTTGGAATGTCATCAGTTTTAATCTTCAACTGATGATATTCAGATTCAAGATCAATCTTTGAAAAGAATTTGGCTCCTTGCAACTGATTAAACAGGTCATCAATGTGAGGCAACGAGTACCTATTTTGATGGTGACATGATTCAACTCCCGATAATCAATACAAAGTCGCATACTTCCATCTTTCTTTTTTACAAATAGAACAGGAGCACCCCAAGGAGACGTACAAGGACGAATTAAACCGATGTCTAACAATTCCTATAGTTGGGTTTTTAACTCCTGAAGTTCAATAGGAGCCATTCGATAAGGGGCTTTGGAAATGGGTTTTGTACCGGATTCAAGGTCGATACAAAATTCAATTTCACGCTTTGGGGGTAGGCCAGGAAGTTCATCAGGGAATACGTCAGGAAATTTATTAACAATAGAAATGTCATTCAAATCTGACGTATCTTTATTTAAATCTGTGACATGGGCTAAGAAAGCTTGATATCCGTTTTTCAATAAACGAATAACTTTATGAGTTGATATGATAGTGATTGATTTTAGTGGTTTGGTTGCATGAATTCGCATAATAGGTTGGTTAGGAATATGAAAGCTAACAACCTTACGAAAATAATCGATGTTAGCATGATGAGTAGTTAACCAATCAACCCCTAAAATCATATCAAATGCAAGTATTTTCAAAGAAATAAGATCGACAGGTAACGTGCGGTTACCGATTTGAATCAAACAAGACTTATAAACCGTGGATGTAATGAAGGTTTCTCCTAACGGAGTTTCAACAGATAAGTCAAAGTCTAATTTCTCTGGAGTCAAATTTAAACGTTGAGCGCAAGTAGGAGAAATAAAGGAATGGGTAGAACCGGTATCAAATAAAGTATAAACTTTGCTAGAGTTTATGATTAGATCACCTCATTCGGATTCCTCACTTTTTGGGAGGTTACAACAAACGATCTCCCTTGAACTACCGATTTTGTCTTGTCTGGGATACCCTTTGATGCCTCCATCCCAGCTGGACTTGATTTTGGTGCACAACAAAATCGGGCTAGGTGACCTTCTTTTCCACAATTATAACACACTTTGGACTGCATCGTGCAGTTTGGACTTATATGTCCTTCCCCTCCACATTTGTAACATATGATCGGTGGTCGTTCTCCTTCTTTAACAACAGGTGCTAGAGCTGACGTCTTTCCATCCTTGTTGAATCTCCTCTTCTTGAAATGTCCACTCTTATTATCATGGCCATGATTACCAGCGAAGTGATTATCATTTCTGGCATGTTGATTCCCTCCACGTTTATTGTCACCGCTTCAATGACTGCTACTACTGGTATTATCGACTTGTCGGTTGCTCTCTCTTGGTTGGGTTGACTCATTATCACGCTCCAATAACTGAGCCCTATTCATAACATCTGAATGCAAACATAGTTTGTGAGAAATTAGGTATTGACGTATTTTGGGTTTCAAGCCTCTTAGAAACATCTGCGTCATTCTCTCATCATTATCAACCTAGTGGGACGTAAACCGAGATAACTTGGCAAACTTAGCTTCGTACTATGCCATGGTCATATTATTTTGCTCAAGCTTGATGAACTCTACCTCCTTCATGTGGAGAATACTTTCAGGAAAGTACTTGTTGTGACGCCCCCAAATCTAGGTATCTTCCAACCCAACAGATGGTGCTACACGGTACTACCATTCATTCATTCATTCCATGAAATAGTCACAAAAGGACCAATATAACTTTTATATATTCAAAATAATATTACATTTCCCAGGTTCTTTGTAACCCATTCGTTTGTTCTTGTCATAATATTCAATATATTACGATCATTGAACTATTCTATTACATACTAAGCTAAGGGTTCGTTTTCGCCTTGCTCCTATCTTTGCCCAAGCATTCAGTCCGCTCGATCTTGGCTGTGTTTCTATGGTTCAAGCAAGAGTGAGCATAACTAGCTCAGCAAGTACTACAAATCTAATAAACAACATGCTTGAAACATAGAACTCATTTATCATCTGTAACTGAACAATAGTTACGAAGTACTATCGATAAATCAAAATAGCACTTCTTTTCCTTCAAAACATTTTACAACAACCATACTCAGTGGAATATCAATTATGGCTCAAGACTATGAACATTCATAAATTCTTTTGAAAAGGACAACCCGGCACTAAGTCTATAAGTCCAGCATATCTTATGAGCACGTCTGAGTGATCAACTCATAGTACTCTATGTTGATCAACACTACATTCATTAAATGTGTATACGTTTAAGTTGTGGCAACCTCACGTTCCTGTCATTAAACGACAAAAAAACATTTTAACATACTTGGTCTTCGATTGAAAACAATACCAATATAACTCGGTAAATATAAATCATGCTTGACAGAATCATAATATAAGTCTAGCCGAAAGAATTGGCTTAAGAATTCATGCGAAAGAATACATGAATTGCAAAACTTGTTCAGACTGAACTGAAACAAGGGTTAGAATACTTGTCTTTAGCGTCTTCTTACTGATTAATACTTGTACACTTTAAGTTTCTACGTTTCTACAATACATGATCATATATCGTACCATATTAGGTCATACATAATCAAGTATGTATACTATTATATCTTACCCTTCATCTCAATGTAAATCCTGACTTAGATCTACTATTATGGGTTTCCGGCTTTCATTACAACATTCATAATTCATTCATCTTTGCTTGATTATTAAGTCTTAATCATCATTCATTAGTGTCTTACAATGTCTTAACAACGTTATGCATATACCTTAATTCATTACTATCAAGACACCTTTTATTCTATACTTGAAGACATTCTTTTCTAGCAATTTCTTGTGACTGGCGCCACGGCGCCACCTATAGCTCTTTATCTCACACCGCGGCACGAGTTAGCAGTAGGTCTCGACACTATTACGGCGCTACAGTGCCACCTTTTGGCCTTTGGTTGGCGCCGCGGCGTAAACTCTGTGCCTTAGAAAAATTTTGTAGATTTTGAATTTTGTGAACTTCCCGGATGCATAACTTCTTTGTTATAGGTCCGAATTGGCTCGTTCAAAAGCCTACGGTTCACAAATTATGTACTCTATGCATTCATGCAAGAATTTTATCTATTTGACTTCGTTTACTAAAATTTGACCTATTAGTTCATTTTTAACAAAAACGATAAATGTCCGTGGACGTTCAATGCTCGTTTCTTCGTTCTAAGTTGGAATCTGGTCATTTTCGAGTTCCCAACTCTATAATGCCAAATACGACTTCTCTCCATCGAAAAAGCAATGTTTCTGACTTCAAACTCGAAATACGACTTCTATTCGTCTAATCGTGTGAATTCTGGTAAAACTACATTCTTAATGAATCTAAATGGATTTTAATCAACATAAGATCATTACAAGTTACTTATTAAACCAACATATAAACAAAGTTGTTTTTGACTTATTCTCATAAGTCATTGACTTATTCAACTTATGAACTATAAATCTTCATGCTCATGACTTATTAATAACTTAAGTCCACTAATCAATGTTCTTATGCTATATTCAACATATTAATCATCATATGACAACATATGATAAGTTCTTTATGGTTCTAGCAACTTATTAATGTTCAAGTTGTTTATCCAAATTATTCGTCTTAAGTTCATTCCTTATTAACCTATTACATGATCTTAGCATACATGTTCATTAATAACACTTCCCTTATCATCCTATTATAATAGAGATGAAAGAACATTGGATACAAGATCATTACCTTTGAAGTCTAACTTTTTCTTCTTGGAAAATCTAACTTTGATTTAAAAGTGCTTATTTGCTCTACCAAATAAGTAGCTTATATTTGAGAGGTGTTGGATGAAATTAAAACACCCCAGAAATGAGCTTGGTATTTATAGGCCAACAAAGTTTAGGGCAAAATGGACTTAAAACCATCCCACCTCCTCATTTCCACCTCCTCGTCCTCCACTTCCTTACTATTCATAACCTAGCCATTAAGTAACTTGCTAGCCACAATACTTGCTCATCACATCACTTGGTCACCACACATAAACCTTGCCCATCAAGCTTACCCATTCCCTACTTGGTTTGACCCATGGATCAAGGCTTTTCATTAGGCTTTGATAATTAATCTAACTACTTTCTTAATAGGCTTGTGCTACATAGTTTGGACTAATGATATATCAAACACTTGGGCTTGATTGTCACATTATATTGGACTTCTATATTAGGCTATTAATCCTACAAGTCCATTACCTTAAATTACATAACTTAACATTTATACCCCACGTATAATCTTCATATACTAACTCGTATATTAATTCGTAATATACGTTATTTCATTCTTCATACATAATAGTACAATACGTCGTATTATACTTACATCCATTACTTCATATAATGTATACACATTATATGATCACAACTTTATTTCCTTAATGCTTAATAATCCTAACGTTCCCAAATTAGGTCCACATGTGAAATATTACGTTTTCCATACTAAGATTATTATTACATAATCAATATCGTCTTGATATTATAACGTTACGTATTTCTCAGAAATTCAAAAATAATTCCCGAGCATAAATCGATGAATAGTTTTTTTCAGAAAATTTCTCAAAAAGCTTTTATTTTCGTCTTAGAAATTCAAACACCTTAATTCATTCATGTAGTTAAAATACTACGATATTCCGATGTTTCTAGGTTATAGAACGAAATTCATCTTCTCAACACGTAATAATAATAAATAATATTATTTTATTCATTATTAAAAGTAATTACAAAATGTTCGATTTTTCGGGGCGTTACACTCTCTCCCCCTTATAAGGATTCTGTCCCCACAGATAAATGAGGGTAATTCTTTTTCATTGTATCTTCTAACTCCCACGCTGCTTCTTCTGTATCGTAGTTCTTCCATATCACCTTTACTGAAGGTATGACTTTGTTCCGCAGAACTTGTTCTTTTCTATCGACAATTTGAATCGGCATTTCCTCGTATGTTAAGTCCTTCTTAACATGAATAGGTTCATATTCTATCATGTGCTTATAATCTGGCTTATAAGGACGTAATAGGGATACGTGAAATACATTATGTATTCGTTCTAGGTCTGGAGGTAATGCTATCATATAGGCTACCTCACCCACCCGTTTTAAAACCTCAAAAGGTCCTATGAACCTTGGACTTAACTTTCCCTTCTTCCCAAAATGTATCTTTCCTTTTCAGGGAGATACTTTTTGGAATATGTACGAACCTACTTCAAACTCTCCATTCTCTCTATGCAGATCTGTAAACTTCTTTTGCATGTTATGAGCTGCTAGAAGACGCATCTGAATCTTCTTGACAATATCCGCTGGCTGATGCACCAATTCTGGTCCCAACATTCGGCGTTCTCCTACCTCATCCCAATATAATGGTGTTCTGCATTTCCTCCCATACAAAGCTTTATAAGGCGGTATACCTATGCTTGCATGATAACTATTGTCATACGCAAACTCCACTAATGGTAGATGATCGTCCCAACTACCCTTGAGATCCATGACGTAAGATCTTAACATATCATCTAACGTCTGAATTGTCCTCTCGCTCTGTCCATCCGTCTGTGGATGATACGCCGTACTTAGCTTCAGCTGCGTTCCCAACTGCTCTTGTAGACTTTTCCAAAAGTTCGACGTGAATCGTGGATCATGATCTGACACAATCGATACTGGTACACCATGTCTGGAGATTATTTCCTTAATAGAGAGTCTAGATAACTGATCTAAGTTATACTTAACTCTAATTAGCAAAAAGTGAGCCGACTTTGTCAATCGGTCTACTATTACCCAAATTGCATCATACCCCTTTGTTGTAGTTGGAAGTCCTACCACAAAATCCATAGTGATATCTTCCCACTTCCACTCCGGAATTTCCAATGACTGTAATAAGCCACTTGGTCGTTAATGTTCGGCCTTAACTTTCTGACAAATTAAGCACCTACTTACATACTCTGCTATCTCCTTCTTCATGTTTGGCCACCAAAAACTCTGTCGAAGGTCTTGATATATCTTGGTGCTACTAGTATGAATCGAAAACCTCAAACTATAAGCCTCTTGCAATATCTGCTCCTTTAATTCCGTCTCATTCAGAACCAAAATTCTTCCTTCAAATCTTAATAATCCCTCATTATCAAAACTGTACTTACTATCTTTTTCATTAGTCAGCCGCTCCTTTATACGGTCACACTCATCAGCTTGGAGTTGCACCTTCTTAACCCTCTCTACGATGGTCGGTTGCATCTCTGTTGCAAACTGCATTTGTCCTCCTTCAATTGGCAGCTTCACTTCCAACTCCATCCTAGTCATCTCTGTTATTAACTCAGTTTGAGCCGTTAACAAAGACAACTTTTCTCGACCCTTCCTACTTAAGGCGTCGAAAACTACATTGGTTTTCCCAGGGTGATACAGGATTTCACAGTCGTAATCCTTTATCAACTCCAGCCATCTCCTCTGCCTCATATTCAACTCTTTCTGTGTGAAGATATATTTTAGACTCTTGTGGTCCGTATATATCTCACATTTTTCTCCATAAAGATAATGTCTCCATATCTTTAGAGCAAAAACTACTGCGGCCAATTCCAGATCACGAGTAGGGTAAACTTTTTCATAATCCTTCAACTGCCTAGATGCATACGCAATGACCTTGCCATGCTGCATGAACACGCAACCAAGTCCTCTATGCGAAGCATCACTATAAACTACAAAGTTTCATGTGTCATCGGATAATGATAACATAGGTGCCTCACTTAACCTCTTCTTCAGTTCTTGAAAACTGTCCTCACACTTGTCAGTCCAAGCGTATTTCACCGTCTTCCTCGTCAAGTTAGTCAGCGGAGTAGCTATCTTTAAAAAATCCTGGATGAATCTCTCATAGTAGCCCGCTAACCCTAGGAAACTCCGCACCTCAATCGGCGTTATCTATTGTTCCCAATTCATCACGGCTTCTACCTTTGCTAGATCCACTGAAATTCCCTCATGGTCAATGACATGACCTAAAAACTACACCTTTTCCAACCAAAATTCACACTTAGTGAATTTTGCATACAACTTCTCCGTTCTTAGTGTCTCTAACACTAATCTTAGGTGTTCAGTATGATCTTCTGGCGTCTTAGAATAGACTAGAATATCATCTATAAACACCACGATGAACTTGTCCAAATATTGTTTGAACACTCTATTCATCATATCCATAAATGCAGCTGGTTCATTTGTCAACACAAACGACATCACCAGGAACTCATAATGACCATAACCAGTCCAAAATGCTGTCTTTGGCACATCCTCCTTCCTAACCTTCAACTGATGATACCCCGTCCTTAAATCTATTTTAGAAAAATACTTAGCCCCTTTCAACTGATCAAAGAGATCATCGATCTTGGGCAATGGGTATTTATTCTTTATCGTTAACTTTTTCAACTCTCGTTAGTCGATACATAGTCTTAACGATCCATCCTTCTTCTTGACAAATAGTACCGGTGCTCCCCATGGCGAAACACTCGGTTCAATGTACTTCTGGTCCAACAGTTCTTGCAATGGCACCATCAACTCCTTCATCTCTACTGGCGCTATACGATACGGTGCCCTGGAAACTGGTGTCGTTCCTGGCACAATGTCTATAACAAACTCTGTCTCCCTATCCAATGGAAGACCCGGTAATTTGCTCGAAAATACATCGACGAATTCCCTCACTATAGGTATTTGTTCCATGGTTGCTACCACTCTCGGGGTCTCAAGAACATGACACAAATAGCCTACGCATGCCTTCCCTAACAATTTCTTAGTTTGTGTCATGGTTAGACAACACGAACGTCCCGGTGATCTATTCCCGTAAAATACTACCCGAGGTTGTTCTAACGTCTTAATGTTCACACATTTCTTTTGACAATCTATAATTGCCTCATGGTTCACTAACCAATCCATCCCGAGAATTACGTAAAATTCTCCTAACTTTATCAGTAACAAATCTACCGATAATTTACAACCTCGTATTTCTACGCAACAACTCTTATGAACATTTTCAACAGGAATTATTTCTTCGTTTGCTACCTTAATATTTAAAGGTATAGACAACTTTTTGGAAGTAATCCTAATCGTCTAGCAAAATCGCATGCTATAAACGAACAAGTAGCACCCAAATCAAACAGCATGTACGCATTGATATCGTTAATTAGAATAATACCTACAACGACATCCCCTGATGCAACTGTAACTTGGACTATCATGTTAAAGGTATGGCCCATCGGTCTACCCGGCTGTGCTGGCCCACTAATAGCTAGTTTACCACTATTAGCGCCCCGATTCCCGTCCGTCCCCTTCTTCGGGCAGTTCTTTGCCATGTGGTCAGTTGATCCACACACAAAGAATCCGTGGTTCTTCTTCGGACTCGGACAATTAGGCTTAATGTGCCCCTCCTATCCACAATTGTAACGGACGGCCTTCCCCTTGAGATAGACTCCTAAATGAGTCTTCCCACAGGTCTTGCAGACCTCTATTCTTTTCTTTGGGTCTCCTTGCTTCACTCCGGTATTCCCAGAGCAAAATACCTTTCTCTTCTGACCCTCGCCAGTACCACTGGCACCCTCAATCTTGACTCTCCCGTCAACCTTTCCCTTATTCTTCTTTTCTTTGTGGTATTGGCTCAACGCCTCACTACCACCTTCGGCTATTATCGCCTTCTCTAAAATGGTCCCAAAAGAAGTACTTTGGAATACCAATATACGGTTATAGAGCCAGGGTTTCAAGCCTTTCTCGAACCGTCGCGCCTTCCTCACCTCGGTATCCACTTGGTGTGGAGCGAACCTCGCCAGTTTATTGAACTTGGAAGCGTATTGGGGAACTGTCATGTCCCCTTATTTCAACTCGATAAACCTCATCTCCATCTTTCCCTGCATGCTCGTGGAAAAGTAGTTCTTGAAGAATATCTCCTTGAACCTATCCCACGTTAGAGTCGCTATCCCAACCCTAGCCTGATTGGCTTCCCACCAAAAGTTGGCCTCTCCCTTCATCATATAGGTTGCAAAGGCAACCTACTGGGCCTCGTCGACATTTGCTATTACAACTGCCTTATCTATCTCTTTAACCCATGTTTGAGCTTCGATAGGGTCCGTAGTTCCCTTGAACTCTGGCAGACCTACACTCTTGAAATCCTTAAAGGTAGTAGCTCGTGCTACTCCTAGATTTACGGGGATATTAACTCCTGTTCTATTAAAGGCAACTGTTAATAAGTTAACAAACTCCTACATCGGATTAACCGGACCTCCCTCCATTTGATTCACGTTCGTACCTTGATTACGTTGCACTCTTCTTGGTGGCATTTTGCTGATATAATAAACACATTGCGTTATTATTCCTTTCTATATTAGTTATCATTTAATATTAAATAATAACTCCAACATCCATAACTCATTGATTTCCATAAAAAGGTCTTTATATTCATTCTCGTAGTATAATACTACATCGGTTATATACACAGCCTAAGCTGATTATATTACTTTCCCGCTATCACTTTCCAAAAATTGGGATTTACAAAAGACTACCCTTTACTATACGAAAAGGGTTTTACGTCACTACTATTTTAAAAAAAATATTTACATACTAGTCTTGTTAGGTTTGTAATATTCATGAACGCAATCAAATTGCAAAAATAATGCGGAAACGTGTAAAATCAGAGTTTAAAAAATTTTACAAACCATAAACCCGGATCACCCTTTATGCACAATTATTAATTTAACGAAAAGATAAAGAATAAAATCATACCCTTGAAGATCGAGCTTCCTCAGGTACAAGTTCACCTCCAATCCTTTTCGCATTCAACTTGAATCCACCGGGTTGGGTTCCTTCCTTTGATCAACGTTAGCCACCCAAGTGTTTGGCCTCTAGAGGTGATCCACCAAGAAAGAATAGAGATTCAAGAAGATGGGTATTTGGCTCAAACCCTAGTTTTCTATCTCTATAGAAAAGGAGTACTCTCCCAACTATTGGAATTACGTATGTTGTAAAAGTCAACAACTCCCTCTCACCCATAATAAGACTCCTCTTATTTATAGATGTGGGCAACCCATCCTTAACAATTAAGGAATTGGGTTTTATTTTAATTAATTAAACTCTTTTAATTAATTAGGCTCCTAATCTTATTAGGAATAATTAATTAACCTTTTAATTAATTAAGCTCCCTAATCTTATTAAGGATAATTAATTAAACTTTTTTAATTAATTTGCCTCCTAATCATATTAGGATATTTGAGAGTACTTTTATTAATTAATTCTCAAACTCCTTTAGGAATTAAATAATAATAATCTTAATAATAATAATAAGACTCCTCTTATTAATTTATATTTAATATTTCCAAAATATTAAATAGTAAATATTAAGCTATTTAATTTATTCTATCACCATAGATTAAATTAAATATACTTAACTTATTATTACGATTATGCCATTAACTTCTTAAATAATTATTCTTCCTTTTATGGTGTGACCCTTTAGGTTCTCCATATTAAACCGGTTGTGAATAAATCAATTAGAACAATTCTAATCTTATTTAAATAAATAAATTAAACTAATAATTTATTTAAATAAATAATATTTATTCTACAATAGGGATAAGCCTCCCTAGCGATCAACGACTTTTCAGATAATATAGATTTCAACATTAATCATAAAAGAACCTTTGAGTAAATAGTTACCGTACAATTCAATCCTTCCACCATACAATGTCCCAATTAAATATAAGACATGGAATTTCTGTCAAGTCTTATTTTATTTAATTATATGTATTTCGACTCTTAAATGCACAACTCCAAATAATGCAAATTAGAAACTCCTTTCTAATTTCATTCTGCCTTGGCCAAGGACTACTGGGTTGTCATTTATCGAATCACATAGGACATTTCTCTTCTTTTACTAGAAGTGGTAGATTCTTTATTGATCATACATTATCTCCATGTACAACTTATTATACCCAAGCATACCCTTTGATATACCCTAAGGGTCTTAAGGAATAAGTCAAAGTATAACTCATCATACACAAGATACTATGATGATCTCAAGTCCAAGGATCACTTGTACTACTATCACTACAGGAATTCCTATTGACATGCAAGTAAAACTCCATTAGGTATTCCTTAGCGAGTCACGTTCAGTGAACTTATTCTCTAATAAGCACCTACATACTTGCTTTAGTGTCTCCACACAAATGATCATGAGATCAATCATTCTCATCCAATGAGCAAGCAACGTATGTACCAATCTATCCGGATTCACTAATCCCCAATTTAGTAATCCAACGATTGGGAACTATTTTAGTTTTAAGCTTTCTAAGAATTTAGATCTCATCAGAATGATCATCATCATTATTCTAAAAGCATTGCTTAAAACTATGGGTTTATTACATATTATAAAACAGCATCATGTAGATAATTAAAAGCCTTTAATAAATTAATACTTTTTATTAATAAATGAATAAGATTGTTACAAAGTATATGCTTTATCATCAAACATGATTGGCTTGTGTGCATATTACTTTCAAGTCTGACTACCCCTAATCTACATCTGCCTCAAGGCATTATCGAAATCTTCCTTGGAAAGATCGGCAATAATATCACGGCTAATAGTATGCCGCGTTTGCCCCACCTCCACCAGATATCCAGCTACCTGCTGCTGAAAATCCATGTGAGAACTCCTATAAATATAGGATATTCTTCCTATCTTCTGCATCCTTATCTTTAGCTCCTCCTTGAGCTCAAAGACCTCGTGCTTTAAATCCTGGACTTTATCCTTAGCCAGAATTCTCTCATCGTGTTCCTGCTCCCACATAGACTCGACATCAGTCTTGTCCTCTATAACCATTTGGAGCTCTGCCTTCAACTCCTTAACCTCCTAAAAGTAATGGATATTTCTATCCAACACTGACATGAATAGAGACATCATCGACCCCCCAGGAGCTATCTCCGCTGCTATAGCCACTAGGTTAAAGGAGACTGTCTTTACCTCCTCCTCTATCATCACATCAAACACTGACATGTAGTCAGCTTCCTCGGAGTCTCCAGACTCAATGATCACTACAACTGGCTCTACTGCTATATGGTTCGGTATAACCTCTACTTGGTTCACCGATTCTTCACTAATGGTTTGCTCATTAACAAACATCCCATTTACTCCTGACATCTACACAAAACAATTAAGTTGATTAGTACACGTCAGTAGAATAATAAAAACACATAACATAATCATAATGCATTTTTATAAGGTTATTTTCTTCTTGTACTTCTTTGACTCCTTCTAAGGTTATGACTTAAGATTTTTAAATACCCCCTTAAGTTTTATAACCTCTTGCTTTGATACCAACCTGTGACACCCCCAAATCTGGGTATCTTCCAACCCGACAGATGGTGCTACACGGTACTACCATTCATTCATGCATTCCATGAAATAGTCACAAAAGGACCAATATAACTTCTATATATTCAAAATAATATTGCATTTCCCAGGTTCTTTGTAACCCATTCGTTTGTTCTTGTCATAATATTCAATATATTACGATCATTGAACTATTCTATTACATACTAAGCTAAGGGTTTGTCTTCGTCTTGCCTTTATCTTTGCCCGAGCCTTCAGTCCGCTCGATCTTGGCTGTGTTCATATGGTTCAAGCAAGAGTGAGCATAACTAGCTCAACATGACCTATAATTCTAATAAACAACATGCTTGAAACATATAACTCATATATCTTTTGTAACTTAACAATAGTTACGAAGTACTATCGATAAATCAAAATAGCACTTCTTTTCCTTCAAAACATTTTACAATAACCATACTCAGTGGAATATCAATTATGGCTCAAGACTGTAAACATTCATAAGTTCTTTTGAAAAGGATAACCTGACCCTAAGTCCGTAAGTCTGGCATATCTTACGAGCACGTCTGAGTGATCAGCTCATAGTAATCTATATTGATCAACACTACATTCATTAAATGTGTATACGTTTAAGTTGTGGTAACCTCACGTGCCTGTCGTTAAACGACAAAAAAACATTTTAGCATACTTGGTCTTCGATTGAAAACCATGCCAATATAACTCGGTAAATATAAATCATGCTTGACAGAATCATAATATAAGTCCAGCCAAAAGAATTGGCTTAAGACTTCATGCGAAAGAATACATGAATTGCAAAACTTGTTCAGACTGAACTGAAACAAGGGTTAGAATACTTGTCTTTAGCGTCTGCTTACTGATGAACACTTGTACACTTTAAGTTTCTACGTTTCTATAACACATGATCATATAACACAACACATTAGGTCATACATAATCAAGTATGTATACTATTATATCTTACCCTTCATCTCAATGTAAATCCTGACTTAGATCTACTATTATGGGTTTCCGGCTTTCATTACGACATTCATAATTCGTTCATCTTTGCTTGATTATTAACTCTTAATCATCATTCATTAGTGTCTTACAATGTCTTAACAATGTTATGCATATACCTTAATTCATTACTATCAAGACCCCTTTCATTCTATACTTGAAGACATTCTTTTCTAGCAATTTCTTGTGACTAGCGCCGCAGCGCCACCTATAGCTCTTTATCTTACCCTGTAGCGCGAGTTAGCAGTAGGCCTCGACACTGTTACGGCGCTGTAGCGCCACCTTTTTGCCTTAGAAAATTTTTGCAGATTTTGAATTTTGTGAACTTCCCGGTCGCATAACTTCTTAGTTATAAGTCCGAATTGGCTCGTTCAAAAGCCTACAGTTCACAAATTACGTACTCTATGTGTTCATGCAAGAAATTTATCTATTTGACTTCGTTTACTAAAATTTGACCTAGTAGTTCATTTTTAAAGAAAACGATAAATGTCCATGGACGTTCAATGCTCGTTTCTTCGTTCTAAGTAGGAATCCAGTCATTTTCGAGTCCGAAACTCTATAATGCCAAATACGACTTGTCTCCATCGAAAACCAATGTTTCCGACTTCAAACTCAAAATACGACTTCTATACCTAGAATTTCACGAATTCGACGATTATCGTCCAATTGTGTGAATTCCGGTAAACCTACATTCTTAATGAAGTCTAACTATTTCTTCTTGGAAAATCTAACTTTGACTTAAAACTGCTTATTTGCTCTACCAAATAAGTAGCTTATATTTGAGAGGTGTTGGATGAAATTAAAACACCATAGAAATGAGCTTGGTATTTTTAGGCCAACAAAGTTTAGGGCAAAATGAACTTTAAACCATCCCACCTCCTCATTTCCACCTCCTCATCCTCCACCTCCTTACTATTCATAACCTAGCCATTAAGTAACTTGCTAGCCACAATACTTGCTCAACACATCACTTGGTCACCACACATAATCCTTGCCCATCAATCTTACCCATTTCCTACTTGGTTTGACCCATGGATCAAGGCTTTTCAATGGGCTTTGAAAATTAATCTAACTACTTTCTTAATGGGCTTGTGCTACATAGTTTGGACTAATGATATATCAAACACTTGGGCTTGATTGTCACATTATACTGGACTTCTATATTAGGCTATTAATCCTACAAGTCCATTACCGTAAATTACATAACTTAACATTTATACCCCATGTATAATCTTCATATACTAACTCGTATATTAATTCGTAATATATGTTATTTCATTCTTCATACATAATAGTACAATACGTCGTATTATACTTCCATCCATTACTTCATATAATGTGTACACATTATATGATCACAACTTTATTTCCTTAATGCTTAATAAACTTACGTTCCCAAATTAGGTCCACATGCAAAATATTACGTTTTCCATACTTAGATTATTATTACATAATCAATATCGCCTTGATATTATAACGTTACATATTTCTCGAAAATTCAAAAATAATTCCCGAGCAGAAATTGATGAATAGTGTTTTTCAGAAAATTTCTCGGAAACTTTTATTATCGTCTTTGAAATTCAAACAACTTAATTCATTCACGTAGTTAAAATACTACGATATTTCGGCGTTTCTAGGTTATAGAATGGCATTCATCTTCTCAACACGTAATAATAATAAATAATATTATTTTATTCATTATTAAAAGTAATTACAAAAATGTTCGATTTTCCAGGGCGTTACACTTGTCATTAAACAGCTCTTGGAACTTCTCCCAAGACATTTTGAGTGCGGTAGGTTGAGTACGCTTTACAGATTCCCACCAGTAATCTGCCTCTGCTCGCAATATGAAGGTGGCAAAGAGAACCTTTTGCTCCTTGGAGCATCCCAAGACATCAAATATCTTGTTGAACTATTTTATCCACGTCTCCGCCTTAAGTGGTTTTGGCTCTCTAAAAAACTCCGGTGGTCCCAGCTCCTCTAACTGCTTAGCGGTGACCGTCTGAGAGTTGTCAGTGTTTCCACCTGCATTTTGGACAGGAGCCGTTTTCGCCTGATGTTGCATAAATTGCATAAAGCCTCTGAACATCCAATCGTTCACTATTTCATCAGTGTTATTGTTTACATGAGGATTATTATCTTCATATTGCACATTATCCTGGGCATTAATCTGTGGTGACTCAACGGTCTCAGGTGCTTCATTGCTTGTCTCAACATTTTCGGATGTCATTTTCAAATACTGCCATAAAACAAGGGTTAATTAACATATCATATATTATCCCTATACTCTGATCGACCAATTGAATACCAAATAAACTTAGGTAGGTCATACTAGCGAAGGAATTCCCCATCTCTCCCCTCCTAGTTCTTGTCTCACATCTTAGCCAGGGATCATATCCCTAAGCTTTGATACCAACTGTGATGCCCCCTAAATAGGTATACATCACCCATCTTGAGTCGCCAAATACATGGTACAAAATTTAAATACAACTTAATTATACAACTGTCGTGTAAAATATGATAAAACATAATCTAAGAGTTTTAATAAGAATATTGTTATCTAGAAAATATCCACACTCAATGGAGTCCTCATTACATTTATTGTCACACTATTTAACAGAATAGTGAGGACTACTAATGCTATCATCTGGACCGTCACTCCATTCCCCGACTAGTCCCGGCTACGTTCTCATTTCCTGAAGAGAACAGTGAAAGAAAGGGTGAGCTCAACTAGCCCAGTAAGAAATATTATGACTAAGATAATGCAGAATAAATTATCATTAGTCTTCAACAATGTTAAACTGATAAAATACAATAGACATTAAGTTTAACTGCAGCGGAATAAGCAATCCATTAGAAGAGTCAAGTAGAGCATGATATCTACTATCTTCTATGATTTAAAATGTTTTCATCAATTTTTATCGCTGTGACTTAGCTTAATAAATAAACCACATCATTGAATCATCCTTGCACTACGGGCCAATGATATTCATTTAATCATCAACGGTCATGACTATACCGAATAATCCCTGGTCATAATCTTACCAAAAATTGTCCATCAATGCACTACAGGCTACTGAGGACTTTTACCACATCATTTATAACATCACAGGTCATGATTATACCGAATAATCCCTGGTCATAATCATACCAAGTCCATCTATGCACGTAAGCCAAAGATGACTTTTATCACAATATAAGCATGAGGATGATGACAATGACATAATAATTTAATATAACAAGTTTAAGAATAAATTTTAAAGATTTATAAGTTAATTTATCTTGAAATCAATTACGTCCAAATTTTCAACATGATACTGCTTTATGGAGTAAAGTTTAAGAATGCTCAGAAAAATATTTCCATGAAAAGATACCGTATGAAGCGCAAATATCCAGGATATTCTACTAATTTCATGGAGTATAGAAGCCAAAACTTTAACCAAATAAGTATCATAGAATATATGAAACTGCAAATGGATTTTCACCCGCCATGCAGTAATCCACGTAGACAGATCATTTCCACAATTTAATAAGGAATGAATACGAAGGATCATTAACCATACATGTGATAATCCACATAGACAGGTTATTCCAATAAAATAATAAAGAATGGAACCAGGTCTAGCGTAATCCGCACAGACAGGATATTCCAACAGAATAATAAAGAATGGAATAACAAAAGAATTTCACCATGTATGCGGTACTTCGCATAGACAGGTTATTCCAACATAGTAATAATGAATGGAATAATAGAAGATCTCTTCATGAATATGAAAGAAATAATACCCCTTACCTTAGAAAGAAACTAGATACTGGAGTAGAGAGGTAGCAGACTTCTCTTCTTCTTTCTCTCTATAATAATTGCTCTATAGCTTTAGTGAATTGGTGAGAAATGAAGGAAGAATAAGCTTCTATTTATAGGAAAATTGTGACGCCCCCAAAATAGGTATACAACACCCATTCTGAGTCGCCAAATACATGGTACATAAAGCAAACTACAACTTCAATAATACAAATGTCGTGTGAAATACGACAATACATACTGTGAGTTTAAATACAAATATTGTCTTCTAGACAATATCCACACGCAAATAAGTCCTCATTACAATTATTCAAACACTATTTTATAGAAATAGAGAGGACTGCTAAAACATCTTCCTAGAACCATCACTCCATACCCCGACTCGATCCTGCTATGTTCTCACCTCCTGAGAAGAAAAATGGAACAAAAAGGAAAGGGTGAGCTCAACTAGCCCAGTAAAGAATATTATGACTAAGATAATATACAACAAATTATCGTTAGTCTTCAACAGGGAAAAATCTGATATAATAGACAACAAGTTTTAGATCAATAAATGCAACGAAATAGTAATCCATTAGAAGAGTCACTAAGAGAAAGAATTCTATTGTCTTCTAAGGTTTAAAAGTTCATCATCCATATTTTATCCCTTTAACAACAATCAATGTACATCTTTAATCATCTTTACACTACAGGCTAAAGATATTCATTTGTATCACCAGTTGGTCATGTTCATCTCAACACCTGTTCATCTTTGCACTACGTGCCAAAGATATTTATTAGTTAATCATTCATCTTTGCACTACAGGCCAAAGATATTCATTTATATCACCATTTAGGACTGAGGATGATGAAAAATCAAAACATGGATTAAACTTTTAGGAATAAGGGTCACAACAAATAATTTGGAAGAAAAAAAATATTTTTTTTTTGTGAACAATACCCGTGAACAGTTCCCATGAACAGTACCGTGAACAGTACCCGTGAACAGTACCCATGAACAATACCCATGAACAGTACCAGTGAACAATACCAGTAATGACAAGTTCTAAATTTGATAAAAAGTTCAGACCAATATTCCTATGAAATGATATTAGATGAAACAAAATTTCTAATCATTTCAGGAATTATAGAAGCAATACTTACCATAGTAAGTTCAAATTTAGGAATACGAGATGAAATAATATCGTTTACATAATATGGAGTATGAAAGAAAATAATATTTTTCTCCCGAGTATTGCAATAAAATAATATCCTTTACCTTAGTAGAATCTTGGATTTGACTGAAATATCGGATATTATTCTGAGAAAATCTTACAGAAAAACTACGCTCAAAGTATTCTTATACTCAAGAAAATACTCACAATACTATAGGAAAATTTTTCTTATTATCAAGGTGTGGTTGAGGAAGGAGGGATTACCCCCTATTTATAGTGCAGCTTCGGATAGAGAACAGACTACTGAGCCACAATTTCCTGCCTAACTTTTCAATTTGTCAAATATGCCTAACTTTTCATATTTTCATAAGGTTGGGGCCATCCCTTTGAAGAATGGTTTGCAGGAAAACAAGCCTAGCTCACATTTTTCATGCTTAGGCCCACAATTTGGCAATTTTTAAACATCCACCAACCCACTTGGAAAAATCAAGTTTTGCAGGAAGAAAAAAAAATAACCAGCTTTGAAAACAAAGGACAAAGCTACTGTATTACCTTTGAAAAACCAGAATTCGATTACAATTTGCCAATCTCTGCTCCTTTTGTCACATGCATAAATATACATACATATATATATATATATAACAATAATATTATTTAACCCATTATAAAAAAAATTATAATAATATTTTGAATGAAATATATTTTATCGGATAAATAATTGCTAAACTTTCAACAAATAATTTCATGTTAAAATTCCTTCATTTATAACCACATAAACAAATAAATATTTCTTTATCATATAAATCGATAATTAATTATTCAAAAATAATATTACAGAATCACAATAATGACAACCAGGCTGTTCCCAGAAAAGAGGGGGCTTTCCGATAAGGATTTCTCCTTACTGGCGCGCAATTAGATGACCAAACCTCTCTTTGACAGAACTTTCTAGACATTGCCAATAATGCTATCTAATAATATTATTCAAATAATATAAATTATTGATTTGATGATGGAAAATACTGTGCAGTGACAATTATTGAAATAACAATAATATAAAATATCAACGTATCAATTATTGAATCAATAAGATAAAATATTGAACAGTAACTACTGTAGCAATTATTGAGTAGTGCCTTCTTACGTAAGAATCAATAATTCAACAATACTGTGCAATACCGTGTGCTACTGTACAACCACGCGTATTACTGTATTTTAACCACCAAGTAATCCAACAGTGTTAATGGTAAAAATTATGTCGTTATTTATAAAAACCCAAATTTGTCGTTTTCTTCATCTGACCGTTATTCTGTTATGGGGCCCACAATTGACTGCGTCGTTGTACGAATATTCCCGATAAAAAGAATATTCCACGACCAAACGAATATTCTCCGACAACAATGATTATTTTATAACCAATTATTTATTTTGTAAAATTTGCACATTTCACCCATAACCAAAGTATTATATCAATTAACACCTTTTTACTTCAAAATAATGAATATAGGAAATTCAATTTTATTTATAAAAAGTTGGGGTCTTACAACCTCCCCTCCTTATGAAATTTCGTCCTCGAAATTGACGTACGTACCTGGTATTTCGAAAAGGTGAGGGTACCTCACTTTCATTTCCGTTTCCAATTCCCAAGTCATTTCTTCAATAGCATGGTTTCTCTATAAAACCTTAACTTGTGATATAACCTTCGTGCGTAGGACATGCTCTTTTCTATCCAAGATCTTAACAGGTACCTCCTCGTACGTTAGATCTTCGGCAATCTCGTCTGGTTCTAACTCAATAATGTGGTTCGGGTCTTTAACATATTTACGAAGCATAGATATGTGAAAAACATTATAAACACGAGACATGTTTAGAGGTAATGCGAGTCTATAGGCCACATTTTCTATTCGGTCAAGAATCTCAAATGGACCAACAAATCTTGGATTGAGCTTTCCTCTTTTCCCAAATCTTGTAACTCCTTTCCATGGAGAAATACGTAACAATACATGATCTCCAATATTAAACTCCACGTCCTTTCTATGAAGATCAGCATAACTCTTTTGTCGATCTTGTGAAGTTTGAATACTTTGTCGAATCATTTGGATCTTTTCTGTAGTCATGCGTACTAATTCTGGTCCCAACAATGTTGCTTCTCCCACCTCGTCCCAGCATACTGGAGAATGACATTTTCGTCCATACAACGCCTCAAATGGAGCCATGCCTATACTTACTTGATAACTGTTGTTGTAGGAGAATTCCACCAGTGGTAGGTATTTATCCCAACTTTCTTTGAAATCTAGGACACAGAGTCTTAATAGATCTTCAAGAGTTTGAATAGTCCTCTCTGATTGTCCGTCCGTTTGAGGATGGTATGCTGAACTGAATCGTAAATCCGTGCCCATAGCTTTCTACAAGCTAACCCAAAATCTTGAAGTGAATCTTGGGTCACGATCCGAAACTATGGATACTGGCATGTCATGCAATCGTATAATCTCATTCACGTACATACGAGCAAGACGTTCAAGGGAATAAGTTTCTCGTATAGGTAAGAAATGAGAAGACTTGGTTAATCTATCAATAATAACCCAAATCGCATCTATGCCTTGAGAAACTTTGGGAAGACCTGTAACGAAATTCATTGTAATGTGTTCCCACTTCTATTCCAGAATCTCAAGTGGTTGCAATGGACCCTTTGGCACTTGATGCTCCGCCTTTACTCGTTGACAAGTTAAACACCTCGAGATAAACTCCGCGATCTCTCTCTTCATATTGTTCCACCAAAATGTATGTCGAATATCATGATACATTTTGGTACTCCCAGGATGGATTGCAAACGGGGTGTTATGTGCCTCCATCATGATTCTATGCTTCAAGTCAGAATCGTTAGGAACGCAAAGTCTAGAATTGACTCGAAGTATTCCTTCCTCATCGATTCTTGCTTCTGGAATAGCACCTTCTTGCACTTTCTTCTTCATTTGTATCAGCCCCAGGTCCGTAGCTTGAGCAGCTTTAACTTTATCAATTAAAATCGGTTCTACTCGTATATTCGCCATCATCATGTGGGACCCTAGAGTCTTTAATTCTACCTCCATCCTTTGTAAGTCATACAAAATGGGCCTTTGTATTGACAATATTGCACTCGTACTCGCATATGATCTTCTACTCAATGCGTCAGCTACTACGTTCGCTTTTCCGGGATGATATTGAATAGTGTGATCGTAATCTTTCAACAGCTCTAGCCAACGTCGTTGCCGCATGTTGAGTTCTTTTTGTGTGAAGAAATATTTGAGGCTTTTATGATCCGTATAAATCTCCACTTTTTCTCCATACAGGTAGTGTCTCCAGATTTTCAACGCAAAAACGACTGCTGCCAACTCCAGATCATGAGTAGGATAATTCCTCTCGTATTCTTTGAGTTGTTGTGAGGCATAGGCTATGACTTTCCCATGTTGCATGAGAACACATCCTAACCCCTTGCCAGAAGCATCGTTGTAGATAACAAATCCATCTGAACCAGATGGTATTATCAGAACAGGTGCCGAAATGAGTCTCCTCTTGAGCTCTTGGAAGCTCTTCTTGCATTCCTCGCTCCATACGAATTTTGCATCTTTCCGAGTTAGCTGAGTTAATGGAGTAGTGATTTGAGAAAATCCTTCCACGAATCTCCGATAATAACTAGCTAAGCCCAGAAAGCTGCGTACTTCGGTCACCGACTTCAGTTGCTCCCAACTTTGTATTGCTTCAATCTTCACCAGGTCAACAAATACTCCTTGTTTTGACACCACGTGCCCAAGGAATGCTACTTCCTCAAGCCAAAACTCGCATTTCTTCAGCTCGACATAAAGCTTGTGTTCACGAAGTCTTTGTAGTACCAGCTTCAAATGGTGCTCATGATCTTCGTGGCTTTTGGAATAGATGAGGATGTCATCAATAAAGAAAACAACGAACTGATCCAAATATTCCTTGAATACACGGTTCATCATATCCATGAAAGCAGCAGGAGCATTGGTCAATCCAAAAGACATGACTAAGAATTCATAATGCCCGTACCGAGTCCTGAAGGCAGTCTTTGGAATATCCTCAGTTTTAATCTTCAGCTGATGATATCCAGAACGAAGATCGATCTTTGAAAAGAATTGTGCTCCTTGTAACTGGTCGAACAGGTCATCAATGCGAGGTAGCGGGTACCTATTCTTGATGGTGACATGGTTCAATTCTCGGTAGTCAATACAAAATCGCATACTCCCATCTTTCTTCTTTACGAATAAAACAGGAGCACCCCAAGGAGACGTACTAGGACGAATGAAACCGATGTCTAATAATTCCTGTAGTTGGACTTTTAACTCATGAAGTTCAATAGGAGCCATTCGATATGAGGTTTTAGAAATATGCTTTGTACCCGGTTCAAGGTCAATAAAGAATTCAACATCACGTTCTGGGGGTAAATCGGGAAGTTCTTCGGGAAATACATCAAGAAATTCTTTAACAACAGAAATATTATTCAAATCTGACTTGTCTCTGTTCAAATCCATAACATGGGCTAAGAAAGCTTGACATCCGTTTTTTAATAAACGAATAGCTTTGTGGCTTGATATGACAGTGACTGATTTTAGTGGTTTAGTGATTTGAATTCGTATGACAGGTTGGTTAGGAATATGAAAACTAATAACCTTACGAAAATAATCAATTTTGGCATGATGAGTGGTTAACCAATCAATTCCTAAAATCACATCAAAAGCAAGTATCTTTAAAGAGATAAGATCAATAGGTAATGTGATAGTGCCAACTTGGATCATGCAAGATTTATAAACTGTAGATGTAACGAAGGTTTCACCCAACGGAGTTTCAACAGATAAATCAAAGTCTAATTTCTCCGGAGTCAAGTTTAAACGTTGAGCACAAGCAGGAGAGATAAAAGAATGGGTAGAACCGGTATCTAGTAAGGTATAAACTTCACAAGAATTCAAGATTAGCTTACCCGTGATCACCTCATTTGGTTTCCTCACGTTTTGGCCAGTCACGACAAAAGCTCTTCCAGAAACCGCTGATTTCAACTTATCCGGGACAGCCCTTGGAATCACCACTCTCGCTGAACTTGGTTTCACTATAGTACAATCTCGAGCGATGTGGCCTTCCTTTCCACAGTTGTAACATACCTTGGATTGTTGTGGATAGTTTGGGCTGATATGTCCCTCCTTCCCGCATTTGTAACATCTAACCGGCGGTCGTTCTCCTCCCCTAATATTTGTTGTTGGTGCTGGTGCTGCTGTTGATGTCTTTCCGTCATTGTTGAATCTTCTCTTTCTGAAATTTTCACTTGAGTCACCTCTCCTATTATCATGTCCACGATTACCACCTGAGTTGTTACCGCCTTTGTCCGTATTCTTTCCTCCTTGTTGGTTATCATCGTTCTGATGACTACCCTGGTTGTGGTCCCTCGGTTGAGTATACTCACTATCTCGCTCTAATAACTGAGCCCTGTTGACCACATCTGAATACAGAGAAAATTTATGAGAGATAAGGTATTAACAAATCTCGGGTTTTAGACCTCTCAGAAACATATGCGTCATTCGTTCCTCATTCTCCACCAAATGAGGTGCAAACCTGGACAACTCCGCAAACTTTGCTTCATACTGGGACACCGTCATGTTATTCTGCTCCAGTCTAATAAACTCTACCTCTTTCATAGGCAGTCATCATCCTGTATTGGAGGAGGCTGCTCGTCATCAACTCAACAGTCATCGCCTTGTACTTGAAGAGGCTGCTCGTCATCAGCTGGCAGTCCTCACCAGTGCCTCCACCTCCACCTCCACGAGTCTCGTCAACAAGACCCTACCAAATTAAAATATTAATAACAAAATCAAAATGAAAACATATTTACATTATTTTAGTTTGTGTTCTTTAAGTTAGGCGGACGGGACTCGAACTCGGGCTCTGTATATCAGAATCGAGTTCCATTAGTTATAACACGTGTCTATTGACTATGCGATGCTATTGCATGTGTTTGCGTGTCAATTGGACGACCGGGGCGGGTTTTGGTATCATTTTCAATTATTTGTCTAAGTTTTCTCAAGTTTGGCGGACGGGACTCGAACTCGGGCTCCGTATATCGGAATTGAGTCCCGTCAGTTGTAACGCATGTCTATTGCCTATGCGGTGCTATTACCTGTGTTTGCGTGTTAACTGGACGACCGGGGCGGGTTTTGGTCTCTTTTTCGACTATTTATCTAAGTTTTCTCAAGTTAGGCGGACAGGACTCGAACTCGGGCTCCGTATATTGGAATTGAGTCCCGTCAGTTGTAACGCGTGTCTATTGCCTATGCGGTGCTATTACTTGTATTTGCGTGTTAACTGGACGATCGGGGCGGGTTTTGGTCTCTTTTTCGACTATTTGTCTAAGTTTTCTCAAGTTAGGCGGACGGGACTCAAACTCGGGCTCCGTATATCGGAATTGAGTCCCATCAGGTGTAACATGTGTCTATTGCTTATGCGGTGCTTGTGTTTTTTCATTATTTTGAATTTGTTTGGGTAGCTAAGAAATGTAATGGATTCTTGTGTGAGTTCTTGTGTTCATATTATTATTTGAATTTGGTAACATGTTCAGTTTGTGGTCAACATCAAGTTATCTACTGAAAGGATTTTATAATTAAAGTATTCTTACTCTTTGCCAACAATTACAAGAATGGATGGAAGAAATATGTGTATTATAATTCGTACTAGTCATTTGCACCTAAGTTGAGGTAAACTAGTACCTTGAAATTAAACATGGTTGTATTATGAATTAAAGGGCCCAAAGACAGAAATTTTGATATGATATTCATATGTTGAATGAATGAAAATGGAAAAAATATTGTCACTATTATAATTGTGTTGTATTATCTGAACTGGCTTTCCATACTATCGATAGCCTTCAGATATATATATATATGAGAAATTGGCATCTTGTATACTTGTCATTTCGCTCAGTAAGTTTTACTTATCTCCTGTTTTGATTAGACTTGCTTTTGTTAATCAAAGTCTTTTCTTACTTGAACATCAAACCCTATATTTATTGCAATACAACATAAGTTTATTTTTCCCAATTATTTGACAGTTGATAATTGTAAGGGTGCAAGGGTCTCAAAACTTTGTATTTAGTATAACCATATAAAATATTATATTCTCAATACCTTTCATATTTGGACTTTGAATGACTTATTTCTTCGAATGTAGTTATATAGCAAAGACATATTCCACAATCATCATTTTTTCAGAAGAATAAATTTATAATGCATATATATCCAAGTTATAATGGACTCATTCCCTTTTGCAGAAAGTAGAGACCTTTTATTATGTGAATTATAAACTTACCACTATAGTAATTATGGATTCACTAATGGTGAATTATAACAACAATTCACACACTAACAAACACCGGTTAAAAGAAAAAATGGATCAAGCAGTTAACTTGTCTCACTTACAAAACCACTACTGCTACTGCGAATACAAAACCCACGCACAATATACAAATAAATTCATGTCTAAAAATATTATAAACCCAGGAACAATGAACAAATACTACATTATTCAGATCATATTTTGCATAGAAATCAAGAAAAGTAAAATAAAAAAGAATAAATTTTCATGGATAAAGAAAGAGGGTTGTAGATTTCCATGGATGTCATACCTTGAAATTTGGGGGAAACCAAGAGTAAAGAAGAAGAATGCAGCATGGGGAGCGGTGGTGGCCGGAGGTTTGACCGACAGGAGTGGAGTAGCAGCTACTGCCGGCGCAAGGAGCTCTTCTAGTCGTGAACAGAGATGATGCGAACTGTAATCTCCACTAGGATGGTGATGGGGCAAACTATAATGAACGATTAGGAAAAATGGGATTGTCAATTGAGCAAATGGGCGACTGGATTAAACAATTGAGAGGAGGAAAATGAAAATTAGAAGAAATTGGCAATATATAGGAGTCGTTGCCGTCGGAAGTAAGGGTTTTAATTAAAAGACTCATTCTCGACGGCATAACCGTCGATATTACTCCCATCGTTATTGACTCATTAGCGATGGGTACGCCGTCGCCTGTATCAAAACCTGTTGTCATCAGTCACTTTTCCCACCACCGCGAAAAATTGGCCCCATATCATACCCATTCCCGACGGCAATCATGTCATTAACGACGGGCATCAATCTGTAAAAGGAGGGAAAATGTCATTATCGATGAACATCATTAGCGACGGCATTGTCGTCGACTATGTGGTCATTAGCGACGGGCAAGAGGCCGTCAGAAGTGATGTCGCCGGCAATGACCCATTTTTTTGTAGTGATTTATTATGAAATGAGTAGAATAATATTAATGCTTTCAACATATATAAAATCTCATGTCACAATAATTTAATGAAATAATGAGATTTCCTGTAGTTCAAGAAAAAAGAGTGAGAGGTTGTACACATGGGCTAATTAACAATTAATATAAGCTACAAAATATATTAGAAGTATACAAAAATCTATCAAAATCTTGATAAAAAGTCTGTCACTTATTTCATGGAGTCTATAAAAGTCATTTTAAAAAATTCTTTAAAATTTTTAAAAGTCATTAAAATTCACAAACTCTACAAAAGTGTGTCACTTAAAAAAGTCTATCACTTAAAAAAGTCTTTAAAAATTTTAATTGAATACACCCCTTACATTTGTGGTTGAAGAGCTAAGACTAGTCGGATAACAGATCTAAGGACCAGGATGTCTTCGACATCTTCGCATAAAAGGCTTTGAACTCTTCTTCTCGATCCTGGAGGGTAGAATCGAACATGAAGGTGGTCTTCGAGGGTTCGCCCCAGTTCGGGAGTATGTGGGTGTCAAAGCCTTTGATAGAATTAATATGAATGTCACCATTTGTTGCTAAAAAGGGTCATCTGTACATGTTTATCAGGTTATTTGTTTAACTAACTATACACGTTCCTTCGAGCGGCCTAGGGTAAATATGACGAAGAAGAAGTCTAAGGAGGGTTCAAATCCATAATTTTAACAGAAGACAATAAAGCATAATAGATGAATATAGGAGTTCGGTAACAGTTGTACGAACCCAATCCTAATGAAGCATAAGAATGAAAAGATAAATTCATGAAGGGAAAATCTTATCTCATACCTCGGGGCGTATATATTCTCTGATAGGTTTGGAGGCCGAAGTTCGTATTGATCGGGAATCTGGTATTGGGATCGGAGGTGGGGGAGAAGACATTCGGATATGGAAGATATAGTGTTGATATGGGAATAAGCTTTTTCAGAGTGATAGCGTTCTCAAATGCCCCCATTTCTTTGGTTTTGACCTCGCTCATCTTAGGTGATGAAGAGTCTCCGGTTATGGGTGAAATAGGGGTTTGGAAGGTGGGTTCAACAGTGGCGACGGCGGAAAACTGAGTTATTGGGGGAGTTATGGTGTCATCCATGAAGGTGATGGTTGTTTTAGTTGGATCCAGGGGCGGAGCCACGTATGGGCTAGGGTGGGCTGTAGCCCAGGTGATTTTTTTGCCAAATATTTAGTACATATATAACCCAAATCGCAGCCTTCTTCTTCCTTTCTTCTTCTGCAACAGCTAGTTTTTTTTTAATCTTACATAAAACGACGTCGTTTCATGTAAGATTAAAAAAACCCTAACCCCCTCTTCAAAATCGCCTCTTCCTGATTGCGGACTGCCTCTGCTCTGCTCTGAAATCTGAAGCCGCCCCCCTTTTTTTCCCTTCCGCCAATCCGCCTCTACCTGACTGTATCTGCTTTGATTTCTGAAGCTCCTGAATCGTGATAACTGGTAAGCAATTATCTCCCATTCAATCTTTTCAGTGGTATAATTTCTTAAAATTTTGAGTCAGTTTGGTTGTTTTCTTCTTATAAATAAAGGGTTGTGTTTGCTTTGTTTAGATATGAAGGATAAGAGTATGTTCAGAATTTCAGAAATATGTTAATTTTTAACTTTTATGTATTTTTGGTATTTGATTTCATTATACTAAAGGTCATTCTAAAAAATATGAAATTTATCCTTGAGATTATTGTTATTAGAATTCTAGGATTTGCTAATATGTCATGTTTACTAAGGCTGACCATGATATTTTATCCCCATATACTCGTTTACTTGAGGTTATAGATAGGTGTATATGAATTCCCTGTCATTCTATATTTCATTTTAATTAAGTTATGTATTCTTAAGAATGTGGTTGAAATAATCGTGTTGGGTTTTGACAAACTAATTGAACTTTTTGATAGGTTGTGGTGGATTTTAGGTTTTGGGAATTTTCAATTTGAATAAGTTACAATGGAAAGTCAAGGAAGCAAAAGAGGAAAAACTTTGTTTTCTTTCTTTAAACCAAAAGAAAGTGCATCAACTAATGAAGGGTATTCTCCATCTAATGTTGAACCCCTTTCCAAATCTCGAAGAGTTGAAATTGATTTTAGTACTCTTGAACAGGATCATGGGATTCGGATCCCTATATGGCAACATCCCGTTAATCAACGAGATTTAATTAGGAGAGCTTATATCAAAATGGGTCCGTATCAACCTAAGTTGGCAGAGTACCCAAGGACTAAATCAGGGTCACAAAATCAAAATTTTCAATATTCGTGGTTTGAATCATTTCCTTGGTTAGAGTACTCTCCATCAAAGGATGCAGCATTTTGTTTTCCATGCTTTGTTTTTCAAAATAAGGTGCCTGTCCATCCTGTATTCATTACTGAAGGGTTTAACCGTTGGAAGAGGGTTAATGATGGAATTAGATGCGCACTTTTGATGCACGTGGGAGGTCCTACTTCACCACATAGGAATGCAGTGAAATGTGTTGAAGACTTATTGAAAGTAACTGGACATATTGACAAAGTGTTGAATGCACAAACTCTAGAAGAAGTTCAGAAGAATCGGTTGTGACTTACGGCAACAATTGAGAGTATAAAGTGGTTGAACTTGCAAGCTTGTGCATTTAGAGGTCATGATGAATCTCCAACTTCTAGCAATCGTGGTAATTTTATAGAGATGATAAGACTTATGGGCCAATTGAACGTTAACATTGGTGATGTAGTCTTAGAGAAAGCTCTGAAAAATGCTCAATATACTTCACCCACTATTCAGAAAGAAATTTTGCATATTATTGCAAACAAAGTTAGAAGAAAAATTCGTGAAGAAGTTGGAGATGAAAAGTTCTGTATTTTGGTTGATGAAGCCATTATCAATCTCATTGGTGCTTCTCCCAAATGGCATACTGAGTTTCATTCTGCTTAAGCTATTGAAATTGCATGTATGGTAGCTTCTGGTGAACGTGATACTGGTAGAGGCCTTAATCAGATTGGTAATCTACATTGTAAATGCCATGGATCTAGTCTCAACTACTAAAGCACTACTTCACACGTTGATAGAAGAGGGATTTGATCATCTCCTTGAGCATGTGCAATCAGTTTGCACACAAAATGACATTGACATACCATATATGAATGCTTCATTCAAAAAGGCTACCGGTCGTTCATGCCAACAAAAAGAATCGATGACAGTTTGCCAACACTATCATTTTGATGTGTTTAATTCAGCAATAGATTTTTAGCAGGAAAAGTTGAATTCCAGATTTAGTGATGAAGCAGTGGAACTCCTTATACTTAGCTCAGCTTTAGAACCGAAGGACAATTTTAAATCATTTAAAGTTGATGATATTTGCAAGCTTGCTGAGAAATTTTATCCAGAAGATTTCAGTGAACAAGAAATGCATTATTTGAGATGTCAACTAAATCATTATAAAATTGATGTGCTCCGTCATCAGAGCTTTCAAAATATGTCTACCATCACTGAATTGTGTCGCGGATTAGTTGAAATAAATAAGTTGTAGACTTATAATTTGATTGATAGATTGATTCGTCTTGTTTTGACTCTACCTGTTTTCACAGCCACGACAGAACGAGCATTTTCAGCTATGAAACATGTTAAAACTGCTCTTCGCAATAAAATGGAAGAGGAGTTTTTAACAGATTCTATGATGATTTACATTGAATAAGAGCTTCTTGAAGATATCGATTTAGATTCCATAATAGACGAATTCTATTCTACAAAGCATAGATGGATGCAGCTTAAATAGTGTGTTTTGTTTTCCTTTTTCCTTGCATGTTATGTACCTTTGAACCTTATTATTATGTATAATTTTGAATTTGTGATTGATCTTGTTGGGGTAATTTTTTGTGGATATAATTGGTACTTAGTAGTCCAGTAGAAAATTAATTCCTGGCTCCGCCCTTGGTTGGATGGTCATGTTGTTTTTGTATATCTACGTTAGTATAGTTGGTATCATCGCGGTGGATTGTGTTATGGTTGGGGTTGTTCGAATAGTTGGAGTGATTGCAACGGAGGTTTGGTCAACCGGAACAATGGGGTTGACGGGGTGGGGTGTTCATTAGACATGATGAAAGAAGTATGGCAGGTGAGCGCTACAGTTTGACGATGGATTATTGGTAGGAGATGGAGCTTGTGCTCTTGAGAAGTTTTCAATATATGGATAGGGAGTGGTAGCTCAGATGCTTTGCTGGAAAGTTTAAAGGGATTACGTAGCATACGTATAACAAGGGCGCATTTTTCCATATAGTGTAATGATGAAGTGGGGGGCCTCTGTCAGTCAAGTGGCATACCGACTTGTTGGTTTGACTATTGCGGTAATATAAATATAGAGTCCGGTTCTTATTTGCACTCTCATATTTTTTAAAAATATGAACTATTTTTTTGTTTTTTTTTGTTTTTTTTAAACAACTAAAAAAATAATAATTATGGAACTGAAATTTTTTTATAATATAATATTTTGGGCGTGATTTGGATACCTATATCAAAAAATATATGTACAGTCTGACTGTACATATATTTTTTGGTATAAGTATCCAAATCACGCCCAAAACACGTATTATGAAAAAAATTCAGTTCTATATTTTTTTTAGTTATTTAAAAAAATCAAAAAAACAAAAAAAAATTGGTCCGTATTTTACTCCAGTCCGGACTCCCGGACTGAATCCGCTGGCTATAAATATATTATTTACAAAATAAATTTATTTTCTTATTTTAAATTTTTTATAATAAAGAGTGGGGCAATGTTGGAGTATAGTTTGATAGGTCCGAGAGATTCGGGGGACCCATGCCACGTGATTGAATGGTTTATTGTCAGTAAGAGGTTTGATATTTTAGAAATGGTTGCAATCTAAGTTGACTTATGATTTCTTTGTCCAATTTGACTTTTTATTTCTAAGGAAATCAAATCATAAGACTTGTAATTATGAGGAACCTCTCTATATATGACTCATATTCCAATAGGGATAAATAACCTTTTGGTCATTGTACTAGGGTCCGATTTTCATTGTGGTTATAGAATTTTTTTTTTTACAATCGAATAATTGTACTCTCAAAAACATACAAAATGGTCATTCCATCCAAAAAAACGGACGAAAATGCTGACTGTGCATATTGAGCCGTTATTTTTGCTGATGTGGCCCGTTATTTTTACTGATGTGGAGGTTAAATTTTTTTTTTAAAGAAAATGTTACTCACAAGTCTCGAACTCTAGACCTCTCCAAATTAGAAACCTTATATTCCAACAAAAATTATTGTGTCAACTATCTACCATGCTTAAATTTATGTAATACTAATATTTAAACTAAGTAGCATCGTTTCTAGAAATTGTAATAATAATAATAATTATAATAACTGTAATAATAATAATAATTATTGTAATAATACAGTGACCAAAAAGGGATAATACACTGTAATATTTCAATAATAATAATAAGGCTTAAATATGATTTATTATCCTAAACTACACAATTTTTTGTAATAAAAAAACGCAATTTTTTCGTAATAATAAAAAAAACACAGTTTTTTTTTATAAAAAAAAACAAAAACAACTCAAAAAAAAAACAAAACAACAAAAACGCAAAAAACAAAAACAAAAAACAACGCAGTTGAGTGCGCTTTTTTTAAACTGCAGTTTTTTGTTTTTTGTTTTCTATAAACAACAAACAACGCAAAAAACAAAACAAAAAACAACGCAAAAAACAAACAAAAAAACTATATAAAAAAACTGCAGTTTTTTATTTTTATTAAAAAAAACTGCATAAAAAAACTGCAGTTTTTTTATTTTTATTTTTTTTTTGTAATAATAAAATGCAGTTTTTTTATTTTTATTAAAAAAAACAAAACACAAAAAAAATTTGGAAATTACAAAAAATTGCATTTTTATTTTATTATAAACAAAAATAAAAACTAAATAAAAACTGAAAATTACATAAAAGCTGCGGTTTTTTTGTGTGCGTTGTTTTTTGTTTTTTGCGTTGTTTTTTGTTTATAAAAAACAAAAAACTGCAGTTTTAAAAAAGCGCACTCAACTGCGTTGTTTTTTGTTTTTTTTGCGTTTTTGTTGTTTTGTTTTTTTTTTTGCGTTGTTTTTGTTTTTTTTTTTTATAAAAAAAAATGTGCTTTTTTTTTATTATTACAAAAAAAATTGGTTTTTTTTTATTACAAAAAATTGTGTAGTTTAGGATAGTAAATCATATTTAAGCCTTATTATTATTATTATTACTGAAATACTACAGTGTATTATCCATTTTTTGTCATTGTATTATTACAATAATAATTATTATTATTACAGTTATTACAATTATTATTATTATTATTACAATTCCTAGAAACAATGCTACTTAGTTTAAATATTAGTATTATATAAATTTAAACATGATAGATAGTTCGCACAATGATTTTTATTGGAATATAAAGTTTCTAATTTAGAGAGGTCTAGAGTTCAAGACTTGTGAGTAATATTTTCTTTAAGAAAATTTTTAACCTCCACATCAGCAAAAATAACTGGCCACATCAGCAAAAATAACAACTCAATATGCACAGTCAGCATTTTTATACGGAAACCGAACGGAATGACCATTTGGTAAGTTTTTGAGAGTACAATTATTTGATTGTAACAAAAAAAAATTAGTACAATGACTAAAAGGTTATTTATCCCTATTCCAATAATGGGAAGGGTGTGGTAAATTGGAGCAATGTAATCAAGCTATAAATACATCCATAATCTAAGTTTAAGGTACCCACATTTTATTATTCTTATTCACTAGAATAATTACATCCGACTTGTATTTATTTTCATATTGTCCCCCGGTATACCCGGCAGTCAAGCTTATTGGTGTGTTTGTTTGTTCACTGTGCAGGTTTAAGTTTGTTGTTTGGTGATTTGACGAGCGAACAAATTTCGACATTAACGATACATTTAAGTTTCAAACAGTGCATTTATAAGTTAAATAAATTATGTTTAGATTAAACTGTTTGTATACGAACAAAACTTTTCAAAGCTAATAAAATTCTAGACGCTTCAGAAGCTATTATACGACTAAACTAAAACTCTTATAAAATAGAACACGAATTACTTATGGGAAAGGTTTCATTCAACTCTTTGACGTCTTTATTTTGATGAGTTTGTTACCTTTCAAATCCGCAATGAAAGTTAGAGAAAGAAAAATATTAAGTATCTAGACAAAATCGGCTAGTTTATCTAAATAAAATATTACTAATAAGTAAAATATATATACTTGTTCTTCTGGCGGGGTGTGTACAATGGAATGGAATGGGGTGTGGTGGGGTCCGGGGGCCCTAACGACCGGTGCAGTTTTTTTTTTTTTTTTTATCACAATTATGTGAAAAAAAAATAAAAAATAATAGAACAAGTTTGAACAAAAAATTATAAAAGAATATTTTTTTTATTGAAAGTATATTTGTTCAAACTTGTTTTATTATTTTTTATTTTTTTTCTCATAATTATGATTAAAAAAATAAAAAAAAAAGTACCGGTCATTAGTACCGGATCTAAGTATCGGACGCCCCCCAATTAGTGTACAAAAGCTAAACTTTCAGATTAATGTACTATGTATTATAATTTTAGAGAGAGCATAAGATTATATAAGAAGTGAGATTTTCTATTATTCTTCAAGTACACAATACATGCATAGTGAGCCTCTATTTATAGGCTACACAAATACATGAACCAAGAGAATGAAATAAATATAAACTTCATTAGGGAGAATGAATAGGTCATGTAGGTTATGTAGGTTATAGAAAATGAATGGACATCCATATTATAACTATTCATAACACTCCCCCTTGGATGTCCATTACTGAAGAATATGCCTCGTTAAAACCTTACTAGAAAAAACCCGGTGGAAAAAAAAACCTAGTGAAGGAAAAAGAGTACATAATTCTTCAGAAACTTATGAAAAACTTTAATTAGTCCCCCTCATGATCATATCACTTGAGATCTCTGAGTCGACGTAATCCAACGCTGTGGACTAGCTTCTCAAATGTAGAAGTAGGAAGCGCCTTTGTTAATAAATCTGCCAAATTTTCACTTGAACGGATTTGTTGAACATTTATATCACCATTCTTCTGAAGGCCATGAGTAAAAAAAAAACTTTGGTGAAATATGTTTTGTTCTATCACCTTTGATATATCCTTCCTTGAGTTGGACAATGCATGCTGTATTATCCTCATATAAGACCGTCGGTGTTTCTTCTCCTGAAGATAAACCGCAAGCTCCTCGTATGTGTTGAATTACAGACCTTAACCATACACATTCACGACTAGCCTCATGTATTGCCAAAATTTCAACATGGTTAGAAGATGTAGCTACTATAGTTTGTTTCATCGAACGCCAAGAAATAGCGGTTCCACCACAAGTGAATACATATCCAGTTTGTGATCGAGCATTATGAGGATCAGATAGGTACCCTTCATCTGCAAAACCAGTCAAATCTGTTTTGGGTTGGTTAGGAAAATACAAACCCATATCCTTTGTACCTTGTAGGTAACAAAGTATATGTTTAATTCCATTCTAATGCCTTCGGGTTGGACAAGAGCTATATCTTGCTAATAAGTTGACAGAGAATGATATATCCGGTCGTGTATGACTAGCAAGATACATTAGTGCTCCAATTGCACTCAATTATGGTACTTCAGGACCAAGAATCTCCTCATCATTTTCTCGAGGTCGGAAAGGGTCTTTATTTACATCAAGTGACCTCACAACCATTGGGGTGCTCAACGGATGTGCTTTGTCCATATAAAATCGTTTTAGCACCTTCTCTATATAAGATGTTTGATGCACAAGAATACCGTCCTTTAAATGCTCTATATGTAATCCAAGAAAAAATTTTGTTTTTCCAAGATCTTTCATTTCAAATTCTCTTTTCAAGTACTCTACTACCTTTGAAATCTCTTCAGGAGTTCCAATGATATTTAGATCATCAACATATACTGCAATAATAACAAACTCAAATCTAGATTTCTTTATAAAAATGCATGGGCTAACAGGATCATTCTTATATCCCTCCGTTAACAAATATTCACTAAGACGGTTATACCACATGCGACCGGATTATTTTAATCCATATAGAGATCTATTTAATTTAATCGAGTACTGTTCTCGAGAACCGGATTTACATGCTTTTGGCAGTTTAAATCGTTCTGGGAGTTTCATATAAATTTCATTATCAAGTGGGCCATACAAATATGCTGTAATGACATCCATTAGACGCAAATGAAGTCCTTCTTTTATTGCCAGACTGATTAGGAATCGAAAAGTAGTCACATCCATCACAGGAGAGTATGTCTCTTCATAATCAATACCGGGTCTTTGTGAAAATCCTTGTGCAACTAGTCGTGCTTTATGTCGCACAATTTCACCCTTTTCATTTCGTTTTAGAACAAAAACCCATTTGTACCCCACTGGTTTTACACCATCAGGTGTACGGACTACTAGTCCAAAAACATTTCTCTTTTCAAGAGATTTCAATTCTGCCTCAATTGCGTCTTTCCATTTTGGCCAATCAATTCTATTCATGCATTCCTCAATAGTCCTTGGTTCAAGATCCTCGTCATCTTTTATAACATCTAGCGCTATATTGTATGAAAAAACATTATCGACGTCAATTTCATTTCGGTTCCATATTTTTCTGGACATGACATAATTTATCGAGATCTCTTCATTTTCAATAATTTCAGGTACCTGATTGTCTTTTGGAACTGTAATATTAGTCATGTCTAGAGGTTTTTCTGTAGACTCTTCTGGAGTTCCTATTTCCTCGTCATGACCATCTTGAATCTTTGTTCCTTTTCTCATACGAGGGTTCTTATCTTTGGAACCGACTGGTCTACCACGCTTCAAGCGTGCTTTGGGTTCATTTGCAACAAGAGGTTGTCCTGCTGGGACATCAATTTTATTTGGAGCATTAACAGCTGGTATATGTGACTTTGTTACACTTTTTGGGTCAGAAAATGCGTCTGTCAACTGATTTGCTAAACTTTGTAAATGAATTATCTTCTGAACTTCTAGTTCACATTGTTTTGTACGAGGATCAAAATGAGACAATGATAATTCATTCCAGCTTATCTCTTTTTCCAGCTGCCTATTTTCTCCCCCTAATGTTGGGAAGACTGATTCATCAAAATGACAATCAGCGAATCTAGCTGTAAATAAATCCCCTGTTGATGGTTCTAAATATTTAATTGTAGATGGGGATTCATATCCAACATATATTCCTAACCTCCTTTGAGGTCCCATCTTAGTACGTTGTGGTGGAGGAATTGGAACATATACAACACAACCAAAAATTCTTAGATGAGAAATATTTGGTTCCTGACCAAAAACCAATTGTAAAGGGGAGCACTTATGATAACTTGTTGGTCTGATGCGAATTAGTGTTGCCGCATGTAAAATAGCATGACCCCAAGCAGAAATTAGAAGTTTTGATCTCATCAGTAATGATCTTGCAATCAATTGAAGACGCTTAATCAATGATTCTGCAAGGCCATTTTGTGTGTGAACATGTGCTACATGATGTTCAACACTTATCCCAATAGACATACAATAATCATTGAAAGTTTGGGAAGTAAATTCACCAGCATTGTCAATACGAATTTTCTTGATGGGATAATCTGGAAAATGTGCTCGTAATCTGATTAATTGAGCAAGTAACCTCGCAAACGCCAGGTTGCGAGTTGATAATAGAGATACGTGTGACCACCTTGTTGATGCATCAATTAAAACTATAAAATATCTAAAAGGTCCACATGGTGGATGAATTGGTCCACATATATCACCTTGTATTCGTTCCAGAAAAGTAAGGGATTCAGTCCCTATCTTAGTCGGTGATGGCCGAACAATTAACTTGCCTTGAAAACAAGCAGCACATGAGAAATCATTCGATTGAAGAATCTGCTGGTTCTCCAATGGATGTCCACATGAATTCTCAATTATTCTTCGCATCATTATCGATCCAGGATGGCCTAACCGTTCATGCCAAACAACAAAGTTATTGTGATTTGTTAGCTTTTTATTAACAACCACATTTGTTTCAATTGTTCTAATTCTCGTGTAGTACAAACCAGAGGAAAAAGCTGGTAATCTTTCTAATACACTTTTATTACCCGAGATTATACTCGTAATGTGAAGATACTCAATCTTTCCTTCACATGTTGTCTCAATATGATACCCATTTCGGCGGATATCCTTAAAACTCAATAAATTTCTTTGAGACCTGGGAGAGTATAATGCTTCATCAATTTCAAATTTTGTTCCTCCAGGCAAGAAAATATTAGCTCTTCCGGAGCCTTCTATCAATTTTACACTACCCGATATAGTACTAACATTTGCCTTTTACATTATGAAAGAAGAAAAATATTTCTTATTTTGTAATATAGTGTGCGTAGTGGCGCTGTCTGCGAGACATATATCTCCACCATTCATTGCAAATCGAATCAAAAGAGTATCTATGTTATTCAATGAAAATAAGAAATATATAATCAGATTTATAAAGTATCCCATATATAACGAATCATAAGAAAATAGTTAAACATGATAAAAACATACTCCCTCCGTCCCAAATTAATTGCTCAGTTTGGACTTTTTAAAGTCAAATTGACTATTTTTAAAACTAATCTTTTTACTATTTTTGCTAAAATATAGGTGAAGAAAATATTAGCTCTTCCGGAGCCTTCTATCAATTTTACACTACCCGATATAGTACTAACATTTGCCTTTTGCATTATGAAAGAAGAAAAATATTTCTTATTTTGTAATATAGTGTGCGTAGTGGCGCTGTCTGCGAGACATATATCTCCACCATTCATTGCAAATCGAATCAAGAGAGTATCTATGTTATTCAATTAAAATAAGAAATATATAATCAGATTTATAAAGTATCCCATATATAACGAATCATAAGAAATAGTTAAACATGATAAAAACATACTCCCTCCGTCCCAAATTAATTGCTCAGTTTGGACTTTTTAAAGTCAAATTGACTATTTTTAAAACTAATCTTTTTACTATTTTTGCTAAAATATAGGTGAAGAGATTATAATCAAAAGAAAGTATATACAATTTATTACTAATCCTAATTTTTATAATTTTAGAAATATATTTATATATGCTTAATTATTATTTCTAAAAATAGTCAATTTGACTTAAAAAGGTCAAAATTGAGCAATTAATTTGGGACGGAGGGAGTAAGAATTAGAATTTTATTAATGCTTAAAATAAAGTCCAATAACATCAAAGCATCATCTAAAAATTTTATATTTGGACACTCTCATCACCAAACAAGAAGTCAATTTTTTCTTCAAGATTTGAGAAAAAATCATTAACATCTAGATGAGTGGTATCAACACAACCATATTTAAAATCATCATTTCCAGAATCAAGATTTGTCTCATCTTTTCCATCCTCACTAGCAAAATTTGTCTCTATCTTCTTTCCTTTATCTTTTAATGATTTTTGATAGAGCTCAACAAGATGTTTTGGTGTACGACAGGTACGAGACCAATGGCCTTTAACTCCACAACGATAACACAAATTCTCCGTGGTATTTTTATCTTTATCACCTTTTTCGCATTTTTCATCCTTATATTCCCACTTCTGGTGGGTATATGTGTTTGAGAAATGACCACCACGATGATTATTTCGACCACGTCCACGTCCACGTCCATAACCACATCCACGACTACTGGCGTGACCTCTGTTTTTTCCATTATATGTTACGACATTCACTGCAGGGAATGGAGCAGATCCAGTTGGACGGGCCTCATGATTTTTCATCAATAGTTCATTATTTTGCTCAGCCACAAGGAGGCATGAAATCAGTTCAGAGTATTTCTTAAAGCCCTTTTCACGATATTGCTGCTGCAGGAGCATATTAGATGCGTGAAAGGTGGAGAATGTTTTTTCTAACATATCTGCATCAGTGATCTTTTATCCACATAATTGTAATTTAGAACTGATTCTAAACATAGCTGAGTTATACTCACTTACAGATTTAAAATCTTGTAATCTTAGATGCATCCAATCATAACGAGCTTTAGGAAGTATTACAGTTTTCTGGTGGTCGTATCTTTCCTTTAGATTGTTCCAAAGGATAAGTGGATCTTTAACAGTCAAATATTCAATTTTAAGTCCCTCATGGAGGTGATGACGAAGAAATATCATCGCTTTGGCCTTATCTTGACTAGATGTTTTGTTTCCTTCTTTGATAGTATCACCAAGACCTTTTGCATCTAGATGAATTTCAGCATCTAACACCCATGATAAATAATTCTTTCCAGTAATGTCAAGAGCCACAAATTCGAGTTTAGCAAGATTTGTCATTGTAACTTCATACAAAAATATCAAAAATTATTAGAAATTTAATTTATTATAACTATCCACATGTGCATGTTATAAAAATTATATAAGCATACAATATTATTTAATCCCAAATGCATACAATATTATCAAAATTATAAGCATACAATAGTATTTGGTATATGTTTATTTAATGAAAGCATTTGGGGCTTACTAACATGAAACATGCATGAGTATCAATTTGAAACTTAAATGTCCAACTATCACACATTTTTAACTTCTTCTTCAAGTTTAATTAATTTATACCGTAATTAAAGAAATAAAAAAATGTTAATAAAAATGTATTCAAAATCTGTAGACATTTTAACATAAGTAAAAATAGTAATTTTATTTAACAAAAATAAACAACGAACCAAAATAATAATAACGTGATATTTGATGTATAATAACTATATTCTATATAGTTTATTAATAATTAAATTCAACATCTGTTACCATTAACTATAAGACTAGACAAATATTATAAACCTGCACTAACACTCTACTAGTTATCAAATCAGTGTCAGAAATCAAATACATTCGAAATCAATATGCATGTGACTAGATGATGATTCATAGATCCATCTGATATATAAGGAGAACAACAAATATTTTTGGTGATAATATTTAAAAGGTTACTGCTTATTTATATAGTATAGTTGTAAATTGATAAGTCATGCATGATGAATTAAGTTCCAGAAGATCTTATTGTTACGTGTACAAAATGATGATGATGATGATGATATATATATATAGTATATATATTTATGTACCTTCTTCAAATCAAATATCTTCAAGATGAAATTGAGAACAATCGTGCTGATAACGTATTATAATTTTAGAGAGAGCATAAGATTATATAAGAAGTGAGATTTTCTATTATTCTTCAAGTACACAATACATGCATAGTGAGCCTCTATTTATAGGCTACACAAATACATGAACCAAGAGGATGAAATAAATATAAACTTAATTAGGGAGAATGAATAGCTCATGTAGGTTATGTAGGTTATAGAAAATGAATGGACATCCATATTATAACTATTCATAACACTATGTAAATTGTCTATGTATTAATTAACACTATTCTAGCCGGATATATCGGCAGAATGCCAGAATGGACTGGATAGTGATTGATGTACTGTAAGTGTCCAGTGTCTAATTGAAGAACTGAAGAATTGGCACGTACAGGTCGAACTGAAGAATTGGCACGTACAGGTCGAACCCACAGAGACTAGATTAATTTTAATATTTCTTTAATATTTATTTTAGGCAAATTAGAAATAAAGATTGAGAATTAGAATATGAAAACAATTAATGAGAAAACAATCTAGGAATCCGAATCTATTAAATAATAAACATAACATATAATTCAATCTCTTCTATTTTTATAACTAAATTATGATTTTGATCTTCCTTCCCTTTAATTTAGTAATTTACAATTAACGTGGGCAAGCATAGACTATGAAAATTAAAGGATTAACTATAGCTCATCAAAACTTCTTTGAGCAGACATGGATTGTAAAAAACTCATATCTTAACAATAATCTATCAAAACATCTTAATTAATTTAAAATCACCTAAGAACTATAAAACGAAGGTATATGAAGGCGAAATCAATTAAACATAAAAACATAAATAATAGAAGAGATAAAAAATATTATTACGAATAATTATTTAATTTCATCTTCATCCTAGATTAAACAAATTAACTAGATATGAAAATAAATAAATTAACTAAAATAAAGAAGAAGTAGAAGATTGAAAATAAATAAGAAAACTCCCTTTATTCACGATCCTCCAAGCGTACAATGAAACCTAATTTAATTTACTCCTACTCCTAACCTAAAGTAATACAATACCTCCTCTCTTTCTCTCTAAAACAAGAGACCTATTTATAGGGAAAATAACTTTGAACTCTAATTTAGATTCATTGAATTTGGACACTTTTGTTCCCTTTTCATGTAGAATTCAATTTCCTAATAGTAATCAACTTCTCAAAAAGATCTTCTAGATATATTTTTCTTTCTCTTGTTGAATTTGACTTGTACACTAAGATTATTCCATCTCTTTCCTTATCCTTGTAGGATTCTTCTTGGATATTCCTTATATGAATAAAAGCATTAAATATTGCTTGATCACCAAAATTTTAATTTTATTACAACAAATATTAAATCTTATAAAATAAAATAATACATATTAATTTAATAAATTAATATAATTAAAAAGACAAAATTAAAAATAATAAAATATATGAATTACGTATCTATGAGTTATATCTCAGCGACTAAGCTATGGTGGCCACCACTAAAGAAGCTGCAGGATGCCAGCAGCTATTAGTACGTACTCTAGTGCTATTATTGCTTATCCTCGTAGTTGCGGCCTGTTTACATTTGGATCAATTATGTAAGTTTAAATATGTAATTAGTTAGACATAATAATATTATCTCATATATTATCTCATATATCAATTATGTAATTAGTGAAACCAAACTGCTGTGATTTCTTCATGAGAAGCCTACAACCTGTGCAACAATACTAGACTTCCCGAAGAGATATACTTGAATGTTGACTTTTTTCTTTTCAAAAATAATCTCTGCCGTAAAATAAGCAAACACTTTAGGATGGATTCTTACTCAGCTCAATTAAAAATTTGGTTCGAGCTTAATTCGAAATATAAATAATTTAAATATGAGTAAATTTTAAAATTCAATAAATTACTCGAACCTTCTTAAATTGCAATTTTTTATTAATACTCATATCATATTCGTTCGAAAAATTCAAACGGCTCGGAATCTATTTGAGATCGTGTTCGACTCAATAGCTAAACGAGCCTTAATTAAACCTTACTCTCTCCATTCCTAAATAAGTGTCGTTTAAGCTTTTTGTACATGGATTAAGAAAGTCATTTAATAATTAAAATCTGTGTGAAATTTTATCACTACCCCTTTATGGGAAGTTGAAAAATATTAATACTAAGGGTGAGAATTTTTTGAAACAATGAGAGAAGGTAGAGGTGATATAGAAAAGTAAATAATTTATTATCTTAAAAAGTTGTAAACGACAAATAAATTGGAACAAATTTTTTCTTCTAAAACATTATATATTTAGAAATAGAGGGAATATTTTATACTAATAGATTTTATAAACTAAATTTGATCAACTAAATACTCGGCTCACTCAACTCATTAACACACCCGCACGGATATACTTCACTTCTTTCTTTTCAAGAGTCTTGTACCTTGTGATTTAACGCACAAGATTCAAGATTGCGGACCTAAAAATTCTAACAATGGGGTACCTCCCTTTTTTTATAAATATTGTTCGAGTACAATCAATTATTATTTATTTTAGTTTATTTTTTAAAAAAATAATCCCCAAATAATCATTTTCTAAGTGCTGAAATGAACTTAATTTGCAGGCAGAGGTTATAGGAAATGCTGAGCTAACTATGGACAATATTACGATTACATGTTTATTTGCTAAACGAATACGTGAAGTTCTTGAAATTTGATTCTATAATATACCCAAAGCCCTGTGGAAAACTGATGGCTTGCAATGCAGATGGGACAGACAAGTTCAAGACGGAGTCATTAGAAAAGGATCCTTCTGTAACAAGTCCATGCACCGTGTTTCCTCCATAAGGTGCTAATGCTCTTGGTAAATTGCTCAGAGGAAAATTAAATCAATGAAGCAAGTGGAATCATGGGAAAAGAGTTACTGGGATAATTTGAGTTAGCATCAACAGAATTCTGTGCTCTTATATGTACATATCAAAATAACGAGTACATTTTATCCATGCTTAAATTTGTCACAACAAAGTCGCAAACTATTGGCTAAACACAAATTAACGAAAAACTAAAACCTATAATATTTAGGTGGAAAACCTAAATCAGGAAAAATCATGGGCAAGAGGTAGAAGATAATGTTAGTCAAAAAGGTGTCCTCACCCACTCCCACTCATTATCAATTCCACCAACTCCCACTCATTATGTTTCCTCACCCACTCCCACTCATTATCAATTCCACCCACTCCAACTCATTATGTTTCCTCACCCACTAACACTCATTATCAATTCCATCCACTCCCACTCATTATGTTCCCTCACCCACCCACTACACCTTCTACTTTCCTACCTACCTCATAATTTAGCCAACCCCTCTCCTTCTCATTTGGCTATAAAAGGAGGCTAAGGAAGAAGGATTAAATACACCAAAAGTTTCATACTCCATCCGAGAGTTTAAGGAGAGAAGGAGAGAAAGAAAAGCTTCTGTGAAGCTTTAGAAAATAGAGAGAGAAAGGTAGTTCAAATAAAAGAGTGTTTTATTTGGGTTCCATCACATAGTTATTGTGGTGAAGTAATTTGGGTTTGTACTCAAATTAAGATATCTTTGTATTCTCTCATATTATTCTAGTGGATTTGTCGGAGATTGTCCCGTGGTTTTTACCTCTTAGTTTTAGAGGGTTTTCCACGTAAAATTCTTGGTGTCTCGTGGTTTGATAATTTTCTTATTATTATTCATTTAATTTATCAAAGACAACAGTATTTGGGAGGTGTTTTTCCCAACAACTGGTATCAAAGCTAAGGTTATTTGCTCGGTTGTTTTGATAAATTTTATGGAGGAATCAGTCGGAGCCATGATTAAATTGACCTCTTCAAATTTTTCGATCCGGAAGCCCAGAATGGAGGATATCCTTTATTGTAAGGATCTGTATGATCCGTTGGAGCTCGAGGGAAAGAAGCCCGCGGATAAGTCTGAAGCTGATTGGAATAAAATGAATAGAAAAACTATTGGTCACATCCGGCAGTGGATTGATCAAAGTGTGTTCCACCATATTTCGCAGGAGACGGATGCTCACAATTTATGGACAACACTAGAGTCTATGTACGAGAAGAAGAATGCACAAAATAAAACTTTTGTCATTCGGAAAATTGTGAATCTAAAGTACAAGGACGGGAGCAGTGTGTCGGAGCATATGAGTGAGTTCCAAGGTTTGGTGAACCAGCTGTCCACCATGAAGTTGAATCTTGATGATGAGATTCAGGCTCTTCTGCTTCTCAGTTCGTTGCCAAACAGCTGGGAAACTTTGGTGGTGTCTCTAATCAATTCAGCTCCAGAAGGAAAAATGACTATGCAGATGGTCAAAGATAGTCTTCATAATGAGGAGACAAGGCGAAAGGAGCAAGGCGTAAATTTTGAGTCTCATGCTCTTGTCACAGAGAACAGGGACAGAAGCAATTTTAGAGGATCTCACAAAGGAGATACAAGTCGCAGCAAAAGCAAAAACTACAAGAGCAAGTCAAAGACCAGACAAGGCGAAATGTATAGATGCTTCCATTGTAATAAGGAAGGTCATTACAAGAGAAATTGCAGAATCTGGTTAGACAAGCAGAAAAATGGTGAGCAGGGAAATGTTGAGGAGAAGAACACTGCAGCCACAGTTATCGAAGATGTTGTTATTCTTTCATTTGGGGAAGAAGAATGCTTGCACGTTGATGATCAGAAAGTTGATTGGGTGGTTGATACTGGTGCCTCGTATCATGCGACACCTAAGAAAGAATTTTTCACAACTTACAAAGCTGGAGACTTTGGGTACGTGAGAATGAGAAATACTGATCGGTCCAAGATTAATGGAATTGGAGATGTTTGCATTCAGACAGGTGTTGGTTGCACTGTTACCTTGAGGGATGTTAGACACGTTCCAGATTTGCGTCTCAACCTGATTTCTGGCATGGCCTTAGATAGAGAAGGCTATGAGAATCACTTTGGCAGTGGAAAGTGGAAGCTTACCAAGGGCTCTATGGTGATTGCAAGAGGAGATGTTTGTTGTTCGTTGTACAAGACTCATGTGAAGATGTGTTCTAGTGAATTGAATGCAGTTGAAGATGACTCTTCACCAAACTTGTGGCATAAGAGGCTTGGCCACATGAATGAGAAAGGGTTGCAATTATTAGCAAAAAGGTCACTCATTCATTTTGCTAAAGGTACTGTTTTAAGCCCTTGTGATTATTGTTTGTTTGAGAAACAACATAGAGTCTCTTTTAGTAGTTCAGCTAAAAGAAAATTAGAACTACTAGAGAGAGTATATTCTAATGTATGTGGACCCATTGAGGTTGAGTCTTTGGGTGGAAATAGGTACTTTGTTACCTTTATTGATGATGCTTCGCGAAAGGTGTGGGTATTTTTGTTGAGAACAAAAGACCAGGTATTCCAACATTTTCAGAGTCTTCATGCTATGATTGAAAGGGAGACTGGAAAATCATTGAAGTGTCTTCGTAGCGACAACGGAGGGGAATACACTTCAAAGGAGTTAGCTGAATACTGCAGTAAGCATGGCATTCGGCATGAGCAGACTGTTCCTGGTACCCCACAGAATAATGGTGTGGCTGAGAGAATGAACCGCACTATTATTGAGAGAGTGCGATGCATGTTGAGAATGGCTAAGCTACCTAAGTCATTCTGGGGTGAAGCTGTTCGTACTGCTTGTTACCTGATTAATAGATCTCCATCAGCACCGTTGGATTTTCAGATTCCAGAAAAAATTTGGAGTGGTAAGGATTTGTCTTATTCTTATTTGAGGGTATTTGGGTGCAAGGCCTTTGCACATATCCCCAAGGAACAATGATCGAAACTTGATGACAAATCTACTCCATGTGTATTTGTTGGCTATGGAGATGCAGAGTTTGGATACCGGTTATGGGATCCAGTGCAGAGAAAATTATTCAGGAGCAGAGATGTGGTGTTTCATGAGCACCAAAATTATGAGCATTCTGATAATGCTATACAACCCAGAGATAATAGAGTTCCAGATCTCAGCGAAGTTTCTTCTCCAGTACAGAATACCACAGTTGGAGAAGGAGGTCTGAATGAAGATATGACTGATACAGACTTGCACGATGGTGATGGGTCAGATGCAGAGAGTGTTGATCAGGGGGAGCAACCTGATATTGAAGAACCTCAACTGAGAAGATCCACTAGAGAACGTGTGCCATCAGTCAGATATCCTTCATCTGAATATCTTTTAGTTGCTGAGGAGGGGGAGCCAGAGGATTTTCAAGAAGTCAAAACTCATAAAGAGAAGGGCAATTGGCTGAGAGCTATGCAAGATGAGATGGATTCTTTGCACAAGAATCACACCTATGAGTTGACTACACTTCCGAATGGCAAGAAAACATTGAAGAACAAATGGGTGTTTAAGCTTAAGAAGGATGGTGAAAAACTAGTGAAGTACAAGGCTCGACTAGTTGTCAAGGGTTTTGCTCAGAAGCAAGGTATTGACTTCGATGAGATTTTTTCTCCAGTTGTGAAGATGACTTCTATTCGAGTAGTGCTGGGATTAGTTGCTAGTATTGATCTTGAGCTTGAGCAGTTAGATGTAAAGACTGCTTTTCTTCATGGTGATTTGAAGGAAGAAATCTACATGGAACAGCCAGAGGGATTTGAAGTTAAAGGGAAAGAACACTTGATTTGCAAGTTGAAGAAAAGTTTGTACGGCCTGAAACAAGCCCCAAGGCAGTGGTACATGAAATTTGATTCATTTATGGTGGATCAAGGTTATAGTAGAACAATTGCAGATCATTGTGTGTATGTCAAGAGGTTCCCATATGGTAACTTCGTTATTCTGTTACTATATGTAGATGATATGTTGATAGTTGGGCAGGATGCTGATATGATTCGCAGGCTCAAGGGTGAATTGTTCAAGTCCTTTGATATGAAGGACTTGGGTCCAGCTAAACAGATTTTGGGTATGAAGATTGTTCGTGACAGGAAAGCCAAGAGGTTGTGGTTGTCACAAGAAAGGTACGTTGAGCGGGTGCTTGCAAGATTCAACATGAGTGATGCTAAACCAGTTAGCACACCACTGGCTAGTCATATTAAGTTGACAAAGTGCATGTGTCCTTCTACCAAGGAAGGGAGAGATGATATGGAAGCAGTTCCCTACTCCTCTGCTGTAGGGAGTCTTATGTATGCAATGGTTTGTACGCGGCCAGATATTGCTCATGCAGTTGGCGTTGTGAGCAGGTATTTGTCAAATCCTGGCAGAGAACATTGGGAAGCAGTTAAGTGGATTCTCAGATACTTGAAAGCTACTTCCAGTTTATGTTTGATTTTTGGTAGAACGAGTCCAGTCTTGGAGGGTTTTACAGATGCAGACATGGCAGGTTCAAAAGAGAAGAAGTCTACTTCGGGGTATTTGTTTACTTTTGCAGGGGGAGCAGTATCATGGCAGTCCAAGTTGCAAAAGTGTGTTGCTTTGTCTACAACTGAGTCAGAATACATCGCTGCTACTGAAGCAGGCAAGGAGATGTTGTGGTTAAAACGGTTTCTCCAAGAGTTGGGTTTGAAACAAGATGAGTACGTGGTTTATTGTGATAGTCAGAGTGCAATTGACTTGACCAAGAATGCCACGTATCATAATCGGACCAAACATATTGTTGTTCGTTATCACTGGCTTCGAGAAGTGATGGAAAAGGAATTGATGAAAGTGAAGAAAGTTCATACTGACGAGAATCCCTCAGGCATGTTAACAAAAGTTGTTACTCGTGACAAGCTGGAAATTTGCAAGGAATTGGTCGGGATGGACTCCAAGTGACGGGGTCACTGAGATTGGGTTCGGAGGGGGAGATTGTTAGTCAAAAAGGTGTCCTCACCCACTCCCACTCATTATCAATTCCACCCACTCCCACTCATTATGTTTCCTCACCCACTAACACTCATTATCAATTCCACCCACTCCCACTCATTATGTTCCCTCACCCACCCACTACACCTTCTACTTTCCTACCTACCTCATAATTTAGCCAACCTCTCTCCTTCTCATTTGGCTATAAAAGGAGGCTAAGGAAGAAGGATTAAATACACCAAAAGTTTCATACTCCATCCGAGAGTTTAAGGAGAGAAGGAGAGAAAGAAAAGCTTCTGTAAAGCTTTAGAAAATAGAGAGAGAAAGGTAGTTCAAATAAAAGAGTGTTTTATTTGGGTTCCATCACATAGTTATTGTGGTGAAGTAATTTGGGTTTGTACTCAAATTAAGATATCTTTGTATTCTCTCATATTATTCTAGTGGATTTGTCGGAGATTGTCCCGTGGTTTTTACCTCTTAGTTTTAGAGGGTTTTCCACGTAAAATTCTTGGTGTCTCGTGGTTTGATAATTTTCTTATTATTATTCATTTAATTTATCAAAGACAACAGTATTTGGGAGGTGTTTTTCCCAACAACTGGTATCAAAGCTAAGGTTATTTGCTCGGTTGTTTTGATAAATTTTATGGAGGAATCAGTCGGAGCCATGATTAAATTGACCTCTTCAAATTTTTCGATCCGGAAGCCCAGAATGGAGGATATCCTTTATTGTAAGGATCTGTATGATCTGTTGGAGCTCGAGGGAAAGAAGCTCGCGGATAAGTCTGAAGCTGATTGGAATAAAATGAATAGAAAAACTATTGGTCACATCCGGCAGTGGATTGATCAAAGTGTGTTCCACCATATTTCGCAGGAGACGGATGCTCACAATTTATGGACAACACTAGAGTCTATGTACGAGAAGAAGAATGCACAAAATAAAACTTTTGTCATTCGGAAAATTGTGAATCTAAAGTACAAGGACGGGAGCAGTGTGTCGGAGCATATGAGTGAGTTCCAAGGTTTGGTGAACCAGCTGTCCACCATGAAGTTGAATCTTGAAGATGAGATTCAGGCTCTTCTACTTCTCAGTTCGTTGCCAAACAGCTGGGAGACTTTGGTGGTGTCTCTAAGCAATTCAGCTCCAGAAGGAAAAATGACTATGCAGATGGTCAAAGATAGTCTTCATAATGAGGAGACAAGGCGAAAGGAGCAAAGTCTCATGCTCTTGTCACAGAGAATAGGGACAGAAGCAATTTTAGAGGATCTCACAAAGGAGATACAAGTCGCAGCAAAAGCAAAAACTACAGGAGCAAGTCAAAGACCAGACAAGGCGAAATGTATAGATGCTTCCATTGTAATAAGGAAGGTCATTACAAGAGAAATTGCAGAATCTGGTTAGACAAGCAGAAAAATGGTGAGCAGGGAAAGGTTGAGGAGAAGAACACTGCAGCCACAGTTATCGAAGATGTTGTTATTCTTTCATTTGGGGAAGAAGAATGCTTGCACGTTGATGATCAGAAAGTTGATTGGGTGGTTGATACTGGTGCCTCGTATCATGCGACACCTAAGAAAGAATTTTTCACAACTTACAAAGCTGGAGACTTTGGGTACGTGAGAATGAGAAATACTGATCAGTCCAAGATTATTGGAATTGGAGATGTTTGCATTCAGACAGGTGTTGGTTGCACTGTTACCTTGAGGGATGTTAGACACGTTCCAGATTTGCGTCTCAACCTGATTTCTGGCATGGCCTTAGATAGAGAAGGCTATGAGAATCACTTTGGCAGTGGAAAGTGGAAGCTTACCAAGGGCTCTATGGTGATTGCAAGAGGAGATGTTTGTTGTTCGTTGTACAAGACTCATGTGAAGATGTGTTCTAGTGAATTGAATGCAGTTGAAGATGACTCTTCACCAAACTTGTGGCATAAGAGGCTTGGCCACATGAATGAGAAAGGGTTGCAATTATTAGCAAAAAGGTCACTCATTCATTTTGCTAAAGGTACTGTTTTAAGCCCTTGTGATTATTGTTTGTTTGAGAAACAACATAGAGTCTCTTTTAGTAGTTCAGCTAAAAGAAAATTAGAACTACTAGAGAGAGTATATTCTAATGTATGTGGACCCATTGAGGTTGAGTCTTTGGGTGGAAATAGGTACTTTGTTACCTTTATTGATGATGCTTCGCGAAAGGTGTGGGTATTTTTGTTGAGAACAAAAGACCAGGTATTCCAACATTTTCAGAGTCTTCATGCTATGATTGAAAGGGAGACTGGAAAATCATTGAAGTGTCTTCGTAGCGACAACGGAGGGGAATACACTTCAAAGGAGTTAGCTGAATACTGCAGTAAGCATGGCATTCGGCATGAGCAGACTGTTCCTGGTACCCCACAGCATAATGGTGTGGCTGAGAGAATGAACCGCACTATTATTGAGAGAGTGCGATGCATGTTGAGAATGGCTAAGCTACCTAAGTCATTCTGGGGTGAAGCTGTTCGTACTGCTTGTTACCTGATTAATAGATCTCCATCAGCACCGTTGGATTTTCAGATTCCAGAAAAAATTTGGAGTGGTAAGGATTTGTCTTATTCTTATTTGAGGGTATTTGGGTGCAAGGCCTTTGCACATATCCCCAAGGAACAATGATCGAAACTTGATGACAAATCTACTCCATGTGTATTTGTTGGCTATGGAGATGCAGAGTTTGGATACCGGTTATGGGATCCAGTGCAGAGAAAATTATTCAGGAGCAGAGATGTGGTGTTTCATGAGCACCAAAATTATGAGCATTCTGATAATGCTATACAACCCAGAGATAATAGAGTTCCAGATCTCAGCGAAGTTTCTTCTCCAGTACAGAATACCACAGTTGGAGAAGGAGGTCTGAATGAAGATATGACTGATACAGACTTGCACGATGGTGATGGGTCAGATGCAGAGAGTGTTGATCAGGGGGAGCAACCTGATATTGAAGAACCTCAACTGAGAAGATCCACTAGAGAACGTGTGCCATCAGTCAGATATCCTTCATCTGAATATCTTTTAGTTGCTGAGGAGGGGGAGCCAGAGGATTTTCAAGAAGTCAAAACTCATAAAGAGAAGGGCAATTGGCTGAGAGCTATGCAAGATGAGATGGATTCTTTGCACAAGAATCACACCTATGAGTTGACTACACTTCCGAATGGCAAGAAAACATTGAAGAACAAATGGGTGTTTAAGCTTAAGAAGGATGGTGAAAAACTAGTGAAGTACAAGGCTCGACTAGTTGTCAAGGGTTTTGCTCAGAAGCAAGGTATTGACTTCGATGAGATTTTTTCTCCAGTTGTGAAGATGACTTCTATTCGAGTAGTGCTGGGATTAGTTGCTAGTATTGATCTTGAGCTTGAGCAGTTAGATGTAAAGACTGCTTTTCTTCATGGTGATTTGAAGGAAGAAATCTACATGGAACAGCCAGAGGGATTTGAAGTTAAAGGGAAAGAACACTTGATTTGCAAGTTGAAGAAAAGTTTGTACGGCCTGAAACAAGCCCCAAGGCAGTGGTACATGAAATTTGATTCATTTATGGTGGATCAAGGTTATAGTAGAACAATTGCAGATCATTGTGTGTATGTCAAGAGGTTCCCATATGGTAACTTCGTTATTCTGTTACTATATGTAGATGATATGTTGATAGTTGGGCAGGATGCTGATATGATTCGCAGGCTCAAGGGTGAATTGTTCAAGTCCTTTGATATGAAGGACTTGGGTCCAGCTAAACAGATTTTGGGTATGAAGATTGTTCGTGACAGGAAAGCCAAGAGGTTGTGGTTGTCACAAGAAAGGTACGTTGAGCGGGTGCTTGCAAGATTCAACATGAGTGATGCTAAACCAGTTAGCACACCACTGGCTAGTCATATTAAGTTGACAAAGTGCATGTGTCCTTCTACCAAGGAAGGGAGAGATGATATGGAAGCAGTTCCCTACTCCTCTGCTGTAGGGAGTCTTATGTATGCAATGGTTTGTACGCGGCCAGATATTGCTCATGCAGTTGGCGTTGTGAGCAGGTATTTGTCAAATCCTGGCAGAGAACATTGGGAAGCAGTTAAGTGGATTCTCAGATACTTGAAAGCTACTTCCAGTTTATGTTTGATTTTTGGTAGAACGAGTCCAGTCTTGGAGGGTTTTACAGATGCAGACATGGCAGGTTCAAAAGAGAAGAAGTCTACTTCGGGGTATTTGTTTACTTTTGCAGGGGGAGCAGTATCATGGCAGTCCAAGTTGCAAAAGTGTGTTGCTTTGTCTACAACTGAGTCAGAATACATCGCTGCTACTGAAGCAGGCAAGGAGATGTTGTGGTTAAAACGGTTTCTCCAAGAGTTGGGTTTGAAACAAGATGAGTACGTGGTTTATTGTGATAGTCAGAGTGCAATTGACTTGACCAAGAATGCCACGTATCATAATCGGACCAAACATATTGTTGTTCGTTATCACTGGCTTCGAGAAGTGATGGAAAAGGAATTGATGAAAGTGAAGAAAGTTCATACTGACGAGAATCCCTCAGGCATGTTAACAAAAGTTGTTACTCGTGACAAGCTGGAAATTTGCAAGGAATTGGTCGGGATGGACTCCAAGTGACGGGGTCACTGAGATTGGGTTCGGAGGGGGAGATTGTTAGTCAAAAAGGTGTCCTCACCCACTCCCACTCATTATCAATTCCACCCACTCCCACTCATTATGTTTCCTCACCCACTAACACTCATTATCAATTCCACCCACTCCCACTCATTATGTTCCCTCACCCACCCACTACACCTTCTACTTTCCTACCTACCTCATAATTTAGCCAACCTCTCTCCTTCTCATTTGGCTATAAAAGGAGGCTAAGGAAGAAGGATTAAATACACCAAAAGTTTCATACTCCATCCGAGAGTTTAAGGAGAGAAGGAGAGAAAGAAAAGCTTCTGTGAAGCTTTAGAAAATAGAGAGAGAAAGGTAGTTCAAATAAAAGAGTGTTTTATTTGGGTTCCATCACATAGTTATTGTGGTGAAGTAATTTGGGTTTGTACTCAAATTAAGATATCTTTGTATTCTCTCATATTATTCTAGTGGATTTGTCGGAGATTGTCCCGTGGTTTTTACCTCTTAGTTTTAGAGGGTTTTCCACGTAAAATTCTTGGTGTCTCGTGGTTTGATAATTTTCTTATTATTATTCATTTAATTTATCAAAGACAACAGTATTTGGGAGGTGTTTTTCCCAACAGATAATACTATATCAAAGTTAAGTATACAATCTGTGAAAAGAACTCTCACACCCCAAAACCGGAATAAACTCGAACAGTTTTTTCTCTCTGAAGGCGACTAAAAACTAGTTGTGATGCAACAAAATTATACTCAAATTCAGTAAACCTCCACAAGAGGAAAAAAGAACATAATCTTGGTATATTACATGTTTCCACCATTTACTTCTTCCTTGATCAGCTTTAAAATGTCAGAGACCTACATATTACACAATAAAACTACTACCTTAAATCATATTGAAACAAAGTTTAGTAATTCAATTGTTGGCAACAGTTTCTCACCTCAAAGTAGTGCGACAGAACTGGCGAATATTGATCCAGTATCAAATATATCTTGTGTAGTAGGCCTAAAAGTACATCAACTTGATCACCAAGCAAATCCACCTATAATCCCAACACAAAAATAGCACTTTTAAGCAAATCCACTTTAATGCAAGTTTTAAGTTTATTACACGAACCTCATTTTCAGCTAATCGGAGATTATTGCATCTGCTCACGAAGGCCTCCTTGTAGAGCAACTCCCTTTTTCTGAGTAAAGTCACAACTTGAAAAATCGGATCGATCATTTGCTTCACTTTTTCCAACCTGAAAGGAGATAGTAAAAGCAGTTTGATTAGTTTCAAAGGTTTTTATCTTTAAAAAAACACATCAACTAAATAATTTTTGTGAATACCTCAAATGATTTCTTTGTAGTTTTTCTTGTACCATGTTTTTGAAATCAACAAGTAAGTCTTGAAAACGTATGATAGGCAATGAGCAAATTTGAACTAATTGATTGTTTTCTGGTTTGGCTAAAGACTGCTCTTTTTCTTGTACAACATCCATACTAAGGTTTATCTGATCATATTCTTTCTCAGAGTTATCAAATCCAATGCCTAAACTACATCCCAAATCCCTCGGTAATTCCTTACTCTTTTCATATTCCCTTAACAGCTCAATCGAGCCACATTCATCCAGGTCTTCGCGCTTCAAAATTACAAGATCGTGCTGTGAAATTTGTTCCTTAATATTTGTTCTTCCCAAACTTTTCAAAATAGAATCAAGTTGTTGATTCAAGCTCCCCTCTCCACTAGCATTTGAACTTTTGTCCAAATTTTTATCAGAAAGCAAATCTTTCCAACCATAATCTTTATTTAACGCTTCATTTACAGCCGCAACAATGATAAACTGATATATATCTTCTCTAATATAATTCTCAAATTCATAACCCTCTTTTTCAATCTTCAATCCCCCTACCATTTCTCTAAACATCACCATATAGACATCCTCCTTCAACAAACTTTCTACATTTTCTGTGAAGTCTTGTTGTTTGCTTATTTCCAGATAGGCTACGCTTCTGATGTACTTAATCGTCTCCTCAAAGGCAATCCTAAAAATTTCTTGGTATATCTCTTGGTTAACCAAGCTCTCAGAGGCATAACTCTGCATAGTTTTGTTGAATTCACCAACCATTTCCCGTGTAAAGATTGTACATATATCGTCCCTTAATTTGCTCAATAAGTAGAAATTTCGATACTCTTCTAATGCAGATTCCTTGCTAGTTCCAAAATCCTTCACTGCCTCTCTACAAATGATAAAACATATTTCTTCCCTTATGAAGCTCTCAGTGTCAAAACTACATAACTCAAGGTTGAAGTCTTCCATTAAACCTTTACAAAGAACAATATAAGTCTCTTCCATTGCTAAAGCTTGCAATTCTGATTCATCCCTTTCTTCTTTTACTTTCTTTCTCTCTTCAATTAACTCTTTATCATAAATACGCGATTTCCCTTTCTCCACATTGCCAGATCTCCTCTTCTCATCTCTAGGACAAGTTGGAATCTTGGCGCGCAATTTATCCTTCCATTTTGTAACACTATCTAGTCTTTCCACAACTTCTCGTATCCTTCTTTCCGTGAACTTAGATTCTTCCTTATCTCTTTCTGCAGGTGAACAACCACCCTTTCCTCCAAATCCTTCTCTCTTAAGGCTATGCAACTTCTTTTGTTGTCTCTTAATAAACGACTCGTGATTCTTTATCAACTTAGCAACATAATTGCTTCCTTCAGCTGCTAGATCCTCCTCAGGCTGCTCTTCCATATAATCAAATTCAGGCAAAGGCTCACTACTTGTTCTGACAATAAGTGATCGAGTATCTGAACTATAATCATTCCCTTTACCCCTTTTCGCCATACTCTCATTTCGACCAAGAGTTTCAAGTTCTCCACGCAATCTAGTCATTTCGTCTATCAATTCCATCAAATGCTCATTTGGCAAGCCGCTAGGATCCACAAAGTTTTGCTTGAGATCATGAATAAATCCCTTGATCAAGATCGACGCTGTCTCTTTCTCAATAGTCCATCTCAACTGCTCCTCCAATGGGCGCACCTCGGCACTTTGCATCCTCCCAAAGGCAATCTTCAATGTCCCTTCCAAAATGTCAATGTCAGAGCTCATCTGTTGAATTACCATGTTCTGTTCGGGACTTAAAGAATCCGGACTCAAATCCTTATTTTCCAAACAATATTCATCCTCATTACACAAATCATCTTCATTACTTCCCAAATACTTAAATCTCTCCTCATCTAACATCTCCTCGTTATCAAATTCATAATCAACAGCATTTGAAGTCGATTTCTTTAGCCTTTGCTTAATATTCAATACCTGTTGATCAATCGAGTTCTTCAAATCACAAATCTCCCCTTCTTTAGCTTCATCCTCATTATTCGCCTCAAAATTAACAATAAAATCCTGAAAGCTGTCAGCTTTAGTTCTATAAATCTCAATATTAGCGCGTAAACGCAACAATTCCCTTTCTTTCAACTCCAATGCTTGCTTAAGCTTGAACTCAGTCTTTAATCTCTCGGTTAACTCCTTATCCTTTTCTTTTATCGAAGTTTTCATTTCTTTAAGGCGCGCCTGAAGAAGGTCTTGGAGTTCTATCAAGTCCATGAGCATTTTTTCGCGGCTGCTTTCTGGGATGCAACTGTCTGTTTCTTCTTGGATCAAACTATGACAACCCTTTATTTGTATTATTGCAAGTTCATAGAATTTAGATCTCTCGTGTAAGCACTCTATCAGTCCGTCTTTAGACTGCACTTTTTCATATGCTTTGTCCATGGCAGACCTCAAGAGTTTCATCATTATTGAATCTGATCTATATCTGCAATCCATTTCATCAAGAAATTCATCCATTTTACGGAAATTTTGATGGGAGAAATAAGAGTGAGAGAGATTACATTCAGCTCCAAAAATGGTGGATCTTTTGGAAGGGGTTTTTTTATTAAAAAGAGCAAAAAAATGTGTCATGAATTTTGTTAAGAAAGTGCACTTTAACATTTCAAATGTCAGTTATTTCAGTTGGAGAATAAATGGCGGTAAAGATGGATATATTAAAGGGGTGGATCACTGGGTCAAAACTAAGAATTTTATATATTGTAATTGATAATATAAAATATAAATAGCTTCTTCAAGTAAAAATTAGAAAAGACTCCTGGTGGGGGTGGAGAGATGATATACATAAATATATACATGTAGTGTTAGATGCATGAGAACAAGTGAAACTAATTTGTAAAGTCATTGCATGCAAATAACTAAAATAAAAGAAAAATTAAAATTAAAATTTTCACATGAAAAGTGCAGCTATAGATGTAGCGACGGTGAAAACCGTCGCTATATATAGCGCCGATTTTCATGTGAAAATATTATTTTTTTGTTGTGAATTTATCAATTTCTATCCGTAAACTATATTGTTAATGTGAATAAAAGTAGTTTTAGCTCTCTTGAAACATTAACAGTTGGAATGGAATATGGATGTCGAACTTGTATTTAGTAATATTTGATCTTCCTATTTTCTTTCTCCATAATTTTTTTTGATGATTTCATGCCTCCCTAGCTATAAACATGAAGGATTAATTGGAAGGTGGTGTGATTATTTGATGTAATTATTTCAACTCAATCATATTGTGAACAAGAAAAAAAATTTATATATACATATACGTCATTGTGATGCTATTTAGAACTGAAAAAAATAAAAGCATAAAATTAAAATGATATCCTAATTCTATTAATATATAACCCCAAAAAGAAAATGGTAAACAGTACATATTGTATAATGCTCACTGTCATACGTACGTTTTGGTATAGAAAAGCAACTCATGGGAGTGAAAATGAATTTCATTCTTATATTAGATAATAAAATTTACTGTTTGCAAATTTTATACTAGGTTAAAGTTTTGAGCATTTTCAGTTACGAGAAATCTTTCAATTTAAGTGAGCGTTGGAGAAAACTAAATATCGAAACACACCTATTAATGTTTGCTGGTACTTCTCCTTTGTAACAATTCTTTAAGATGAAAATTTCCCAAACACTAGTAATAAGTTATAATTGATTAAAAATATCTAAATGTAGGAGGCTTTAATTTCAGTCATGTAGTGTTCAAAGGCTTGCAAAGATTCCATACTTCCTTATCAGTGCATTACTTTAGTCTTTTGATATGGTTGTGAAGTTCGGACCGGGTCAGCGATTCAAACCGATTAAAATCGGAATCGATCGGTATTTCTATGACGTCCTTAAATTTGGGTAACTTCAAATTCGAATTAGGTGCTCTACGGTACTACCCATTTAACATAATAATATCGACATAAATGTAATTACTTATTATTACAATATATCTTACTTTACAACCCAGGTTCTAAGACCTTTAAAAACATCTTTAAAAGCTAATATTATATCATAATATTATATTTGTACTAAATTATTACAATTAGTACTCATCTTCTACTCGTTCATCTTTTCCTTTCTTTTATTCTTACCAGAACCTTCAATTCGTTCGAACTTCGATGAGAACATTTAATTTCAAGCAAGAATGAACATTCAAATGCCCAACAAGTATACCTATTGCAATAACGACATATTAGGGTTAACTCATACTTCTGCGGATTCGACTAATGACCACTACGACAAGGTAATCGGGGGTCTCGCTCCCCGATGAGTGAGCGACTGCTCAGTCTTAGAAGCCAAGCACAAAGTTCAATTGGGCTTGGGGATTTATTAGTAGCTTGTTCTTGGGTTTTACTAATGTATTGGACCTCATGTGTTTGAGCTCATACTATAACAGTTAGGGTTTTCTAGTTACTATAAAAATATTATTTAGTGTATGGATCATTGTAGAGTGTGTGAAATATCTTATGAATACATCAGACAAACAGGACTAGCCAAATTGGTAAACTTGTGTATATTATGTGTTCTTACTTTTCCGTCTCATATAATATGTGTGATTACAATATTATTCGTTCTTAAATTCTAACATTTGGTATAAGAGCTGCGTTTGAGGGTTCTGAGATTGTAAAATTTAAGATGTCGAATATAAGGTCATCACGGATTGAAATTGATAAATTCAATGGAAAGACTTTTGAACTATGTAAACTTAAGATGGGGGATCTGCTCGTGGATAGGGATTTGTAGACAGTAATTAAATATCTGAAGTCAATTGTTATTGCTCAGAAGGATGGGACGTCTTCGACTGAAACGAGGTTGAAGGAGAAACTTGCTGAATGGGATAAATTGGATCGGAAGGCTCTGGCCTAATTCGACTCTGCCTCGTTGTTAACGTCTTGGTTAATGTTTATGGGGAAAACACTACGAAAGATCTTTGAATGAAATTAGAAACCCTATATCAAAGTAAGTCCTTAGTTAATAAACTGTTTCTTAGTAGGAAATTGTAAAAACTTCGGATAGATGTTGGAAGTTCATTTTCTACACACCTAAATGAATTTAATATCCTAATTAGTCAGTTATCATCAATAAGTTGTGATATCAATGATGATGATAAAGCTATTTATTACCTTGCTCTGTTCATTGTCTGATTCGTGGGATAATCTGATTACTGCGATTGGTAGTGGTACTACAGAATTATCGTTTGAGGGGGTTTTTTCAGCTTTATTGTTAGAAGATATGCGACGACAGAGTATGGAGAATTCAATCAAGAAGGCTCTGTTAGTTTGAGGGCGAAATCAGAATAGAAATTTTAAGAGGTCTAGAAATAAGTCACAATCACAAGGAAGATCTAAGAGTATTGACATGTTGAAAATTAAATGGTGGAAGTGTAATAAATTTGGGCATAGAACAAGGGTGGTAAATCTGCAAATGAGAAGAATGATTCGGGGAATAAGGATGAAGCCATTGGAGACTTGTACATTGCAGCTGTGACACCCCCGAATCTGGGTCCTCTGACCCCGGTTCGGTCATCACGAAAAAAATACAAACATCTACCTCTAAACAACATACGATAACTAAAATGTGGAATATAGTAAACGTACGTCGTTTTTTCAAAAGGTGTTACTAGTCCCAAGATACGATAGCCTTAATATCATCTTAGAAACATACCCTAAAATAATCATTAGGGTTCATATTACATAACAGTAATTTAAACTAAGCGCAAGGTAAAGTCTGCTCCTTGCCACTATTATACATCTTTCTTTTACCCTTGTCCTTCCCCGAGGTCTCGGGCTTAGCTGCAATATATTCATGATATAGCAAGGATGAGCAACAAGTTTGCTTAACAAGTTTAAATACAACAATAAGGATATATCATGATGAATGAAAAAATAACTGACAATGAATTCAACAATATTAATATCTGAATGATTCAACAATATGAATATCGCAAGTAATGATAACGATTGCTTTTAGAATAATTGCTAGTCAAATAGACTTTGAACTATAACACTCCAATGAAATCAATAGCTAATTGACCCTTTAGTTACTAGCTACAGAATAATTACTTGAGGGGATCAGCCTCACATATACTATGTATATGCATAACATTTAAATCTGCTCTATGTATCTTATATTAGATACCTGGTACTCCCCTATCATAGAAAGGGGTGTTCTTTCAGTCTAAGAATCCTTACCCTCAATAGGTTTGGATATCTTTTATAAAATTTCATTTGCTTGTCTGACCAAACAAAGGTTCAGACTCTATCTCACACAGTTTAAGAATTATTTGAACTTTAAATGATGTACAAGTCCAAGATTGTACGAACTCAAGTGCACTAAGTGCGAATATCAATAATATCGATGTGGAATAATTGTAAGATAATTAAACCACTTAATAACATGTTTGGAAATAAGATTCAAGATTAAATGAATAACTTTCAATAAGATTCAACAAACAAACAAAGTTGTGTAAGTTAGGAAACATTGCAAGTTGAAAGTTAATACAATATGAGAAGGATAAGAAACATTCACAACAAACAAAGTTGTGTAAGTTAGGAAACATTGTAACACAATAAAATAGTGTTCGGATACTTGCTCAATATAAATTTGAGTAAGGTTAGGGAAACTTGCTCAATAAAAGTGGGGTTCAAGGAACTTGCACAATCAAAGAGTGAAGTTCAAAAAAACTTGCACAACCAAATAATAAAGTTCGGAAACTTGCATAGTAAAAGTAGGGAACTTGCACAATCAAATAATGAAGTTCACAGAAACTTGCTCAATAATAATTGGAGTAAGTTTAGGAAACTTGTATAGTAAAAGTAGGGTTCAAGGAACTTGCGCAATCAAATAATGAAGTTCACAGAAACTTGGTCAATAATAATTGGAGTAAGTTTAGGAAACTTGTCTGTTTGCTCAGCTACAATTAATTCTAGCTTTAATTACTTGCGTTGAAACGACCTAACTGTCGACGTCGGGATTTTTAGTTGTCCCTTTTCATTACTTGTTCTTTGGTGTTCTCATGTTAATGTGAGATTTGTTTGAAAAAATAAGTGAAAAAGGTCCGACATGTGTAATGTCGACGATTTGACTTTAAGAGTCGCTAGTTGGTGTTTTTAACTTGTTGCACCAACGCAACCGAAAAAGGTTTGCACATTGACCCAGTAATGTGACACTGCTAAACGAGTTTGTGAAACTTAGATTCATTTGGGTTCAGGGGCTTGATTATGCGGAGGAAAGGTGTTAGTACCCCCTGACATTCGTGTTGCCACGGTGACCGCCACTTTTTAAGAAACTGTTATATGAATGTGTGTGTATCTGGATCAATGTGCAGTTATTTGAAATTAGCGTGAGGCCTTGTTTGCATCTATATACAAAGGGTTTGAATTTATAGAAAAATTCAGTTTTAAGCAAAATATAGCAATGAAGTTTTATAAAAGAGGTTTTTCAAACCCTGTGCTCAATAGGAATTGAGACCTTTTCATACTTCCATTTTATTATTAAAATGTTCGGCTTGTTTGCTTTTATTTTCGAGATGCGAGGCATCTTCGAGAAAATAATATACAGCAGTGCCGAACTCCTTATGGGCATGACAGCCATCCAAGGAAATTCAGACACTGTAAATAATGTACAAGCTGCTTACAACTGAAAAATATCCATCATGGGAACCGAATCTAGATTCAGTAGACTGACTCTATGATCACATGATTCCTAGACTCACATGATACCGCAGTTTGTATGGAAAGCAGTAAGCAGTTATAGATATATATATATATATATATATGGACATGATCAACCACCGCGAAGCGACTCCATGGGGGATCAAAAAAGTAAATAAAGCAGTAAATGACGATCAACCGCCACGAAGTAAACTCCAGGCGGGACTAAATGTAAATAAAGCAGTAAAAGGCCTCGAAGTAAACTCCAGGCTTGACAGAAATGTGTATATATATATATATATATATATATATATATATATATATATATATATATATATATAAGCAGTAAACGCACCGGATATAAAATCCAGGCTCATCGGATATGTCCGACAACAATTATATATATAAGTATATATTAGAAATAAACGCACTGGATGTAAAATCCAGGCTTATCAGATATGTCTGACAACAGTTATATATATAAAAGTATATAAACGCTCAGGATATAAAATTCAAGCTCATCAGATATGTCTGACAATAGTTATATATATATATATATATATATAAGCAAGTAAACGCTCCAGACATAAGTCTTGGCTCAATCGATGCATAACTCGATAATGTTAGTCCATATATAAATATATACATATATAAGTATATATATACAGACAGAAATGAAAACCATGGACCGAAGTCTGGGCTTATGCACATAACACGACTCTCAATGTGTAGAATAATGTTTGCAAAGATGAAGAAAAAGGCTTTATAGAGTGTGAGAGGGCTTACAGTGGGCTGCCACTGCAGGCTTCTATGACTCTATATGGATAAACACTCAGCTCCCGCCGGATAAAAATATAGCTATATGTGAGCTAATGGATGTTTAAAATGAGGAAACACTCAATATGGGGTGTATACATAGCAAATTGGACATGGTTTCCTCGCCTTCTTCTCTTTTCAAATGGCCACCCCAAGTCCTCTATTTATAGAGGGGGAGCCGCAGGTGTACCTACGGCAGCCGCAGCCACAGATGCACTTGCGCCTGCCCAGGGTGCCCCGGGTTCTACAGGTCCCATCATTTCGAAGTACGTGCACTCATGTATTGTAATGTTCGCTCGAACTTACAGAACTTCAATCCGAGCATCCGAACGAGGTATATAAGACCTTATTCGGACCGCTTGTGTCAAGAGTTATGCAATGACATGGATTAGAGGTTGTACGAAGTCAGGAAGAGGGGACCATGCCCATGGTATTCAAGCTTCAAATTCTATCCGGTGTGCTGCCACGCATAATAGTCACTCGGGATTGGAACTCTTTGGTTCTTGTAGGACATTGCTGTATGTATCTGTGTATGAAGTATTGAGATGACGCGCATGTGTTGAGGTAGAAAGATGACGTTTGACTCCTCACCGGGGTTATCACCAATTTGAGTTGAAAGCAGACGTTGCTCAGGGTTACATCTGAGATTGGACTGCTGCAAGTGTTTAAATGTCGCAAGGTCATCTGTGAGAGTGCCTGTCTTCCCGGTGTTAGCTCCGGGTCTGAGGTATGAGTGCCTCGGCAGGAGGTCTGATTGAAGCTGATCGCATGCATTTGAGACAAGCATTTCTGGAGTTATCGCCGGAACTGCAACAACATTCCTTAGTGTTATCGCCAAGGACGAAACTCAGGGTTATCTCCAAGGTTGGAAATGATCCTTCCAGTGTGTGTTCTGGGGTTGGAAATGATGTTCCCGATGTGTGTTTTGAGGCTTTGAAACTAAACTTCCAGTAGTATCCGGAATGGATGTAATCTGTCTTCCAGGGTTATCTCCGAAAGACGAATCTGCCCTCCTACAATGTCAGTAACAGGTGTGCAGAAAATTTTGAGTGTCTACAGATGCCCCTCTTTATCATATTCATGCAATGCAAGGCATGGATATGATAAAGAATCCTAGACACTTGAAATGCAACAAAATAAATGTGATGCTATGTGCAACAACATGATGCAAATGTATGATGCATGAATGAATGATTGCCGACTAATCCTGTTGGGATGACAATCAGTGATGCCTTGGACATGTGATCCAAGACTTCAAAGATGTTGACGTTGGGGATATCACCAAAGTCTTGAATCCTAGACACAGACTTTTACTCCATATAGGTACCTCTTATGTACAAGAGATCTGTGGGGACAAAGCTCTGTCTGTTTGAAGATGTGTATAACATATTCCATTATCGGTCCTCTCCGATGAGGATGGTCTTCTCTGGCTTGTATCACCAGTATATACCACAATTTTATTGGAGTTACTCCCAACAGTATGTATCGTCAGGTCTGCCTGACCTTCGTTGATGTGTGTATCACCGGATAGATCCCTATTGGGTGCATTGTCAAGGCTGCTTAACCTTCATTGATGTGTGTATCAATGGTCGCATCGCGTTGTGACCCTTGATGGAGAAGGTTGCTTCAATGGATTTTATTGCCATCGGCTGAGATAACGTCAAGGTTGCTTGACCTTCATTGATTTGTGTATCAATGGTTGAATTGTGTTGTAACCCCTTCCAGGGATACGTGGATGATTCGTAACTTCAGCGTTGTAACTCCCACCGGGGATACGTCGTTATTTCATAACTTCGGCGTTGTAACCCTCGCCGGGGATATATCGTTATTTCATAACTTCGGCGTTGTAACCCCCGCCGAGGATACGTCGTTATTTCATAACTTTGGCATTGTAACCCCCGCCGGGGATACGTCGTTATTTCATAACTTCAGTGTTGTAACCCCCGTCGGGGATACGTCTAGGGTTGTGACCATGCACTGACGACATCGGACCTCTGTGAGGTATTGCCGAGCATGATTTGTAAAAGCTGAGGCCATTGGTATAGTATACCATGTATGAAGGTGAATAACAATGAGTGAGATGTGCGACCAGATTACGGCCCATGAAAACTAGGATTCCAGGCTATTCCGCTCAATCGCGTAGCATTTTTATTCTTGATTTGGCCTTTTCAGCTTGTGAGACCGCCTTTACAACTCTAACTAGAGCGAGATGGAGGTGTGGGACCCATATAGGGGTGCCACAGGTACACCTGCAGTAGCCGCAGGTGGACCTGGGGCCAACCGTGGGTATGTATTCCCTGCGGGTTGCTTTCATAAATCATTTTCAAGCTGCGCGACTGAGGAAATCTGAGAGCTCTTCTTCAGACCTACTGAGTTCGGGCAACTTTCTGCATATTCTGCCACCATACAAGCGTTCTTCACTGTCCTCGTAACATATGCATGTATTCTTTTCCAGTTTCTATCCATTGGAAAATGACTTATCACATGAAATGCATTTAGACACATAGTAGTGAATATGAATGCTAATATGATATGATAAAAAATATTCAACATAGTAAATATTAGTATTAAACCATGCTGAACATAATGATGTGAAAAAATTTGACTTTTAAAGCAGTCAAATTGATACCTTTTACTGTCATTCCTTATCCTATTTGAGGACAAATGGGTAAAGGTAGAAAAGTAAAATTGTCCTGGTAATTAAACTACACTTACAGATTTTTTACTGCGATGTATATGACTGTTGGTAGGTGTGCTACTGAATGGTCACCTAGTCATGCCTATGTGCATGTGGATAGTCCAATTTACAAAGGAGCTATGGCAATTTTTTTCCAAAAACTTAGGCATTGGGTAGTCATGCATTTTTAACTCTACTGTAGATGTATGTTAAAATAATACATGCATGCATGTAATCATAAAATGCATTTTAAAAATCTCCAGGTAAGAATTTACCACACCCTTTCTGAGGTGATTTGGAGACTTGTTGTCCAGATATTATGGATCCGGATCAGCCGAGTAGTTCCCGAATGACAACTTCTAGTGTACGGAGGAGGGCTTCTGAAGTACCTCGACCCCGTTCTGTGTGACAACCTTCCATGCCCCAAAGTGAACACATACACAATGGAGAAAACACCTAGCTGTGGGGAGTTCTTGGTTAAGATCATACCAAACCAGAGCATGCTAGGTGACTTTAATACAATGGCTATTACAAATGGGAACCTACCAAAAGCTATATTATTTCCGATGGATGGAGGGTTCCTCAACTTTCGAAGAGGAATTGTATAGCATTAACCAGACAAAGTCAGGCTGAAAGACTAAAAATCAAGCGCTGACTGGGTGGCAACCTCGGTTTTTTTTTTTTTTATATTTATAAGCTTTACTAGTTTATTTAGTAGATAGGAATTAAGTTGCTTATTAAGTTCTCTTATAATCTAATCCATGTTGTCTCTCTTCATTGCAGGTATTGGAGGTCCAATGGATAGCAAAATGATCGTCACAGCCATCGCCACCATCATCTTACGCTTAGTTGATTACAGGGAAGTTCTCTTCTACTTACCGTTATATTCTTACAATGAGGACATTGTAATTGCTAAGTTTGGGGGAGTTTAGTTTAGTTCTTTATTGTATGTTTAGCTTCATGTTTATGTTATGTTATTTTACATACGTTGTTAATTTAGTTTAGGCTCATGTTGTTTGCATTCATGTAGTACAATTGCATAAGTAGTTGCATAATAGTATAGTTTGAATAGCATTATATTCAATTTATTTTTTTTGTTAAAAAAAAATCAAAAAAAATTTCAAAAATAATAGTTAGTTACTATGTTCATCTTGCATGAGTCCAACTATTTGATATTTACAGTTTATTTTGGCCAATGATGAGATTGGGATTGAGTAGGCAAGTATAGTACTGACTATTAGAGCTTTGATGTGATTTCTTGTTATGAATTAAATTTTTTTCTGTTTAAAATTGGTATAATAAGGATAACACAGTAAAAACAACTTGTTGATTGATTGAGTTTAAATTGATACATAATGGGACTCTAAAGGATAATGCTAGTTTGAATGAAAGAATGAGAAGAATAAGTAGTGATGGCTAAAGTTAGATAAGAACCTAAGTTTGGGGGAAAAAATTGGGATATATAAGCTTCAAAAAAAAGGAAAAAAGAAAAAAATGATGAAAAAAAATATATATATCGTGACTAGTTTTGTTTCGGGGCCTTTGTTACTTGAGTAAGTACGCCCGAAGGGGTATCTTAAAACCTAGTGCCCTAAGGTCTTATATGGTCTGGGAGTCGTTGGTCGAAAGCTCGTTAAGTGGTAGCACTGTTAGCCTAATGGAATGAGACATTGCACAATCATGGTTAAAAAGTAAAAAAAAGAAAGAAAAAAAAACAATAAAACGGGAAAAGAGCAAAAAGCCCCCGTATATGAAAATAAAGCATAAGTATCCCATGTTAACCCTTGATATTGGTAATTATTTGATTTTAGTTGGATCTAGCTTATTTTTGGATTTCTTAAGTTTACACTGTATGATGCCTTTGAAGAGACTTGTTATGTGTTAAATTTGATTTTATATCAGTTAACATTGTTGTGGAGCACACACGCACTATATCAGTGATAACAGTTTAAGATTTAATGATTGACGAAGAAATTGTTGATTGGTTTTGATATGATGTATTATCATGTTTACTTGATTTCTCTAAGGCCGAGTGAATAGATTTGATTCTATCAATACTGCTGGATTCGTAGGCATATAGATAGTTGCATTTCATTGCATTGCATTGCATTATGTTGTGTTGCTTGAGGACAAACAAAGGTTTAAGTTTGGGGGTATTTGATAAGTAGGTTTTATACCTACTTATCCGGTATCTTTTACTTGAATTAGTTACTTATATTCATGTGTCTTAGTTACTTTTCATGCATTTTGTGTTCATTTTTTAGGTTATACTTTTGGAAGCGGTGTGAGCGACTATTGGTAAGGAAAAGCAAGGAAAATGCAAGGAAAATGCAAAGAAAAAGCAATTCGGACATCATTTATTCTTTCTTATTCAATTCATGTTCTTGGCTTGGAGCTTAGACTATATTGTAGAGCATTTTCTTAGCTTTCCGAAACATCTTGAATCATTTAAATCGTAGTTCGGATGAAAGAGTTATGACATTTCTACCAACGGACGTTGAACTTCACCGTTTTGGGTGGTCATTTGCATAGCAGTCACTTCCAGTCCAATTTCGACCATCATGCCTTTGTTTGTTCTGAAATCTCAAAGAATGAAAGTTGTAGATCTAGTCGATAGCTTCGATTGATAGGTCCCGGGTCCCGTAACTCCTCTCGGTGTAAAAGTTATGGCAATTTTAGCAGAGGAGGTTCCAGCAGAAAATTAATTCGCAGTTTAGTGTCCAGCCGGGGCTGGACGTTTTTAGCCTTAGGATCCAGCCTGGGATGGGTGTCCTGGGCATGAAATCAGTAGCCTATCCAGCTGGGGCTGGGTTTTTACAAAGGAAATACCCAGCCGGGGTTGGCCTATGCGCGGAATGAGTAGATTTTGTCCGAATTTGAGTCCGAAAAGGATTGTTTTGAGTTGTTTGATTCAAGGACTTCCAAGAGGACTTAAAGACATGTACAAAGGCTTATAAAAGGAGGGGAATAACACAGATTAGAGGAGATTATTAGGAGATTAGAGAGCATTCTATTAGATTAGGTTAGAGTAAATTAGAGAAAAACACTAGTTCTAATTAGATTTGGAGATTGAAGCAACTCGGAGACCATTGAAGATTTGAAGTAGGAGCAAGGAGGGGGCGTCAAATCTACAGACAATAGATTATTTCTTCTCATCTTCTTCTATCTTTATCTTTTAATGATTATTCAATTGTGGATTCTTAGTTTAAATTCAATAATCACGAATTAATTCTTTGTTTGAGATTACAATGGATCTTATTGTGTAGTTTATTTTAATATGCTTCGTTATCAATTATTATGTTCTATTGAGAGGATTGTCTATTGTGATTTAGACTTAATTGTTTAATTGCTTGGCCATCAATTACCGTGATAATCTATATGAACTCGAGAGATGAAGTATAAATTTAGATCTGATCATGATAGAATGTGTTCAGGATTTTGTTAATAGCTTAAACTTGATGAGTGTTAAGGTAGAGATATGCTTGACATCGCATGTAATCAGATAGAGAACTTATTCTTAAACATTCTTCTATTGTAATTCACATTGAGATATAGTGGGTTAGTTGATTAAGGTGTTTAACGAATTTCTATCTTAATTGTGGATTGACGTTAATACGGTATTAGTGCATCGAGAGTTGGTTAATACTACTCTAGTGTTCTTGATTAACAATTCAGGATAGAGAATAATTGATGAGAAGTGTGTTAACTTAAATGAAGCAATAAGTGAAGTTGTAATCTTAAATCTCCATAGTCTTAATTTAATTAGTGGAATAGTAGTTAATTTATATAGTTTGTAATTCATTCGTTTAAATAAGATTGAGTTGGTTACGGGTTAGTACTTGGTGATTTTTATTAAATAATTCTCTGTGGGAACGATACTCAACTTATCACTTTATTACTTGTTGACCACGTATACTTGCGTGTTGTGCGTCTATAGATTTTACCCAACATGTATAGCATTCCCATGAATTTGGCTTTGATGACATCTCTTGACGTAATCATCACAGTCAGCTTTGAGCGTAAGCCAATAATGCGCTGTTCTGAGGACTTTCTTGATAAGTAGAGGTCCGCTCATGTGTGGGCAACATACTCTACCATGGATCTCATCCATGAGCCTCTAAGCTTGGTCTTTGTCCAGACATCTCAGGAGACCTAATCCTACATCTCTTTTGTAGAGTGCATCTCTGCTTAGGTAAAATTTCATAGCAAGTCGATGGATCCGCCTCTTCTCAGTTAGGCTCGCCTCAGCGGGTGTAGATCTATCTCGGAGATATTCCTTGATATGTTGATACCAAGGGTTATGGATGGGAGGTAGCTCATCCGATACTTCTCCAACATAATTCCCATAAGCTGGGGCCTTTTGCAAGGAAAATGTGATGATTGGCATGTTTTCCTTCTCGGGTATGTGAATCAAGGAGGCCAACAATTCTAGTGCATCCGCAAAATCATTCCTATTACGTGGAATGTGTAGAAAGGAGATTTCTTCGAACTCCAAAGCCATTTTTAAAACTTGCCGATGGTAAGGTAGCAAATGTAATTCTTTGGTTTGATAGATTCCTGTGGATTGTTTGATTACTAATTCAAAACCCCAAAAGACAGTTAACCGCCTGATGCCCATTGAATGAGCAAGTTTTAGCCCCATGATACAACCTTCATACTCAGCTGTGTTGTTGGTGCTGACAAACTGCAATTTGACAGCGACAGGATACTGCTCCCCCGTACCGGATATTAGAACTGTTTCAGCTCCAGAGCCTTCTGTGTTAACAACTCCATCAAAATACATTTTCCATGTATGGCATGCATCGTACTGATGGTGTTGCTGAACTGTCATTACCCCTTCATCGGGAAAGTATGTTTCTAAGGGTTTGTAATCCCTTGCAGGTGCGGTGACCAGTTGATCCGCAATTCCTTGACCTTTGACAGACTTTTGCGTCACGTAGACGATGTCAAATTGCTGTAGGATCAACTTCCATTTGGATAGTCGACAATTCAGTATGGGCTTACTAAACACATACTTGAGAGGATCCACGCGGGATATGAGATGGGTTGTGTGACCATGGAGGTAATGATGTAACCTCATCGAAGCCCATGCTAAAGCACAACAAGTTTTCTCAATCAGAGTGTACTTGTGTTCACTGATGCTGAATCTTTTGCTGAGGTAATGGATAGCTTGTTCTTGGCCTCTATCGTCTTTTTGCCCCAGCATACAGCCCATGGCATTGTCATTAATGGACAGGTACATGAATAGGGGAACATCATCCCTGAGTGGTACCAAAATAGGAGCGTTAACCAGCTGTTCTTTAATGGTAAGGAAGGCTTTCTGACACTCATCGTTCTATTTCATGGAGGAGTTCTTCCATAATAACTTGAAGATGGACTCACAGGTTGTTGTGAGTTGAGAGATAAACCTGCTAATGAAGTTGATTCCTGCCAAAAATCCCCGTATTTCCTTCTCTGTCTGAGGAATGGGCATTTCCTTGATGGCCTGGATTTTGGTAGGATCCAGTTCAATCCCTTTGTGGCTGACTAGGAAACCTAGCAACTTGCCTGACTTAACACCAAATGCGCACTTGGCTGAATTCAACTTCAAGTTGTACTTACGCAACCTGTTGAATAACTTTTTGAGATGGTCTAAGTGGTCTTCTTCAATTTGGGATTTGACGATAATGTCATCCACATAGATCTCTATCTCCTTGAGCATTAAATCGTGGAAGAGAACCATCATAGCTCTCTGATAGGTTGTCCTGGCATTGATGAGGCCGAATGACAACCGTCTATAGCAAAAGGTTCCCCAAGGCGTGATGAAAGCAGTTTTCTCACGGTCTTCCTCATCGACCATAATCTGATGGTACCCCACAAAGCAATCCGCAAAGGAGTACATGCCGTATTGAGCAATATTGTCAATGAGAATGTGGATAAAGGGCACAGAAAAGCTATCTTTAAGGCAAGCTTTGTTCAAATCCTGGTAATCCACGCAAACTCGCACCTTTCCTCCTGGTTTAGGCACGAGAAGAATGTTGGATATCCACTCCGGATATGTAGATACCATGATAATGCCAGCTTGAAATTGTTTCATAATTTCTTCTTTAACCTTTAAACTCCACTCAAGTTTCAATCACCTGAGTTTTTGCCTGACTGGCTTGAATCCTTCTTTAATGGGAAGGTGATGAAGAACAATGTCAGTGGACAAACCCACCATGTCTTCATGAGACCATGCAAACACATCCTGAAATTGGGTTAATAGTGCAACCATGTCATTCCGCTAGTTTGGGTGAGGTCTGAACCAATCTGGATTAGCTTAGGGATTTCGAAGGTTCCAAGATTGAAAGAAGTGGTTTGGTTAAGGTTAGTTTTAGGTTTGTCTGCGACCCATTCCTTAATCTCCTGAGGTGTCTCAATGTCCTCTTGTATTTCCATCAAGTTTGAGTCCAACTTTGCATCAAAGTTACAGCCCTTGTGGAGAGAAGACACCTCATCAGCAAGTACAAGCACATCTAAATTCAGAGTCCTGAAACCAAAATATGCTTTCACTTAATATATGAAACTTTTTAATCATACAAAAGTGTTAGCATGTACTTGATAAAATAACTACTAATACTGTATAGAAAAGTAAGAAATTAAAGTTATCTACAGGGCAGAGGGATTTTCTGCCCATTTTACCCTCGTCGACCAATGCATGGAGTGTTGCTCCAATTGTCAAGGGCAAAGTCCTGATGGACTGCAGTGATGGAGGGATTGTCATTGTCCTCCTTCTCCTGAATGATAACCATGACATCTGGGCAATCATCGTCTGGGGTATATTTGTTTGTATATTCATCATGGACAATGATGCGTATGTCTGACATCATCAAGGCGATGTCGTATTTACTTTTTTGTTCCTTTTTTTCCATTTTGGGATCAGGAATTAGCACTTCTTTTGCTTTGAATGGTACTGGTTTGGGAAATAGCATAGCCATAAGATGGGTTGGGACCTTTACTGGAGACTATATCAGCTCATGCGGTGCAGATAGAAAAAATTGCCGTGTGGCACAAGCTTGAGGAACCTGCTTATGCTTATGAGGATTCCTATGACTGGAGCTGGCAGAATAGCCTAGTCCGACTGTCCCAATTTGACTGGACACTTGAATAGGGTGCTTAATACCCTGCTAATTTTTACCAAGGCCTTGTCCAGGCTGATGACCCAATGACATCATTTCTTGAGTGGCCGACATAACCTCGGCAGAAATCTTGGGTACGGGAAGTGGTGCTCCAGTAGGTTGGTATTGTATGTTACTCACTTCCAAGGTATGAAAACTGGCCGGCTCAACTTCTGAGTTGAAGCTAATGATTGGCAGATCTCCTTGTTCAGGACATTTCGGCTCAACGTTGACAGTGACTAGACTGTTGTTGACAATGTATTTAAGTTGTTGATGTAGTGTGTAGGGAACGGCTCCAGCTATGTGTATCCATGGTCTCCCCAATAGCAGGTTGTATCCTGAATCTATCATGAGGACGTGGAAGGATACATTGAATGTATTTCGACCAATCTCAATTGGCAGCTCAATCTTTCCGACGGAATTTCGTCGGGATCCATCAAAAGCTTTGATAACCGTATGGCTGCTTTGGATCTGTTTGAGATTGACATTCATCTTCACCAAGGTGGAATAAGGACAAATATTTAGAGACGAACCTCCATCTATCAAAACTCCAGCTAGCATATACCTGGAGGACAAAACTGCAATATGCAATGGCTTACAATGACCGGTCCCTTCGGGTGGTATGTCATCATCAGTGAAAGATATCACATTGTTGTTGAAAATGTGATAAACCATATGTTAAAAATTTTCCACATTCACTAATTTCGGTAAGTAGGCTTCTTCCAAAACCTTCAACAAGATCTTTCGGTGATCCTCGGAAGAGAAAACCAAGTCCTGTATTGATATTTGACGTGGAGCTTCTCTTAAGCTTAGAACCACCTTGGCTTCATTATAGCCCATAGTGCGGAGAAATTTTTCAATCTTCTCCATGGGAATCTTCCCCTTTGCTTTGATGGCGGGCTTCATCACCCTCTAAGGAAGATACAGTGGATTTTCCTTTGACACTGTAGTAGTATGAGACATGGATCCTTCAACTTCTTCGTAATTCCATGGAACTTTGTGTAAGCTAACAACAGGATATTGTGGTCTGAAAGGTAAAGAAATTGGCTCTGGTGCAGCCACTTTCAAAGGATTGTCAGCCCCTTTGAGTTGAATTGTTTGTATGGGAAATACTTTGATAGTCTCATCATCCTCAACGGATATAACTGCTACTGATCCCTTCCATTTAGTAGGACATGTATTCCCACTCTCGAATTGCACAATGTCGTCATCTGCCAGCTGCAGGACACCGTTATCGATAAGATTCTGAATGAGATGGCGGAGTGCCCATCATTCTTCTGTGCTGTGACCGCGAGAATGTGAATGATATTGACATACTCCATCGAAGTTGAACCATCTTGAATGGGGATTGATTGGAGGTAAAAGGGAGGTAATTCTTCCTTCATTGATCAACATTTGAAATATCTCCTCCATAGATTGGCCTAGATAGGTAAATTCCCTCTGATTAGCAAAATCCCAACGGGCTTTAGCATTTGATCTCTTTGCAACCTTATCCTCCATAGCTTCGCTTTCTAAGGGTGATGGTGGAGCATTCATAACAAAAGGAAGGAGATAATCATGCTCCTGGCTAATTAATTGGCGTGTGACTTGATGCTGGTGTGTCACCAGTTCTGCCAATTGCTCAATTTGCTTGCAAAGAGCTTTCATCTTTCGTTCCATAACAAATTGGAATTTGCATAATCACATCTATCAACACCGTCTTGGATGGTCTGGGATGATTCACCATTGAAACTGGAACTCTGTCTAGTGTTTCAACTAATCATGTTGACCTCTTCTTCTTTGTATTGAGGAAGAGGGTTGTCTTGCACATGAGGTTGATCTGGTTTGGTGACCACGATCTCGCCTTTGTCTATTAAATCTTGGATCTTGTGTTTCAAGGCCCAATAATCTTGAGTATCATGTCCAGGTGCTTCGGCATGACAAACACACTTCCGAGTAGCATTAAAACCCCTCCCATTAGGGTTGGCTGGTGGAAGAAGACGTGTAAATTTTTTCTGAGTAGTCAGAAGAGCAAGAATATTCTCGAGCGAGTCCCCTAAGGGTGTGAACGTTCGAGGGTGCTTTACTTCTCCACTTTTAGGCAATGGAGGGTTTGAAGACTGTGCTTGAAAAGGGGAGTAATTTCTCCACTGTATAGGCATGTTCTGATTGTCTTTATGTCCTTGTAGTATCAAGGAAACATCCTCCTATTTCTTTTTATGGACCTTCCGGGGGTTGTTTCCATAAGATCCGGACTGGATGTGCTCAGCAACTGCTTTAAGAGCGGCTAGGTCTTGAATTTTACCTGACTTAATCCCATCTCAACCATCTCTTAATGCTTGATCATTTCAGAGAATGGTTTGCCAATACCAGCTAAAACTCTCTCATAGAAAGGAGCTTCCTGTATGTCTATGAAAGTCATGACCATTTTTTAATCCGTCATGGAAGGAATAACTTGAGCAGCAAGGCGCCTCCACCTTTGAGCATACTCTCTGAAAGACTCATTAGACTGTTTCTTGACCTTGGTAATCTAATACCGATTAGGAGCCATCTGAGATTGAAGACTGTATTGAGTGAGGAAGGCGTGAGCTATCTCTTCCCAGCTATAGATGTGACGCCCCCAAAATAGGTATACATCACCCATCTTGAGTCGCTAAATACATGGTACAAAATTCAAATACAACTTAATTATACAATAATCGTGTAAAATACGACAAAACATAATTAAGAGTTTTAATAAGAATATTGTCATCTAGAAAATATCCACACTCAATGGAGTCCTCATTATATTTATTGTCACACTATTTAATAGAATAGTGAGGACAACTAATGCTATCATCTGGACCGTCACTCCGTTCCCTGACTAGTCCCGGCTACGTTCTCATTTCCTGAAGAGAACAGTGAAAGAAAGGGTGAGCTCAACTAGCCCAGTAAGAAATATTATGACTAAGATAATGGAGAATAAATTATCATTAGTCTTCAACAATGTTAAACTGATAAAATACAATAGACATCAAGTTTAACTGCAGCGAAATAAGCAATACATTAGAAGAGTCAAGTAGAGCATGATATCTACTATCTTCTATGATTAAAAATGTTTTCATCAATTTTTATGGCTGAGACTCAACTTAATAAATAAACCACATCATTGAGTCATCCTTGTACTACGGGCCAAAGATATTCATTAAATCATCAATGATCATGACTATACCGAATAATCCCTGGTCATAATCATACCAAAAACTGTCCATCAATGCACTACAGGCTACTGAGGACTTTTACTACATCATTTATAACATTACAGGTCATGATTATACCGAATAATCCCTGGTCATAATCATACCAAGTCCATCTATGCACGTAAGCCAAAGATGACTTTCATCACAATATAAGCATGAGGATGATGACAATGACATAATAATTCAATAAAACAAGTTCAAGAATAAATTTTAAAGATTTATAAGTTAATTTATCTTGAAATCAATTACGTCCAAATTGTTAACATGATACTGCTTTGTGGAGTAAAATTCAAGAATGCTCAGAAGAATATTTTCATGAAAAGATACCGGATGAAGCGTAAATATCCAGGATATTCTACTAATTTTATGGAGTATAAAAGCCAAAACTTAGACCAAATGAGTATCATAGAATATATGAAACTGCAAATGGATTTTCACCCGCCATGTGGTAATCCACGTAGACAGATCATTTCCACAATTTAATAAGGAATGAATACGAATGATCATTCACCATGCATGTGATAATCCACGTAGATAGGTTACTCTAACAGAATAATAAAGAATGGAACCAGGTCATGCGTAATCCGCACAGACAGGATATTCCAACAGAATAATAAAGAATAAAATAACAGAAGAATTCACCATGCATGCGATAGATCGCACAGACAGGTTATTCCAACAGAATAATAAAGAATGGAACCAGTTCTAGCATAATCCGCACAGACAGGATATTCCAACAGAATAATAAAGAATGGAATAACAGAAGAATTTCACCATGTATGCGGTACTTCGCATAGACAGGTTATTCCAACATAATAATAAAGAATGGAATAACAGAAGAATTTCACCATGTATGCGGTACTTTGCATAGACGGGTTATTCCAACATAATAATAAAGAATGGAATAACAGAAGCTCTCTTCATGAATACGAAAGAAATGATACCCCTTACCTTAGAAAGAAACTGGATAATGGAGTAGAGAGGTAGAAGACTTCTCTTCTTCTTTCTCTCTATAATAATCGCTTTATAACTTTAGTGAATTGGTGAGAAATGAAGTAAGAATGAGCTTCTATTTATAGAAAAATATAGTTTCGATAATTGCACGTTTTGGGGCTCAAAATATTACAGTACAATACCTTAAACTTTTCTTTCATTTTTAATTTAGTCCTGCAAGTATTATCAAACTTGCACCACCTCCCCTGATAGTAAATAATGTGAATCAATAGTTCAATCATGTGAATCAATAGTTATAATCATGTGAAAATATGAATTACAGTATAGTACCTCCATCTATACCTACATTTTTAACTTAATCATGCAAGTATTATCAATCTTGCACCAACTCCCCTAATAGTACAAGAATGTGAACAAATAGTTATAATGTGAATTAATAGCAATTAATTGCTCATTAATTCGGTTAATTACCCGACTGGTCAGTATAACTTCCAGACATCAATTAATATCGAAATAAATGTCGGTTTCCATTAACACTAATAATTCCAACACAATAAAACTATCAGTTTCATCTTTAATCAACACAAACTTATTCATCATTAATATTATAACTCACAATATTTAACAACCAGGCCGTTCCCAGGAAAGAGAGGGCTTTCCGATAAGGAGTTCTCCTTATTGGCGCGCAATTAGATGACCAAACCTCTCCTTGACAGAACTTCTAGACATTGTAAATATTCCAATTTAATAATATGAATAACTTTGTCGTTTCAATTATTGATTTAATAATATATCATATTATGCAAATGATACTGTGACAATAATCGAATCAATAATATGAGAGATATGATGCAACAATTACTGTAGCAATAATTGAGTATAACTGAGTGACTTCTCATGTAAGCATCAATAATCAATACCATGTGTTACTATGCAACCATGTGTATTATTGTACTTTTACTACCGGGTAGTTTAACAGTTTAACGATAAAACTTCCGCCGTTGTTTTTATAAAAAGATAATTATGTCATTTTCTAACTACGACAATACTTCCATTGTGGGGTCCACCAATGATTGTGCCGTCGTACGAATATTCTCTGTTAAAATAAATATTCCCCGACCAATCGAATATTATATAACCACTTGCTTACTTTGCAAAATTTGTAAATATTACCCACAACTATAACATTATATCAAATCCACATCATAATATTCAAAAATATATTTCGAAAAAATTATTCTTTATTCATAAAAGTTGGGGTCTTACAACCTCCCCTTCTTATAAAATTTTGTCCTCGAAATTAGGGTGCGTACCTGGTATGTCAAATAGGCGAGGATACCTTGATTTCATCTCAGATTCAAACTCCCAGGTCATTTCCTCCACACCGTGGTTTCTCCACAAAAGTTTGACTTGAGGTATAACTTTAGAGCGTAGAATATGATCCTTCTTATCCAAGATTTTAATAGGTAACTCTTCATACGTTAAATCTTCCTCTATCTCGTCTGGTTCTAATTCAATAATATGGTTCGGGTCTTTCACATATTTACGTAACATAGATATGTGAAAAACGTTATGATCACGAGACATACTTGGCGGTAAGGCGAGTCTATAGGTCACAGTTCCTACTCATTTGAGGATTAAAAATGGGCCAATGAATCGATGATTAAGCTTTCCTCTCTTTCCAAATCTCGTAACTCCTTTCCATGGAGCAACACGTAACAACACATGATCTCCAATATTGAATTCCACGTCTTTTCGATGAAGATCAGCATAACTCTTTTTGTCGATCTTGTGAGATTTTTATACGTTGTTGAATTATTTGAATCTTTTCCGTAGTCATACATATCAAATCTGGTCCAAACAACGTTACTTCACCCACCTCATCCCAGCATACTAGAGAACGACATTTTCTTCCATACAACGCCTCAAATGGAGCCATGCCAATACTTGCTTGATAACTGTTGTTGTAGAAAAACTCTACTAGTGGTAAGAACTTGTCCCAACTTCTCTTGAAGTCAAGGACACAGAGTTTTAATAAATCTTCAAGAGTATGAATAGTCCTTTTTGACTGCCCATCCGTTTGAGGATGATATGCCAAACTAAATCGTAAAATCGTGTCCATAGCTTTTTGCAAACTAACCCAAAATCTTGAAGTGAATCTTAGGTCTCTATCAGAAACTATGGATACTGGCATACCATGCAATCTTACGATCTCGTTTGTGTACATACTAGCAAGATGTTCAAGTGTAAAAGTTTCTCGTATCGGTAAGAAATGAGCAGACTTGGTCAATCTATCAATAATGACCCAAATCGCATCTATGCCTTGAGAAAACTTGGGAAGACCAGTAATGAAATCCATGGTAATGTGCTCCCACTTCTATTCTGGAATTTCAAGTGGTTGCAATGGACCTTTTGGCACTTGATGCTCTGCCTTGACTCGTTGACAAGTTAGACACCTTGAGATAAATCTCTCTATCTCTCTCTTCATATTGCTCCACCAAAATGTATGTCGAAGATCACGATACATTTTGGTACTCCCGGGATGGATTGTAAACGGTGTGTTGTGCGCCTCCATCATGATTTTATACTTCAAGTCAGAATCGTTAGGAACACAAAGTCTGGAGTTGACTCAAAGTATTCCTTCTTCATCGATTCTTGCTTCTAATATAGCACCTTCTTGCACTTTTTTCCTCATACGCATCAGCTCCAGGTCTGTAGCTTGAGCAGCTTTAACTTTATCGATTAAAGTCGGTTCCACTTGTATATTCGCCATCATCACATGGGTCCCTGGAGTCTTTAACTCTATTTCCATCCTTTTCAAGTCATACAAAATGGTCCTTTGCGTTGATAATATTGCACTCGTACCCGCATATGATCTTCTACTCAACGCGTCAGTTACTACGTTCACTTTTCCAAGATGGTATTGGATGGTATGATCATAATCTTTTAACAACTCAAGCCATCGTCGTTGCCGTATGTTGAGTTCTTTTTGAGTGAAGAAATATTTGAGACTTTTATGATTCGTATAGATCTCCACCTTCTCTCCATACAGGTAATGCCTCCAAATCTTAAGCGCAAAAAATGACTGCTGCCAACTCTAGATCATGAGTAGGATAATTCCTCTCATATTCTTTGAGTTGTCGAAAGGCATAGGCTGTGACTTTCCCATGTTGCATGAGAACACATCCTAACCCTTTGCTTGAAGCATCACTGTAGATGACAAATCCCTCTGAGCCAGATGGTATTGTCAGAACAGGTGCTGAAATGAGTCTCCTCTTTAGTTCTTGAAAACTCTTTTCACATTCCTCGCTCCAACCGAATTTTGTATATTTTTGAGTCAGCTGAATTAATGGAGTAGCGATTCGAGAAAACCCTTCTACGAATCTCCGATAATAACCAACTAAGCTGAGAAAGCTACGTACTTCGGTCACTGACTTAGGTTGTTCCCAGCTTTGAATTGCTTCAATCTTTTCCGGGTTAACAGATATTCTATGATTTGATATTACGTGCCCAAGGAATGCAACTTTCCCAAGCTAGAACTCACATTTCTTCAACTTCGCATAAAGCTTGTTTTCACGAAGCTTTTGAAGTATCAGCCTCAAGTGTTGCTCATGGTCTTCGCGGGTTTTGGAGTATATGAAGATGTCATCAATAAAGACGATCACAAAGTGATCCAAATATTCCTTGAATACTCGGTTCATCATATCCATGAAGGAAGAAGGAGCATTAGTCAATCCAAAAGACATGACTAGGAATTCATAATGCCCGTATGGAGTTCTGAAAGCAGTCTTTGGAATGTCGTCAGTTTTAATCTTCAACTGATGATATCCGGAACGAACACTACTACAAAACAGTAAATAGACAACGCGAAAAAAAACATTGTGATTTCAGTCAGAAAAACGTCGTGGTTAAGGGTGTTATCTATTTGACACCCTTACACAATGTTTTTAAAAACGTTGTAGTTAAGCACATTACACAACATTTTTAAGAAAAAAAACGTTGTAGATTTGTTTTCCATAAATTAATAGATGCTTAAAAACGTTGTAGAATGTATGATTCCACAATATTTTTTGGATAAAAACGTTGTAATTTAATATACCAGACAACTTTTTAGGCACATTTACACAACGTTTTTAAAATGTTATAGATTAAAAAAAGAAAAAAAAAAGGTTGTACTTCACCTACATTACCAATGCACCTGCAATATGCTAATACCATGATATATAGCTAAAAGGTCTAAATTCTCATTTAAATTTAAAGCCAAAATGTATCAACCATTCAAAATACATCTCAATAATACCATTCGTTTACAGTTTCAAATTACTACATCCACAAAATATATACCAAACTATCCATATATACATCTCAAATTCACTTTTCAATATAAATTACTACTATATTGAATTGTGAATTTGATTACATCCACAAAATAAATCAAATTATCCATAAAATTAATAGTAAGCATGTGCAAAAAAGCCTAGGTTCTCCTTCAACTGTGCATGAATCGTGAATGTTCGCCAACAATCATGCCATCATATGCCTGCATACAGTTAAAAACTTAGTTAGTTGTAGTTGATAAGAGTATTTGTTTGCTATATAACTTAATAGCAACATATTTAGTTTTCCTGTGCATAAGGTAATCTATGTTAGTTGACCCAAATGCCAATTACTGAATACTTGCTGCTCAGGGGATGACAAACCTTAAAACTGCAAATGCAAGAAGTATTGCAATAATAATCCAATAAAGAATAATGCATGCATTTCACAAATGCATATTAAAATTCCCACCATAATAGATGATACCGAGTACAAAATCCTATTGAATAACAACCAAACCTGAAATTTCTCGCCATAACAAACTGGCAGACACAAATATAGCAGAATAAAGGATCCATAAAGACCACAACATATCAGTTAATTCAACAACTCCACACGGATCAAATGAAGGTACAGTAACTTGACAATCGCTGCAACAGGAAGACAACATGACTGACTTTCAGAAACCCATACTGAGAAATGCTGAACCGACAACTCTGGACCTTCTCAACCGTCAAACATACCTAGTACTCACTGGAACAGTAGACAACTTCAAATTAATAAATGAAAAGGTTGAATAACTATACAATTGAAAGTGAAGATAAACACAACAATAGCAGACAACATTGTTGGTAGGTTATAAGACTTGCTAGAATTCTTCCCAGACTTAACACCCTGCATACACAAGTGAATAATACAAAGTCAACAAATATTGAAACATAATTAGTACTATATTATCAATCAAATGTTAAAGTAGCCCAAGCCCCCAAAGTAATCCATCGATATTAAATTTCTGCAACCACATTATAAAGCGATGAAATACAAAATACAACTAAATAAACAACATCATAGACCATTGAAATTGTGGTTATCAAATGAAAACTTAGTGTACAGAGCCTTACAGAAGAAAAAAGTTCAAACCTGAGGTCCAGGCTTTGGCGTGTTGCACTTCCTCATGTTACAAACTGTTCTAAATGAGAAATTGACATTTCCACATTTGGGACATGTCCAGTCATTATCACGTGTTCCATCTAGAGGCAAATAATAGGAATCAATAAAATATTAGTGCATAAAAATCAGTTTTCAATGATTGATCTACTTTTCAAAAGGTAAATCTATTCCATACCTGCAATTCTCTTTGGAGATTTATCTTCCGGGAAAAATCCTGGTCTTGGTTCCTGCTCATAAGTTTGAGTTATCATATTGATCTAATATTTAAGCAGAAAACTCTCACGAAAAGGTGGTGAATATATCAATACCAGGGCCAAAGTAGAAAAATGGGCCTTTTGATAAGGTGCTCGGGGAAATGGAGTACCCGATAGACCAAAACAACAACTCATGCACAAAAATAGACCAAGTCACTAATTATATGACAAAGTCAAATTTATTAGGAAATAAAGGTGCTCGGGGGCCTTTTGATTGATTGTCACCAAAAATGGGGGAAAACTGGTTCAAAAATCATTGTCATCGAGTATTGGCTTCAACAAACTGGTTCTTACTGTCATTGCCAGTTTTGGAATAATCACAGCACAAGATGTTGGAGCACCTGCACCTGCACCAGCACTGCAGAGCGGCACATCAACACTTTATGTTCCAGCAAGACATTTATAATGACATGATACATATAGTAATAAGCCAACAACTCGACACTCTAAAATTAACAGAAGTATATATGAAGGTCAGTTAAATGGACTTACAAGATTTGGGAACATGTTTCTGAGCGGCACCATTCGGTTCTGTCCACCATAAACCTACTCAATCTTGAAAGGATTTGTGCTGGCTGTGCAGTTTCTCATTCTTAAAACAAGTAAATCAGCCATACAATCACTTCAAAAAATATGTAACCCTTTAATATCTACAAAACAGGTACTTCTCAGGCCCTACAATCACTTCAACAAATCTGTAAATTTTACAGAGCTAACAAGTTACCTGAACCAATAAACTTATGTAAAGCACCAATAAGTTTAATAGTGGCATTTCTAGTAACTGCAGCGCTTGTTATGATGAGTACCAAGGAGAATAAAATCAGTTGGCTCAGATAATCTGAGTTCTCCCACAAGAGAATCAGAGCGAACTGGGGTATACCTGGGGATGCACAGAACAAAGTTTAAAATTACATCAAGTATGCAGCAGAATTCATGATAATTATGACAGTAAAATAGAATAAGCAACTGATAGAATGGTTGCAAGAAACTGTGACTAATGCAATTAATACTAAAGCCAAGCTCCTGGGATACACCGAGGGTAAGTGCTGTCTTTCCAGAACCAGGAGGTCCAGCAAGTAGAAGAGCCCGGCCAACCATCTTCTTTTGGCGTATCATATCAACAACAAGGCCTGAAGCTTCTCTTGCTGCAGCCTGACCAACAAAGCCTCCTCACCTTGAAATCATAACAGATATTGTACTGGTATTACTATGTATTACATATATTTATAGTCTATATTGAAAGGGGAAATGCCATTACCTAGTGTAGTAAAGGCACATGCTAATTTAATTTAAAGAGTGCAGCCACTGTGCAAATAATGCAAAAAGTTTGTACCCAGATGACCCTATACACCTACATTTGATAGCAAAATCCCTCAAAGGAATGATCACTTCCATATACCTTAACTTTCACGTTCAGTTCCATTGTTCTTGTTTCTATATTGCAATAAAATACTTTGAGAAGGCAGTAAATGCATTATCTAATGTGCAACACCTTGGTATTATATGTAGGTTCAAGAGAAAGAGATCAAATGATCAATTACCAGGATCGGAATCATGAGGCCCTGGAGATGCTTCAGGATGGTACTGAAGAGACATGAGCTTTCGTTGAGGGAAGGCAAGAGAAGCACAGCTTCCATCATTGAGATTTACACGAGTGACTTCCACACCATTGGGAAGTGATGCAGGGTCAACAGCATAGTTGTGATTCTGTCAGATAGAGGAAATTGAGATGATATAAAACAAACAAATGGGAGGTCAGCATCATTGAACATCACGAAATTAGCTAAAAGATGGAGTATGTTTAAGGCTATAAATAACCAAAAGGATCTGAAAGCAGAAAACTTGGAAAACTTAGGTGGAGTTGTGTGCACATTGGAAAGTCATACAAGGTTATTGACTAGAGTTAGTTAATGAGCACACCTGAGCACTTATCTCAACGTAGCCAGTATGAAGGTAACGAACAGGATGATTTCCTCCATAGTGACCAAACTTCATTTTATAGGTTTTACCACCCAATGCCTATCCAAGCATCTGATGGCCCATGCAAATCCCAAAAACAGGAACCTTTCCAATTATTTCCTTTACTGATTCAATAGCATAAGGAACTGCAGAAGGGTCACCAGGGCCATTACTGAGAAATACTCCATCTGGTTTCATATTTAGAGTTTCAGATGCTAGCCATGTTGAAGGGACAACTGTTATCTTACACCCATAAGATGCCAAGCGCCTCAGTATATTATGTTTGATACCATAATCATATGCAACAACCTTCACTTGTGAAAAGATATAAAAATGAGTATATATTAGAATAACAAATATGTTTTTTGCAATTCAGTACAAATTCAATCTAATACGAACATGGAAAGTCTCCCCATCTCTACCACTGGAATTAAAATCCCACTCTGTATCCGTCTTATCAACCCATTCGTATGGGGCCTTGCAGGAAACACCACTTATTAAATCCACTCCTGAAACATTATATCAACAAAACATAGTTATTACCGATTGCAATCTACCAATATTCTAATATAACTTCCAAAAGTTATATGAGGTAAAGCCTTTTGTATTTTTCTCCACAGTAGGAGGATGCCTGTCTTTGTAATTTAGAGGTACTAAAATTATTTGTATAGTGGGAAGAGTGAGAGGTACCCAAATTTTGTTCTTTTCCCTATGCAGGAGATGACACATTCACAATTAGTTGAAATCTATTCAATACGTACATGTCTGGTGCTTGTATTGGTGTTAGATTCATAAATGGTCATTCATTGACTTTGATGACAAAAGCATAAACAACATAATGAACAAGTAATTATATAATTCCATACCAAATAAAGATTTTCCACAACATTCCTGTAAAATTACACAGAATATAGGTGGTCAATAACATAAACTGAAAGGTCCCAAATAGAGTTTGCCTCAAATTGATAGAAGAGCTGTGATATTTCGGAGTACAAAAGTGATAAGTCGGTTTTGTACCTACTTATCTGGCATTTATTTCTTGAAATATTTGCTTAATCTCGTGTTTCTTAGTTACTTTTTATGCATTTTGTTTCCATTTTGTAGATTATATGCTTGGAAGCGGCGTGAGCGACTATTGGTATAAAATTTGCAGGGAAAAGCAATTCCGGATAAAGTTCGGGTTTTCATGTTCATTTTATGTGCATTTCTTGTTTGTGGCGTGGAACTTGGATTATGTTAAGGAACTCTTTATTGGCATCCCGGAACGTCTTACATCATTTTAATTGGAAGCTCGGATGCGAGAGTATGGCTTTCTAGCAACAAAGACAAAGTTAAGAGTTGTTTCGGTTGTCGTTACAAAGTAGCAGCTGCTATGATGCAATTTCGAAAGTCATCCATTTGTTATTTCTGAAAACTCAAAGGATGAAAGTTGTAGATCTCGTCGATAGCTTCGATTTGATAGATTGCGGGCCCCGTAATTCCTCCCGGTTTGAAAGTTATGGCAGTTTTAGCATAGGAGGTTCTAGCAGCAAAATTGGTTGACAGCTTGGTGCCCAGCCGGGGCTGGGCCTTTTATGCTTTATTATCCAGCCGGGGCTGGGTGTCTGGGCAGCAATAGCAGAAGGGTATCCAGCCGAGGCTGGCTTGTACAAAGCTAAATGTCCAGCTGGGGCTGGGCACTCGGAAATTGAAGACTCCTAGTTGGTTTCTAGTGCTACAAGTGTGGAGTTTTAGTGATGGCGATGACTTGGGACTCATATATGCATGGAATTGTAATCAAAATACATGTGGTAGTATATAAATGGACATCGAACATTGAGATTGAGATACACAAGGCAATTTACGAAGATTAATCTCAATTTTTCTAGCAAGCATTGGAGGAGTATTTCAAGACGATTTTCGAGACGATTGCGATTCTAGGCTACGTGAAGGGTGTATTTCAATATTCTTCATCTTAGTTTATTATTTGTAATTGAAAAGATGATTTCCATGATTTATTCAGTGTTTATTTCGTTTATTATGAACTAATTCACTTTTTAGGCTTATGATGGATCTTTGAGTGAATATATGGTTTTGTAAACTTTGATTTCCAATTTAATAAGCTATCTTCCAGTTTATTTATATTGATTTGTGCTTGAATCTATGATTTGCCTGATCAACAATTCTTTGTAGAGTTGAATGGAATCGAGAGATGATATTCAAATCTAGACTTAGTTGATATAGCATGTGTTCAGGATTTTGTTAATAGCTTAAACTTGATGAGTGTTAAGGCAGAGATATGCTTGACACCGCATGTAATTGGATAGAGAACTTATTCTTCAACCTTCTTCAATTGTAATTCACTTAGAGATATAGTGAATTAGTTGCTTAAGGTATTTAATGGATTTCTATCTTAATTGTGGATTGACGTTAATACGATATTAGTGCATCGAGAGGTGGTTAATACTACGTTCGTGTTCTTGATTAATATGCTGGGATAGTGAATTGAATTGGAATAAAGAAGTTAAAATCAGAGTAAAGCTTAGGGTGAAATTATAAGTCTAATTCTCCATTAAGTGTTTGAAATTCTAGATTTTGATATTTATGATTATTTTGTGATAGTCTAATTACTTTTTAATTTAGAATAATTATTTTTAATCATTGAATTGGATAGTTTAATAAAATTAGGATTAATAGAAAATTGATAATTGTGAAGTTAATATTTTTTCTAATAAGTCTCTGTGGGAACGATACTCTATTCATCACTTTATTACTTGTTGACCACGTATACTTACGTGTTGTGTGTAATTAGATTTTATCCAACAAGTTTTGGGCGCAGTTGCCGGGGAACTATTTAGTATAATTCTTAATAGTTTTACAATATCAGTTTAATTAATCCAGTTTTACTTAGACATTTTTTATTTTATTTTATTTTTTTGTATTGTTTCTTCTGTTTTAGGTGTGAAAGCAGTTTATGCAAACTCGGTCTAAAAATCCAGATTTGCTACCTTTTGACGACGACATTGAGAAAAGGTTCCAGACGTTGAGCAAGTGGATCAAGGAAACGAGGCAAGAATTCGAAACATCTAAAAAGGAAGAGGTAACAGTAATGGCAGCCGAAGATCGAAAAGCATTAAGGGATTTCGCAACACCCAAGGTGACTGAACTGCATTCAAGCATCACTAGGCCAGCAATAGCAGCAAATACGTTCGAAATTAAGCCTAGGATGATACAAATGATTCAGAATTCAGTTCAGTTTGGGGGTTTTACAAATGACGATCCAAACGAGCATCTGACTAGCTTTCTGGAAATGTGCGACACTTTTAGGTTTAATGGGGTTTCGGATGATGCGATGAGACTGCGATTGTTCCCATTCTCTTTACGGGACAAGGCGAAGAGTTGGTTGCATTCTCTACCATCTGGTTCGATAATAACATGGGAGGATTTAGCTCAAAAATTCCTCGCAAAATTCTTTCCACCGGCGAAAACTGCGAAGATGAAGAACGAGATTACGATGTTTGAACAACAACATGGGGAATCATTATATGAGGCTTGGGAGAGATACAAAGAACTGCTCAGAAAATGCCCGCATCATGGATTACCCCAGTGGCTACAAATGAACACCTTTTACAATGGACTACATGGGAATCTGAGGACGAGTATTGATGCAGCGTCGGGCGGAGCATTAACTACCAGTGGCCCACAGCAAGAATGGCACAGGTGAAGGCAGCTGGGGTATTAGAAGTAGATAGCATGACAACGATGCAAGCACAATTATCTGCATTTTCAAAGATGTTGGAGTCGGTGAAAGCAACACAAGCACAACAAACATAACAAGTACAGCAAATGGCAATAATATGCGAGTTGTGCGCGGGAGAGCACCCAACGGAGCAATGTGCAATTAATCCAGCAGCTGTGCAGTTCATCAGCAATTACAACAGAATTCCGCAAAATACTTATCAGAATACATACAATCAAGGTAATAGAAATCATCCGAATTTCTCATGGAGCAACAACCAGCAAAATCAAGCCTCACGACAATCATATCCATCAGGGTTTTAGAACCAGCAACAACCAACCCAATATCAAGAAAGGAAATCAGATCTAGAGGAGTTGGTGTCAAAATACATTACTAGCAATGAAGTGGCCATGAAAAATCAAGCAATGGCTATGAAAGCACAAGAATTGGCCATGAAATCACAAGAAATGGCAATCAAGAATTTGGAGAATCAGATAGGACAAATTGCATTAGCATTGAATAATAGACCACAAGGGACATTACCAAGTGACACCGAGAGAAATCCGAAGGGTAATCATGAACAGTGTCAAGCAGTCACATTGCGGAGTTGGAAACATCTTGAGGGAACTAACGCAAAAAATTCAGTGACTCCGGATAAAAAAGTTGATGATAGCAGAAAAATTGAAGTAAGCAAGGGTGAGGACAAACAGAGTGAGGAAACAAGTATGAACAATAAGCCAATTGTTTATCCACCACCACCATTTCAACAAAGGGTCCAAAAACAGAAATTAGACAAGCAATTTGCAAAATTTTTGGAAGTTTTTAAGAAACTTCAAATCAATATACCATTTGCAGAGGCCCTAGAGCGAATGCCGAGCTACGCAAAATTTATGAAAGGGATTCTGTCAAGGAAGAAGAAATTGGAAGATTTTGAGACAGTTGCACTAACCGAGGAGTGTAGTGCAGTATTACAGCAGAAATTACCACCAAAACTCAAGGATCCGGGGAACTTTACTATCCCATGCACGATTGGAAATATGCATTTCAACAAGTGTTTATGTGATTTGGGGGCGAGTGTAAACCTTATGCCATTGTCAGTATATATAGAATTGGGGTTGCCTTAACATTACATTACAGTTGGCAGATAGGTCAGTCACATATCCGAGAGGCATATTAGAGGACAATCTAGTGAAAGTTGATAAGTTTATATTCCCCGCGGACTTTATCATTCTGGATTTTGAGGAGGACAAGAACATCCCAATTATCCTAAGGAGACCATTTTTGGCCATGGGCAGGACACTCATAGACGTACAAAAAGGAGAACTCACTATGAGGGTCCAAGATCAAGAGGTAAAATTCAATGTGTTTAAGGCCATGAAATTTCCCGCGGATGAGGAAGACTGCTTTCGAATGGATTTAATTGAGCAAATCATCGGTGAAGATATGAGCAAGGGATTAGTTCACGATCTGTTAGAAATAATGTTATTGGGGGATGAAGAGGTCGATGATCCAGAATTGGTGGAGTACTTACAAATACTAGACTCATTGCCACGAGTTTTCAGATTTAGAACACCGTTTGAACCGCTGCATGCGGAAGAAGTAGCCGCAGAAAAACTAAAACCATCATTGGAAGAGCCACCAAAGCTGGAACTTAAGCCACTCCCTAAACACCTCAGGTATGCGTATTTAGACAATTTAAATTCTTTACCTATTATTATTTCTGCTGCACTTAACGAATTGCAGGAAGAAAAGCTATTGCGAGTGCTTCGGGAACATAAATCGGTGATAGGATGGACAATTGCTGATATCAAAGGAATCAGCCCATCCTTTGTATGCACAAAATTTTGATGGAGGACGACGCAAAACCGGTCGTGGAACAACAAAGACGGCTCAACCCCATCATGAAAGAGGTAATGAAGAAGGAAATTCTGAAGTGGTTAGACGCAGGTATCATCTACCCAATTTCAGACAGCAAATGGGTTAGTCCAGTGCAATGTGTGCCAAAAAAGGGAGGTATGACTGTGGTTCAAAACGAAAACAATGAGCTGATTCCAACAAGAACAGTAACCGGGTGGAGGGTTTTCATGGATTACAGAAAATTGAACAAGGAAACTCGAAAAGATCACTTCCCTCTACCTTTTATCGATCAAATGTTAGACAGACTGACGGGACATGCGTACTATTACTTATTGGATGGATACTCGGGCTACAATCAAATCGTCATCGCTCTTGAGGATCAAGAGAAGACTACATTTACGTGCCCATATGGTACGTTCGCATTCAGGAGGATGTCATTCGGATTGTGTAATGCACCTGCTACTTTTCAGCGGTGTATGATGGTCATCTTCTCAGATATGGTGGAAAAGAATGTGGAAGTCTTCATGGACGATTTCTCTGTCTATGGAGATAATTTTGATGCGTGTTTGGAAAATTTGGTAATGGTCTTACAAAGATGCACCGATACAAATTTGGTCCTTAATTGGGAAAAATACCACTTTATGGTGGAAGAAGGTATAATATTGGGACGCAAAGTTTCGGCACAAGGATTGGAGGTCGATAAAGCAAAGCTGGAAACAATTGAGAAGTTGCCTCCGCCAAGTTCAGTCAAAGGAATTAGAAGCTTTCTAGGACATGCTGGGTTCTATAGGAGATTCATAAAAGATTTTCCTAAAATGGCAAAACCTTTGTGCAGTCTTCTGGAGAAGGATTCGGTATTCAACTTTGATGAGGAGTGTAAGTTGGCCTTCGAGTTGTTGAAGAAAAAGCTGACTACAGCTCTCGTGATCGTCGCTACGGATTGGAATATGCCGTTTGAACTAATGTGTGATGTAAGTGATTATACAGTTGGGGTTGTTTTGGGTCAACGCAGAGACAAGATATTTCATGCTATTTACTATGAAAGTAAAACACTCACAGAGACTCAATTGAACTACACAACAACAGAAAAAGAATTACTTGCAGTGGTGTACGCGTTTGATAAATTCCGGGCCTATTTGACCGGAACAAAGGTGATAGTCTACACGGATCATGCGGCTATTCGGTATTTGATAGCGAAAAAAGATGCTAAGCCACGCCTTATCCGATGGATTCTCCTACTTCAAAAGTTTGATCTGGAAATAAAAGATAGAAAAGGGACGGAGAATCAGGTAGCCGATCACTTATCTAGGCTGGAAAATCAACGGAAATTGAAAGAGGACAAATGTGAAATCAATGAATCATTCCCAGATGAACAACTGTTTGGACTAAATGCAGAATTTCCTTGGTATGCGGATTATGCGAATTATCTTGTGAGCAACGTACTTCCACCTGATCTAACAAGACAACAGAAAAAGAAGTTTCTTCATGACGTGAAATGGTACGTGTGGGATGATCCTTACTTGTTCAAACAGTGCGCCAACAAAATGATTAGAAGGTGTGTGCCTTACAGTGAAGTGAAGAACATCCTGCATGAGTGTCACTCATCTGCATATGGCGGACATTATGGAAGTGAGAGGACAGCTGCGAAGGTGTTGCAATCTGGGTTTTATTGGCCTACACTATTCAAGGATGCCCACCATTTTGTTAAAACATGTGATAGATGTCAAAGAGCGGGCAACATTTCAAAGCGGAATGAGATGCCTCTACAAATGATTCTTAAAGTTGAAATTTTTGATGTATGGGGCATTGATTTTATGGGGCCATTCCCGTCGTCTCTGAACAATCAGTACATTCTACTTACAGTGGACTACATATCAAAATGGGTTGAAACTGCAGCTTTTCCAACAAACAATGCCAAGGTGGTCCTCAAATTCCTACAAAAGAACATTTTCACAAGGTTTGGCATGCCAATGGCAATTATCAGTGACGAAGGTAGTCACTTTTGCAATAAGTCATTCACAGCTCTATTGGTAAAGTATGGGGTCAACCATAAGGTCGCTACAACATATCATCCCTAAACCAGTGGACAAGCTGAGGTCTCGAAGAAGGAAGTCAAGAGAATCTTGGAAAAAGTGGTGAATCCAACTCGAAAGGATTGGTCGGTCAGGTTGGATGACGCATTATGGGCCTACCGGACTGCATATAAAACACCGATCAGGATGTCACCATATCAACTACTATATGGAAAGGCTTGTCACTTACCGGTCGAATTACAACATAAAGCTTATTGGGCGATTCAGAAACTTAATTTCGATCAAACAGCTATAGGTGAAAAGAGACTACTTCAGCTAAATGAACTTGATGAATTCCGTCATCAAGCCTACGAGAACTCCAAGTTATACAAAGAAAAGGTGAAAAGATGGCACAACCAGAAAATTATGCAAAGAACGTTCGAGCCAGGGCAATTCGTCCTTTTGTTCAACTCACGGTTGAGATTGTTCCCAGGCAAGCTTAAGTTAAGATGGTCAGGACCATTTACAATAAAAAGGGTGTTCTCACATAGCGCCGTTGAAATCTACAGTCGGAGTCCTTTAGAATCTTTCAAGGTCAACGGTCACAGATTAAAGCACTATTGGGGTTACGAGTCTAACACGGACGTGATAGCTATCACACTTGCAGACGCACCATAAACAGGGAGTAGTCAGGCTGAACGACTTAAAATCAAGCGCTCATTGGGAGGCAACCCAATTTTATTTTTATTTTTACGTTTATTTTTATTTTTATTGTTATTTTCTTCAGTTGTCTATTCTTAAGTATTTTTTATCCATGCTAGTGAAATGATAGTAAAAAAAAAAATTTGGCCTAGAATATAGTCATGTAGGATTTAAAGTATACTAGATTTTTAAATAATTTTATCCCCTATGATTGAAGTTGTTCCATTTCTATTAATAGGTAACCTATGACTTATAATATAGAAGTCGCTGAAAAAGGCTAGTGCGGAGCATAGCGATGCGGAGTGAAGCGACGTACTAGCCCATCAGGGTTGACCCGAAGGTTGCGCGGGGGGTTGCGGGGGGCTTCGCCCCCCGCGGTCCGGTACAGGTTGTTTATGTATGCGTGTGTGTTATCCTATATTCTAATGATGGGTATGCTTTCATGTGTTTAGGTATGCAAAGAAGAAGCTATGTGATGCACATGAAGTAAGTCAGTAGAAACCATGCATCAGCAGCTAAGAGCCTTAACAGTCCATTATCCAGCCGGGGCTGGACCATCACAGTACAAACTGCCCAGCCGGGGCTGGACCCCTTCATGCTTTAACGGATCACTACCTAGCCGGGGCTGGACCATCACAGAGTAATTTTTCCAGCCGAGGCTGGAGCCCTTTTTGCCTTAGCAGAAGACTACCCATCTGGGGCTGGCCATGTGTAGCACAATAGACCCAGCCGGGGCTGGCACCCCTTCTGTCTTCGCAGCAGACCCCCAAGACGGGGCTGGCCCCTTGCAGCCTTAACCACCCAGCCAGGGCTGGATGTCCTGTTAGTGCACGGCATATAATGCAGTTTGGCAGTTGGTACATAACTAGTTTCCCACATCCATTATACTTCAACCTCCTATACTCCAACTACTTCACAACTTCCACTCACGACTGAAATTACATTACACATTATCTCTCCTCTCATCACAACAAATCAACACAATCCCAGCAGCCACAATCCCACAACCCACCTCCATAAACTCCTCTCTATAAATCCACCCATTCACCACACATTATCACAACCTTAATTCACACAAATTGGAAGTTCAAGGATAGAATTTGTGCAAATCATTACAACCAAATTCGACATGTATCGAAAGTAGAAGTTGGTTTTCTAATTCCTCATCTTCTATCACCATATTTCAAGCCAAATAACCAATTTTGTGGCAATTTCAAGTCTCGCACACCAAGTGTTCGACAAATTGCTTAAGTAAAGTTTGGGGGAAAAACTCATCAATTCCAAATCAATGGCACCAAAACCGACATCAAAAAGGCAACGAAGAGAGAGTTCGGGGACCACAAAACCAACACGAACCTTTGATCGACGAAAATTCACAAGTGCCGCCGCCGCCGACCGTTACGACTATATGGTAACAAAAGCACTCACACCTGAGCGGGGGTTGGCACCTGAACCTGTGGATGGTGAAATGATGCAACAAATTTATCAAAAAGGTTAGAATAAATTAACAGCAGAGCCCGAACCCGCAGTTGTAAGTGTGGTCAAAGAATTCTAAGCTAATGTCGAGGATAAGGCCCCCTACAATGCTTTTGTACGGGGTAGGTTAGTGCCCTTCAGTGCCGACGAAATCAACACGTACTATCAGTTACGAGCACCGAGAAATTGCCAGTACCGACACTTACGTGATAATGATCCAGATTATGAGGCTATTATGCAGGAGATGACAAAGCCGGATACCTCATGGAAAAAATCAAATAATGGAGCCACTTCCTTTCGCAGTAAGGATCTCAGTCGGTATGGGAAGATATGGTATACCTTTTTGTGCACTAAGTTACTTCCATCTACACACACGTCAGACGTGTCTAAGGATAAGGTGGTGCTATTATATGCTATGGTACAAGATTTTATCATGGACATAGGGGCTGTAATTAACTCTTCAATCCTAAAATGCCTTAGAGGACCATATTCTGGCGGATTGCCACACCCATCACTTATCTGTGGATTGTGTATAAAGGCGGGAGTACGTTGGTCTGATGATGAGATGACACAGATGCCGCTACAGACACTTGACTCAAAAATGATTGCAAGATATGCTGTGTGGCCCAGAGGCGAGTCGCACCCGAGAGGAGTGGGATTTGAATTTCCATCAGCCTCGGAGGATGAGGATGACGCTGAGGACACCTCGAATGACGATGAGTTTCAGGGGAATACGACAATGGGAGAGCCCGGAGCAACATCTAGCCCTCAATTCCTCAACCTGCAACGACAAGTGGATGAGCACACCAAGGAGGCACGGAGAGAAATGCGGAGACTAGCAGCAAGGCAGGACCACATGTTTGAGGCCATGAATGTATCTTTCGCCTCATTGAACACTACGCTCCAGAACTTCAATCCTACTGCCAAATTCCTTTACCAGCAACCAACACCAATGCCAAGGTTTCCACCCAGCGATTCCGATGAAGAACAACAACCACCACCAACCCAGACTTAGGTGATTACAGGGAAGTCCTCTCTTATTTATTGCTTTATCTATACAATGAGGACATCATAATTTTTAAGTTTGGGGGATTAAGTTGCGTGTTACATGTTGCATATGTATTTTCATTAGCTAGGTTTGCATATGTTAGTTCATTGTTTATGTTTAGAATTATTAAATGTTGCATTTAGGTAATCATGTAGTTGCAGAGTAGCTTATGAATGTAAATAGTTCCTATCTATCTTTGCAATCATGTTATGTTTAGCAAATATATATAAAAAAAATAAAAAATAAATATAAAAAAATCATAAAATCAAAAATAATAGTTAGCTAATATGTTCATCTTGCATGAGTCCAGCTGTTTGATAGTTCAATTTATTTTGGCCAATGATGAGATTGGAATTGAGTAGACAAGTATAATGCTGATTATTAGAGCTTTTGATGTGATTTCTTGTTATGAATTGTATCTTGTGCTTGTTTAAAACTGGTATAAAAAGGGTAGCACGTTAATAACACCTATGTTGACTGATTAGTTCAAATTGATACATAAGGAGTTTCAAGAGGATAATGCTAGTGTAAATGAGAAAATGACAAGGATAGGCAGTAAAGATGAAGAATTGAGCAAGAACTAAGTTTGGGGGGATAAATGTGGGGTACATAAGCTTTATAAAATAAAAAAAAATAAAATAAAAAAAATGAATATATATCGTGACTAGTCTTATTTCGGGGCCTTTGTTACTTGAGTAAGTACGCCCGTAGGGGTGTCTTAACACCTAGCGCCCTAAGGTCTTTTATGGTTTGGGTATCGTTGGTTGAAAGCTCGCTAAGGGGTAGCACTGTTAGCCTAATAGAATGAGGCATTGCAAAAAAAAGGGAAAAGAGCAAAAAGCCCCTATGTTGAGCAATGAATATATATATATATATATATATATATATATATATATATATATATATATATATATATATATATAAAGTATAAGTACCCTATGTGAACCTTTGAAAGTGGTAATTGTTTAGTTTTAGTTGGAACTCGTCTACTTTTGAATTTTTTGAGTTTGCCCTGTATGTTTCTTTCTAAGAGATTGGTTATGTATTGAATTTGTATCAATTAACATGGGTGTTGATCACACACACACACACACATTATACCAGTGATAACAGTTTAAGATTTGAGGATTAATAAGGAATTACTGAATGTTTTTTATATGAAGTGTTGTAGTGTTTGTTTGATTTCTCTGAGGCCGGAAGAATAATTTTGATTCTATGATACTGTTGGATTTGTAGGCATATAGATTAGTTACATTGCATTGAATTGCATCTGTGTTTTGTTTTTGCTTGAGGACAAGCATTTGTTTAAGTTTGGGGGAATTTGATAAGTCGGTTTTGTACCTACTTATCCGACATTTATTACTTGAAATATTTGCTTAATCTCGTGTTTCTTAGTTACTTTTTATGCATTTTGTTTCCATTTTGTAGATTATATGCTTGAAAGCGGCGTGAGCGACTATTGGTATAAAATTTACAGGGAAAAGCAATTCCGGATAAAGTTCGGGTTTTCATGTTCATTTTATGTGCATTTCTTGTTTGTGGTGTGGAACTTGGATTATGTTAAGGAACTCTTTATTGGCATCCCAGATCGTCTTACATCATTTTAATTGGAAGCTCGGATGCGAGAGTATGGCTTTCTAGCAACAAAGACAAAGTTAAGAGTTGTTTCGGTTGTCGTTACAAAGTAGCAGCTGCTCCGATGCAATTTTGACAGTCATACGTTTGTTATTTCTTAAAACTCAGAGGATGAAATTTGTAGATCTCGTCGATAGCTTCGATTTGATAGGTCGTCAGCCTCGTAATTCTTCCCGGTTTGAATGTTATGGCAGTTTTAGCATAGGAGGTTCTAGCAGCAAAATTGGTTGACAGCTTGGTGCCCAGCCGGGGCTGGGCCTTTTATGCTTTATTATCCAGCCGGGGCTGGGTGTCTGGGCAGCAATAGCAGAAGGGTATCCAGCCGAGGCTGGCTTGTACAAAGCTAAATGTCCAGCTGGGGCTGGGCACTCGGAAATTGAAGACTCCTAGTTGGTTTCTAGTGCTACAAGTGTGGAGTTTTAGTGATGGTGATGACTTGGGACTCATATATGCATGGAGTTGTAATCAAAATACATGTGGTAGTATATAAATGGACATCGAACATTGAGATTGAGATACACAAGGCAATTTACGAAGATTAATCTCAGTTTTTCTATCATGCATTGGAGGAGTATTTCAAGGCGATTTTCGAGACGATTGCGATTCTAGGCTACGTGAAGGGTGTATTTCAATATTCTTCATCTTAGTTTATTATTTGTAATTGAAAAGATGATTTCCATGATTTATTCAGTGTTTATTTCGTTTATTATGAACTAATTCACTTTTTAGGCTTATGATGGATCTTTGAGTGAATCTATGGTTTTGTAAACTTTGATTTCCAATTTAATAAGCTATCTTCCAGTTTATCTATATTGATTTGTGCTTGAATCTATGAATTGCCTGATCAATAATTCTTTATAGAGTTGGATGGAATCGAGAGATGATATTTAAATCTAGACTTAGTTGATATAGCACGTGTTCAGGATTTTGTTAATAACTTAAACTTGATGAGTGTTAAGGAAGAGATATGCTTGATACCGCATGTAATCGGATAGAGAACTTTTTCTTCAACCTTCCTCAATTGTAATTCATATAGAGATATAGTGAATTAGTTGCTTAAGGTGTTTAACGGATTTCTATCTTAATTGTGGATTGACGTTAATACAGTATTAGTGCATTGAGAGGTGGTTAATACTACGTTCGTGTTCTTGATTATTAAACTGGGATAGTGAATTGAATTGGAATAAAGGTGTTAGAATTAGAGTGAAGCTTAGGGTGAAATCACACGTCTAATTCTCCATTAAGTGTTTGAAATTCCAGATTTTGATATTTATGATTATTTTGTGATATTCTACTTACTTTTTAATTTAGAATAATTATTTTTAATCATTGAATTGGATAGTTTAATAAAATTAGGATTAATAGGAAATTGATAATTGTGAAGTTAAGATTTTTGCTAATATGTCTTTGTGGGAACGATACTCTATTCATCACTTTATTACTTATTGACCACGTATACTTGCGTGTTGTGTGTAATTAGATTTTACCCAACAAGTTTTTGGCGCCGTTGCCGGGAAACTATTTAGTATAATTCTTAATAGTTTTACAATATCAGTTTAATTAATCCAGTTTTACTTAGACATTTTTTATTTTATTTTATTTTTTTGTATTGTTTCTTCTATTTCAGGTGTGAAATCAGTTTATGAAAACTCGGTCTAAAAATCCAGATTTGCTACCTTTTGACGACGACATTGAGAAAAGGTTTCAGAGGTTGAGCAAGTGGATCAAGGAAACGAGACAAGAATTTGAAACATCTGAAAAGGAAGAGGTAACAGTAATGGCAGCCGAAGATCAAAAAGCATTAAGGGATTTCGCAACACCCAAGGTGAATGAACTGCAGTCAAGCATCACTAGTCCTGCAATAGCAGCAAATACGTTCGAAATTAAGCCTGGGATGATACAAATGATTCAGAATTCAGTTCAGTTCGGGGGTTTTTCAAATGAGATCCAAACGAGCATCTGGTCAGCTTTCTGGAAATGTGCGACACTTTTAGGTTTAATGGGGTTTCGGATGATGCGGTGAGACTGCGATTGTTCCCATTCTCTTTACGGGAAAAGGCAAAGAGTTGGTTGCATTCTCTACCATCCGGTTCGATAACAACATGGGAGGATTTAGCTCAAAAATTCCTCGCAAAATTCTTTCCACCGGCGAAAACTGCGAAGATGAGGAACGAGATTATGATGTTTGAACAGCAACATGGGGAATCATTATATGAGGCTTGGGAGAGATACAAAGAACTGCTCAGAAAATGCCCGCATCATGGATTACCCCAGTGGCTACAAATGAACACCTTTTACAATGGACTACATGGGAATCTGAGGACGAGTATTGATGCAACGTCGGGCGGAGCAATCATGGCTAAGAGTTACGAGGAAGCATATGAGTTGATTGAAACCATGGTGGCTAATAACTACCACTGGCCCATAGCAAGAATGACACAGGCGAAGGCAGCTGGGGTATTAGAAGTAGATAGCATGACAGCGATGCAAGCACAGTTATCTGCACTTTCAAAGATGTTGGAGTCGGTGAAAGCAACACAAGCACAACAAACACAGTAAGTACAACAAATGGCAATAATATGCGAGTTGTGCGTGGGAGAGAACCCAACGGAGCAATGTGAGATTAATCCAGTAGCTGTGCAGTTCATCAGCAATTACAACAGAATTCAGCAAAATACTTATCAGAATATATACAATCAAGGTACTAGAAATCATCCGAATTTCTCATGGAGCAACAACCAACAAAATCAAGCATCACGACAATCATATCCATCAGGGTTTTAGAACCAACAACAACCAACCCAATACCAAGAAAGGAAATCAGATCTAGAGGAGTTGGTGTTAAAATACATTATTAGCAATGAAGTGGCCATAAAAAATCAAGCAATGGCTATGAAAGCACAAGAATTGGCCATGAAATCACAAGAAATGGCAATCAATAATTTGGAGAATCAGATAGGACAAATTGCATTGGCATTGAATAATAGACCACAAGGGACATTACCAAGTGACATCGAGAGAAATCCGAAGGGTAATCATGAACAGTGTCAAACAGTCACATTGCGGAGTGGGAAACATCTTGAGGGCACTAACGCAAAAAATTCAGTGACTCCGGATGAAAAAGTTGATGATAGCAGAAAAATTTAAGTAAGCAAGGGTGAGGACAAACAGAGTGAGGAAACAAGTATGAACAATAAGCCAATTGTTTATCCACCACCACCATTTCAACAAAGGGTCCAAAAACAGAAATTAGACAAGCAATTTGCAAAATTTTTGGAAGTTTTTAAGAAACTTCAAATCAATATACCATTTGCAGAGGCCCTAGAGCAAATGCCGAGCTACGCAAAATTTGTGAAAGGGATTCTATCAAGGAAGAAGAAATTGGAAGATTTTGAGTTAGTTGCACTAACCGAGGAGTGTAGTGCGGTATTACAGCAGAAATTACCACCAAAACTCAAGGATCCGGGGAGCTTTACTATCCCATGCACGATTGGAAATATGCATTTCAACAAGTGTTTATGTGATTTGAGGGCGAGTGTAAACCTTATGCCATTGTCAGTATATTTAGAATTGGGGTTGCCTGAACCAAGGCCTACGAACATTACACTACAGTTGGTAGATAGGTCAGTCACATATCCGAGAGGCATAGTAGAGGACATTCTAGTAAAAGTTGATAAGTTTATATTCCCCGCGGACTTTATCATTCTGGATTTTGAGGAGGACAAGAACATCCCAATTATCCTAGGGAGACCATTTTTGGCCACGGGCAGGACACTCATAGACATACAAAAAGGAGAACTCACTATGAGGGTCCAAGATCAAGAAGTAAAATTTAATGTGTTTAAGGCCATGAAATTTCCCGCGGATGAGGAAGAATGCTTTCGAATGGATTTAATTGAGCAAATCATCGGTGAAGATATGAGCAAGGGATTAGCTCACGATCTGTTAGAAATAATGTTATTGGGGGATGAAGAGGTCGATGATCTAGAATTGGTGGAGTACTTACAAATACTAGACTCATTGCCACGAGTTTCCAGATTTAGAACACCGTTTAAACCGTTGTATGCGGAAGTAGTAGCCGCAGAAAAACTAAAACCATCATTGGAAGAGCCACCAAAGCTGAAACTTAAGCCACACCCTAAACACCTCAGGTATGCTTATTTAGACAATTCAAATTCTTTACCTATTATTATTTCTGCTGCGCTTAACGAATTGCAGGAAGAAAAGCTATTGCGAGTGCTTCGGAAACATAAATCGGCGATAGGATGGACAATTGCTGATATCAAAGGAATCAGTCCATCCTTTTGTATGCATAAAATTTTGATGGAGGACAACGCAAAACCGGTCGTGGAACAACAAAAACGGCTCAACCCCATCATGAAAGAGGTAGTGAAGAAGGAAATTCTGAAGTGGTTAGACGCAGGTATCATCTACCCAATTTCAGACAGCAAATGGGTTAGTCCAGTGCAATGTGTGCCGAAAAAGGGAGGTATGATTGTGGTTCAAAACGAAAACAATGAGCTGATTCCAATAAGAACAGTAACCGGGTGGAGGGTTTGCATGGATTACAGAAAATTGAACAAGGCAACCCGAAAAGATCACTTCCCTCTACCTTTTATCGATCAAATGTTAGACAGACTGGCGGGACATGCGTACTATTACTTATTGGATGGATACTCGGGCTACAATCAAATCATCATCGCTCCTGAGGATCAAGAGAAGACTACATTTACGTGCCCATATGGTACGTTCGCATTCAGGAGGATGTCATTCGGATTGTGTAATGCACCTGCTACTTTTCAACGGTGTATGATGGCCATCTTCTCAGATATGATGGAAAAGAATGTGGAAGTCTTCCTGGACGATTTCTCTGTCTGTGGAGATAATTTTGATGCGTGTTTGGAAAATTTGGTAATGGTCTTACAAAGATGCACCGATACAAATTTGGTCCTTAATTGGGAAAAATGCCACTTTATGGTGGAAGAAGGTATAATATTGGGACACAAAGTTTTGGCGCAAGGATTAGAGGTCGATAAAGCAAAGCTGGAAATAATTAAGAAGTTGCCTCCGCCAAGTTCAGTTAAAGGAATTAGAAGCTTTCTAGGACATGCTGGGTTCTATAAGAGATTCATAAAGGATTTTTCTAAAATGGCAAAACCTTTGTGCAGTCTTCTAAAGAATGATTTTGTATTCAACTTTGATGAGGAGTGTAAGTTGGCCTTCGAGTTGTTGAAGAAAAAGCTGACTACAGCTCCCGTGATCGTCGCTCCGGATTGGAATATGCTGTGTGATGCAAGTGATTATGCAGGTGGGGCTATTTTGGGTCAACGCAGAGACAAGATATTTCATGCTATTTACTATGAAAGTAAAACACTCACAGAGACTCAATTGAACTACACAACAACAGAAAAAGAATTACTTGCAGTGGTGTACGCGTTTGATAAATTTTGGGCCTATTTGATCGAAACAAAGGTGATAGTCTACACGGATCATGCGGCTATTCGGTATTTGATAGCGAAAAAGGATGCTAAGCCACGCCTTATCCGATGGATTCTCCTACTTCAAGAGTTTGATCTGGAAATAAAAGATAGAAAAGGGACGGAGAATCAGGTAGTCGATCACTTATCTAGGCTGGAAAATCAAGGGAAATTGAAAGAGGACAAATGTGAAATCAATGAATCATTCTCGGATGAACAACTGTTTGGACTAAATGCAGAATTTCCTTGGTATGCGGATTATGCAAATTATCTTGTAAGCAACATACTTCCACCTGATCTCACAAGACAACAGAAAAAGAAGTTTCTTCATGAAGTGAAATGGTACACGTGGGATGATCCTTACTTGTTCAAACAGTGCGCCGACAAAATGATTAGAAGGTGTGTGCCTTACAGTGAAGTGAAGAACATCCTGCATGAGTATCACTCATCTGCATATGGCGGACATTATGGAAGTTAGAGGACAGCTGTGAAGGTGTTGCAATCTGGGTTTTATTGGCCTACAATATTCAAGGATGCCCACCATTTTGTTAAAACATGTGATAGATGTCAAAGAGCGGGCAACATTTCAAAACGGAATGAGATGCCTCTACAAACGATTCTTGAAGTAGAAATTTTTGATGTATGGGGCATTGATTTCATGGGGCCATTCACGTCGTCTCTGAACAATTAGTACATTCAACTTGCAGTGGACTACATATGAAAATGGGTTGAAGCTGCAGCTTTAATAATAAACAATGCCAAGGTGGTCCTCAAATTCCTATAAAAGAACATTTTCACAAGGTTTGGCATGCCAAGGGCAATTATCAGTGACGAAGGTAGTCACTTTTAAAACAAGTCATTCACAGCTCTATTGGTAAAGTATGGGGTCAACCATAAGGTCGCTACAGCATATCATCCCCAAACTAGTGGACAAGCTGAGGTCTCGAACAAGGAAGTCAAGAGAATCTTGGAAAAAATGGTGAATCCAACTCGAAAGGATTGGTCGCTCAGGTTGGATGACGCATTATCGGCCTACCGGACTGCATATAAAACACCGATCGGGATGTCACCATATCAACTACTATACGAAAAGGCTTGTCACTTACCGGTCGAATTACAACATAAAGCTTACTGGGCGATTCAGAAACTTAATTTCGATCAAATAGCTGTAGGTGAAAAGAGACTACTTCAGCAAAATGAACTTGATGAATTCCGTCATCAAGCCTACGAGAACTCCAAGTTATACAAAGAAAAGGTGAAAAGATGGCACGACCAGAAAATTATGCAAAGAACGTTCGAGCCAGGGCAATCAGTCCTTTTGTTCAACTCACGGTTGAGATTTTTCCCAGGCAAGCTTAAGTTAAGATGGTCAGGACCATTTTCAATAAAAAGGGTGTTCTCACATAGCGCCGTTGAAATCTACAGTCGGAATCCTTTAGAATCTTTCAAGGTCAACGGTCACAGATTAAATCACTATTGGGGTTGCGAGTCTAACACGGACGTCATAGCTATCACACTTGCAAACGCACCATAAACAGGGAGTTGTCAGGCTGAACGACTTAAAATCAAGCGCTCATTAGGAGGCAACCCAATTTTATTTTTACGTTTATTTTTATTTTTATTGTTATTTTCTTCAGTTGTCTATTCTTAAGTATTTTTTATCCATGCTAGTGAAATGGTAGTAAAAAAAAAATTTGGTCTAGAATATAGTCATGTAGGATTTAAAGTATACTTGATTTTTAAATAATCTTATCCCCTATGCTTGAAGTTGCTCCATTTCTATTGATAGGTAACCTATGACTTATAATATAGAAGTCGCTGAAAAAGGCTAGTACGGAGCGTAGAGATGCGGAGTGAAGCGACGCACTAGCCCATCAGGGTTGACCCGAAGGTTGCGCGGGGGGGTTGCGGGGGGCTTTGCCCCCCGCGGTCCGGTACAGGTTGTTTATGTATGCGTGTGTGTTATCCTATATTCTAATGATGGGTATGCTTTCATGTGTTTAGGTATGCAAAGAAGAAGCTATGTGATGCACATGAAGTAAGTCAGTAGAAACCATGCATCAGCAGCTAAGAGCCTTAACAGTCCATTATCCAGCCGGGGCTGGACCATCAGAGTACAAACTGCCAGCCGGGGTTGGACCCCTTCATGCTTTAATAGATCACTACCTAGCCGGGGCTGGACCATCATAGAGCAATTTTTCGAGCCGGGGCTGGCCATGTGTTGCACAATAGACCCAACCGGGGCTGGCACCCCTTCTGTCTTCGCAACAAACCCCCAAGCCGGGGCTGGCCCCTTGCAGCCTTAACCACCCAGCCGGGGCTGGATGTCCTGTTAGTGCACGGTAGATAATGCAGTTCGGCAGTTGGTACATAACTAGTCTCCTACTTCCATTATACTTCAACCTCCTATACTCCAACTACTTCACAACTTCCACTCACGACTGAAATTACATTACACATTACCTCTCCTCTCATCACAACAAATCAACACAATCCCAGCAGCCACAATCCCACAACCCACCTCCATAAACTCCTCTCTATAAATCCACCCATTCACCACACATCACAACCTTAATTCACACAAATTGGAAGTTCAAGGATAGAATTTGTGCAAATCATTACAACCAAATTCGACATGTATCGAAAGTAGAAGTTGGTTTTCCAATTCCTCATCTTCTATCACCATACTTCAAGCCAAATAACCAAGTTTGTGGGAATTTCAAGTCTCGCACACCAAGTGTTCGACAAATTGCTTAAGTAAAGTTTGAGGGAAAAACTCATCAATTCCAAATTAATGGAACCAAAACCGACATCAAAAAGGCAACGAGGAGAGAGTTCGGGGACCACAAAACCAACACGAACCTTTGATCGGCGAAAATTCCCAAGTGGCGCCGCCGCCGACTGTTACGACTATATGGTAACAAAAGCACTCACACCTGAGCGAGGGTTGGCACCTGAACCTGTGGATGGCGAAATGATGCAACAAATTTATCAAAAAGATTGGAATAAATTAACAGCATAGCCCGAACCCATAGTTGTAAGTGTGGTCAAAGAATTCTACGCTAATGTCGAGGATAAGGCCCCCTACAATGCTTTTGTACGGGGTAGGTTAGTGCCCTTCAGTGCCGACGAAATCAACACGTACTATCAGTTACGAGCACCGAGACATTGCCAGTACTGACACTTACGTGATAATGATCCAGATTATGAGGATATTATGCTGGAGATGACAAAGCCGGGTACCTCATAGAAAAAATCAAATAATGGAGCCACTTCCTTTCGCAGTAAGGATCTCAGTTGGTTTGGGAAGATATAGTATGCCTTTCTGTGCGCTAAGTTACTTCCATCTACACACACGTCAGACGTGTCTAAGGATAAGGCGGTGCTATTATATACTATGGTACAAGATTTTATCATGGACATAGGGGCTGTAATTAACTCTTCAATCCGAAAATGCCTTAGAGGACCATACTCTGGCGGATTGCCACACCCATCACTTATCTGTGGATTGTGTATACAGGCGGGAGTACGTTGGTCAAATGATGAGATGACACAGATGCCACTGCAGACACTTGACTCAAAAATGATTGCAAGATATGCTGTGTGGCCCGGAGGCGAGTCGCTCCCGAGAGGAGTAGGATTTGAATTTCCATCAGCCTCGGAGGATGAGGATGATGCTGAGGACACCTCGGATGACGATGAGTTTCAGGGGAATGCGGCAATGGGAGAGCCCGAAGAAACATCTAGCCCTCAATTCCTCAACCTTTAACGACAAGTGGATGAGCACACCAAGGAGGCACGGAGAGAAATGCGGAGACTAGCAGCAAGGCAGGACCACATGTTTGAGGCCATGAATGTATCTTTTACCTCATTGAACACTACGCTCCAGAGCTTCAATCCTACTACAAAATTCCCTTACCAGCAACCAACACCAATGCCAAGGTTTCCACCCAGCGATTCCGAAGAATAACAACAACCACCACCAACCCAGACTTAGGTGATTACAGGGAAGTCCTTTCTTATTTATTGCTTTATCTATACAATGAGGACATCATAATTTTTAAGTTTGGTGGATTAAGTTGCGTGTTACATGTTGTATATGTAATTTCATTAGCTAGGTTTGCATATGTTAGTTCATTGTTTATGTTTAGAATTATTAAATGTTGCATTTAGGTAATCATGTAGTTGCAGAGTAGCTTATGAATGTAAATAGTTCCTATCTATCTTTGCAATCATGTTATGTTTAGCACATATATATATAAAAATATATATATATATATATATATATATATTTAAAATCATAAAATCAAAAATAATAGTTAGCTAATATGTTCATCTTGCATGAGTCCAGCTGTTTGATAGTTCAGTTTATTTTGGCCAATGATGAGATTGGAATTGAGTAGACAAGTATAATACTGATTATTAGAGCTTTTGATGTGATTTCTTGTTATGAATTGGATCTTGTGCTTGTTTGAAACTAGTATAAAAAGGGTAACACGTTAATAACACCTATGTTGACTGATTAGTTCAAATTGATACATAAGGAGTTTCAAGAGGATAATGCTAGTGTAAATGAGAAAATGACAAGGATAGGCAGTAAAGACGAAGAATTGAGCAAGAACTAAGTTTGGGGGGATAAATGTGGGGTACATAAGCTTTATAAAATAAAAAGAATAAAAAAACAAATAAAAAAATGAATATATATTATGACTAGTCTTGTTTCGGGGCCTTTGTTACTTGAGCAAGTACGCCTGTAAGGGTGTCTTAACACCTAGCGCCCTAAGGTCTTTTATAGTTTGGGAGTCGTTGGTTGAAAGCTCGCTAAGAGGTAGCACTGTTAGCCTAATGGAATGAGGCATTGCAAAAAAAAAAAGGGAAAAGAGCAAAAAGCCCCCGTGTTGAGCAATGAAAAAATATTTATAAAAAGTATAAGTACCCTATGTGAACCCTTGAAAGTGGTAATTGTTTAGTTTTAGTTGGAACTCGTCTACTTTTGAACTTTTTGAGTTTGCCCTATATGTTTCTTTCTAAGAGATTGGTTATGTATTGAATTTGAATTTGTATCAATTAACATGGATGTTGATCATACACACACTATACCAGTGATAACAGTTTAAGATTTGAGGATTGATAATGAATTATTGAATGGTTTTTGTATGAAGTGTTGTAGTGTTTGTTTGATTTCTCTGAGGTCGGAAGAATTATTTTGATTCTATGATACTGTTAGATTTGTAGGCATATAGATTAGTTGCATTGCATTGAGTTGCATCTGTGTTTTGTTTTTGCTTGAGGACAAGCAATTGTTTTAGTTTGGGGGAATTTGATAAGTCGGTTTTGTACCTACTTATCCGACATTTATTACTTGAAATATTTTCTTAATCTCGTGTTTCTTAGTTACTTTTTATGCATTTTGTTTCCATTTTGTAGATTATATTCTTGGAAGTGGCGTGAACGACTATTGGTATAAAATTTGCAGGGAAAAGCAATTCCGGATAAAGTTCGGGTTTTCATGTTCATTTTATGTGCATTTCTTGTTTGTGGCGTGGAACTTGAATTATGTTAAGGAACTCTTTATTGGCATCCCAGAACGTCTTACATCATTTTAATTGGAAGCTCGGATGCGAGAGTATGGCTTTCTAGCAACAAAGACAAAGTTAAGAGTTATTTCGGTTGTCGTTACAAAGTAGCAGCTGCACTGATGAAATTTCTACAGTCATCCATTTGTTATTTCTAAAAACTCAGAGGATGAAATTTGTAGATCTCGTCAATAGCTTCGATTTGATAGGTTGCCGGCCCCGTAATTCCTTCCGGTTTGAAAGTTATGGCAGTTTTAGCATAGGAGGTTCTAGCAGCAAAATTGGTTGACAGCTTGGTGGGGCTGGGCCTTTTATGCTTTATTATCCAGCCGGGGCTGGGTGTCTGGGCAGCAATAGCAGAAGGGTATCCAGCAAAGGCTGGCTTGTACAAAGCTAAATTTCCATCTGGGGCTGGGTACTCAGAAATTGAAGACTCCTAGTTGGTTTCTAGTGTTACAAGTGTGGAGTTTTAGTGATGGTGATGACTTGGGACTAATATATGTATGGAATTGTAATCAAAATACACGTGGTAGTATATAAATGGACATCGAACATTGAGATTGAGATACACAAGGCAATTTACGAAGATTATTCTCAGTTTTTCTAGCAAGCATTGGATGAGTATTTCAAGGCGATTTTCGAGACGATTGCGATTCTAGGCTACGTGAAGGGTGTATTTCAATATTCTTCATCTTAGTTTATTATTTGTAATTGAAAAGATGATTTCCATGATTTATTCAGTGTTTATTTCGTTTATTATGAACTAATTCACTTTTTAGGCTTATGATGGATCTTTGAGTGAATCTATGGTTTTGTAAACTTTGATTTCCAATTTAATAAACTATCTTCCAGTTTATCTATATTGATTTGTGCTTGAATCTATGAATTGCCTGATCAATAATTCTTTGTAGAGTTGGATGGAATCGAGAGATGATATTGAAATCTAGACTTAGTTGATATAACATGTGTTCAGGATTTTGTTAATAACTTAAACTTGATGAGTGTTAAGGCAGAGATATGCTTGATACCGCATGTAATCGGATAGAGAACTTATTCTTCAACCTTCTTTAATTGTAATTTATATAGAGATATAGTGAATTAGTTGCTTAAGGTGTTTAACGGATTTCTATCTTAATTGTGGATTGACGTTAATACGGTATTAGTGCATCGAGAGGTGGTTAATACTACATTCGTGTTCTTGATTAATAAACTGGGATAGTGAATTGAATTGGAATAAAGGTGTTAAAATTAGAGTGAAGCTTAGGGTGAAATCATAAGTCTAATTCTCCATTAAGTGTTTGAAATTCCAGATTTTGATATTTATGATTATTTTGTGATAGTCTAATTACTTTTTAATTTAGAATAATTATTTTTAATCATTGAATTGGATAGTTTAATATAATTAGGATTAATAGGAAATTGATAATTGTGAAGTTAAGATTTTTGCTAATAAGTCTCTGTGGGAACGATACTCTATTTATCACTTTATTACTTGTTGACCACGTATACTTGCGTGTTGTGTGTAATTAGATTTTACCCAACAAAAAGAATGGCTCAACAAAGTATATCACAAACAGGTAAATTCTTGCAACGTTTGATAGACCTGTTTGACAGAATCGGCAATCTCGGGGCCAATTCCGTCGCCGGGAAAGAGTGTGGCTGTATGAGACTGGATGAGGACGAGAAAGGTCGGTGGATTAGAGGGAAAACCCTAGCTGAATTAGGATTTGGAACAGTTGAGAAGATTTCTTTGGCACGGCTTCAAAGGACGCATTTCACAATTTGGGATGCCATCAACGATTTCTCTAACAAGTTGGAGTAGATGCTGCAGCTGAAGATGTCCCTTGCCACCGACCTTGAAATCGGGAAGCGTGATTCGACGGCGGTGAGGGCTTTAAAGGAGGTCGCGGCGTGAAGAGAGAATCGGCAGGGCAGATCTGTGATATTGAATCCCTTCTGGTTTTAGCCATTTGAACCCTAGATTTCGTGACTGTTTAGGAGTAGAGAAAGATAGGTGTGACATGAAATACAAAGAGAGAGAAAGAACTATTTAAGATTTGTAATTTTAAGGCTCCGTGTTTTTCACATTAACAACGTTTTCTAAAAAAAACATTATCTATTTAAAACTACAAAAGTGTCTTTTTAAATAGATAACATTTTTGTATATATATCTCCAATATTTTTTTAAAAAAATATTGTAAAAAAAATATCACAACATTTTTATAAAAAATATTGTGGTTTAAGTGTTGTCTATTAAGTAATTTGTAGTAGTGGAAGATCAATCTTTGAAAAGAATTTGGCTCCTTGCAGCTGGTCAAACAGGTCATCAATGCGAGGCAACGGGTACTTATTTTTGATGGTGACATGATTCAACTTCCGATAATCAATACAAAGTCGCATACTTCCATCTTTATTTTTTACGAATAGAACTAGAGCACCCCAAGGAGACGTACTAGGACGAATGAAACTGATGTCTAAAAATTCATGTAGTTGGGTTTTTAACTCTTGAAGTTCTTAGGAGCCATTCGATATGGGGCTTTGGAAATGGATTTTGTACCGGATTCAAGGTCAATATAAAATTGAATTTCATGCTTTGGGGGTAGGCCAAAAAGTTCTTCAGGGAATACGTCAGGAAATTTATTAACAATAGAAATATCATTCAAATCTGACGTATCTTTATTTAAATCCGTGACATGGGCTAAGAAAGCTTGACATCCATTTTTCAATAAACGAATAGTTTTATGACTTGATATGACAGTGATTGATTTTAGTGGTTTGGTTACTTAAATTCGCATAATAGGTTGGTTTGGAATATGAAAGCTAACAACCTTACGAAAATAATCGATTTTAGCATGATGAGTAGTTAACCAATCAACCCCTAAAATCACATCAAATGCAAGTATTTTCAAAGAAATAAGATCGACAGGTAATGTGCAGTTACCGATTTGAATCAAACAAGAATTATAAACTGTGGATGTAATGAAGGTTTCTCCCAACGGAGTTTCAACAGATAAGTCAAAGTCTAATTTCTCCGGAGTCAAATTTAAACGTTGAGCGTAAGTAGGAGAAATAAAGGAATGGGTAGAACCAGTATCAAATAAAGTATAAACTTCGCTAGAGTTTATGATTAGCTTACCCGTAATCACCTCGTTCGGATTCCTCGCTTTTTGGGAGGTTACGACAAACGCTCTCCCTTGAATTACCAGTTTTGTCTTATCTGGAACACCCTTTGAAACCTCCATCCCAGATGGACTTGACTTTAGTGCACGACAAAATCAGGCTAGGTGACCTTTTTTCCACAATTATAACACGCTTTGGACTGTATCGTGAAGTTTGGATTTATGTGTCCTTCCCCTCCACATTTGTAACATACGACCGGTGGTCGTTCTCCTTCCTTAAAAACAGGTGCTGGTGCTGGCGTCTTTCAATCCTCGTTGAATCTCCTCTTCTTGAAATATCCACTCTTATTGTCATGGCCATGATTACCACCGAAGTGATTATCATTTCTGGCATGTTGATTCCCTCCACGTTTGTTGTCACCGCTTCGATGACTGCTACCACTGGTATTATCGACTTGTCGGTTGCTCTCTCTTGGTTGAGTTGACTCATTATCGTGCTACAATAACTGAGCCCTATTCACAACATCTGAATACAAACACAGTTTGTGAGAAATTAGGTATTGAAGTATCTCGGGTTTCAAACCTCTTAGAAACATCTGCGTCATTCTCTCCTCATTATCAACTAAGTGGGACACAAACTGAGATAACTCGGCAAACTTAGCTTCGTACTGTGCCACGGTCATATTGTTTCGCTTAAGCTTGATGAACTCTACCTCCTTCATTTGACGAATACTTTCAGGAAAGTACGTATCATTGAACAGCTCTTGGAACTTCTCCCAAGATATTTTGAGTGCGGCAGATTGAGTACGCTTTACAGATTCCAACCAGTAATCTGCCTCTGCTCGCAACATAAAGGTGGCAAAGGGAACCTTTTGCTCCACAGAGAATCCCAAGACATCAAATATCTTGTTGATCTGCTTTATCCACGTCTTCACCTTAAGTGGTTTTGGCTCTCCAAAAAACTCTGGTGGTCCCAGCTCCTTGAACAGCTTAGCGGTGACCGTCCAAGAGTTATCAGGGTTTCCACCTGCATTTTGGATAGGAGTCGCTTTCGTCTGATGTTGAATGAATTGAATAAAGCCTCTGAACATCCCATCGTTCACCATTTCATCGGTGTTATTGTTTTCATGAGGATTATTGTCTTCCTGTTGCACATTATCCTGGGCATTAATCTGTGGTGACTCAACGGTCTCATGTGCTTCATTGTTTATCTCAACATTTTTGGATGCCATTTTCAAATACTGCCACAAAACAAGGGTTAATTAACATATCACATATTATCCCTATACTCTGACTGACCAATTAAATACCAAATAAACTTAGGTAGGTCATACTAGCGAAGAAATTCCCCGTCTCTCCTAGTTCTTATCTCATATCTCAGCCAGGGATCATATCCCTAAGCTTTGATACCAACTGTGACGCCCCTAAAATAGGTATACATCACCTATCTTGAGTCGCTAAATACATGGTACAAAATTCAAATACAACTTAATTATACAACAGTCGTGTAAAATACGACAAAACATAATCTAAGAGTTTTAATAAGAATATTGTCATCTAGACAATATCCACACTCAATGGAGTCCTCATTATATTTATTGTCACATTATTTAACAGAATAGTGAGGACTACTAATGCTATCATCTGGACCGTCACTCCGTTCCCCGACTAGTCCCGGCTACGTTCTCATTTCCTGAAGAGAACAGTGAAAGAAAGGGTGAGCTCAACTATCCCAGTAAGAAATATTATGACTAAGATAATGCAGAATAAATTATCATTAGTCTTTAACAATGTTAAACTGATAAAATACAATAGACATCAAGTTTAACTGCAGTGGAATAAGAAATCCATTAGAAGAGTCAAGTAGAGCATGATATCTACTATCTTCTATGATTTAAAATGTTTTCATCAATTTTTATCGCTGGGACTCAGCTTAATAAATAAACCACATCATCGAGTCATCCCTGCACTACGGGCCAAGGATATTCATTAAATCATCAATGATCATGACTATACTGAATAATCCCTGGTCATAATCATACCAAAAACTATCCATTAATGTACTACAGGCTAATGAGGACTTTTACCACATTATTTATAACATTACAGGTCATGATTATACCGAATAATCCCTAGTATTAACGTAAGCCAAAGATGACTTTCATCACAGTATAAGCATGAGGATGATGACAATGACATAATAATTCAATAAAATAAGTTCAACAATAAATTTTAAAGATTTATAAGTTAATTTATCTTGAAATCAATTACGTCCAAATTGTCAACATGATACTGCTTTGTGGAGTAAAATTTAAGAATGCTTAGAAAATATTTCCATAAAAAGATACTGAATGAAGCGCAAATATCCAGGATATTCTACTAATTTCATGGAGTATATAAGCCAAAACTTTAACCAAATGAGTATCATAGAATATATGAAGCTGCAAATGGATTTTCACCCGCCATGCGATAATCCACGTAGATAAATCGTTTCCACAATTTAATAAGGAATAAATACGAAGGATCATTCACCATGCATGTGATAATCCACATAGACAGGTTATTCCAATAGAATAATAAAGAATGGAACTAGGTCATGCGTAATCCGTATAGACATGATATTCCATTTGAATAATAAAGAATGGAATAACAGAAGAATTCACCATGCATGCGATAGATCGCACAGACAGGTTATTCCAACAGAATAATAAAGAATGAAACAAGGTCTAGCGTAATCCGCACAGACAGGATATTCCAACAGAATAATAAAGAATGGAATAACAAAAGAATTTCACCATGTATGCGGTACTTCGCATAGACAGGTTATTCCAACATAATAATAAAGAATGGAATAACAAAAGAATTTCACCATGTATGCGGTACTTTGTATAGACAGGTTATTCCAACATAATAATAAAGAATGGAATAACAGAAGCTCTCTTCATGAATATGAAAGAAATAATACCCCTTACCTTAGAAAGAAACTGGATACTAGAGTAGAGAGGTAGCAGACTTCTCTTCTTCTTTCTCTCTATAATTTCTCTCTATAATAATTGATCTATAGCTTTAGTTAATTGGTGAGAAATGAAGGAAGAATGAGCTTCTATTTATAGGAAAATATATTTTCAATAATTGCACGTTTTGGGGCTCGAAATATTACAGTACAATACCTTCAACTTTTCTTTCATTTTTAATTTAATCCTACAAGTATTATCAAACTTGCACCACCTCCCCTAATAGTAAATAATGTGAATTTATAATCATGTAAAAATACGAATTACAGTATAGTAACTCCATCTATACCTCCATTTTTAACTTAGTCATGCAAATATTATCAATTTTGCACCAACTCCCCTAATAGGACAAAAATGTGAATCAATAGTACACATATGTGAACAAATAGTTATAATTATGTGAATTAATAGTAATTAATTGCTCAATTATCCGGTTAATTACCCGACTGGTCAGTATAACTTCCAGACATCAATTAATATCGAAATAAATATCGATTTCCACTAACACTAATAATTCCAACATAATGGAACTATCAATTTCATCTTTAATCAACACGAACTTATTCATCATTAATATTATAACACACAATATTTAACAATCAGGTCATTCCCAAGAAAGAGAGGGCTTTCTGATAAGGAGTTCTCCTTATTGGCGCGCAATTAGATGACTAAACCTCTCTTTGACAGAACTTCTAGACAATGTAAATATTCTAATTTAATAATATGAATAACTTTGTCGTCTCAATTAATGATTTAATAATATATCATATTATGCAGATGATACTATGACAATAATCGAATCAATAATATGAGAGATATAATGCAACAATTACTGTAGCAATAATTGAGTATAACTGAGTGACTTCTCACGTAAGCATCAATAATCAATACCGCGTGCTACTATGCAACCACGTGTATTAATGTACTTTTACTACCGGGTAGTTCAACAGTTTAACGGTAAAACTTTCGCCGTTATTTTTATAAAAAGATAATTATGTCATTTTCTAACTATGACAATACTTCAATTGTGGGGTCCAGCAATGATTGTGCCATCGTACGAATATTCCCTATTAAAATGAATATTCCCCGACCAATCGAATATTATATAACCACTTGCTTACTTTGCAAAATTTGTAAATATTACCCACAACTATAACATTATATCAAATCCACACCATAATATTCAAAAATATATTTCGAGAAAATTATTCTTTATTCATAAAAGTTGGGGTCTTACAACGGATCTTTGAGTTGTCTAATCTGGTATACCATGAACGGGCTTCTCCAGTCAGACTCTTTTGGAACAGCGGCATTCTGAGCTTTTCATTTTCGGCATAAGATCCAAGTTCTCCAATGAACACCTTCAAATGTGTATAAGGATCCCTTAATCCGTCATACTTTTCAAAATCAGGGGTTTTGAATTTCTCTGGATAATGAACACCAGGAAATATGCAAAGGTCAGTATTTGAGACACTTCCATGTGTTCCAATCCCTTTGAGAGCACGGATAGTTTCCTCCATTTGGAGGACCTTTTTCCTGATATCACCAGTGTCTGGATCTCCTCTAAGATGGGTGTTTTCAGGGTCTTTGTTTGTCGTATGCAACTGAGGTTCTGGAATTGTTTTTTCCAAACCTTGAGCACCTCCTTGTGAAGAGGATTTTGTATATGTAGGCATCTTTGTACCCTGAGTAGACTGATGAAGTTCTTTAAGTAGAATAGCCAGATATGTGATTTGTTTACGTAATCCGTCAAATTCTTCTTGAGAAACAGGATTAGATTGGTCAGAAGAAGACATGATTGGTTGTAGGCTCGTGGCCTTTTTGGATTTTAAGCAGGTAACAGGCCCAATGATTTCCCTACAAAAAACTTATGTAGTTTAGTCTTAGGGATAATGTAAATGTTATCATAATGTGTCCATTTTAGGAATATTGTCCTACAAAAATGGGTGTTAATTGATAACATGTATGCATAAATAATCTTTATATTTTCCATTACATAAAGATGAACATAGAATAAAATTATAAGTAAATGCTTTTACAAGTAATTGAAAATGGAAAACATAAAGAGACTTTCCTTCGCGTTTGGTTTATCAGAGGTTGACCTATCTTAGGGTTACTCTCGCGACTTTTTGGCATGAAGGTTCCCAGATGATTGCAATCTACTTAACGGGAAGTTAATCCGGTCTTTTAACTGGAGCGAATTTAGGTGGTGCCTTTCCTGAGCCTCATTGGAATTAGTCTTCCTACGAGCCCAGTAATCAAATACCGACATGATAGCCTCCTGGTGGAGGAACCACACAACATACATTCACATACAACGTGTCTCACAGTTTATGAAAATGATGACATGTGCGAAGCACTAATATCACAGATAGATATTTTGTAGTGCAGTAAGTAAAATGCATTCGTACACATTCATCATAAATGTAAATGCAACATTCACACACAAGCATATAACATGTTTAAAATGCTTGTAATAGCGGCTTAAGCCCTCTTACTGGAGTCCCCAGCAGAGTCGCCACATGTCGACATCGGGATTTTTAGTTGTCCCTTTTCGTTACTTGTTCTTTGGTGTTCTCATGTTAATGTGAGATTTATTTGAAAAAACAAGTGAAAAAGGTCAGTCATGTGTAAGGTCGACGATTTAACTTTAAGAGTCACCAGTTGGTGTTTTTAACTAGTTGCACCAATGCAACCGGAAAAGGTTTGCACATTGACCAATTGATGTGACACTGCTAAACGCGTCTATGAAACCGAGATTCATTTGGGTTCGGGGGCATGATTATGCAGAGGGAAGGTATTAGGCAACTCCCGACATCCGTGTTGCCACGGTGACCGCAACTTTTGAAGAAATTGTTATATGAATGTGTGTATGTGTGTCTGGATCAATGTGCAATTATTTGAAAGAAGTGTGAGGCCTCGTTCGCACATATATACAAAGGGTTTGAATTTATAGAAAAATTCAGTTTTAAGCAAAATATAGCAATGAAGTTTTATAAAAGAGGTTTTTCAAACCCTGTGCTTAATAGGAATTGAGACCTTTTCATACTTCCATTTTATTATTAAAATGTTCGGCTCGTTTACTTTTATTTTCGAGATGCGAGGCATCTTCGAGAAAATAATATACAGCAGTGCCGAACTCCTTATGGGCATGACAGCCTTCCAAGGAAATTCAGACACTGTAAATAATGTACAAGCTGCTTACAGCTGAAAAATATCCGTCATGGGAACCGAATCTAGATTCAGTAGACTGAATCTGTGATCACATGATTCCTAGTCTCACATGATACCGCAGTTTGTATGGAAAGCAGTAAGCAGTTATATATATAAAAGCTATATATATATATATATATATATTTATATATATGGACATGATCAACCACCACGAAGCGACTCCATGGGGGATCAGAAAAGTAAATAAAGCAGTAAATAATGATCAACCGCCACGAAGTAAACTCCAGGCGGGACTAAATGTAAATAAAGCAGTAAAAGGCCTAAAAGTAAACTCCAGGCCTGACAGAAATGTAAATATATATATATATATATATATATATATATATATATATATATATATATATATATATATATATATATATAAAGCAGTAAACACACCGAATGTAAAATCCAGGCTCATTAGATATGTCTGACAACAGTTATATATATAAGTATATATATAAGCAAATAAACGCTCCGGATGTAATATCCAGACTCATCAGATATGTCTAACAACAGTTATATATATAAGCAAGTAAATGCTCTAGACATAAGTCTAGGCTCAATCGAGGCATAACTCGATAATGTTAGTCCATATATTAATATATACATATATAAGTATATATACAGATAGAAATGAAAACCATAGACAGAAGTCCAGGCATACGCACACAACACGACTCTCAATGTGTAGAATAATCTGTACAAAGATGAAGAGAAAGGATTTATAGAGTGTGAGAAGGCTTACAGTAGGCTACCAATGCAAGCTTCTATGACTCTATATAGATAAACACTCAGATCCCGCCGGATAAAAATATAGCTATATGCGAACTAACAGATGTTTAAAATGAGGAAACACTTAATATGGGGTGTATACAGAGCAAATTGGACAGGGCTTCCTCGTCTTCTTCTCTTTTCAAATGGCCACCCTAAGCCCTCTATTTATAGATGAGGGAGCCGCAAGTGCACCTGCGGCTGCCCGTGGTTCCCTTGGTTCTGCGCGTCCTGTTGTATTGAAGTACGTGCACTCATGCACCGTAATGTTCGCTCAAACTTGCAGCACTTCAATCCGAGCATCCGAACGAGGTATATAAGACCTTCTTCAGACCGCTTATGTCGAGAGTTACGCAATGACATGGATTATAGATTGTACAAAGTTAGGAAAAGGGGACCATGCCCATGGTCTTCAAGCTTCAAATTCTATCCAGTGTGCTGCCACGGATAATAGTCACTCAGGATTGGAACTCTTTGGTTCTTGTAGGACATTGTTGTATGTATGTATGTATGAAGTATTGAGACAATGCGCATGTGTTGAGATGGCAAGATGACGTTTGATTCCTCGCCAGGGTTATCACCAGTTTGAGTTGAAAGTAGATGTTGCTCAGGGTTATATCTAAGATTGGACTGCTATAAGTGTTTGAATGTCGCATGGTCATCTGTGAGAGTGCCTGTCTTCCCGGTGTTAGCTTCGGGTCTGAGGTATAAGTGCCTTGGTAGGAGGTCTGATTAAGCTAATCGTATGCATTTGAAACAAGCATTTTCGGAGTTATCGTTAGAACTACAACAACATTCCTTGGTGTTATCGTCAAGGACAAAACTCGGGGTTATCTCCGAGGTTGGAAATGATCCTTCTGGTGTGTGTTTCGGGGTTGGAAATGATGTTCCCAGTGTGTGTTTCGGGGCTTTAAAACTGAGCTTTCGATAGCATCGGAATGGATGTGAGCTGTCTTCCAAGGTTATCTACGAAAGACAAATCTGCCCTCCTGCAATGTCAGTAACAGGTGTGCAGAAAATTTTGAGTGTCTACACTAACGTTATCAAATCGACCATTTCAATTAGTATGTACAAACTATTATGAGTCTACATTTAAAAGAATCAAGTCATCACATATCATGCTTCTTACAAAGCATATTGGTCATACATTACAAGGTAAAGTAATCATATACGCATGCCTTAAATTTTAGAACTAAAACAGAATCTATTCATGACTGTAGGACGGCGCAGCTGTGCCTGGTCTAGGCTTAGGGACAGTGCATTTGCGCTGTCCCCTGGCCAGACTAGGTTTGAGCCTTGCACTTCCTGACTGCAGTCCAACTCTAACATACACCTATACATACATATTAACATACATTCATGCTAGAGTTTCACATATAACACATGATCATACTTGAGTTTACTTCCACAAGTTTAACTTAAAATTTATATGTTATTAAAGCATAAAAATCCATGTAATCATCATGCTTAATACATATGAATCATGTTTAGGAGTAATATAGCTATAACATGACATCTTACTACTTTAGTATCTAAGTACTCACATAATATGCAATTTATGTTTGAAAACATGTCCAAGGCTGTCTTTGAAATCATATTAGCACGAATGATGTAAGATAACACATATAAGAACTCTTCAAAACTCTTATCATTAAAAGTTAAGTCATGTTAACCTCCTTTCAAGATCAGAATCTAAATCTCTTAGCGTTCATGTCCATTAGCCTTAACTAAGCTTTTCTTTTCAAACAAAGTTCTAGCACATAGCTTGTAAGACCCCGAATTTTATGAAATGAAAGTATTCAGTTTTTTTATAATTATTATTTTATTTCGTAAATGGTTAAATTGATAAAAGGTTAAAGTTAAGGGTGATATGTGAAAATTTTGCAAAGTATGCAAGTTGATATAAAATATTCGTTGTGTCGAGTAATATTCGTTAGGTCGAGGAATATTCGTATGACGGCACAATCATTGGTGGACCCCACAATGGAAGTATTGTCGTAGTTAGAAAACGGCAGAATTATCTTTTATTAAAAATAACGGCGAGTGTTACCGTTAAAACTGTTGAACTACCCGGTAGTAAAAGTACAGTAATACGCGTGGTTGTATAGTGACACACAGTATTGATTATTGATGCTTATGTAAAAAGTCACTAAGTTATACTCAATTATTGCTATAGTAATTGCTGCATCATATCTCTCATATTATTGATTCAATTATTGTCACAGTATCATCTGCATAATATGTTATACTATTAAATCAATAATTGAGACAACAAAGTTATTCATATTATTATTTGTAATATTGACAATGTCTAGATGTTCTGTCAAGGAGATGTTTGGTCAACTAATTACGCGCCAATAAGGAGAAATCCTTATCAAAAAGCCCATTCTTTCCTTGGAACGACCTTGTTGTTAAATATTGTGAGTTATAATATTAATGATGAATAAGTTAGTGTTGATTAAAGATAAAATTGATAATTCCATTGTATGTGAATTATTAGTATTAATGGAATTCGACATTTATTTCAATAATAATTAATGTCTGGAGGTTATAATGACAAATCGGGTAATTAGCCGAATAAATGAGTAATTAATTGCTATTAATTCACATGTTTATAACTATGTGTTTACATGTGTGTACTATTGATTCACATGATTTACTATTAGGGGAGTTGATGCAAGATTGATAATACTTGCATGACTAAATTAAAAATGGAGGTATAGTTGAAGGTACTATACTGTAATTAGTTTTTTTTCACATGATTATACTATTAAGTCACATGATTTACTATTGATTCACATGATTTACTATTAGGGGAGTTGGTGTAAGATTGATAATACTTGCATAACTAAATTAAAAATGGAGGTATAGATGAAGGTACTATACTGTAATTATTTTTTTCACATGTTTGGAACTATTGAGTCACATGATTTACTATTGATTCACATGATTTACTATTAGGGGAGCTGGTGCAAGTTTGATAATACTTGCAGGACTAAATTAAAAATGAAGAAAAAGAGGGAGGTATTATACTATAATATTTCGAGCCCTAAAATGTGCAATTATTGAAACTATATTTTCCTATAAATAGAAGCTCATTCCTTCATTATTTTTCACCAATTCACTAAAGCTATAGAGCAATTATTATAGAGAGAAATTATGGAGAGAAAGAAGAAGAGAAGTCTGCTACCTCACTATTACAGTATCCAATTTTCTTCTAAGGTAAGGGGTATTATTTCTTTCGTATTCATGAAGAGAGTTATTTCTTTCAATATTTGTAAGGGTTGTTATACCATTCTTTATTATTCTGTTGGAATAACCTGTCTGTGCGGTCTATCGCATACCTGGTGAATTCTTATGTTATTCCATTCTTTATTATTCTATTGGAATAACCTGTTTGTACGGTCTATCGCATGCCTGGTGAATTCTTTTGTTATTCAATTTTTTATTATTCTGTTGGAATAACCTGTTTGTACGGTCTATCGCATGCCTGGTGAATTCTTTTGTTATTCAATTTTTTATTATTCTGTTGGAATAACCTGTCTGTGCGGTCTATCGCATGCCTGGTGAGTTCTTCTGTTATTCCATTCTTTATTATTCTGTTGGAATAACCTGTCTGTGCGGTCTATCGCATGCCTGGTGAGTTCTTCTGTTATTCCATTCTTTATTATTCCGTTGGAATAACCTGTCTATGTGGATTACCTCATGCATGGTGAATGATCCTTCATATTCATTCCTTATTAAATTGTGAAAATGATCTATCTACGTGGATTACCGCATGACGGGCGAAAATCCATTTATAGTTTTATATATTCTATTATACTCAGTTGGTTAAAGTTTTGGATTCTACACTCCATGAAATTACTAGAATATCCTGGATATTTACGCTTCATCCAGTATCTTTTCATGGAAATATTCTTTTGAGCATTCTTGAATTTTACTCCACAAAGCTCATGTTGACAATTTGGACGTTATTGATTTCTGGATAAATTAAATTATAAATCTTTAAAATTTATCCTTGAACTTGTTTTTTTGAATTATTATGTCATTGTCATCATCCTCATGCTTATATTGTGATGAAAGTCATATTTGGCTTACGTGCATAGATGGACTTTGTATGATTATGACCAAGGATTATTTGGTATAATCATGACAGTAATGTGACGAATGATGTGGTGAAAGTCCTCATTGGCCTGTAGTTCATTAATGGACAATTATTGGTATGATTATGACTAGGGATTATTCGATATAATCATGACCATTGATGATTACATGAATATCCTTGGTCGTGATGCAGGGATGATTCAATTTTATTTATTAAGCTGAGTTTCAGCGATAAAGTTGATGAAAAACTTTTTTAAATCATAGAAGATAGTAGATTTTATGCTCTACTTGACTCTTCTAATGGATTGCTTGTTCCGCTGCAGTTGTTGATCTAAAACTTGTTGTCTATTATATTCTATTAGTTGTTATACTGTTGAAGGCTAAGGATAATTTATTCTGTATTATCTTAGTCATAATATTTCTTACTGGGCTAGTTGAGCTCACCCTTTCTTTGATTGTTCTCTTCAGGAAATGAAAATATAGCTGGGATGAGTCGGGAAATGGAGTGATGGTCCAGGATAAGGGGCTTTAGTAGTCCTCACTATTCTGTGAAATAGTGTGATAATAATTGTAATGAGGACTCCATTGAGAGTGGATATTGTCTAGAAGGCAATATTCTTGTTTAAACTCTTAGCTATGTTTTGTCGTATTTTACACAACAGTTGTGTAAAAGAAGTTTGTATTTGAATTTTGTACCATGTATGTGGTGACTCAAGATGGGTGATGTATACCTGTTTTGGGGGCGTCACAGTTGGTATCAAAGCTTAGGGATATGATCCCTGGCTAAGATGTGAGACAAGAACTAGGAGGTGAGAGACGGGGAATTCCTTCGCTAGTATGACCAACCTAAGTTTATTTGGTATTTAATTGGTCGGTCAGAGTATAGGGATAATATGTGACATGTTAATTAACCCTTGTTTTGTGACAATGTTTGAGAATGGCATCTAAAAATGTTGAGATAAGCAATGAAGCACATGAGACTGTTGAGTCACCGACGATCAATACCCAGGATAATGTGCATCAGGAAGACAATAATCCTCAGGTAAATAACAACACCGATCAGATGATGAACGATTAGATGTTCAGAGGCTTTATGCAATTAATGCAACATCAGGCGAGATAGACTCCTGTTTAAAATACAGGAGGAAACAATGGAAACCCACGGCTGGTCACTGCTAAGCAGTTCAAGGAGCTGGAACCACCTAAGTTTTTGGGAAAGCCAGAACCACTTAAGGTGGAGACGTGGTTAAAGCAGATCACAAAGATATTTGATATCTTTGGATGCTCCGAGGAGCAAAAAGTTTCCTTTTCTACCTTTATGTTGCGTGAAGAAGTAGATTACTGGTGGGAATCTGTAAAACATACCCAGCCTGATGCACTCAAGATGTCTTAGGAGAAGTTCTAAGAGCTGTTCAACGATAAGTACTTTCCCGAAAGTATTCGTCATATGAAAGAGGTGGAGTTTATCAAGTTGAAGCAAAACAATATGGCCGTGTTGTAATACGAGGATAAATTTATGGACTTATCCTGGTTTGCATCCCACTTGGTTGATAATGAGGAGAGAATGACGCGAATGTTTCTAAGAGGTTTGAAACCCGATATACGTCAATACCTCATTTCTCACAAACTTTGTTTATATTCAGATGTAGTGAATAGGACTCAGTTATTGGAGCGCAATAATGAGCCAGCCCAACCAAAGGATAACGAGCAACAACATGATAATAATCGTACCGGTGGCAACGACCATCGGAACAATGATAATCATCGTGGGGGAAATTATCATGCCAAGAATGGTAACCACTTCGGTGGTAATCATGGCCAAGATAATAGAAGTGGAAAATTCAAGAAGAGAAGATTTAACGATGATGGGAAGACATTGGCAGCAGCACCAATAGCAGCAACAAATTCTAGGGGAGGAGAACGACCGTCAGTTAGATGCTACAGATGCGGAGATGAGGGACACATAAGTCCAAACTATTCACAGCCTTCGAAGGTATGTTTTAGTAGTGGAAAAGATGGTCACCTAGCCTGATTTTGTCATGCACCAAAGTCAAGTCCAGCTAGGACGGTGGTACCAAAGGCGGATACGGACAAAACAAAGTCGGTGGTTTCAGGAAGAGCATTTTTTGTGACTTCTCAAAAAGTGAGTAACCCGAGCAAAGTTATCATGAGTTAGTTAATTATAAATTTTTACGAAGTCTATACCTTATTAGATATCAATTCTACCCATTCTTTTATCTTTCTTGCTTGCACTCAACGTTTAAATTTGATCTCAGTGAAGTTAGAATTTGACTTATTGGTTGAAACTTCGTTAGTAGAAACCTTTGTTACCTCCACTGTTTATAAATCTTGTAGATTCAAATTGACACTTTCACGTTACCTGTCAATCTTATCTATTTGAAAATACTTACATTTGATGTGATTTTAGGAATCGATTGGTTAACTACTCATCATGCTTTTCGTAAGGTTGTTAGCTTTCATATTCCTAACCAACCTGTTATGCGAATTCAAGCAACCAAACCACTAAAGTCAATCATTGTCATATCAAGCCATAAGTAAAGAGCCCCGAGCCTTTCGCTGGTGACTTCCAAGTCTTGGAATGCACCGAAGCCATACTTTCCGTAGGCGACGCCGTGAATGACGTTGACAAGTTGATAGGTATCAATGTGACGTGCTATTCAAGTCTTGGGATTAGAGTCACAGTTTTAAATGTTATTTTTATTGTCAATAAATTTCCTGACGACTCTTAGCCTACCCCTAGAGCTTGAAATTGAATTTTGTATTTACCCCAGTACAAAACCCATTTCTAAAACTCTTAAAAATTTCTTCAACCAAAACGAATGTATAATGCGCCAAAGACGTTGGCTCGAGCTGTAGAAGATTACGACCATACCATTCAATATCATCGTGGAAGAGCGAACGTGGTAGCTGGCGCGTTGAATAGAAGATCGTATGCATTTACGAGCGCGATGTTGTTAACACAAAGACCCATCTCGTATAACTTATAAATGATGAAGATAGAGTTAACGACTCTAGGGACCCACGTGAAGATAATGAATATACGATTAGAATCGACTTTAATCGATAAAGTTAAAGTGTTGAGTGATTTAGCAATCGAATAATATACATAAGTATACGCGGTCCACAAGTAATATATGTAAGTAGAGTGTCGAACCCTCGAGGACGAAGTCTTAACAGAAAACAAATACTAAGGTAAAGTCGTTACTAATCTTATCTAAACGAGTGAAACAAATGGTTGGTTAAGCTATTTCAATAAGACTATAAAATTAAGAGAAGTAGCTGTGCTAGAAAGTTAAGATAGGATTACAACTGCCCTAATACTTCACCTAATCTTCTAACTCTCCATATTACAAACAAATCAAGGAATGGCCAACCGAGAACATAAATAGGCATAAGCTTCTGTCGAAGGTCAAATGCACATCCCTAACCAGCTAGAACACAATATGTCTATTGGTGATACTGACTAGGTCAAGGTCATTACGCTAAGTCTCAAGGTCACACAAGGCAAATAAGGATATGTCTATCCTACTAGCACATTATGCACACATTCCAATGTCATGGTCATAACAGGTGTTGTTGTATTTAAAGATAGATAATAACATCCATTTATCAATTTCCATCACAATCAATACCAATTTCTTTATCAAGCAATCAGTCATTACATACAAAATACAATAACCCATTCCAAAATGATTCATTATATAAAATGAGAGAAAAAGTTGATTAAGCTAATCATAAGGTTACATTGCAATCCTAAAAATGGAGTTAGTTCATAACTATGGTACTAACACACATTTTTAATACATTACACATTATCAGACAAATACAAGGAATGAGAGATTTGGAATAAGAAAACCCTTGTTTGAAGTGTTCTTCCACCAAATCTTCTCTTCACGAGTAAAACTCTGACTTCTGTGTTGGGTGCAATAACTCTTCTTCTCTTTACGAGCTTCTTTCTCTTTTAGAAAAACCCGAGAAATATATTCCTAGTCTAAGCTCTGATATCTATCTGATATCCGATCCATTTCAATGCAGGCCACACTTTCTATTTATACAATACTCTCTTTCATCTAGGTCATTAAAAGAGTTTATTGTTTGGGAATCGGAGCTTGCGCTGCAGTGCGAGCCTAAGCATTATAAGTGGCGCCGGGGCGCTGTAGATGGTGCCAGGGCACGAGCAACAGTGCTGGCGGTGGGGTTTCCAGTGGCTTGAAGCTTCTTCCGGCGTTGCAGTGCGGATGTATGAGCTAGCAGTGGCGCCGGTGCGCCATTTAACAGAAGGGTCAGTATGAAGGATGGCGCTGGGGCGTCACTTTCCAGTGTTCTCTACAAATGCATGGCGCTGGGGAGCCAGATCATGGCGCCAGGGTGCGACTTCAGGAAATTGCATAAGACATCTAGAAACAAACCTGCAGTGAACTTTAATAGATAAAACAAACATAAAACTACACAAGTTATTCAAAAGACTAAAAACAAGCAACAAAACTATGCAACAAAAGGTGTAATTCGCGGGTATGAATCACACTCATCAAATACTCCCAAACTTAAGCTAGTGCTTGTCCTCAAGTAAACTACTAGACAACCAAACTTTATAATATAGGAAATGACATAGCACTAGAACTAACAACTAAAATTAAGGCCCCTAGATAAATTTCACAACATCCTCTAAGAACAGGGCAAAAACACATACGAATGAAGGCATAACTCTTAAAACAAAGACAAGAGACTGTAATTGATCCACACAATGTGTGTGTGAAGACCAAATATCCACACTAGCCATAACCCAAATCAATCAAACAGTCGACTGAGATAACCAATAGGCAACCAAGCAACTCATATACATAACAAGTGTTAAGACAAGACGTAAAAACATGGTAGGCTCAAAAGTTCTAGAAAAGCGAAGTAAAATCTGAATTAGATAGAACTTGATTACTTTTTGGCAAAATAGAGCACTCATTAGCAAGCTTTTGATCAATGACTCCCAAGCCAGAAGACTTTAGGACACTAGGTGTAAAACACCCCTAAGAATCTAATAACTCAAGAATAAAGGTCACGTAAACAACATAAGTCCAAAATAGATTTTACGAGCCTACGTATATGGGTGAGTGCGTTTCCACGCTCCATCTCAACCCACCGTAGGATAGATAATACTCTTTTTTTTTCAAACTAAAGAGCCGAACATGTTAAAGCATCTAAGTCATAAACAACTTGACATTTATAGAGTATATAATAGTGTAACATATTATCAACGCAGTAGACGTCAATCAAAACTTGGAAAACTACTAGAGAGATAAAAGGTCAATGCTCGCAAAAACAGATGGATCCAAGACAGTCTCGATTTATACAATACGCAAACCCACATTCACATAACTTTTGCCACTAGCCCAGGAAAATGATATACTAAAAAAAATAACCCGACAGAGGCCACAAAACACAGCTTAACGCTAACTATCCTAACCCAACATAAAGATAAATACAGAAACGAGGCTAGACTATAGAGTGCCCTTTTCATTATTGGGCAAAGCTATAACATATGGCATCAAGTATACCAATAAATCAGCGAAAATCCCAAAAAAATAGGCTTAAGGCAAGACAATATCTGACTTAGTCAAGATATTCCCTAATGAAAAGATAAATAACCAAAAGCATATAATAAAATGAAACATAGAGATAATTTAAAGCATGCATCCAAAAACCAAAAGATATATCACGATAATAATCACAATAGATAGATATTAAAATTAAAACATGAGTCACGGGCAATCACGCCCACATACCATCCTAGCATCCATACAAAGCAGTTCAAACTGAAATACTATAAACTAACACAATTCATATATAAATAAATAAAAGGAAGTCTTCCCCAAACTAGAACTTTGGCCCGTGTCCTCACTGGCCTCTGTAGAAACAGTCTCAAGCATCACCACCATGATCACCATCACCCCCTTCAAGATCCTCATCCAAGCTGAAAAACTTAAGATCATCATCATCCTCACCATCATCATCCACATTGACTGGCTCACTTGCTCGGGCCGCCTTAGTAGGCAGCAGAAATTGTGGAGCATAGGCGACATACATTGGAGGAGTGGGAAATGGAAAAGGCAAGAAATCTGCATCCTCACCTCCTTGAGCGGCATGAATGTTGGCGAGCGTGTTGGAAAACTCCGCATGATAATGGTGGAACTGGCTCTGCCATTGGGCGACAGTATTAACCTTGTAGTGCAGGAAATCTAAACTATTCAAAATCTGAGCAAGGGTCCCAGAATCCACTGACTCGGCCGAAGGAGGAACCACATGTGAGGTGGCTCCTGTCGCAGAGGATGGTTGTGGATCATCGGATGGCGGCGGTGGTGCTGGCAAAAATCCTTCTCCACGGGGATGTGATGGCGCTCCCTCCCAAACTGCATAACGGCTGATTAGATGATGGTCAATTACAAACATAAGAGGCAATGTCACGTCTTCAATATCCCATTGAACACCCGCCCTCCTATAAGAGACGGGTGCGGGAGACCCGACATAACCTTGATGTTGATAGCCTTCTTAATTGAATCATTTATCAGGGACCCAACATCAATCTTTAACCCAGTAACTATAGCATAGAGCAACGTCGCCTTCTCCCTGGTTACATCCCTGACATTGCGCGTAGGCTGGATATTTGAATAGATGAAAGCATACCACGCCTTACCGTAACGGCTTAGGGCCTGTTGAGGAAATGACGTCCTCTCACCCGTGTAATCATTAGTCTTCTACACTATCACGGGCTTACACAATTTGGCAATAATCTCATCAGACGGATAGCGACGAATTCCACCCTCCCTATAATTGTGCCCATCAAAATTAGGAATCCCATACACTTCATTTATAGCCTTAGCATCGAATGAGATCAACTTCCCCCTCACTGGTGCCGCCGGAGGGCCTTCAGGAATGGCGTTAGCATAGAATTCTTTGACTACCGCAACCACGACAGATTCTAGAGGCTTGGTGAAGTACACTCATTTCATGGCGCTAATCATGGCATTCATTTGGCCATCTTTATCACCAGGGCGAAGGCCTTTCTCAAGCACTGGGGTACGCAGTAAGAAATTTTGGGTATACATCTTATAGGCTTCCTCAGTGGGAAATTTGACAGTATCCCATGCCGTAACAGGCACTCGGGATGAAGAAGGAGGAGGCCCAACACTAGTGTGAGGACTCGTAGGAGCCATTGAAATAGAACAATATAATAATATCTCTATTTAACAATGTCTGTGTAAGCCAAAGAGTTTGGTAAAGTACCGAATCTGGCTTGGCTTTTATAGGCGCAGATTGAAAATGATACCGTGAGAAAGGAACCATTGCAACGGTTGGACACCCCAAACGGTAAGAAATGGCCCTCGGTTATATGAATGGTTGGAAGTTAAAACGTTGTCATCGCTTGAGAAGAGAGAAATAAGAACAAAACACTGAATCGCCTCAATTTAAAGCTGGGAACCGGATGTGGCACCGGGACGCTGGATTTGGCACAGGGGCACGAAGAACAACGCTGGGGCGAGGAGCATGGCGCCAGGGCGAGGGGCCAAACCCACCCTGGCACTGGGGCACGAAATTCAGTTCAAATCATGACACCGGGGCGCGAGTTTCCAGTGTGCTCTCAAAGCATATGGTGCTGGGGCGCGAAATAGCAGTGAGTCCACATATTTCATGGCGCTGAGGTGCGAAAACTAGCACCGGGGCGTTGAGAATGGCACCGGGGCGTAAAGACTGGCGCCGCAACGTGGATTCTGGCATTTTGAAAGAAAAACCAGCAAACTCTGCAGAAACCAAAATAACATATCAACTACCAACATAGATAATAGAAACAGAAGCAAATAACAGCATTGGCAGGGGCTAACTAAGGGGTGACAGATATTAACAAGAGACTCTAAAGATAACACAAACTAAGCACAAATAAAGAACCTAACTAACCTAACACAGATAGACACACTCTATACAAAACACAGACAGAAACAGAAACTGAATTACCAACTAAGATATAAGAAATTAAAGATAAAACAAGTTATTTGATACTGAGATGGGGTGCCTCCCATCAAGCGCTTGATTTAAAGTCGTCGTCCTGACTAATACCCCGTCTTACACTGGGTTTCCAAGTGCAATAGAGGTGTTCTGCCGATCGACCTTGCCGCCCAAGTAGTGTTTTAACCTCTGCCCGTTGACCTTGAAGGTTGTGTCAGAATTCGGGTCCTCAACCTCTATTGTCCCGTATGGATAAACCTTGGAAACTGTGAAGGGGCTCGACCATCGGGACTTTAGTTTCCCAGGAAACAACTTTAGTCGGGAATTGAAAAGAAGAACCTTCTGGCCCGGTTCAAAGTGCCTTTCGAGGATTTTTTTGTCATGCCACCTCTTGGTCTTCTCCTTGTATAACTTAGCATTTTCATACGCTTGTAGACGAAATTCATCTGACTCATTCAGCTGCAACAATCGCTTTTCATCGGCTGCTTCAAGATCAAAATTTAGCTTTTGAATAGCCTAGTAAGCGCTGTGCTCCAATTCAACTAGGAGATAACATGCCTTACCATAGACAAGCCTATACAGAGACATTCTGATAGGCATTTTATAAGTTGTGCGGTAGGCCCATAATACATCATCAAGCTTCTTAGACCAGTTTGGGTTAACAATCTTTTCCAAGATTTGTTTCACCTCCCGATTCAAAATTTCAGCTTGACCGCTGGTCTGTGGGTGGTAGGCAATGACGATCTTATGAGTTACCCCATACTTAGCTAGAAGGGTTTCAAAGTATTTATTGCAGAAGTGTGACCCTTCATCACTGATGATGGCCCGAGGTGTGCCAAAACGGGTGAAAATGTTCTTCTTGAGGAACTGAAGAACTACCTTAGCATCATTAGACGGCAAGGCAACTGCTTCCACCCACTTTAAGACATAATCCACTGCCACTAGGATATAGATATTGTTGAAGGAGGACGGGAACGGTCCCATGAAGTCGATGCCCCATACATCAAATAACTCCACTTCTAGGATATTCTGCAGAGGTAACTCATGCCGTCTTGATATAGTGCTCACCCTTTGGCATCTGTCGCAGTGCTTTGCATATGCATGAGCATTCTTGAATAAGGTGGGCCAGTAAAATCCCAACTGAAGTACCTTAGCAGCTGTTCGTTAGCCTCCGAAATGACCTTTATAGTTTGAAGAGTGGCAATGATGTAGCACACCTTTAATTTCTTCTTCAGGCAAACATCTATGCAGAATCTGATCAGAATACTGCTTGAAAAGGAAGGGCTCATCCCAAAGATATTGCTTGGCATCCTTGAGGAATTTCTTCCTTTGATGATAACTTAGATTATTGGGAAAAACTTGGCAAGCAACATAATTAGCGAAGTCCGCATACCACAAAACCTTTCCATTCACCACAAAGAGCTACTTGTCCGAAAAAAATCATTTATAGCTTTGTCGGCTTCGCCCGAAGATGTGGTGTTTTCCAATCTAGATAAGTGGTCGGCAACCTAATTTTTAGTTCCATTCTTATCTCTGATTTCTAAATCAAACTCCTGTAGAAGCAGAACCCATCGTATCAACCTCAGCTTGGCATCCTTCTTTTCAATCAAATACTTGATAGCCGAGTGATCGATGTACACGATCACCTTCGTTCCAATGAAGTAGGAACGAAACTTATCAAAAGCATATACTACTACCAGCAGCTCCTTCTCAGTGGTGGTATAATTTAATTGAGCATCAGTCAATGTCTTGCTGGCATAGTAAATGGTGTGGAAAACCTTTTCCCTTCTTTGGTCCAACATTGCCCCGATAGCAAAGTCACTGGCGTCGCACATGAGCTCAAAAGGGTATGCCCAGTCTAGAGCTACTGCAATAGGCGCTGAGACAAGCCTCTTCTTTAATAACATAAAAGCACTCAGGCAGGCGACATCGAACTTGAAAGGCATGTCCTTTTCCAGGAGCGTGCACAAAGGTTTGGTGATCCGCGAGAAGTCCTGAATAAACCTTCTGTAGAAACTGGCGTGCCTGAGAAAACTCCTTACCCTTTTCACTTAGGTGGGCAGTGGAAGGTTATTGATCACATCTATCTTCGCCTTATCAATCTCAATTCCACCTACAGAAACCCGATGACCCAAAATAATGCCCTCTTCGACTATGAAGTGACACTTTTCCCTATTTAGCACCAGGTTAGTTTTGACACATCGATGGAGAACGACAGTCAGATTTGTCAAGCAATAGTCAAACGAGCTCCCAAAAACTGAGAAATCATCCATGAAGACCTCCAAGGTCTTTTCAACCATGTCAGAGAAGATTGACATCATACACCGCTGAAATGTTGCGGGAGCATTACATAGCCCGAAAGACATTTTTCGGAAGGCAAAGGTCCCATAAGGACATGTGAATGTCGTCTTCTCCTGATCTTCAGGAGTAATAGAAATCTGATTGTACCTTGAGTACCTATCAAGTAAACAATAATATTCGTGCCCAGCCAACCGATCAAGCATTTGATCAATGAAAGGAAGGGGAAAGTGATCTTTACAGGTCGATTTGTTAAGTTTCCTGTAATCCATGCACACTCGCCACCCGGTCACCGTCTTGGTGGGAATTAGTTCGTTGTTCTCATTGGACACAAGTGTCATCCCTCCCTTCTTTGTCACGCATTGGATTGGACTAACCCAAGGGCTATCGAAGATGGGGTAGATAATGCCCGGATCTAATAACTTAATGATCTCCTTCTGGACGACCTCTTTCATAATGGGATTAAGACGCTTCTGATGCTCTATAGATGGCTTTGTCCCTTCCTCCAGAAGAATATTGTGCATGCATAGAGTTGGGTTGATCCCTTTTATATCAGTAATAGACCACCCCAAGGCCGTTTTGTATTTCTTGAGCACAAAGAGCAACTTCTCTTCTTGACACTTAGTTATAGAAGCAGAAATTATCACAGGTAGGGAAAGTGAATTTCCTAAATATACATACCTCAGATGGTTAGGCAACGGTTTAACTCAAGAACAGGAGGATCGATGATCGACGGCTGAGCCTTGGATGTAGATGCTTCATTATCATTCAGAGACTTGAATTGTCGGTGGAATTGCTTCAATCTTTGAGGTTCATCGAGCCACATGGTACATTCCACATGTGAGGGCTCTTCCGTAGTTCTAGCCCTAGTTAATGTAGCTTCTAAAGGGTCTTGAATGCAAGTTTCTGAGAATACCCCCTGCACTGAATTATCAATTGTGTCCATTTGGAAGCAATCCTCAAGAGTATTAGGATACTTCATTGATCGAAAGACATTAAACGTCACTTCCTAATCATGAACTCTCATTGTTAATTCCCCTTTTTGGACATCGATCAGGGTCCTCCCAGTTGCCATGAATGGCCTACCCAAAATTATTGGGACCTCCCTATCCTCCTCAAAATCAAGGACTATGAAATCCGCCAGAAATATGAACTTGTCAACCTTCACTAACACATCCTCCATATTTCCCTTCGGATAAGTCAGAGACCTGTCAGCCAATTGCAGGGTGACGCTTGTCGGCTTGGCTTCATTAAGGCCCAACTTCTTATAAATAGAGAGAGGTATCAAGTTGATGCTGGCCCTTAGATCACACAGAGCCTTCCCAATAAATTGGTCCTCAATGGTGCACGAGATTATAAAACTTCCCGGATCCTTTAGCTTCGACGGAAGCTTGATTTGAAGGATGACACTACACTCTTTTGTCAGTGCCACCGTCTCATAGTCTCCCATTTTGCGTTTCTTGGAAAGAATATCCATCATCAACTTGACGTAACTAGGCATTCCTTCCAATACCTTTGCAAATGGAATATTTATGTGCAGTCTTTTGAATACCTCCAAGAATTTGGAAAACTCCAGCTTCTATTTTTGTACCCGCTGGGGGAAAGGCAACTAAGGGAGAGGCTGAATGACCACCGTCATTGGAGGTCTGTTTTGACCACTTTCTTTACCCCCACTTGCCTCAGCATTCTCCTTCGCAGGAGGTTCCTCTTTAATCACTACATCATCTTCCACATGAATACCCTCTCCACTTTATACTTTAGTGGTTCTCCTACTTCTGAGGGTTACTTCTTTACACTGCTCCTTGCCTTCCCGTTTCGGGTTGACATCAGTGTCACTAGGTAATGCGCCTGGTGGACGACTGTTTAAAGAAGTAGCCAACTGGCCCATCTATACTTCAAGATTCCTTATGGAGGCTTCTTGATTGTTACTTTTGGTTTCGTTTTGGTCTATGTACCTTGACAGAAGATCTTCTAAACTGGGCTTCCTTTCCTAGTTAGGTGGAGGATGGTGAAACTGATTCTGAGTGCTCTGCGGCTGTGGGATGAACTGAGTCTGAGGTTGGAATCCAGGAGGGTTAGCATAATTCTTCTTGGTAGATGAAGGTTGTGGTTGGTTGGGGTTGTTACTGTTGTTGTTGTTGTTGTTGTTGTTGTTGTTGTTGTTGTTGTTGCCCCATGAGAAGTTTGGATGATTTCTTAGGCTGGGGTGATAGTGCGTGGAAAGATTTGCATTTTGTTGCCGCCCGTAATTGGACACAAATTGAATTGACTCAGGGCTTATAGCACACTGATTAGTAGGGTGGCCACCTTGACATAACTCACATTGCACCCCCACACTCTGTACATTTTGAACCGCTGTAGATTCCATAGTATCAAGCCTTTTTGTTAGCACTGCTACCTGAGCCGCTAACGATGTGAAAGAGTCCACTTCATAAACCCCCGCTGCCCTTCTCAGGGCTTGCCTATAATTTGGCCATTGGTAATTATTGGCCGCCATTGTCTCCACCAGCTCATATCACGCTGTGTGATGTTTGGCCATGAATGCCCCTCCAGATACGGCGTCTATACTCGAACGAGTTAGTCCGGATAACCCATTGTAAAAGGTCTGGATGGGAAGCCACTCTGGCAGACCATGGTGCGGGCATTTCCTCAGAAGATCCTTAAACCGCTCCCACGAGTCGTATAAGGATTCAGATTCAAACTGAACAAAGGACGTGATGTCATGCCTGAGCCTAGCTATTTTGGCGGGCGAAAAGAACTTTGCCACAAATATCTGTGCCAAGTCGGCCCATGTAGTAATGGAGCCTGACGGAAGTGAATGAAGCCAGCTCTTGGCTTTGTCCCTTAACGTAAATGGAAACAATCGGAGTCTGATGGTATCGTCAGACATTCCATTGCATTTAAAGGTGTCACAGATCTCCAAAAAATTTATCAGGTGATAATTGGGGTCATCATTCGGCAGTCCCCCAAACTGAATGTTGGTGCACATTTGAATGGTGCCCGGCTTGATCTCGAAATTATTGGCTTGGATGGCAGGCCTTTGGATACTCTCCTGGAGATCATCAATACGAGGCATAGCGTACTCCTCAGAGATTTTTGAAGTTCCTCAGCCATAATGATAGGAGTAGTTATGTCCTCAGGTGTGCCCTTGGATTTTTCTCTCTGCAGTCGTCTGAATGTTCTATCAACATCGGGATAGAGAGGCATTATATTTCATCCTTTCCGAGGTGGTATAAACAATGAAGACTACCTGAAAAGAGAAATTAAACAGAAAAATCAATTTAAAGTAAGATCGTAATAACTTAGTTTTAATATTGCAAAATAATTAATTCTAAGTCCCCGGCAACGGCGCCAAAAACTTGTTGAGTGATTTAGCAATCGAATAACACGTGCAAGTATACGCGGTCCATAAGTAATATATGTAAGTAGAGTGTTGAACCCTCGAGGACGAAGTCTTAACAGAAAACAAATACTAAGGTAAAGTCGTTACTAATCTTATCTAAACGAGTGAAATAAATGGTTGGTTAAGCTATTTCAATAAGACTATAAAATTAAGAGAAGTATTTGTGCTAGGATGTTAAGATAGGATTACAACTCCCCTAATGCTTCACCTAATCTTCTAACTCTCCATATTACAAATGAATCAAGGAATGGCTAACCGAGAACATAAATAGGCATAAGCTTCTGTCGAAGGTCAAATGCACATCCCTAACCAGCTAGAACACAATAAGTCTATTGGTGACACTAACTAGGTCAAGGTCATTACGCTAAGTCTCAATGTCACACAAGGCATGTGACAACCCGATATTATCTATATAAATAAATCATAAATTTTGCGTATAATTTTTTTTTTTTTATTAAAATAAATATGAATGATATGTGTCAAGGTAATGTGTAATTATAGTTATATGTGTGATAAATAAAATGTATTTATTACATTAAGCATTGCAAATAAATTTATTTTAGAATTATTGATTATTATAAATTATATTTTTATACTAATTAATTCCTTATTGGAAATGTTTTATTAATTATTTTTCAAGGAAAATATAATCTTATATTATTTAAATAATATAGGAAATGATTTTAGAATTATTATTTATTTTAAAGGTAAGAATGCGTGAAAGGTTATGTATGTAATTATGTGATGAATATAAAATATATTTATTACATGAATTGTTATGAATAAATTTTATTTTAGAATTATTGCTCATTATAAATTATATTCTAATAATAATTAGTTTTATAGTAAAAATGTTTTTAATGTTTATTTTTCATGAAAATATGATAATTATATTAATTGAATAATATATGATATGAATATAGAATTTTTATAATACTTATTTTATTATATGAATTTTGTTCAAGATATTAAGTAAATTATTTCTACTTAATTATAAGGTTAATTATGGCAGATAAATCAAATATGGAATCCAAACCCTAGTTCTGGGTTTTGATCAAGGAATGAAAATAATAATATTTTATTATTATTTGTTAGTGTTATAGATATGTGTGGATATGTGTGTAATGTTAATGTGTAGAACAGTTTTAGTGTTAATGATAACCCTAACTTTGGTTATGGGAAAAAGGAATAATGATAATAAAATTATAATATTAATTATATTTTGATTTTTCAGTGCTGTAAATATGTACTGTATTTCTGTATTGATAATGGTTGGTCAATTACGGAATATTATGACCAAAACTTAGTAATAATGTTAAACCCTAATTTGAAATCCAAATTAGAGTGCAAGATTTGTTTTATAAGTGTGTTATATATATTATGGCATGTATTAAATGTATTAATTAGGTAAACCCTAATTAAAATTCTAGAAACCCTAAATTATTAAAAACCCTAATTGAATTGAAACCTTAAAGCGAAAGTCATTCATGACTTTGAGAATTTGTTAAGTCTTTATGTAATCACGATAATGTGATTTATGATTGGTGATATATGTATTAACCCTAATTAGGGAGAATCGTAATTATTCAAAATCTTTATTATTTTTCTATATTATAAACCCTAATTTTTTAAATTAGAAACCCTAAATAATAATTAGCTAATTGCTAAATGAAAAATCCTAATTTAAAACTCAGGTTGAGTTCGACACTGTTCTATAACTGTGTTATATGGTGCATGCATGTTATGTATTATATAATTTTTATATTGATTAGGTAAACCCTAATTAATATTTAGAAATATTAATTTCTAAAAACTCTAATATTTATTTTATAAACCCTAATTTATTTAAATTATAAACCCTAATTGCTATAATTGGCAAGGTTAATAATGATTAGTGATACTAAACCCTAATGTTTTCGTATAACTTTATTATTAGCCTACTCTAATTACAAAACGTCAATTTTATTATTTTAGAAACTAAAAATCAATTTATTTTGTACAAACCCTAGTTACTAAATTCTAAATTTGGAATCCTAGACTTTTGCTAAAATTGGCTCAAACCCTAAACTTTAATATCCAAACCCTAAACCCTAAGGGTTTGTCAAGAATCAATTTTGCCATTTAAATGAATTACCAAATGACAAAAATACCCCTTTTTGCATAATTGAAGCTAGCAATAGGTTTTGACATTAGATGGGAGTTGGTGACCAACTTAGTTGACATTTGTGATATAAATCACCAGCAAATCAAGCAATATCAGCTATATACATGCATCTACCACTTATATAAATGGATTGGAGAGAGAAAAAGGTTCATTTGTTAAGCTATTTTACATAACACTCCACCAAGAACTTCTCCCACTAGAACCAACGAAATTATATAGTATATCAGTCCTATATTGAAGCCCCACGTGCACCCACAACAAATCAGAAGCACCAAATCAAAAAAAATTGGATCAAAGAAAGGTATAAAACCCTAATCCTAGAAATCCTTTGATTTGATGTTAATTGTTGCAATTGATTTGTTAAATATGTGTAATAAGGTGTCAATTGATGATCTGGGTTGATAAATCAAAGACCCATAACATCAAAGTGCACGAATTTGAAGTTTTAAACAAGTTGGAAAAAAATGAATCTGTGATTTTTCATCAAATGTCAGGGCTTATAAATCTTTTCTAGATCATGAATTGTGTTGTTTAAAAGTTGTTGTATGAAGTCTGTAATATGGTCTTTAATCTTCAAAAATAATCAGGTCAATATCTATTGTGGATCAAAAGTTATTTAAGGTCAAAGTGAGTTGACCGGCATTGACCAGACAAATTCTGGGCAGCCCAGAATTTTCTAAGTGTTGATATTTCTGACATAGTTTGACCATACTTTATCTGCTTTATTTCTTGTTTTTCTGATGATGTTAAGTGTTAAAGTTGTAGTCCTACATGAGGTCTACACACTGAAATTGATAGATCACACAAACATTACACGGATTGCAAGTTATAATGATCCAAAGTAGGCACCACGAACTGTTCTTCATGAAGAACAGATCTGACAAGCTACTTTGATGGCTAATAACTCTTAGATCTGATGATGTTAAGCCATGTTGTTTGTTGTTAATTGTAGTATTACATGAGCTCTACAAGATGTATGTGTTAGATCTCCCAGAAATAATTTGTACAAAAAGTTATACATGGTCAAACATGGCATGTTGATCAAGAAGCTGTCAGTGTTCTTGAGCTCAAGAACACCAACATCGACTCTTTTTGTCGCTAAAGGCATATTGCGACGGTTTATTATTATTATTTCCGAAAATTAATTAATAAATAGAAAAAAAATAGTTTTTAATTATTAAAAATACAAAATAAATTATTAGAAATTATTTTAAATTCTAAAAATTAGTTTTTAATTATTTTAAATATATTTCAAATATATTTAATATTTTTGGAATATTAAAAGTATTTAATTTATTTAATTATAATATTAAATAAATTATTTAAAAATGATTTTAATATTTGAAAAATCATTTAAAATTATATTATGGTATAAGAAAATAATTTTAGTTATTTTTGATAACTTTTAATATTATGTGATAATTTTCATTAATAAATTAATATTAATGATAATTAAGTTATTTATTAAATGAATTAAATAAATGAATTAAAAATGATTTTATTAAATTAAAAATCATTTAAATAAGAATAAGGTATTTAAAAATATTTTAAGTTATAAAATATAACTTTTAATATTTAAAGGTAAATTTCATTAATTAATTATTATTAATGATGTTAAAGTTATTTAATAATTATATTAAATAAATTAGTTTAAAAATGATTTTATTATTTTAAAAATCATTTTAAATGAAAATAAAGTGTTTAAAGATATTTTAAGTTATAAAATATAACTTTTAATATTTAAAGGATAATTTCATTATTAATTTAATGATTAATGATATTAAATTTATTTAATAATTATATTAAATAAATAGTTTAAAAATGTTTTTATTTATTTAAAAAATCATTTAAAAGGGATAAAAATGAATTAAAAATATTTTAAGTTATAATTTATGACTTTTAATATTTGGATAAATAGTGGATTAATACTTTAATATTAATGGTAATTATTTAATAATGATTTTAAATGTTTTAAAAATCATTCAAGGGTAATATTAATACGTTAAGAATATTTTGAGTTATTATACATAACTTTAATATTTTGGCAATGGTTTCATTAATAATTTAATGTTGAATAAATGTTAATGATAATAAAATTGATTAGTATTTAAATCATTTAATAATGATTCTGATATTTCAAAAATTATGGTAAATGGTAATAATTATTTTATAATTATTATAAGGTCATGAAAAATGATATAATTATTATTTAATTAGTTTAAGTGGATATTGAACAACTGTTTAGAGTCTTAGACTCGATAATTACCCGATAAAGATGTCGGTAGACCGACATGGTTCAGAAATTGATCTGGACTTAGAAATTTAGTTAGTTAATTATTTTATTTGTAATTCAATGGTGAATAAACATGTGTGACGATGTGATTAGGAATGAGTTGATGTTTGTTTGTGATGCCATGATTGTGAAACATGTGTAATAAGGTGACTAGGTTATGTGCTGACTGTAATATGCAGTACTATGTGTTATGTTATATTATTCTAATCGATAGAATGATTTGATTAATGATAGGTCGTGGTAGAACAGATAGATCTAAGTTGCGTAATTGTAAGCAGCGCATCAGGCAAGTATCCTACCTTTGCATTTTCTTTATGCATTGGACAAATGTAAGAATGTTTCAAAGTTATATTATTACTGTAAAGATTTTTAAGCTTATATTATATACGCCCATTGATTATCAATATGTTAGTATATGATAATTCAGTTATATATATTCTGTTCGTTAATTTCTATAAATGATTATACAAGTGTCCCCACTTGGATAATTATTGTATTTAATCACATGTTGATACACCTTTGATATACATATATGTTGAATTATATAAGACCTTTGTTATGAAAACCCTGAAAAATATGAACATCCCTTACCAGGGAAAACTGTTATGCGCCTAAGGCGGATCAAGTAAATGGTAACACCATTTTTGTAATGTAGTATTGATCAATACAGGGCCCATGGACTGTACACCCTCAGGCCCTTAAGCAATGGCCGGTTTACAGATGAATTTCTGTTTAAACCCTTTCGAAAATGAAAACAATGTTCATAATATGTCACAGAAACCCATGTATATGCAATACACAGTTTCAAAAATTTGAAAGAAGGTTGTTATGTTATTGTTATTGGTACAGATTACTTCACAACTATTGACTGGTTGTAGAAGAATATTATAAAAAAAACATTTAAATTATTTCAGCTTATACATATATATATAATACTTGTTGGGCACTCAAATGCTCACCCTTGCTTATTTAAATGTTTTCAGCTTAGTGTGAAGGACCGGAAAGCTCATGCCAGATCCAGTAAAAAGGAAAGCAAACACAATTTGTTTATTTGTATCATTTGTAATAGTTAGACTGTACTAAGTTATGATATGTATTTTATATCATGTAAGGAATGTAGTAAAGGTTGCGTACTTGGGATTAGACTCTGATAACTGTAAGTTAAGTTTAAAATTTATATTATTGTTATTATTAATAGTATTATTCCGCTCATAGAAATGGTATCATGAAGTACCGAATTAGGGTTTTAAGTATCCGGGTTCGGGGTCTTTACAGGTTGGTATCAGAGCTATAGGGTTAGAAACCTTAGGTGGGTTAGACCTTAGGCTATAACCTTAGGACAGAGGGAAACGTTGAAAATACAAATAACTCATATAGAGTTTAAAGATAGATGAATTGAATAAATTTATCTTCAAACAAAATAAAAGATAATTATAAAAACTATTATGTGTTGTGTGTATTTATTATTTGTTTATCAAGATAATTTTTGTGCGTAGGTGTTAGAAAGGAACAGAATTACGATACCCTTAAGTCATAAAGAATAAGTCAACTTCCATGACTAAGCCAATATTAAAGCTAATAGCTGTAATAGAGGCTCACATTGAAAGCTACCTCAAAGAGGTGGTTATTTTGGAAAGTATAGTACTGGTTCAAGAAACGCTAAGTATAACTGATAGGTAAAGTATAGTTGAAGGATATGTGGTCAATGTTGAGTTCTTAAACTCGAATAATTATGGTGAGTTCTTAAACTCGTATGTTTGTGATGAGTTCTTAAACTCATAAGGTGTTGAAAGTTGTGACAAATTAAGTATAGTTGTGTGTGAATGGATATTGATGATAATGGAAATAGATAGGTTACTAAGTAATTGATCGTTAGTGAATGTGTAAGGAATAGGTAATATTAGTATTAGTTGGATATATATGATTTTAGGTGGTATATATGATAGGTATGTTGGTATAATGTAAAATTTTATATAATCTATGGCAGCGATTCCCGACTTTCGAGCCACAAAAGGATAGCGAATGTTTAAAGCAGTGTGTGCTAAGGTATGTCAAGTGTTATGAATATGAGTTTATATTGAATTAATGGGATAAATTGGTATAAAGATAATATGTATTCATTTGGTCACTGGTTATTACAGTAGACCGAGTTTTCAAAATATAATATTTTGAGTACATGATTATTTGAATAGAAAATTTTGCGTTATATGTTAAGCGTTTACGATAAGGCTTAATATATAAGAATAATTTATGAAAATGCCGTTAAGACAAAAGAAAAACCCAAGGATAGAAGGACTTGTGAACAAAGTTGGAGGATAACCAGACCCGACATCGAAATTTTGCGAATGCGGACGATCAAGCTATGCATAACGGAATACCAGTCACGGGAAATCAACCAGGAAATCGATCGACAAACTTCAAAGACTTCAAGACAACCGGACCGCCAGAATTTAGAAGATCAACCGACCCTGTTAAAGCGTATATGATAGCTAGGATAACAGAGGGGCAAAAGACAACTTTTGTCACCTATATGATAAAAGAAAATAATCTTGATAATACCGGAAATAAGACAGAAATGTGATTAAAAGAAAAGTTTGTGTGTGGAAAGTAAGGACAGAAGGGATATATATCTTTCCTAAATGTCCCAATCCAAGAATGTATAATGAATGTGTTGTGTGCGAATCAATGAAGCATAAGGTGAAAGACTGTCCAAGAAAGGAAATGGAAATAAGGAATGCGAATACGGAACAAGGCAGCAGGACATTGGCGACAACGGGACCAACTTCAACAAATAAGCCAACGAAATCAACCACAAGCGTCTTCAGCGGGACTGTTCGGGATTCGATAGCAGCCGGGGATGCAACTCCAGGTATTAATCTAACTAATTTTTATTTTCTTATTATATTTTTTTTATATAGTAAATTATTTTTATAAAATATTTTGAAGGAGGAATTTGAGTTCTCTTAGAAATCAAATTTCTGTTTAAGGAGATAGATACACATTTTGCTGAATAGTTAAAGATCGAATCGATTAACCATGATCGAGATCTACTTGGAATGATTGTGTATGTTCTGTACCCTGGTATGTATAGGTTTTAAAATGGTGATTTCGGGGACGGAATCTTTATAAAGGAGGGTGAATGTGACAACCCGATATTATCTATATAAATAAATCATAAATTTTGCGTATAATTTTTTTTTATTTATTAAAATAAATATAAATGATATGTGTCAAGGTAATGTGTAATTATAATTATATGTGTGATAAATAAAATGTATTTATTACATTAAGTATTGCAAATAAATTTATTTCAGAATTATTGATTATTATCAATTATATTTTTATACTAATTAATTCCTTATTGGAAATGTTTTATTATTTATTTTTCAAGGAAAATATAATCTTATATCATTTAAATAATATAGGAAATTATTTTAGAATAATTATTTATTTTAAAGGTAAGAATGCGTGAAAGGTATTATGTATGTAATTATGTGATGAATATAAAATATATTTATTACATGAATGGTTATGAATAAATTTTATTTTAGAATTATTGCTCATTATAAATTATATTCTAATAATAATTAGTTTTATAGTAAAAATGTTTTTAATGTTTATTTTCCATGAAAATATGATAATTATATTAATTGAATAATATATGATATGAATATAGAATTTTTATAATACTTATTTTATTATATGAATTTAGTTCAAGATATTAAGTAAATTATTTCTACTTAATTATAAGGTTAATTATGGCAGATAAATCAAATATGGAATCCAAACCCTAGTTCTGGGTTTTGATCAAGGAATGAAAATAATAATATTTTATTATTATTTGTTAGTGTTATAGATATGTGTGGATATGTGTGTAATGTTAATGTGTAGAACAGTTTTAGTGTTAATGATAACCCTAATTTTGGTTATGGAAAAAAGAATAATGATAATAAAATTATAATATTAATTATATTTTAATTTTTCAGTGCTATAAATATGTACTGTATTTCTGTATTGATAATGGTTGGTCAATTAAGGAGTATTATGACCAAAACTTAGTAATAATGTTAAACCCTAATTTGAAATCCAAATTAGAGTGCAAGATTTGTTTTATAAGTGTGTTATATATATTATGGCATGTATTAAATGTATTAATTAGGTAAACCCTAATTAAAATTCTAGAAACCCTAAATTATTAAAAACCCTAATTGAATTGAAACCTTAAAGCGAAAGTCATTCATGACTTTGAGAATTTGTTAAGTCTTTATGTAATCACGATAATGTGATTTATGATTGGTGATATATGTATTAACCCTAATTAGGGAGAATCGTAATTATTCAAAATCTTTATTATTTTTCTATATTATAAACCCTAATTTTTTAAATTAGAAACCCTAAATAATAATTAGCTAATTGCTAAATGAAAAATTCTAATTTAAAACTCAGGTTGAGTTCGACACTGTTCTATAACTGTGTTATATGGTGCATGCATGTTATGTATTATATAATTTTTATATTGATTAGGTAAACCCTAATTAATATTTAGAAATATTAATTTCTAAAAACTCTAATATTTATTTTATAAACCCTAATTTATTTAAATTGTAAACCCTAATTGCTATAATTGGCAAGGTTAATAATGATTAGTGATACTAAACCCTAATGTTTTCGTATAACTTTATTATTAGTCTACTCTAATTACAAAACGTCAATTTTATTATTTTAGAAACTAAAAATCAATTTATTTTGTACAAACCCTAGTTACTAAATTCTAAATTTGGAATCCTAAACTTTTGCTAAAATTGGCTCAAACCCTAAACTTTAATATCCAAACCCTAAACCCTAAGGATTTGTCAAGAATCAATTTTGCCATTTAAATGAATTACCAAATGACAAAAATACCCCTTTTTGCATAATTGAAGCTAGCAATAGGTTTTGACATTAGATGGGAGTTGGTGACCAGCTTAGTTGACATTTGTGATATAAATCACCAGCAAATCAAGCAATATCAGCTATATACATGCATCTACCACTTATATAAATGGACTGGAGAGAGAAAAAGGTTCATTTGTTAAGCTATTTTACATAACACTCCACCAAGAACTTCTCCCACTAGAACCAACGAAATTATATAGTATATCAGTCCTATATTGAAGCCCCACGTGCACCCACAACAAATCAGAAGCACCAAATCAAAAAAAATTGGATCAAAGAAAGGTATAAAATCCTAATCCTAGAAATCCTTTGATTTGATGTTAATTGTTGCAATTGATTTGTTAAATATGTGTAATAAGGTGTCAATTGATGATCTGGGTTGATAAATCAAAGACCCATAACATCAAAGTGCACGAATTTGAAGTTTTAAACAAGTTGGAAAAAAATGAATCTGTGATTTTTCATCAAATGTCAGGGCTTATAAATCTTTTCTAGATCATGAATTGTGTTGTTTAAAAGTTGTTGTATGAAGTCTGTAATATGGTCTTTAATCTTCAAAAATAATCAGGTCAATATCTATTGTGGATCAAAAGTTATTTAAGGTCAAAGTGAGTTGACCGGCATTGACCAGACAAATTCTGGGCAGCCCAGAATTTTCTAAGTGTTGATATTTCTGACATAGTTTGACCATACTTTATCTGCTTTATTTCTTGTTTTTCTGATGATGTTAAGTGTTAAAGTTGTAGTCCTACATGAGGTCTACACACTGAAATTGATAGATCACACAAACATTACACGGATTGCAAGTTATAATGATCCAAAGTAGGCACCACGAACTGTTCTTCATGAAGAACAGATCTGACAAGCTACTTTGATGGCTAATAACTCTTAGATCTGATGATGTTAAGCCATGTTGTTTGTTGTTAATTGTAGTATTACATGAGCTCTACAAGATGTATGTGTTAGATCTCCCAGAAATAATTTGTACAAAAAGTTATACATGGTCAAACATGGCATGTTGATCAAGAAGCTGTCAGTGTTCTTGAGCTCAAGAACACCAACATCGACTCTTTTTGTCGCTAAAGGCCTATTGCGACGGTTTATTATTATTATTTCCGAAAATTAATTAATAAATAGAAAAAAATAGTTTTTAATTATTAAAAATACAAAATAAATTATTAGAAATTATTTTAAATTCTAAAAATTAGTTTTTAATTATTTTAAATATATTTCAAATATATTTAATATTTTTGGAATATTAAAAGTATTTAATTTATTTAATTATAATATTAAATAAATTATTTAAAAATGATTTTAATATTTGAAAAATCATTTAAAATTATATTAAGGTATAAGAAAATAATTTTAGTTATTTTTGATAACTTTTAATATTATGTGATAATTTTCATTAATAAATTAATATTAATGATAATTAAGTTATTTATTAAATGAATTAAATAAATGAATTAAAAATGATTTTATTAAATTAAAAATCATTTTAAATAAGAATAAGGTATTTAAAAATATTTTAAGTTATAAAATATAACTTTTAATATTTAAAGGTAAATTTCATTAATTAATTATTATTAATGATGTTAAAGTTATTTAATAATTATATTAAATAAATTAGTTTAAAAATGATTTTATTATTTTAAAAATCATTTTAAATGAAAATAAAGTGTTTAAAGATATTTTAAGTTATAAAATATAACTTTTAATATTTAAAGGATAATTTCATTATTAATTTAATGATTAATGATATTAAATTTATTTAATAATTATATTAAATAAATAGTTTAAAAATGGTTTTATTTATTTAAAAAATCATTTAAAGGGATAAAAATGAATTAAAAATATTTTAAGTTATAATTTATGACTTTTAATATTTGGATAAATAGTGGATTAATACTTTAATATTAATGGTAATTATTTAATAATGATTTTAAATGTTTTAAAAATCATTTAAGGGTAATATTAATACGTTAAGAATATTTTGAGTTATTATACATAACTTTAATATTTTGGCAATGGTTTCATTAATAATTTAATGTTGAATAAATGTTAATGATAATAGAATTGTTTAGTATTTAAATCATTTAATAATGATTCTGATATTTCAAAAATTATGGTAAATGGTAATAATTATTTTATAATTATTATAAGGTCATGAAAAATGATATGATTGTTATTTAATTAGTTTAAGTGGATATTGAACAACTGTTTAGAGTCTTAGACTCGATAATTACCCGATAAAGATGTCGGTAGACCGACATGGTTCAGAAATTGATCTGGACTTAGAAATTTAGTTAGTTAATTATTTTATTTGTAATTCAATGGTGAATAAACATGTGTGACAATGTGATTAGGAATGAGTTGATGTTTGTTTGTGATGCCATGATTGTGAAACATGTGTAATAAGGTGATTAGGTTATGTGCTGACTGCACTATGCAGTACTATGTGTTATGTTATATTGTTCTAATCGATAGAATGATTTGATTAATGATAGGTCGTGGTAGAACAGATAGATCTAAGTTGCGTAATTGTAAGCAGCGCATCAGGCAAGTATCCTACCTTTGCATTTTCTTTATGCATTGGACAAGTGTAAGAATGTTTCAAAGTTATATTATTACTGTAAAGATTTTTAAGCTTATATTATATACGCCCATTGATTATCAATATGTTAGTAAATGATAATTCAGTTATATATATTCTGTTCGTTAATTTCTATAAATGATTATACAAGTGTCCCCACTTGGATAATTATTGTATTTAGTCACATGTTGATACACCTTTGATATACATATATGTTGAATTATATAAGACTTTTGTTATGAAAACCCTGACAAATATGAACATCCCTTACCAGGGAAAACTGTTATGCGCCTAAGGCGGATCAAGTAAATGGTAACACCATTTTTGTAATGTAGTATTGATCAATACAGGGCCTATAGACTGTACACCCTCAGGCCCGTAAACAATGGCCGGTTTACAGATGAATTTCTGTTTAAACCCTTTCGAAAATGAAAACAATGTTCATAATATGTCAAAGAAACCCATGTATATGCAATACACAGTTTCAAAAATTTGAAAGAAGGTTGTTATGTTATTGTTATTGGTACAGATTACTTCACAACTATTGACTGGTTGTAGAAGAATATTATAAAGAAAACATTTAAATTATTTCAGCTTATACATATATATATAATACTTGCTGGGCACTCAAATGCTCACCCTTGCTTATTTAAATGTTTTCAGCTTAGTGTGAAGGACCGGAAAGCTCATGCCAGATCTAGTAAAAAGGAAAGCAAACACAATTTGTTTATTTGTATCATTTGTAATAGTTAAACTGTACTAAGTTATGATATGTATTTTATATCATGTAAAGAATGTAGTAAAGGTTACGTACTTGGGATTAGACTCTGATAACTGTAAGTTAAGTTTAAAATTTATATTATTGTTATTATTAATAGTATTATTCCGCTCATAGAAATGGTATCGTGAAGTACCGAATTCGGGTTTCAAGTATCCGGGTTCGGGGACTTTACAAGGCAAATAAGGATATGTCTATCCTACTAGCACATTATGCACACATTCTAATGTCATGGTCATATTAGGTGTTGTTGTATTTAATGATAGACAGTAACATTCATTTATCAATTTCCATCACTATCAATACCAATTTCTTTATCAAGCAATCAGTCATTACATACAAAATACAACAACCTATTCCAAAATGATTCATTATATAAAATGAGAGAGAAAGTTGATTAAGATAATCATAAGGTTACATTGCAATCCTAAAAATGGAGTCAGTTCATAACTATGGTACTAACACGCATTTTTAATACATTACACATTATCAGACAAATACAAGGAATGAGAGATTTGGAATAAGAAAACCCCTGTTTGAAGTGTTCTTCCACCAAATCTTCTCTTCACGAGTAAAACTCTGACTTCTGTGTTGGGTGTAATAACTCTTCTTCCCTTCACGAGCTTCTTTCTCTTCTAGAAAAACCAGAGAATTATATTCCTAGTCTAAGCTCTGATATCTATCTGATATCCGATCCATTTCAATACAAGCCGCTCTTTCTATTTCTACAATACTCTTTTTCATCTAGGTCATTAAAAGAGTTTATTTTTTGGGAACCAGAGCTCGCACTGCGGCGCGAGCCTAAGCATTGTAAGTGGCGCTGGGACGCTAACAGTGGTGTTGGGGTGCCGTAGATGGCGTCGGGGCATGAGCAGCGGTGCTGGGGTGCTAATGCCTAGCGTCGGGGCGCGAGTTTCTAGTGGCTTGAAGCCTCTTCCGGCGCTGTGGCGCGGATGTATGAGCTAGCAGTGGCGCTGGGGCACCATTTAACAGAAGGGTCAGTATGAAGGATGGCGTTAGGGAGCCAAGCATGGCGCCGGGGCACCACTTTCCAGTGTGCTCTACAAATGCATGGCGCTGGGGCGCCAGATCATGGCGCCGGGGCGCGACTTCAAGAAACTGCATAAGACATCTAAAAACAAACCTGTAGAGAACTTTAACAGATAAAACAAACATAAAACTACATAAGCTATCCAAAAGACTAAAAACAGGCAACAAAACTAAGCAACAAAAGGTCTAATTCGCGGGTACGAATCCCACTCATCATAAAGCTGCTCAAACTACACACCTGGAGCTGATAAATATGAAGAAGAAGGTTCAAGAAGGCGTTATTCTAGAAGCAAGAGTCGATGAATAGAGGAAATCTAAACCCTCAATTTAATTGGCCTGTTTGAAATCCTCGATCGAGTAGGAACTGTGGCCTATAGACTCATTTTACCGCCAAGTATGTCGCGTGTTCATAACGTTTTTCACGTATCGATGTTACGTAATTATGTGGACGACCCGAACCACATTATTGAATTAGTACTAGACGAGATAGCAGAAGATTTAACGTATAATGAGATACGTGTTAAAATCTTGGATAAGAAGGATCATATTCGACACTCAAAGGTTATACCTCAAGAGTTGGAATATGAAATGAAGTCAAGGTATCCTAACCTCTTCGAATACCAGGTATGTACGTAAATTTTGAGGGAAAACTTTCATAAGGAGGGGAGATTATAAGACCTCGAATTTTATGAAATGAAAGTATTCAATTTTTTATAATTATTATTTTATTTCGTAAATGGTTAAATTGATAAAAGGTTAAAGTTAAGGGTGATATGTGAAAATTTTGCAAAGTATGCAAGTTGATATAAAATATTCGTTGTGTCGAGAAATATTTGTTTGGTCAGGGAATATTCGTACGATGGCACAATCATTGGTGGAACTCACAACGGAAGTATTGTCGTAGTTAGAAAACGACAGAATTATCTTTTATTAAAAATAATGGCGAGTGTTACCGTTAAAACTGATGAACTACCCGATAGTAAAAGTACAGTAATACGTGTGGTTGCACAGTGGCACACGGTATTGATTATTGATGCTTACGTAAGAAGTCACTCAGTTATACTCAATTATTGCTACAGTAATTGCTGCATCATATCTCTCATATTATTGATTCAATTATTATCACTGTATCATCTGCATAATATGTTATATTATTAAATCAATAATTGAGACGAAAAAGTTATTCATATTATTATTTGTAATATTGACAATGTCTAGAAGTTCTGTCAAGGAGAGGTTTGGTCACCTAATTGCGCGCCAATAAGGAAAAATCCTTATCGGAAAACCCCCTCTTTCTTGGGAACGACCTGATTCTAAAATATTGTGAGTTATAATATTAATGATGAATAAGTTCGTGTTGATTAAAGATGAAATTGATAATTCCATTGTGTGGGAATTATTAGTATTAATGGAAATTGACATTTATTTCGATACTAATTAATGTCTGGAGGTTATATTGACCAATCGGGTAATTAACCGAATAAATGAACAATTAATTGCTATTAATTCACATGCTTGTAACTATATGTTCATATGTGTGTACTATTGATTCACATGATTTACTATTAGGGGAGTTGGTGCAAGATTGATAATACTTGAATGACTAAATTAAAAATAGAGGCATAGTTGAAGGTACTATACTGTAATTAGTTTTTTTCACATGATTATACTATTGAGTCACATGATTTACTATTAGGGGAGTTGGTGCAAGATTGATAATACTTGCATGACTAAATTAAAAATAGAGGTATAGATGAAGGTACTATACTGTAATTATTTTTTGTCACATGTTTGGAACTATTGAGTCACATGATTTACTATTGATTCACATGATTTACTATTAGGGGAGGTGGTGCAAGTTTGATAATACTTGCAGGACTAAATTAAAAATAAAGAAAAAGTGAGAGGTATTATACTGTAATATTTTGAGCCCCAAAATGTGCAATTATTGAAACTATATTTTCCTATAAATAGAACCTCATTCCTTCATTATTTTTTACCAATTCACTAAAGCTATAGAGCAATTATTATAGAGAGAAAGAAGAAGAGAAGTCTGCTACCTCACTATTCCATTATCCAGTTTTTTTCTAAGGTAAGGGGTATTATTTTTTTCATATTCATGAAGAGAGTTATTTCTTTCAATATTCGTAAGGGTTGTTATACCATTCTTTATTATTCTGTTGGAATAACATGTTTGTGCTATCTATCGCATGCCTGGTGAATTCTTCTGTTATTCCATTCTTTATTATTCTATTAGAATAACCTGCATGTGCGGTCTATCGCATGCCTGGTGAATTCTTTTGATATTCCATTCTTTATTATTCTGTTGGAATAACCTGTCTGTGCTGTCTATCGTATGTCTGGTGAATTCTTCTGTTATTTCATTCTTTATTATTTTGTTAGAATAACCTGTCTGTGCAGTCTATCGCATGCCTGGTGAATTCTTCTGTTATTCCATTCTTTATTATTCTGTTGGAATAACCTGTCTGTGCAGTCTATCACATGCCTGGTGAATTCTTCTATTATTCTATTATCTATTATTCTGTTGGAATAACATGTCTATGTGGATTACCGCATGCATGGTGAATGATCCTTCGTATTCATTCCTTATTAAATTGTGAAAATGATCTGTCTATGTGGATTACCGCATGGCGGGCGAAAATCCATTTGTAGTTTCATATATTATATTCTACTCAGTTGGTTAAAGTTTTGGCTTCTATACTCCATGAAATTAGTAGAATATCCTGGATATTTATGCTTCAGCAAATATCTTTTTATGGTAATATTCTTCTGAGCATTCTTGAATTTTACTCCACAAAGCAGTATCATATTGACAATTTAGACGTTATTGATTTCTGGATAAATTAAATTATAAATCTTTAAAATTTATCCTTGAACTTGTTTTATTGAATTATTATGTCATTGTCATCATCATCATGCTTATATTGTGATAAAAGTCATCTTTGGCTTACGTGCATAGATGGACTTGGTATGATTATGACCAGGGATTATTCGGTATAATCATGACCGTAATGTGACGAATGATGTGGGGAAAGTCCTCATTGGCCTATAGTTCATTAATGGACAGTTGTTGGTAAGATTATGACCAGAGATTATTCGGTATAATCATGACCATTGATGATTACATGAATATCCTTGGCCGTGATGCATGTATGATTCGATTTTATTTATTAAGCCGAGTCTCAGCGATAAAGTTGATGAAAAACTTTTTTAAATCATAGAAGATAGTAGATTTTATGCTCTACTTGACTCTTCTAATGGATTGCTTGTTCCGCTGCAGTTGTTGATCTAAAACTTGTTGCCTATTATATTCTATCAGTTGTTATATTGTTGAAGGCTAAGGATAATTTATTGTACATTATATTAGTCATAATATTTCTTACTGGGCTAGTTGAGCTCACCCTTTCTTTGACTGTTCTCTTCAGGAATCAAAAATGTAGCTGGGATGAGTCGGGAAATGGAGTGATGGTCCAGGATAAGTGGATTTAGTTGTCCTCACTATTCTGTGAAATAGTGTGATAATAATTGTAATGAGGACTCCGTTGAGAGTGGATATTGTCTAGAAGGCAATATTCTTATTTAAACTCTCAGCTATGTTTTGTCGTATTTTACACGACAGTTGTATAAAAGAAGTTTGATATTAGAATTTTGTACCATGTATTTGGCGACTCAAGATGGGTGATGTATACCTGTTTTGGGGGCGTCACAAAGCTTGTCAAGTTGGTAATGGATATAAAATCTATGGATCACATATCATGATCTTTTAGGTTCCAAATCAGTCGTGTATATGGTCTCATAAGTTCAGAACTCGTGAACACAAGTTTACCACAAAGTTAGTTTTGAAAACTATAAAATTTGCTACAACTTCCTTACTAATCCAAGTTGATCACTTCATACCACATACAAAATCTTTATATATCATTTTATACTCCTCTATAGGTATGTATCAAAGTCATAACATCAAGTTAGTAACACATATAACCAACAGAAACCAACAACTGGATCTGAGGTACGGCGCAGCTGCGCTGCACCCTAGTATAAATAGGGCGCAGCTGCGCCATGCTTGCACCAGAAGTAGAAACCTGCTCTGTTCTACAGAGCCTCAAACATTAACACTTCAACTTAATTTAAGCATGCTTAATATCATCATTTAAGAGTTCATATATGGAAGACTACTGTTGAGTATAATCTAGTTACACACAACACGCAAGTATACGTTGTCAACAAGTAATAAAGTGATAAATTGAGTATCGTTCCCACAGAGAATTCTAATTAATAAATTCCAACTACTAATACTATATCAATTCAATTTTATTCAAAAAATGATAAATTATGATTTTCTGAATTACTAACACAAAATTAAACATTTAAAGATATTGTCCTAAAATAAGCGAATTAATAAACTACTACTTGAGTGAATAACTTCCGATAAATAAAGATTAAGATTTCAATATTCCCAATTATGAACTATAAATCAATTACCTACTCATCCCAATTATCATGTCTACTGAATTGTTAACAGGAATTCTCAAATGCCAAACGCCCTTTTCCAAGTGATCAATTGACTTCTATTTAATCCAAATTAATCTTGTTATATTCCTATGCAAAATAATTGAATTAAACTCTTTCCAATTCCAATTCCCTATATGTTACATGCGGTGAACAGATATTTCCATTCAGTTCACAAACCTAATTTCTTCACTGTGCAAATAATCAAGTCACATGTTATCGTGTCCAGTTCTAACCCTAGAATTCCTTTTCCAATTCCTTCTAGAGTAACAAGGTAATTATTGGCCAAATAAGTAAGCAATATAGAGTCAAAACATGATAAACAATTCACTTCAACACAAATAATTAGAATGAGTGAATAACTAATTTGTAGTCATAAAAGGTTCAATTGAAATCTTAATTAAAGAATTAGTTCATCACAGAAATAAAAACTATTAATCGTTGACAAATCATCCTTAAAGAATTACAAATTAAAAATAAGGAGAAAAAGAATAAACTCTGTAGCCAATCCTTAATCTTCAAGCAATCTTGCGTAGCCCTCAATGGAAGAACTTGTCGAATCCTTCAAAGAATTATATAAAATCTCCCCTTTATTTCAGCACTTAGTTTCTTTTTATATCTTCCCACAATCCCTCTCCAATTAGGATTTTCATTAGCTCCCAATAACCAAATTAAGTCCAACCAGAAGTCAACGCTCTAATCCAGTCAATGCCAGCCGAGGCTCAGCGCCCCGGCGCTGAAGATAGTGTAGTTCCCAGCGCCCCGGCGCTGGACTTTAGGAGAATGGGAGAGGAATGATGGTAACTGACCTAATTTACCGGCGTGTGAATGGAGTGGGGTGAGAAGGAAACGGTCGAGAGATAAAATTTTAAGGCCTAACCTGATCCCAGCGCTGGGGCGCAGGGTTTTACCTTGCATGGAGCGCCGGGGAGCTGAATGGCAGAGACTGTTGGGATGGTCTAGCGTTGGGGCACTGGAAATGAACTGGAAGCCAGCGCCGGGGCGCTGAGCTTTGCTTTCAGGTTCTGGTGCCTAGCGCCGGGGTGCTGTAAATGAACTGGATGCCAGCGTCGGGGTGCTGGACTTTGTTTGCAGTTTCTGGTGCCTAGGGCCAGGGCGCTGGAGTCCTTAGTAATGGGAGTGCCGGGGCGCTGGGTTTTATCTGCGTACCGTCCCCATACATGGAAAATCATTAAGAATTAGTCTAGCAGAAATGTATTCTTCAATACAAAAAAAAATAAAAATAAATAGAAGTAAAATAAATTAAACTAAAATTAAATAACGTCAAAATTATAGAACGTAATGGGTTGCCTCCCAAGAAGCGCTTGGTTTACAGTCGTCAGCCCTACTTTTTGGTGTTGTTCAGTTGTCCACTGGTTCGGAGAGGAACTGGACCGTAGCTTGACGTTCGATTGGTCCACTCCAATAATGTTTCAGACGTTGACCATTGACCTTGAATGTACGCGTTGAGTTCGGTTCCTCGACCTCAATGTTTCCGTGTGGAGTGACAGATATAACTACAAATGGCCCGGACCACCTGGATTTTAATTTACCCGGAAATAGACGCAAGCGTGAGTTGAACAGTAGTACTTGTTGGCCCGGTGCAAATGTTTTGTCAAGAATTTTTTTATCGTGCCAAGCTTTGACTTTCTCCTTGTAGAGCTTAGCGTTTTCGTAGGCATTGAACCAGAATTCACCCATCTCGTTCAATTGCAGTAACCGTTTCGCACCCGCTGCTTCTAGATCAAAGTTTAGTTTCCGAATGGCCCAATGTGCACTGTGTTCTAGCTCGACCGGTAAGTGACACGCCTTTCCAAATACCATTCTGTACGGTGACATGCCAATCAGATTTTTGTACGCTGTTCGATAGGCCCACAGAGCATCGTCAAGACGCAATGCCCAATCTTTTCGTGACGGATTGACTACTTTTTCTAGGATCCTCTTAACTTCCCTATTCGACACCTCCGCTTGGCCATTGGTTTGTGGGTGATACGCAGCTGTAATTTTGTGACGAACCCCATACTTTACAAGTAATTTGGTGAACTGCTTGTTACAGAAGTGAGTCCCCTCATCACTTATTATAGCTCTCGGTGTCCCAAATCGGGTAAAAATGTTCTTCTTTAAAAATCGGATAACAACGTTGGCATCATTTGTGGGTAACGCTACGGCTTCTACCCATTTGGAAACATAATCGACTGCTAACAAGATGTAATGATTCTTAAAAGAAGATGGAAATGGTCCCATGAAGTCGATTCCCCACACGTCGAATAGTTCCACCTCTAGAATTGTGTTAAGTGGCATTTCATTACGCTTGGAGATATTACCTACGCGTTGGCATCGATCGCATTTCAGCACAAAGAGATAAACATCTTTGAATAAAGAAGGCCAGAAAAATCCCGATTGTAGTACTTTTGCTGCTGTTCTATCACTGGAATAATGATCTCCGTAATCTGAGGAGTGGCAGTGGCCTAATATACTATCCATTTCTTCATAAGGTACACAACGTCTTATCATTTGGTCTGCACATGCTTTAAACAGAAATGGTTCATCCCAACAGTATTGCTTCACATCGTAGAGAAACTTCTTTCGTTGTTGTGAGGTCAAATCCGGCAGTAGCACTTTGGCAACCACATAGTTGACATAGTCAGCATACCAAGGCAATATGGTAGTTACCCGGAACAGTTGCTCATCCAGAAATTTTTCATTAATCATTAAGTTGTCTTCTTTCTGTTCCTCTTTATTTTTTAACCGAGACAGATGATCCGCCACTTGGTTTTCTGTACCTTTTCTGTCCCGGATCTCCAGATCAAATTCTTGTAACAACAGTACCCACCGTATTAACCGCGGTTTAGCATCTTTCTTTTCAATCAGATATTTAATAGCCGAATGATCAGTGTAGACAATTACCTTGGTGCCGAGGAGATAAGCTCTGAATTTGTCAAAAGCAAACACCACTGCAAGTAATTCTTTTTCGGTTGTTGTGTAGTTCAGCTGGGCATCCGTCAATATCTTACTAGAGTAATAGATAGTATGAAAAATCTTATCATGACGTTGTCCCAATACGGCTCCCACCGCGTAATCACTGGCATCGCACATCAATTCGAACGGTAAAGACCAATCGGGTGCTACAATGATTGGTGCAGAGACCAATTTCTTCTTTAATACCTCAAATGCCTCGATGCATGCCTGATCCATCTTAAACGGTACATCTTTCTCCAAGAGTGAGCATAGAAGTTTCGAAATCTTTGAAAAATCTTTAATAAAGCGTCTATAGAACCCTGCATGTCCCAAGAAGCTTCGAATGCCTTTCACAGATGATGGAGGAGGCAGTTTATCAATTGTATCAATTTTCGCTCTATCCACCTCCAATCCGGATGCGAAAACCTTATGTCCCAGAATAACCCCTTCGTGTACCATAAAATGACATTTTTCACAGTTAAGCACCTGGTTAGTCTCCACACATCTTTTTAACACCAAGATCAGATTCTTCAAGCACGAGTCAAAACTATCATCGAACACGGAGAAATCATCCATGAACACCTCTAAATTCTGTTCGACCATATCGGAGAAGATTGCCACCATACAGCGTTGAAAGGTTGCTGTCGCATTACATAAACCAAAAGACATACGCCAGAATGCAAACGTTCCGTATGGACATATGAACGTGGTCTTTTCTTGATCTTCCGGCACTATGGAAATTTGATTGTACCCAGAATATCCATCTAACAGACAATAGAATTGATATCCCGCTAACCTGTCCAACATCTGATCAATGAAAGGCAAGGGAAAATGATCCTTGCGTGTGGCTTTATTCAACTTGCGGTAATCCATGCATACTCTTCAGCCTGTAACAGTTCTAGTCGGGATGAGCTCATGAGCTTCATTTTTTACCACAGTCATGCCCCCTTTTTTTTGGTACACACTGTACAGGACTTATCCATGAACTGTCAGAGATTGGGTAAATAATATCGGCATCCAACCATTTTATAATTTCCTTCTTCACCACATCTTTCATAATGGGATTTAACCTTCTTTGCATCTCAATGGTTGGTTTTGATCCCTCTTCCATTAAAATCTTATGCATACAGAAAGATGGGCTAATACCTCGAATGTCCGCTATAGTCCACCCAATCACTGTTTTGAACTCACGCAGAACCCGCAGCAACTTTTCTTTTTGGGTGTCAGTTAACTTTGTCGAAACAATAACTGGTAGAGTCGAATCTTTCCCTAGATAAGCATATTCAAGATGAGAGGGAAGTGGCTTTAATTCCAACACCGGTGGCTCTTCTATCGAAGGTTTGCACTTTTTACCTTCAGTTTTGGGCCTCTCCAGGGTGTCGAATAGTTGATTACTCTTCCGGTAGAATGATGATGTGTCTAGCCATTTGACCTACTCATTGTCCACATCAACACTATCGTTGGTTGTTCCAAGAAACATGGATTCTATCGGATCCTCTGAGTAATTACTGCAAATCTTGTGATTAACTATCTCCTCCATTAAATCCACCCGCAAACACTCACCTTTTTCCTTCGGATAAGACATTGATTTAAACACATTAAAAGTGACCTGTTGATCGTCAACTCTCATCGTCAATTCTCCTTTTTGCACGTCGATTACCGTTCTCCCCGTTGCTAAAAATGGTCATCCGAGAATGATGGGAAGTTCCGTATCTGCTTCACAGTCCAAGATAACGAAGTCTGCTGGAAAGATGAATTTATCCACCCTTACTAATACGTCTTCAACGATACCTCGTGGATATGTAACTGATCGGTCTGCCAACAGTAAACTGATATTTGTCAATTTTGGTGCCTGGAGCCCGAACTGACGGTAAACTGATAATGGCATCAAATTAATACTGGCCCCCAAATCACATAGTGCTCTTCCCGAAAACTGATTACCAATATCGCACGGAATAGTAAAGCTCCCTGGATCTTTCAACTTCGGAGGTAACTTGTTCTGAATAATTGCGCTACATTCTTCGGTTAGCGCCACTGTTTCAAAATCCCCCAGTTTCCTTTTCTTTGATAGCACATCCTTCATGAACTTAGCGTAGCTCGGCATTTGTTCTAAAGCTTCGGCGAATGGGATGTTGATATGCAATTTTTTAAAAATATCCAAAAATCTTGAAAACTGCTTATCTAACTTGGATTTCTGAAATCTCAGCGGATATGGTATGGGTGGCAGTGTTGTAGTTGGCCCGGATGCATTTTCCTCTCCTATTTCCTCTTTATCTTTCCCGGTTTCCACAACTTCTTCTATTTCAGCTGTTGCGTTGTCCTCCTTTTCTTTATCCTCAACTGTTTGCAACTCCTTCCCACTTCGTAAGATTACTGCTTTGCAGTGCTCATTTCTGCCCGGATTTATTTCTGTATCAATCGGGAGCGTTCCTAGTGGACGGGTATTCAATGCATGTGCTATTTTCCCCAATTGATTTTCCAGATTCTTTAACGATGCCCCATGGCTTTGCAAAGTCAGATCTAATTGATTCAATTTCTTGTCTTGTTCCTCGTTCTTTTTGTCCGATGCTCTAATGAATTTTTCCAAGGCTGCTTCCCAACTTGATAACCTTTCTGGTTGTTGAGGTTGGTTTTGAAATCCGGAGGTGTGTTGTTGTCTAGGTGGTTGAGCTGCAGCTTGATTGTTACTCCAAGAGAACCCTGGATGATTTTTCCAACCTGGATTATAAGCATTTTGAGTTGGATACGGTTGAGTTGAGCGATTATAGTTTCCTACGAACTATGCTGATTCAGAATTTATGGCACATTGATCCGTCGCATGACCCCCAGCACACAACTCACAAACCATCGCTACCTGCTGTGTGGCATGTGGATGCCATGTTTCTATATGCTTAGCTATTGCAGTCACTTGTGCTGTTAATGCTGTCAGTGCGTCCACTTCATACTTTCCCGATGCTTTTGGATGGTTGGTCCTAGTCATGGGCCACTGATAGTTATTGGTGGCCATTGTTTCTAACAATTGATACGCCTCATCAAAATTTTTGGACATGATCGCTCCTCCCACTGCTGCATCAATACTAGACCTCGTGGATGCGTGCAAACCATCACAAAATATCCCTAATTGCATCCACTGCGGGATTCCATGATGAGGGCACTTACGAAGCATATCCTTAAACCTTTCCCACGCCTCATATAACGATTCTGCCTCAAGTTGTGCGAAAGTATGAATATCGTTCCGTAGTTTTGCCAACTTCGCTGGTGGGAAGAACTTGGCTAAAATTTTTTGAGATAAGTCATCCCATGTGGTGATTGAGCTAGGAGGCAAGGAGTGTAACCAGCTTCGTGCTTTATCTTTTAAAATAAACGGGAACATCCTCAACCTTATAGCGTCTTCCAATACATTGTTAAATTTGAAGGTATCGCAAACCTCCAAGAAGCTCAAGATATGTTCATTAGGATCATCTATCGAAGTACCCCCAAACTGGAATATATTCTGTAGCATCTGAATTGATCCCGGTTTTATCTCGAAACTGTTCGCATTGATTGCCAGTCTCTTAATACTTGACTGTAAATCCGTGACGTTTGGCAGGGCGTAATCCCTAAGTGATTTCTGTTCGTTCTCTGCCATGTTCACGAAAGTTTCTTGGGTTGCCAGGTCTTCTTCCAGATGTATAACCTCACTATTCAAACGCACTGTCTGGAACTTCTTCTTAAGGTTGTCTGTATACGTAAGAAGTTCTTTTCTAGCTTTCGATCTAGTGTGCATACACGAATTCCTGCCAATCCAAGAAGATAGATTAGTAGCGTTCAAATTAAAACCGAATTGATTATAACTAATATGAAATTAATATTAATAAAAATTCCCCGGCAACGGCGCCAAAAACCTGTTGAGTAAAATCTAGTTACACACAACACGCAAGTATACGTGGTCAACAAGTAATAAAGTGATAAGTTGAGTATCGTTCCCACAGAGAATTCTAATTAATAAATTTCAACTACTAATACTATATCAATTCAATTTTATTCAAACAATGATAAATTATGATTTTCTGAATTACTAACACAGAATTAAACATTTAAAGATATTGTCCTAAAATAAGCAAATTAATAAACTACTACTTGAGTGAATAACTTCCGATAAATAAAGATTAAGATTTCAATATTCCCAATTATGAACTATAAATCAATTACCTACTCATCCCAATTATCATGTCTACTGAATTGTTAACAGGAATTCTCAAATGCCAAACGCCCTTTTCCAAGTGATTAATTGACTTCTATTTAATCCAAATTAATCTTGTTATATTTCTATGCAAAATAATTGAATTAAACTCTTTCCAATTCCAATTCCCTATATGTTACATGCGGTGAACAGATATTTCCATTCAGTTCACAAACCTAATTTCTTCACTGTGCAAATAATCAAGTCACATGTTATCATGTCCAGTTCTAACCCTAGAATTCCTTTTCCAATTCCTTCTAGAGTAACAAGGTAATTATTGGCCAAATAATTAAGCAATATAGAGTCAAAACATGATAAACAATTCACTTCAACACAAATAATTAGAATGAGTGAATAACTAATTTGTAGTCATAAAAGGTTCAATTGAAATCTTAATTAAAGAATTAGTTCATCACGGAAATAAAAACCATTAATCGTTGACAAATCATCCTTAAAGAATTACAAATTAAAAATAAGGAGAAAAAGAATAAACTCTGTAGCCAATCCTTAATCTCCAAGCAATCTTGCGTAGCCCTCAATGGAAGAACTTGTTGAATCCTTCAAAGAATTATATAAAATCTCCCCTTTATTTCAGCACTTAGTTTCTTTTTATATCTACCCACAATCCCTCTCCAATTAGGTTTTTCATTAGCTCCCAATAACCAAATTAAGTCCAACCAGAAGTCAACGCTCTAATCCAGTCAATGCCAACCGAGGCTCAGCGCCCCGGCGCTGAAGATAGTGTAGTTCCCAGCGCCCCGGCGCTGAACTTCTCCAAAATTACCGAATTGCCATTAACTGCTTGAATTTCCCATAATTGCCCCTCCAGCTTCTAAATCTGCAAAACAAGATATAAACACAATAAAAATACTACTAAATAACTTAAGAATGCAATAATGTAAGTCCAAATATATCCAATTCATGGGTATAATACTCATTCATCAACTACTTCCTAAACACATTATAACATGCCAAATCACTTTGATTAACAAAGAATTTCAAGTAATTTTTATCATTTGACAAAACCCATTTCAAGAACACAATTTAAGATTTTATACCTCTTGACTTGAATTAGACCCCTCACACACTGAGTATGCTTCCAAAATTTCTCAGCAACTTAGGAATCTCAATCTCAGACTTTAATAAACAACAAAACTGAATTTGGAGCTTGCATTTATAGAAGAAACTTGGACTAGGTAATCCCATTGTACTAAGGTTGAGTTCAAGGTGTAATGGAGAAAACAATGGTTATTAAAGAGTGGTTGAGCAACCCACCCATCACCCATTGGCCTAGAAATCATTACCCATGTTTAGCCAAATGCAAGTTACGTAAACCAAATGTAGGCTACTGTTTATGTACTATGGTGACACTCATTTTGGGACAAGAAAGAAATCTCAGTATACTTGATCAACTAAGGCTTGGTTTGGACACTATAATTCCCATAATGTAATATAAATGTGTAAATGCTACTACACAAGGAAATTTGGGGATTATTTATGTACTCACATTATATAACCCATGTGTATTAAATACACGCAATAAAATAACGCAGTTAAGTATTATTGACCGGGTAGTTCCATGATTATCTCTACTACTTACATAGCCATATTATATCATTATTTAATTTTATATATCCAGTGTGCACACATAACTTCTTTTTTAATTTCTGGAATAAACATATATTCAATTATTTTTGTTTAACATTCACTTATGATTTTATTGCAGTACTTGGTACTCCATATCATTAGAATATATTCTTATTATATGATTCTATGCATGTCACACATTACACTAATGTTCCAATTCATTTCCTATAGTAGAACTTAACTGTCTCAGACTGGACACTAGCGCAGCTATGCCATTTTGTACTGTTGGGAGGGCGCAGCTGCGCGGGTCCCTGACAGTACCAAAATGGGTTAGCTTCAAGCCAGTTGAAATATCTATCACCACATAAGTCCTATATGAGGTAATTTAACTTCTTCAATGGTGATATATCCATACTTGACATAAATCAATATGTTCAACTCTCGCCACTATATTCAAATAAATTAAATATTTAATCATTAAGAATCCTATCAATTTCTTGATATTAAAACCTTAGGGTTAGTCCACTAATTTAAATAACTATTAGTGACTCCCTTTATTCAATTCATAAATTCACATAACCACATAAGGTTTAAATAAACTCACAAAACTAAATCATTAAAATTAAATCACATATTTAATTAATAAGGAGTTTAAAATTCGTGGACGTTACATCCCTCCCCCTTTATAAAAATTTTGTCCTAAGAATTGTAAAAATAAGGTTACTCAAAATAAAAACGGATAATTTGCTCTTATTTTCTCTTCTAGCTCCCACGTAGCTTCTTCTACTGCGTGATTCCTCCAGAGAATCTTAACGGAATGGATAATCTTATTCCTCAGCTTCTATTCCTTCCTATCTAGTATCTTGACAGGAACTTCCTCGTACGATAAGTCTTTCTCAACTTGAATTGGTTCATAGGAGATAACGTGCTTGTAGTCTAGTTTATATGGCCGTAATACTGACATATGAAATACATTGTGAATGTGCTCAAGTTCAGGAGGTAACGCTACCTCGTACGCTACTTCACCGACTCGCCTCAGAATCTCGAACGGTCCTTTGAACCTAGGGCTCAATTTGCCCTTCTTCCCAAAATAAATCTTCGCTTTTCAGGGAGATACTTCAGAAATGCATAGCTCCCTACTTCAAAATCTCTCTTCTTGCGATGTAAATTCGCATACCTCTTCTGGCGATCTTGAGCTGCTACTAATCATGCTCTTATCACCTTGATGATTTCTACCGTCTGTTGTACCAATTTTGGTCCCAACAGTCGACGTTCTCCAACTTCGTCTAAGCATAAAAGAGTTCTACATTTCCTCCCATACAATGCTTCGTACGGTGGCATTCCAATACTAGTGTGATAACTATTGTTATACTAATGGAAGGTGATCCTCCCAACTACCATTGAAGTCCATTACACAAGTTTGGAGCATGTCTTCAAGTGTTTGAATTGTTCTCTCGCTCTGCCCATTGGTTTACGAAGATACACGGTACTCATTTGTAGTTGTGTCCCCATTCTTTCTTGAAGACTCTTCCAGAAATTTGACGTGAATCACAGATCTCTATCTGATACGATAGATACCGGCACACCATGCCTCGAGATAATTTCCTTAACATACAATTTGGCTAACTGGTCCAAACTATACTTATTCTTAATCGGGAAAAAGTGAGCTGACTTAGTAAGACGATCTACAATCACCCATATGGCGTCGCCCCCTTTCTGCATTGCCGGAAGTCCCAGCACAAAGTCCATTGTGATATGCTCCCATTTCCATTCTAGAATTTCTAATGGTTGTAATAACCCGCTTGGTTGTTGGTGCTCTACCTTGACTCTCTGACAAGTTAGGCATCTACTTACGCACTCCGCAACCTCTCTCTTCATGTTTGGCCACCAGAAGTGGTGATGCAAATCATGGTACATCTTCGTGTTTCCTGGGTGTATCGAGTATCTCGTACTGTGCGCTTTTTGCAAAATCTCTTCTCTCAGTTCTAGTACTAACGATACCCAAATTCGTCCTTCAAATCTTAATAGTCTTGTGCTATCAATCTTAAATTTCAACTCATTACCTTCTGTTAATCGCTTCTTGATGTTAATGCAATCTTCCTCCTTTTCTTGTGCTTCTTTAACCTTATCCAATAGAGTCAGATTTGCTATCACTGTAAATAATTGTTCGTTGGTCTCTATCTGATACTTAATCTCCAAGTCTAGTCATTCGAAATCTTTCACAAATTCATCTTGGATGGTCAACTTTAATAACTTCTCTCTGTCTTTTTTGCTCAAGGCATCTGCCACCACATTTGCTTTGCCTGGATGGTATAGAATCTCACAATCATAATCTTTGATCAATTCTAGCCATCGGCGCTGCCTCATGTTTAACTCTTTCTGCGTGAAGATACACTTCAGACTCTTATCATCTGTATATATCTCACACTTCTCGCCATACAAATAATGCCTCCAAATCTTCAAGGCAAAAACTACCGCTGCTAACTCCAGATCATGAGTCAGATATCCCTTCTCATAATCTTTTAGCTGACGTGAAGTATACACAATGACCTTACCGTGTTGCATCAGTACATAGCCATAACCCTTGTGTGACGCATCACTATACACTATAAATCCTCCTGTGTTATTCGGTAAAGCCAACATAGGTACTTAACTAAGCCTCTTCGTCAATTCTAGGAAACTCTCTTCACACTTCTCCGTCCAAATGAACTTAACTGTCTTTCTGGTAAGATTGGTCAACGGTGATGTGATTTTCGAAAAATCTCGAATGAATCTTCGATAGTATCCCTCCAATCCTAAGAAACTTCTGATTTCGATCGTCGTCTTTGGCTGCTCCCAATTGATAACCGCTTCTACCTTCGCTGGATCCACCGTAACACACTATAGGAAAAATGTCAAACAGCGACCAACAACATCTATGACCAACCCATTCGATCGCTAATAACATTAACAGCGACCGAAAGTAGCAACTGCAATGTAATTTTGTCGCTATTATTATTAGCGACCGTATGCGGTCGCGAATAGATGCATACTCGGTCGCTGAAGATATTTTCCCTCCAAAAAATTGGTGCAAAAGGAGAACGGCAAGCTGAATAGCGACTGATTCATAACAGTGACCGCATTCGGTCGCTAATAATGCCATGTGTTTAAAAATCAGTGACTGCGTGCGGTCACAGACAGCGATCGCTGATTCAAATTAATCTCAGTCGAACCAGGTATTCAGACAGAAACGAAACGAGAAGAAAGGAAAATAAAAGGAGAAGAAAGGAGTGAGAGGCGCGATTTCATACTGCTCTTAGCATCTATCTTATCTAAAATAGTATCTATGGAGATGAAGATTTAACGGAAGTGGGGAAAATCAAGCTATTCTCTAGTACAGTAAAGCACGAGTGAAGGTAATTTGTGTTTTTTTCCTCTTTCTTCTTTATGATGTTACTGATTTAAAAGTTATTATATGGCTACGAGAATCGGATAATAGAATCATTTAGAAATATTTGGTATTAATGATGTGATGCAATTAAAATGGGCTTGATTAATTTACTGGTATCAGTGATAATGGAATCATTTACTGATTTAAAAGTTCTTATTAGTGATGTGTTGAATTAATTTAATATAGAAATCCGGGGTTCTTATAATGATGAGTATGGATATGTTGATGTATGATTTTCTGATATTCAATTCTAAGTGAAAATCAAAGAATTGAGTTTTATGAAGAAAGTAAACTAACTAGTTTTTAAATATGCTACTTAGTCATGTGTATGGCTGAATAGTAAACTGTTTTGGTTGTTCTATGAATTGTTATGGCTAGAAATGAATAGAGGAGATAGGCTGGGTTGTGGAGTAATAAGGGGGATAAGCATGGGTTTATGGAGTAATAAGGAGGATAAGCATGAGTTTAACACCATATGTTTGACAAAAGTCCCAAATAGACTGTTTTGTCTAAAAGTCAGATATTAGGCAACTTGGGTACTGTTTTGGACAACATATTATGACTGAAATGAAGGGGTTCTTATATGCTCAAAATATTTCAATATACCATGTATATTATATCTAGAGCTTGGTGTAAACTAGCCTTTGAATCAAAGTTGGGCCAAATAAGCTAAGTTGGGGCCGCGGGGACACACGAGGCCACGTCAAGCTTAGCCAAGCCTCACGGGGTCAAGCCAAGCTTGGTTGCAGGTATGGCCAGTTATAGGGGGTTGTTAAGCCAAAATAGGAAATTCCAAGAAACTGTTAGTACATTTAAGTGAGCTACTAGACACACTTAGTTAAATAGAGGAAAAAAAAAGGATAGCAAGCAAAACTTGGCTACAACATAGTGAAATGATAAGAGGTTGCTAAGCCAAATTAAACTATGCTAGAGAATTGTTAAAGCAACAATAAAGGCAGCTAGATATATCTATCCTTAGAGGGCTGTCGTGGTTATTACTAAGGAAATCAAGAATGATTAAAGCAATAATGCCTTGAGATAAATCTATAAGACAATAAAAATAAAGATGTACGTAGAGAATCAAAGCAATAAATCCAAGCAAGGCCATAAAACTGTTAAGTCCAAAGAGGGCTGTGTTTATATAACTAAGAAACGTAATAAGTTGAATGAATTAAGCTGTAAAATCAAGAACTAAAGAGTGAAAAGAAGTTAGATTCATGGCGGTCCAACGAGAAATAAATAATCTCAAACTAATCATATTCCCCATCTTTTCAAAATAAACTTAATTCTTTAATGCAGGCAAAAATGATTTTGAAAACAACAAAAGGATAAACTAATTACAAGTCAATAAAACCTTCATTATTCTTAGTAAGAGGTGAGATAATGAGTAAAGGCGTGAAACTACACATTCCTTGAAAGACTTAGAAGGTAGAATTACTCTATAAGGATTCCGTTGTAGCACCTGCTAATGATGTAGTAGAAGAAATACTACCATCAATGTTAAACATCATTTTTCTGGAATTATAACAAGTTAAGAAAGTAAGTGAGCAAGAGTGCAAGAAACATTCACTTGACATGTTTATACTAACAATTTCTTATAAATCATAAGGATCACACACATTCGTATTCACAGTTGAGTTTAATATATGTGATGGCATGTATCCTTGTTCAATTCCTGAATAATCATATATGATGCACACTCATGTTATATATATATATATATATATATATATATATATATATATATATATATATATATATATATATATATATACATCTATATGTATTTATAAGCATCATAAGTGGCATTGAGTTGAATTGTAAATCTCTAACAAGGAAATACAATAATTCATGTCAACATAGGTACCGTGGTATCATGGACCTCTATTCAGACCGTAGTTGGATGAGACGATGAAAGTCAAGTGCCTAGATAGGTGCTACATCAGAATTTAGAGCTGGTTGCCAAGTATTTTTAGATTATGCGTATTGTCACCCGGAATGTGTTTATGGTCAGAACAAGATAAGATGTCCTGGTTTGAAGTGTAAGAATGTAAATTATATGGACAGAGACATAGTAAACTATCATTTACTTGTTTTTGGGTTCATGAACAATTACGAAGAATGTTTGTGGGCACATGAGCAGAGAAGAGATTGTGGTATTGCAAAAGTACAAAATCCAGGCAGCAGTACCCATCGTATGAATGACATGGTTCATGATATTGCAGGGCCAAATTTTGATTGGAAACAAGGTAGAGAGCAACCTATGAATTCTTATGCCAAAGCATTTTTTAAGTTGTTAAACGAAGGTAGCGAACCGTTGTGGCATGGTTGCATGAAGCACACTACATTGTTTGCAGTGGTGACATTACTTAACATCAAGGTTGATCACAACATGAGCCATGAGGTTTTTGAGTCACTCTTGAGGGCCATTAAGAGTTTGTTGCCTGTCGGTGAAAAATTGCTTAATAACTACTACTATTGTAAAAAAATGGTGAAGAAGTTGGGTCTTGAATATCAAAAGATCGATGCATATCCGAACGATTGCATGTTATTTTAGAAGGAAAATGAACAGAAGACAAAGTGCACGTTTTGCAGTCATGATCGATTTAGGCCTAATAAAGAGGGTGTGACTACAAAAAAGACGAATATACCTTTTAAGATTTTAAGGTATTTTCCAATTACATCTCGGCTCAAAAGATTGTACATGTCTTCAAGAATAGCTGAACATATGACTTGGCATGCGAAATCTCCAACCAAAGATGGAGAACTGAACCATCCCGCAGATGGACCGGCTTGGAAAGATTTCAACTTCGCACATCCGGGGTTTGCATTGGAACCTAGAAATGTGAGGTTTGGATTGTCCACTGATGGTTTCAACCCGTTCGGCCACTCAGCTGTTCTGTACTCCTGTTGGCATTTGATTGTTACTCTGTATAACTTGCCTCCTTGGATGTGTATGAAACATCCATACTTATTTCTTTCACTCGTGATTACTGGTCCCAAGAGTCCTGGAAAGAACTTGGATATTTACTTGAGACCTCTTATAGACGAGTTGAAGGTATTGTGGGAGGATGGAGTACAGACTTAGGATGTTTCCACAAAAACAAATTTCAACCTTAATGCAGCGGTTATGTGGACTATAAGTAACTTTCCTACTTATGGTATGTTATCTAGATGGAGTACACAAGGGAAGTTGGCTTGTCCATATTGTATGGGTCATACAAAGTCTTTCAATTTATCAAATGGTCGAAATCTATGCTGGTTTGATTGTCATCTTCGTTTCTTGCCAGTAGATCACCAGTTTCGAAGAAACAGGGAACACTTCAGGAAAGGGAAAGTAAATCATGATATGTCAGCATTGCGACTATCAGGGACAGAGATGCGTGACCGTTTGATGAGATTGTCAGTCATCCCATTCGGTAAGATTGCCTCTGACATCATCGATGGGTTTGGCGTGTCTCATAATTGGGTTCAGAGAAGCATCTTTTGGGAACTGCCTTATTGGTCTACAAATTTGATTCGTCATAATCTAGACGTGATGCATATTGAGAAGAATGTGTTCGACAATGTGTTTAACACCGTGATGGGTGTTGCGGGCAAGACGAAAGATAATGATAAGGCACGGTTGGACATGAAAGATATTTGTAAGTGTCCTGGATTAGAACTTTATGAATCTACTAATGGTAAGATGGTCAAAGCGCATGCAAGGTACACATTATCCAAAAAGCAGGTTGAAGATGTGTGCACATGGATAAAGTCTCTGAAACTACCAGATGGATATGTGTCAAACATTGCAAGGTGTGTTATAGGTGAGAAATTATAAGGGATGAAGAGTCATGACTGTCATGTGTTCATGGAGAGACTCATGCCTATAGCATCTGCTTGATAAACCAATATGGGATGCTTTGACTGATCTTAGTCGTTTCTTCAGAGACGTATGTTCAAAAATGTTAAATGAAAAGGACATGTCTATACTTGAGAAGAACATCATTGAGATCATGTGTAAGCTTGAAAAAATATTCCCTCCTGGTTTTTTTTACTCTATGGAGCATTTGCAAATCCATCTACCCTATAAAGCTCGTGTTGGTGGCCCAGTTCAATATAGATGGATGTACCCTTTTGAGAGGGTCATGGGAAACCTTATGAGGAAGGTGAAGAATAGAACTTATGTCGAGGGGTTGATATGTGAGGCATACAGTTTCGATGAGATATCTACGTTTGTCTCAGACTATTTTCCCGACAAAGTCTTAACAAAGGCCAATCGAGTCCCGAGACATGATGATGGAGGCAATGTTAAACTAAATGGTCAGCTTTTTGTATTTAGTTTACTGGGTCGCGAGTACGAAAAAGGAAAGCGTACATTCCTTTTTGAGCAAGATTTACATGCTGCGCATACTTACATTCTTCTCAATTGTGAGGAGATTGATGAATTTGTGAGGTATACATGTAAAATTCATATGTATTAGACCTATATCTTAACCTGAAGTCTCATATTAATATATGTTAATGTTTATAAAATTGTATAGAACATACGATGACGAGTTAAAAGTAAATCAGCCCGGTATCACTGATAAAGATATTCAAGTTAGTCGTGATAAAAAATTTGCTCTTTGGCTAAAGGACAAAGTAAGTTAAGTTAATTAAGAATGACATATATCGTATTAATTTATGAATGTATTTAATTCAATAGAATTTTTGTAAGCTCTTAATGAGGGAACGATTCCTCCAAATATACAAGTCCTAGCTATGGGTCCAGACAGGGACCAAGTCATTCGCAATGGTTACAAAATAAATGGATGTGAATTTCATACAAAGACATATGCTCGCATTAAAAGAACAACTAATACTGGAGTGTGTGTGTTCAAGGAGATTGTTACAATGAGCTTGGTCGTTCCTTTTATTGGGAGTTGGAGGAAATCGTAGAATTATCGTACAAGGGCACGTACGGGGTCATATTAACTTGTTCAAGTTTCGTTGGTTTGATTCAGAAAAAGGGATATGTGTTGATAGACATGGAATCGTAGATATTGACCTCCATAGGTCAGCGTACTCCTCCAAACCGTTTGTTTTACCAACTCAAATAGTATAAGTATACTACACTCCTAGTCCTATTAGGAAAAGGGATAGACCACCTATGGATTGGCAAGTTGTAATTCATACTCCCGCGCGAAGTCGTGTCCAAGTAATAGACGGGGATTTCTACCAAGAGGAGATGCTTCATAGACCTCCTATAATAAATATAGAGGACAACAATGACGTAATCCAGTTAGAGGGTGGAGATGAACTTGATGAATTGGATCCCGAGACAGTTATTGTGCCAGATGACAATGATACCGAGGAAGACTTATTGATTGACATTGACACGTAATCTGAAGAAGAAGATGGTTATGAATCTCTGATACTTGTACAAAATGATTCTGACTCAGACAACGATTTTCATTAAAATATATGTTTAGTTTTAATTATATTACAATGAATTACATATAGGAATGTTCTCTATATCCTTAACATGTTTATGTACCTTTCATTTATAGTTGTCATAGTTAACTATTTCATAAAATTAATTATCATTATTGTTCTTTTCTATAAAATGTATGTTTAGCTTTAATTGTATTACATACAATTACATATGTACATGTTCTCTATATCCTTGACATGTTTATGTACCTTTCATTTATAACTCATACTAACATCCTAAATTTTTTATTTATAGATGTCTTCTGAACCAGCAGCACGGAAGTGTGGGTTGGGTCGGGGCCCTAATCATGTGCCGAAGGCCTCGGCTAATCCGGATGATCGCATTCTCATATAGATCCGTCCTCCTCCAGAAAGCACGTAAGTAAAACATCATGTATATATAATGGTTTAATATTTCCAATGTTATAAATATATTTTAATGTAAATTATTGTATATTGTAGTGATTTTTAATATAGTAAAATTGTGAAGTGCATTTCACAATTATGCTTACAGAACTGGCCTACGCTAGTGATTACATGGGCGAGCACACCTCTCGCCCATAAGGATGCAGTTTGGGCCGAATTTAAGGTATATTTTTTTATCACTCTAATAGATAATACATATTTAATCAAATAATATTGTTTATTAATGTTGGATTATGGTAATATAATAGTTTTGATATTATTATTGTTGTTTTATTTGCAGAAGCGTTATAGATGGGACGACGCACATGCATCAGTTATTCAGACACTCTTCTGGCAGAAGTGTGCCGTCCAAACTAAAGATAATCTGAACAAAGAACGACATAAAGCCTTACACAATGCTGAGATTGACCATCCAGGACAGGGTGAGCAGTATATGTATGAGCATAGCCCCTGGTGGTGCGTACAGCCCATATGGGTGCAGATGTGTGACCAGTGGAGAGCTGAGAGCTGGGTCAAGAGACGCAAGACTGCCGCCTCGAACAGATCCTCAGGTGTATCTGAAGGCGAAAAAGCAAAAGGCACGTATAATGACGATAATATATCACAGCTGCAGCATATTGCTACCAGGGTACGTATGTATAACAAGCTTATTGGCTTAGTTATTTTTTTTATGTTTACAGTCATGTTTTGTAGCTAAAATTTCATATGTTTACATATTAATATGAGAACATAAACTGTAGGAGTCTCAGTCTCAAGGTAAACCTATCAATTGGTTGGATGTGTATGTGGCCACCCGTGATGGTTTGCCTGATGCTGTTTAGATAGCGATAATAAGTTAACTTTATACTAATATATTGTTTATAAATTGTGACGACCTTTTTTTTAGCATTTTTTATTTATTTTTAACTATTTAATTGTTGACCTTCTGATAGGACACTGATAAGGGCTTAATAAATGAGCGCTATCCTGAAGGCACCCCGCGTCCGTCGATTGATCAAGAATTGTGGGAGATGGCGTCTGTCGTGAAGAAAAACTATGTTAAAGGCCAAGGATAAAAATGATGCCCGACCATCAGTGGCACAGACAACTCTGCTACCCAGTTTACACAGTCATCAGGTCATCCAACCTATCATACTCTTACTGACTATGTGAGAGCGATCTATCAGAATCATGATCTTCTTCGTATACTAGGCGGACATCTGCATTCTCCGAGTCGTGATGAGTTGGCAGAGGCAGTGGCGGTAGCAGCAACATCACAGCATCAGGATGGTGACCAAGTATATATATCGATATTGTTACTGTCACTATCTTACTTATATGTTTCACTACATTGTCTATTATTTAGCTTTCCCCAAGTTATAGCAGTATCAACACATGTAAAATATATGTTTTATTCTTTTGTTAATTACGGGGTACTAATTTGGATGATCCATGAAGAGCTAGCTAGACCAGTTATGTTAGATTTTTAAAGCCTTGCTAGACTTATTTTTTAGATTTTTAAAGCCTTTTACTCTTTCAGATTCATTCTTTGGGTAATTGTATTGGTTTACGATTGTATTGTGTTGTGTTGGTTAACGATTCTATTATATCAATGGATGTTTATCATATAGTAGTTATCATGGATCAATGTTTATCATATGGTAGTTATCATGGATGGATGCTTATATATACTGTTGTGTGCTGGGATAGAAAGCAGATACAAAGCAGATTATTTTTGGGAAATCAATAAAACAGGAAAATTATTTAAAAAAAACACGTTAGCAACTGCATGCGGTCGCTAATATTGAAATGCGGTCGCTGATAACTACTTAGAAACTAGCGACTGATGCGGTCGCTATTACCGGTCACTGACACGTGTGCCACATCACACCTGACAAATGACTCAGCATGAATTAGAATAGCAACGGATTTGGTCGTTGATTGCGGTCGCTAATAAGTCAGCCGCTATTGTTGGTCGCTAATGTCCATCCAGGGACCAGATTACCTGTGACTAATATCAGCAACCGCAATCGGTCACTGATACTCATCTGCGACCATATGCGGTCGCTGGTAGGCGGTCGCTGATAAGCCTTTTTGTTGTAGTGACATCATTCTTATCGATAATGTGCCCTAAAAACTGCACCCTCTATAACCAAAACTCACACTTGGAGAATTTTGTATACAGCTTCTCCCTCTTTAATGTCTCCAACACTATCCGAAGATGCTAGACGTGTTCTTCCTCCATCTCTGAATATACTAGAATGTCATCGATGAATACGGCAACAAACTTATCCAAATACTATTTGAACACTCTGTTCATCAAATCCATAAAGGTTGTTGGCGTGTTTGTCAATTTAAATGACATTACCAGAAACTCAAAGTGTCCATACCGAGTTCTAAATGCCATCTTTGGAATATCCTCCGGCCTCACTTTCAGTTGGAGATAACCAGTCCTTAAGTCAATCTTTGAAAAAGTACTTTGCCCCCTTCAACTGATCGAATAAATCGTCTATCCTGGGCAAAGGGTACTTGTTCTTAATGGTGACCTTGTTAAACTCTCAGTAGTCGATATAAAGTCTTAGCGATCCATCTTTCTTCTTTACAAATAAGACTGGTGCTCCCCACGGTGATACGCTCGGTTAAATGTATCCCTTATCGAATAACTCTTGTAATTGAGCCATCAGTTCTTTCATCTTTACCAGTGCCATAAGATACAGCGCTTTGTATACAGGTGTTGTTCCTGGTGCCAAATCAATGATAAATTCAATCTCTCTATCCGGTGGCAATCCCGGAATCTCGTCTGGGAAGACATCAACGAAATCCCTTACAATAAGTTTTTGACTTAGTTCACCCTTGACTCATCGAGTATCAACCACATGAGCCAAATAACCTATACAATCCTTCCTAAGCAATCTCTTTGCTTGCACCATCGTCAAATAATGAGATTGTCTCCACGATTTAGTACCATAAAATACCACCTTTGACTTATTTAAAGTCTTAAGGTGTACACACTTCTTCTTACAGTCTATTACTTCTCCGTGAATCGATAACCAATCCATTCCAAGGATTACATCGAACTCCCCCAAATGAATCGGTATCGAATCCATTTTGAGCTTAAATCCTAGCAATTCGGTATAACAGTTCCTATGAATGTATTCTACGAGAATAATTTCCTTGTTCGCTACTTCTACGTTCATAAGGTGTTCTAAACTCTCACGGGGTAATTCTAACCGTTTAGCAAATTCTTCGAAAACAAAAGAGCACGTAGCACCCGAATCAAATAACACTTATGCATCTATACCATTGATCGGAATGATACCTGACACCACGTCCTTAGACTCCACCACATCCTGTACGGTCATGTTGAACGTTCGTGCCATTGGTCTGTTGGCTTGACTGACTAACCCTCTAATGTTAAGTCCATTGTTGTTGTTGTTGTGGTTGCCGCTAGATGCATTGCCCTTTTCTTTGGGAAGTCCTTAATTTGATGGTCTGTGGCTCCACACGAGAAACATCCTCCATTCTGATTATTCGGACACTGAGGAGCCATGTGCCCTGGTTGTCTGCAATGATAATAAACACTCTTTCCTTTCATGCACTCCCCCGAGTGATTCCTCCCACAGTTATTGCACCTCATACTTTTCCTAGCTTCTCCCCTATACTTATTACCTCTAAAGGATTGGCTCTCTGTCCATTTACGCTTATTGGGGTTGCTTCCTCCGCTGCTTCCCCTTTCTGTCCTTCTTAACATGCCTTCTTTTCTTGTTTGAATCGAGCGATGGCTTCATTGCCTCCTTCGGCAATGATAGCCCTTTCCAAAAGATCAGAGTAAGTCTTGATCTTTAACACAACCACTGCCTTTTGCACCCATGGTTTCTGTCCTAATTCAAACCTTCTTGCCTTCTTGGCCTCTGTGTCAATCTGATGTGAAGCGAATCGGGCTAACTCGTTAAATCTTGCCGCGTACTCTGCGACAGACATACTACCATATTTCAGTTCTAGAAACTTAACTTCCATATCATGTTGTGTATTCTCCGAGAAGTAATTCTCGAGGAATAGCTCCTTAAATTTGTCCCAAGGAATAACTCATTCGTCTGCTCGGCCCCTATCGGCTTTTCACCAATAGTTAGCTTCGCCCTTCATCATGAAAGTGGCAAAACTCGTCTTCTGTTCTTCGGCCACTCGTGCGACCTCAAACACCTTCTCCATCTCTTCTATCCATGTCCGGGCTTCAATTGGGACCAAGGTTCCTCGGAACTCCGGTGGTCCTACCAATTTAAAGTCCTTAAAGCTAGCCAAGTTTAAGACGTCTATTAATCATTTTTGATTTAAATAAACAACTTCAGTATCACAATAAAACTAGATGGATTTCCTCAACCCATCACATACATACTCTACTTGAGTTTTCTAATAAGGTTATAACCTAGGTTTCGCATTCCTAACATTTATAACCTACAACTCTGATACCAACATGTGACACCCGCGAATCCGGGTCCTCTGACCCCGGTTTAGTCATCACAAAAAAATACAAACATCCACCTCTAAACAACATACGATAACTAAAATGCAGAATATAATAAACGTACGTCGTTCATTCAAAAGGTGTTACTAGTCCCAACATACCCTAAAATAATCATTAGGGTTCATATTACATAACAGTAATTTAAACTAAGCGCAAGGTAAAGTCTGCTCCTTGCCACTATTCTACATCTTTCCTTTACCCTTGTCCTTCCCTGAGGTTTCGGGCTTAGCAGCAATATATTCATGATATAGCAAGGATGAGCAACTAGTTTACTCAACAAGTTTAAATACAACAATAAGGATATATCATGATGAATGGAAAAATAACTGACAATGAATTCAACAATATGAATATCTGAAGGATTCAACAATATGAATATGGCAAGCAAAGATAGCGATTGCTTTTAGAATAACTACTAGTCAAATAGACTTTGAACTATAACACTCTAATGGGATCAGTCTCACGTATAATATGTATATGCATAACATTTAAATCTGCTCTATGAATCTTATATTAGATACCTGGTAATTCCCTATCATAGAAAGGGGTGTTCTTTCAGTCTAAGAATCCTTACCCTCAATAGGTTTGGATAGCTTTTATAAAACTTCATACGCTTGTCTGACCGGACAAAGGTTTAGACTCTATCTCACACAGTTCAAGAATTATTTGAACTTTAAATGATGTACAAGTCCAAGACTGTACGAACTCAAGTGCACTAAGTGCGAATATCAATAATATCGATGTGGAATAATTGTAAGGTAATTAAACCACTTAATAGCATGCTTGGAAATAAGATTCAAGCTTAAATGAATAACTTTCAATTCAACAATAACCTACTCAATACAATATGAGAATTATAAGAAACTTTCACAACAAACAAAGTTGTGTAAGTTAGGAAACATTGCAACACAATACAATAGTGTTCAGATACTTGCTCAATATAAATTTGAGTAAGGTTAGGGAAACTTGCTGAATAAAAGTAGGGTTCAAGGAACTTGCACAATCAAAGAGTGAAGTTCAAAGAAACTTGCACAAGCAAATAATGAAGTTTGAAAACTTGCATAGTAAAAGTAGGGTTCAAGGAACTTGCACAATCAAATAATGAAGTTCACAGAAACTTTCTCAATAATAATTGGAGTAAGTTTAGGAAATTTGCATAGTAAAAGTAGGTTCAAGGAACTTGCACAATCAAATAATGAAGTTCACAGAAACTTGCTCAATAATAATTGGAGTAAGTTTAGGAAACTTGCTTGTTTGCTCAGCTACAATTAATTTTAGCTTTAATTACTTGCGTTGAAATGACCTAACGTTATCAAATCGATCATTTTAATTAGTATGTGCAAACTATTACGAGTCTACACTTAAAAGAATCAAGTCATCATATAGTATGCTTCTTACAAAGCATATTGGTCATACATTACAAGGTAAAGTAATTATATAAGCATGCCTTAAATTTCAGAACCAAAACAGAATCTATTCATGACTGCAAGACGGCGCAGTTGCGCCTGGTCTAGGCTTAGGGACGGCGCAGCTGCGCTGTCCCCTGGCCAGACCAGGTTTGAGCCTTGCACTTCCTGACTTCAGTTCAACTCTAACATACACCTATACATACATATTAACATACATTCATGCTAGAGTTTCATATATAACACATTATAATACTTGAGTTTACTTCCACAAGTTTAACTTATAATTTATATGTTATTAAAGCATAAAATTTCATGTAATCATCATGCTTAATACATATGAATCATGTTTAGGAGTAATATGGCTATAACATGACATCTTACAACTTTAGTATCTAAGTACTCACATAATATGTAACTTATGTTTGAAAACATGTCCAAGGTTGTCTTTGAAATCATATTAGCACGAATGATGTAAGATAGTACATATAAGACAACTTCAAAACTATTATCATAAAGAGTTAAGTCATGTTAACCTCCTTTCAAGATCAAAATCTAAATCTCTTAGTGTTCATGCTCATTAGCCTTAACTAAGCTTTTCTTTTCTAACCAAGTTCTAGCACAAAACTTGTCAAGTTGGTCATGGATACAACATCTATGGATCACATATCATGATCATTTAGGTTCCAAATCAGTCGTGTATATGGTCTCATAAGTTCAGAACTCGTGAACACAAGTTTACCACAAAGTTAGTTTTGAAAAAATGAAGTTTTGCTACAACTTCCTTACTAATCCAAGTTGATCACTTCATACCACATACAAAAGCTTTACATATCATGTTATACTCCTCTATAGGTATGTATCGAAGTAATAACATCAAGTTAGTAACATATATAACCAATAAAAACCAGCAACTGGATCTGAGGTACGGCGCAGCTGCGCTGCACCCTAGTACAAATAGGGCGCAACTGCGCCATGCCAGCACCAGAAGCAGAAACTTTCTCTGTTCTGCAGATTGCCTCAAACATTAACACTTCAACTTGATTTAAACATGCTTAATATCATCATTTAAGAGTTCATATATGCAAGACTACTTCCAAAACACATTAGAGCATGCCAAATCATTTTGATTAACAAAGAATTTCAAGTAATTTCTATCATTCGACAAAACCCATTTTAAGAACACAAGTTACGATTTTATACCTCTTGGCTTGAATTAAACCCCTCACACGCTGAGTATACTTCCAAAATTTCTCAGCAACTTAGGACTCTCAATCTCAGACTTTAACAAACAACAAAACTGAATTTGGAGCTTGCATTTATAGAAGAAACATGGACTAGGTAATCCCATTGTACTAAGGTTTATGGAGAAAAACAATGGTTATTAAAGAGTGGTTGAGCAACCCACCCATCAGCCATTGGCCTAGAAATCATTACCTATGTTTAGCCAAATAAAAGTTACGTAAACCAAATGTAGGCTACTGTTCATGTACTATGGTGACACTCATTTTGGGACAAGAAAGAAATCTCAGTATACTTGATCAACTAAGGCTTGGTTTGGACACTATAATTCTCATAATGTAATATAAATGTGTAAATGCTACTACACAAGGAAATTTGGGGATTATTTATGAACTCGCATTATATAACACATGTTCATTAAATACACGCAATAAAATAATGCAGTTAAGTATTATTGACCGAGTAGTTCCACGATTATCTCTACTACTCACATAGCCATATTATAACAATATTTAATATTATATATCCAGTGTGAACACATAACTTCTTTTCCAATTTCTGGAATACACATATATTCAATTATTTTTGTTTAACAATCACTTATAAAATATTTTGTACTGCTGGGAGGGCGCAGCTGCGCCGGTCCCTGATAATGCCAAAATGGGTTAGCTTCAAGCCAGTTCAAATATGTATCACCACATAAGTCTTATACGAGGTAATTTAACTTCTTCAATGGTGATATCTCCATACTTGACATAAATCAATATGTTCAACTCTCGCCACTATATTCAAATAAATTGAATATTTAATCATTAAGAATCCTATCAATTTCTTGATATTAAAATCTTAGGGTTAGTCCACTAATTTAAATAACTATTAGTGACTCCTTTTAATCAATTCATAAATTCACATAACCACATAAGGTTTAAATAAACACACAAAACTAACTCATTAAAATTAAATCACATATTTAATTAATAAGGATATTAAAATTCATAGACGTTACAGCAGCTGCTTGTGTAGCCCAAACATATGATGATGTCTGGTTCATTAATATGCCACCTCATAAGGATTGGTTCTGTCATTATGAAGCATTTGATAGAGGTAATGTTATAATAGGTAACAAGGCATCAGTGAAAATTGTTGGTCGTGGAAAGGTGAAGCTCAAGATGCATGATAGTACTGCTAAAACATTTTCAGGAGTTATGCATATTCCCGCCCTTAGGATGAACTTGATATCGATTAGCACGATGACAGGTGGAGATGTCAATTTTAGTTGTTACAAAGACTCATGTATGATGACTCGTGAGTCAATTGTAATAGCGCATGGTAGAAGACATGATACCTTATATAAGCTGCTGGGAAGTACCATAAAGGGGCAGTTTGGTGGCTCTTTTGTTTTTGAGAAAGAAGAAAGTTCGGAGAATTATAACGATCGAGAAATTTTGTAATTAATTTAAATATTTATTGAATTAAATAAATATTTTTAATAAATTTATTTATTAAGAAAAATAAATAATTGATGGAATTGTGGTACAATAAATTAGTTAAGTATGTATGAATGGTAATTTTATTATTTGAAGATTTAATTTAAATGAAATAATTAAATTAAATGAATTGTTTAATATTTAAGAAAATAATTAAATTAAATAAAATGATGTTCTAGTCTAATTTAATATTTAAATTAGATACATAACGATTTATTAAGTATAAAGTATAATTATAATGGAAATTATAATTATTATTGCAAGTTATTTAAATTAACTAAATTAAAGTGTGACACAAGGGAACTATATAATATAAATAATATTAAAATAAATTAGAAAACTAAAGTGAGTATAGCCAAACAAGGCCTTGTAGCCTTTGACTTATTTTAACTGACGCAACTTGTTGTGTTTGTTACCTGACGTACATGGGGGAGAAGGAGCCAGTTATATTACGCGTATTATTTTCCTAAGGCTAAAGTCAGAGAAGAAGAACAAGAGAGAAAACACAGTGAAGAATTGAGAGAGAGACTCTCTATGATTTTGTCATGAAGAATGAGAAGAATTTCTAGAACTTTGTTACATCAAGGATTTAAGGTATACTTTACTCTTAATTTCCATGTTTTGAATTTTTAATGGATATTCATTGTAAATTGGTAGTCGCGTTAGATTGAGGTATAAACATGTATGCAAGATTTTATAATCTATTATTGTCAATGTATATACACAATTGTTGGTAATCAATCACATAAAATTGGGTTGTAGGAAGAAAATGAAATAACAGTGTTATGTTTATGTAAATGGCTTGTGTAAGTCTAAAATTGGATGTCCAATACTTGATATAATCTGTAAATTAGTATTAGCTTGTGTTAGTATATCAAGAAACGAAAACAACGTAGTTAGAATGGCTTAATTTGGTTAAAGAAACGAAGTTTTGGTAATTAAATTCGCTAAAAGTGTTAAAATGTGAAGAAATTGGAAAAATATGATTTTTGATCCTTGAAAGTTGATTATATATAATGTTATGTGGATAGAATTATAAATTGTTGTTATTACAAAATTTTAGTTGTTAGGTTTTTTTGAATTTCTGTGGAAATTGGGAGAAATTTGGTGTGTGCTGTGTAACAGGGTTGCAACTGCAGTTTCTGCCTGTGTACAACACAGCTGCGTCGGTACCATAGGTAAAAATTTCGCAGCTGTGCCGTATGGCCTTCTGTGTTTCTTTACTAGCGCAGCTGCACCGGTGCCAAGGCTTAGGGCAGCACAGCTACGCTGTGCCCTGAACCGAGGCAGTGAATTCTGATTATTTGTAGGCTATAATACAAGGACCTAATCTAGATTGGCATGCATGATAAAGATGTTATATCATAATATGGCATACAATAACGGATTGTAATGTAATGTAATAGTAAATGTGAAGATTTTAAGTTATCATTTGAACAAATTATGTAATGAATGAAAATTAATGTTTACAAGAGTTAGAAGTGTATGATAAAGCTTATATTAAGTGATGGTGAGATTTCAGATCTGTAAGAATGGCTAACCAACATGATTAGACATTAAGTTAAAGGTTATGGCATAAATGGTGGATTAAACCTATAAAGCTAATGTTAATACAACTAATTGGTATTGCTATTTCAATGGTATATGTAGGGTAATTGGAGAACGTTATTATATTTGTGTAGCTTACACACGAGTAAAGTTTCCTAACTTCATTCTCTTTATAATGAATGAAAGTTTCATAACTACGTTATCTTTTGATGTTAAGCAAGCTTTTTATTTCTAATTTATCATTGTGCAAGTTCCTAAATTTTATATTAAAGTTGAGCAAGCCTATTGATTCTATCTCGTGTATGATTATACGAGCTCTTGTAATCTAATTCGTTACATCGAGCGAGTTTCACTTTCCTATTCCTTATTATTGCTATTCAAAATATATACTTTTTAAATTCATTGATTCAAATGAGATTGTTCTAACTCTTTTGAATGTAGTACTTTGAATATATACTATGTCTATCCAATTGTATATTGTTGTTATTCAATCTTTGACTTAAATAACATTGTTCAATTCTATCTTATCGTGTTGAACCTTCAAATAGTAAGCAAACTCTTATTAATTGGACTAATCTATAATTGAATGGTGTTCTAAATTCTAGAACCACTGATAAGTTTGCTCTGAGCTAAACTTTTTTTAGTGTTGAAATTCTAAATTCAAACTGAGACGAACAACCCTAATATAGGGGATTATGTACGTGTAATGTTTAGATGGTTGTGCACAATACATGGTACAAAGGGCTGATCCCCCTAAGTACGTAAAGAAGGGTCTGTATAGTCTAATCGACTCTTAAGGTTAAGGTAATAATACCTAATTACCGGGGACATAGTTCATGGTCATAAGACCCTCATATATTAAACTCGAACTTGTTTTCTATTTTTTATTCGTAGAACAAGTTCACCATTATTTAGCATTCGTTGTCTAAACTCATGTTGTTATTAATATTCTTTATGTCAGTGAACAATCGTTTGCTCACTCTTGCATTTAAACATTGCAGCTAAAGTCGAGAAAGTCGATGAGCCATCTTCCAACAAAGGAAAGGGCAAGATGTCCAAGTGTTAAAGATATATGTTAATTTATTTGGATGAATTATATTATAAGACTTAATTTATTTATGTGATGTATTCCGCAGACTTATGTAATAGTTTATGGTTGGATTACCTAGGATTGCTTTAATTGATGTAACCCTTTAACGAGAAAGATTATTGTTTAAGTTATTTAAATTATGTCTTTATCCTTTATTATGAGTAGTTTGATGTAACAGTTTTGGATAGTGAGCACCAAATCCCGTGGGAATGGAGTACCCGGATTTGGGGGTGTCACAGGTTGGTATCAAAGCTTTAGGTTATGAACCTTAGGTGGGGAAACCTTAGGAAGTAACCTTTAAAGAGATATAAAACATAGTGGTGTCAAACTCTTATCGAGTTTTAAGGAATGAATTAAGGCATCCATTGAAGTTAAAGAATATAAGACATTATGTGCTATGTGTTAATAACTTATGTACTCGCGAGTATCAAAGAATGTCACATAATAGGTAAAGCTTAAAAGTATTTTGTTGTCAGGATGTCTAACACTAGAGGATCCAGTCCAGCTAGGGAAATGATACCTCAGATGCCTAGAGATGAGGAATCCCAAGATGCCCACATTGTATGGGAACAGTTGATTTAGAGGGAGCCTTCTCTGTTGATCGCTGAGGAAGAACAGAAAGATGAGCCTGTGTCTGATCATGAGGAGGAGAGTTTGAGGAGATAGAGGAGGAAGACGAGGAAGAGGATCTTGTGGAGTTTCAACCAAACTCCATATCAGCTGAGATGTATGATGCATTGTATGATAGAAACATAGAATTACAGGATAAGGTTGAGTAAAGGAGTTGGCTGAGATATGTCGAGCTACTATAGAACAGAAGGATGCAGAGATTCAGGAACTCAACTCACGCCTTGGAAACACAGAGTGGGATCTAGTTCATACAACGGGTCAGCATGAGGATCTGTTGGCGGAGAACGAGAAGATGAAGACTGATATGGAGAAGTTAAAAGATTACTTGAAAGAAGAGTCAGCAAAGCGTACAAGGGTAGAGGACGCTTAGATGAAGGAGACTCGGTGTGCAGACCGTGCTGAAGCTAAGGTCCAAATGAAGAAGGCCAAGATGAATGAAATGGATTATGCCTTTCATTCTGCGATTGATAGGGCCCAGGATTGAGTCTTTTATTACCCACCCCAATTTGAAAACTCGCCGTGGTTCGTGATGGATCAAAGGACGGTGTGATGCCTCCAAAACAGGTATACATAACCCATCTTGGGTCGCCAGATACATGGTACAGAACTCAACTACAAACTTAATTATACAACTGTCGTGCAAAATACGAAAAAATATAGCTGGGAGTTTAAACACGAATATTGCCTTCTAGACAATATCCACACTCAATGGAGTACTCATTACAATTATTATCACACTATTTTATAAAAATAGTGAGGATTACTATAGCCATCATCTCGAACCGTCACTCCATTCCCCAACTAGTCCCAGCTATATTCTCATTTCCTGAAGAGTAAAAGAAAGCAAAAGGGTGAGCTCAACTAGCCCAGTAAGAAATATTATGACTAAGATAATGCATAATAAATTATCCTTAGCCTTCAACAGTGTTAAACTGCTAAAATACAATAAACATCAAGTTTAAATGCAGCGGAATAAGCAATCCATTAGAAGAGTCAATTAGAACATAATGTCTACTATCTCTTCTAGATTAAAAGTCTATCGTTAATATTTCATTCCTGTAATACTCAACAACAGTTCTTTGTTATACCTAAGACAAAAAGAACTATCATCACCTGTCTTCACCTAAACCACCAAAGATTATAGTTAAATCCACAATTCATATTTATAATCATGTAAATCAACAGTTTTTCCTTGCCACAAAGGCTTAATAGAATGTTTATTAAATATCCTTAACAAAAAGGATAAAGATATTCAAATTTAATAACAATGATCATACCAATCAGTCGTCTACCTTTGCACTACGAGCCAAAGATATTCAACTATAAAATCAATGGTCATGATCATACCAATCAATTGTCTGTTGATGAATGGGTAGTATACCCATAAATTGGATATATTTGGACTTAAATTATTGCATTATCAAGTTATTTAGTAGCATTTTTATTGTGTTTATATCTTGTTTTGCAGATTTGGAAGCTGGAGGGGCAATTATGGGAAATTCAAGCATTTAATGGCAATATGGTAATTTTAGAGAAGTCCAGCGCCGGGGCGCTGGAAATTACACTACCTACAGCGCCGGGGGGCTGAGCCTCGGCTGGCCTTGACTGGATTAGCGCGTTTGACTTCTGGTTGAACTTAATTTGGTTATTGGGAGCTAATGTAAAACCTAATTGGATGAGGATTGTGGGAAGCTATAAAAAGAAACTAAGTGATGAAATAAAGGGAGATTTTGATTATTCTTTGAAGGATTTAACGAGTTCTTCCATTGAAGGCTACACAAGATTACTTGGAGACTAAGATTGGTTACAGAGTTTCTTCTTTTTCTCCTTATTTTCAATTTGTAATTCTTTAAGGATGATTTGTCAACAATTAATGGTTTTTATTTCCGTGATGAACTAATTCTTTAATTAAGATTTCAATTGAACTTTTTATGACTATAAATTAGTTATTCACTCATTCTAATTATTTATGTTGAAGTGAATTGTTTACCATGTTTTGATTCTATTGATTAATTATTTGGCAAATAATTACCTTGTTACTCTAAAAGGAATTGGAAAAGGAATTCTAGGGTTAGAACTGGACATGATAACATGCGACTTAGCTATTTGCACGGTGAATAATTAGGTTTGTGAATTGAATGGAAATATCTGTTCACCGCATGTAACATATAAGGAATTGGGATTGGAAAGAGTTTAATTCAATTGTTTTGCATAGGAATATAGCAAGATTAATCTGGATTAAATAGAAGTCAATTGATCACTTGGAAAAGGGCTTTTGGCATTTGAGAATTCCTGTTAACAATTCAGTAGACATAATAATTGGGATGATTAGATAATTTATTTATAGTTCATAATTGGGGATATTGAAATCTTAATCTTTACCTATCGGAAGTCATTCACTCAAGTATTATCTTAGTTATTCGCTTATTTTAGGACAATATCTTTAAGTGTTTAATTTTGTGTTAATAATTCAGAAAATCATAATTTATCATTGTTTGAATAAAATTGAATTGATATAGTATTAGTAGTTGGGATTTATTAATTAGAATTCCCTGTGGGAACGATACTCTACTTTCACTTTATTACTTGTTGACCGTGTATACTTGCACGTATTCATTGATTGCGAAATCGATCAACAAGTTTTTGGCACCGTTGCCGGGGAATTTTTTTATTAATATTAATTTCATATTAGTTATAATCAATTCGGTTTTAATTTGAACACTACTTAATCTTTCTTCTTGGATTGGCAGGAATTCGTGTATGCACACTAGATCGAAAGCTAGAAAGGAACTTCTTACGTATACAGACAACCTTTAGAAGAAGTTCCAGACAGTGCGTTTGAATAGTGAGGTTATACATTTGGAAGAAGAACTGGCAACCCAGGAAATTCTCGTGAACATGGCAGAGAACGAACAGAAATCACTTAGGGATTACGCCCTGCCAAATGTCACGGATTTACAGTCAAGTATTAAGAGACCGGCAATCAATGCGAATAGTTTCGAGATAAAACCGGGATCAATTCAGATGTTACAGAATATATGCCAGTTTGGGGGTAATTCGATAGATGATCCTAACGAACATATCTTGAGTTTCTTGGAAGTTTGTTATACCTTCAAATTTAACAATGTATCGGAAGACGCTATAAGGTTGAGGATGTTCCCGTTTACTTTAAAAGAGAAGGCACGAAGCTGGTTACACTCCTTGCCTCCTGGTTCAATCACCACATGGGATGACTTAGCTCAAAATTTTTTAGCTAAGTTCTTCCCACCAGCGAAGTCGGCAAAACTACGGAACGATATTCATACTTTCGCACAACTTGAGTCAGAATCATTATATGAGGCGTGGGAAAGGTTTAAGGATATGCTCCGTAAGTGCCCTCATCATGGAATCCCGCAGTGGATGCAATTAGGGATATTTTGTGATGGTTTGCACGCGTCCACGAGGTCTAGTATTGATGCAGCAGCAGGAGGAGCGATCATGTCCAAAAATTTTGATGAGGCGTATCAATTGTTAGAAACAATGGCCACCAACAACTATCCGTGGCCCATGACGAGGACCAACCATCCAAAAGCATCGAGAAAGTATGAAGTGGACACGCTGACAGCATTAACAGCGCAAGTGACTGCAATAGCTAAGCATATAGAAATATGGCGTCCACAAGCCACACACCAGGTAGTGATGGTTTGTGAGTTGTGTGCTGGGGGTCATGCTACGGATCAATGTGCCATAAATTCGGAATCAGCACAGTTCGTAGGAAATTATAATCGCTCAACTCAACCGTATCCGACTCAAAATGCTTATAATCCAGGTTGGAAGAATCATCAAGGGTTCTCATGGAGTAACAATCAAGCCGCAGCTCAACCACCTAGACAACAACACACCTCCGGATTTCAAAATCAACCTCAAAACCCAAAGAGGATATCAAGTTGGGAAGCAGCCTTGGAAAAATTCATTAGAGCCTCTGACAAAAAGAATGAGGAACAAGATAAGAAATTGAATCAATTAGATCTTACTTTGCAAAGCCACGGGGCATCGTTAAAGAATCTAGAAAATCAATTGGGGCAAATAGCACATGCATTAAATACCCGTCCACTAGGAACGCTCCTGAGTGATACAGAAATAAATCCGGGCAGAAATGAGCACTGCAAAGCAGTAATCTTACGAAGTGGGAAGGAGTTGCAAACAGTTAAGGATAAGGAAAAGGGGGACAACGCAACAGCCGAAATAGAAAAAGTTGTGAAAACCGGGAAAGATAAAGAGGAAATAGGAGAGGAAAATGCACCGGGACCAACTACAACAATGCCACCCATACCATATCCGCAGAGATTTCAGAAATCCAAGTTAGATAAGCAGTTTTCAAGATTTTTGGATATTTTAAAAAAATTGCATATCAACATCCCATTCGCCGAAGCTTTAGAACAAATGCCGAGCTACGCTAAGTTCATGAAGGATGTGCTATCAAAGAAAAGGAAACTGGGGGATTTTGAAACAGTGGCGCTAACCGAAGAATGTAACGCAATTATTCAGAACAAGTTACCTCCAAAGTTGAAAGATCCAAGTAGCTTTACTATTCCATGCGATATTGGTAATCAGTTTTTGGGGAGAGCACTGTGTGGTTTGGGTGCCAGTATTAATTTGATGCCATTATCAGTCTACCGCCAGTTAGGGCTCCAGGCACCAAAACTGACAAATATTAGTTTACTATTGGCAGACCGATCAGTTACGTATCCAGGAGGTATCGTTGAAGATGTATTAGTAAGGGTGGATAAATTCATCTTTCCAGCAGACTTCGTTATCTTGGATTGTGAAGCAGATACGGAACTTCCCACCATTCTCGGGCGACCATTCTTAGTAACGGGGAGAACGTTAATCGACGTGTAAAAAGAAGAATTGACGATGAGAGTTGACGATCAACAGGTCACTTTTAATGTGTTTAAATCAACGTCTTATCCGAAGGAAAAAGGTTAGTGTTTGCGGGTGGATTTAATGGAGGAGATAGTTAATCACAAGATTTGCGGTAATTACTCAGAGGATCCGATAGAATCCATGTTGCTTGGAACAGACAACGATAGTGTTGATGCAGACAATGAGCAGGTCAAATGTCTAGACACATCATCATTCTACCGGAAAAGTAATCAACCATTCGACACCCTTGATAGGCCCAAAACGGAAGGTAAAAAGTGCAAACCCTCGATAGAAGAGCCACCGGTGTTGGAATTAAAGCCACTCCCCTTTCATCTTGAATATGCTTATCTAGGGAAAGATTCGACTCTACCAGTTATTGTTTCGACAAAGTTAACTGACACCCAAAAAGAAAAATTGCTACGGGTTCTGCGCGAGTTCAAAACAGCGATTGGGTGGACTATAGCGGACATTCGAGGTATTAGCCCATCTTTCTGTATGCATAAGATTTTAATGGAAAAGGGATCAAAACCAACCATTGAGATGCAAAGAAGGTTAAATCCCATTATGAAAGATGTGGTGAAGAAGGAAATTATAAAATGGTTGGATGCCGGTATTATTTACCCAATCTCAGACAGTTCATGGGTAAGTCCTGTACAGTGTGTACCGAAAAAAGGGGGCATGACTGTGGTAAAAAATGAAGCTCATGAGCTCATCCCGACTAGAACTGTTACAGACTGGAGAGTATGTATGGATTATCGCAAGTTGAATAAAGCCACACGCAAGGATCACTTTCCCTTGCCGTTCATTGATCAGATGTTGGACAGATTAGCGGGGCATAAATTCTACTGTCTGTTAGATGGATATTCTGGGTACAATTAAATTGCCATAGCGCCGGAAGATCAAGAAAAGACCACGTTCACATGTCCATACGGTACGTTTGCATTTCGGCGTATGTCTTTTGGTTTATGTAATGCGCCGGCAACCTTTCAACGCTGTATGATGGAAATCTTCTCCGATATGGTCGAACATAATTTAGAGGTATTCATGGATGATTTCTCCGTGTTCGGTGATAGTTTTGACTCGTGTTTGAAGAATTTGATTTTGGTGTTAAAAAGATGTGTGGAGACTAACCTGGTGCTTAACTGGGAAAAATGTCATTTTATGGTACAAGAAGGGGTTATTTTGGGACATAAGGTTTCCGCATCTGGATTGGAGGTGGATAGAGCGAAGATTGATACAATTGAGAAACTGCCTCCTCCATCATCTGTAAAAGGCATTCGGAGCTTTTTGGGACATGCAGGGTTCTACAGACGCTTTATTAAAGATTTTTCAAAGATTTCGAAACCCCTATGCTCACTCTTGGAGAAAGAGGTACCGTTTAAGATAGATCAGGCATGCATCGAGGCATTTGAGGTATTAAAAAAGAAATTGTTCTCTGCACCAATCATTGTAGCGCCCGATTGGTCCATACCGTTCGAATTGATGTGCGACGCCAGTGATTACGCGGTGGGAGCCGTATTGGGACAACGTCACGACAAGATTTTTCATACTATCTACTACTCTAGTAAGACATTGACGGATGCCCAGCTGAACTACACAACAACCGAAAAAGAATTACTTGCAGTGGTGTTTGCTTTTGACAAATTCAGAGCTTATCTCCTCGGAACCAAGGTAATTGTCTACACTGATCATTCGGCCATTAAATATCTGATTGACAAGAAAGATACTAAACCGCGATTAATACGGTGGGTACTGTTGTTACAAGAATTTGATCTGGAGATCCGGGACAGAAAGGGTACAGAAAATCAAGTGGCGGATCATCTGTCTCGGTTAGAAAATAAAGAGGATCAGAAAGAAGACAACTTAGTGATTAATGACAAATTTTCGGATGAGCAACTGTTCCGATTGACTACCCTATTGCCTTGGTATGCTGACTATGTAAACTATGTGGTTGCCAAAGTGTTACCGCCGGATTTGACCTCACAACAACGAAAGAAGTTTCTCCACGATGTGAAGCAATACTATTGGGATGAACCATTTCTGTTTAAAGCATGTGCAGATCAAATGATAAGACGTTGTGTACCTCATGAAGAAATGGATAGTATATTAGGCCATTGCCACTCCTCAGATTACGGAGGTCATTATTCCGGTGATCGAACAGCAGCAAAAGTACTACAATCAGGATTTTTCTGGCCTTCTTTATTCAAAGATGCTTATCTCTTTGTGCTGAAATGCGATCGATGCCAACGCGTTTGTAATATCTCCAAGCGCAATGAAATGCCACTTAACACAATTCTAGAGTTGGAACTATTCGACGTGTGGGGAATCGATTTTATGGGACCATTTCCATCTTCTTTTAATAATCATTACATCTTATTAGCAGTCGATTATGTTTCCAAATGGGTAGAAGCCGCAGCGTTACCCACGAATGATGCCAACGTTGTTATCCGATTTTTAAAGAAGAACATTTTTACCCAATTTGGGACACCGAGAGCTATAATAAGTGATGAGGGGACTCACTTCTGTAACAAGCAGTTCACCAAATTGCTTGTAAAGTATGGGGTTCGTCACAAAATTGCAGCTGCGTATCACCCACAAACCAATGGCCAAGCGGAGGTGTCGAATAGGGAAGTTAAGAGGATCCTGGAAAAAGTAGTCAATCCTTCACGAAAAGATTGGGCATTGCGTCTTGACGATGCTCTATGGGCCTATCGAACAGCGTACAAAAATTCGATCGGTATGTCACCGTACAGAATGGTATTTGGAAAGGCGTGTCACCTCCCGGTCGAGCTAGAACACAGTGCACATTGGGCCATTCGGAAACTAAACTTTGATCTAGCAGCAGTGGGTGAGAAAAGGTTACTGTAGTTGAACGAGATGGATGAATTCCGGTTCAATGCCTATGAAAACGCTAAGCTCTACAAGGAGAAAGTCAAAGCTTGGCACGATAAAAAAATTCTTGATAGAACATTTAAACCGGGCCAACAAGTACTACTGTTCAACTCACGCTTGCGTCTATTTTCGGGAAAATTGAAATCCAGGTGGTCCGGGCCATTTGTAGTTATATCTGTCACTCCACACGGAAACATTGAGGTCGAGGAACCGAACTCAAGGCGTACATTCAAGGTCAATGGTCAACGTCTGAAACATTATTGGAGTGGACCAATCGAACGTCAAGCTACGGTCCGGTACCTCTCCGAACCAGTGGACAACTGAACAACATCGAAAAGTCGGGCTGACGACTGTAAACCAAGCGCTTCTTGGGAGGCAACCCATTAAGTTCTATAATTTTTACGTTATTTGATTTTATTTTAATTTTTTTTCTTTTTAATTCTCTTATTTTTACTTTTATCTTTTAGTATTGAAGAATAAGATTCTACTAGACTAATTCTTAAAATTTTACATGTATGCCAGTTACACAGACAGGTGACAGCGCCTCGACGCTCCCATTACTAAGGATTACAGCGCCCCAGCGCTAGGCAACAGAACCTGAAAGCAAAGCCCAGCGCCCCAGCGCTGGCTTCCAGTTCATTTACAGCGCCCCGGCGCTAGACCATCCCAATCGTTTCTGCCATACAGCGCCCCGGCGCTCCATACACGGTAAAACCCAGCGCCCTGGCGCTAGGGTCAGGTCAGGCCTTGTTAATTTAAATCTCTTCCGTGTACTGCTAGACCAACTTCCTTACCCACGTCAGCACATCAGGTTTCAGTTACCGATTCTCCCTCTCCCATTCTCCAATACGCCTCTCTCCCTCTCCATATCACAAGTTCATTGCACTTTGGATAATACTTCTTCCACATATCTACCACGCGTCAATTACTTCGTTCCATATTGGTTGTATGCTTCTTGTGTGCCGAAATTCTACTCCTCCAAATTCTTTAAAGGTAGCAAAGGTATGACTTGATGTGTATTCAAACTTTTGCGAATCAAGTTCTTCTTCATTAATTATTTTTTTCATCTGAAAAATCCAATAGAGCCCATAGATAACTCACTGCTGTTTGGCGTACTCATACACACGAGATTAGTGAATGCTAAAGGCATGGCATGAATAGATAGGGAATTAGTGATGGTTGTAAGCAAGTTATCAGTTGCTGCCTAGGTGTTTGACAAATTGCCTAAGTCAATAATCATGTGTAACATAAAATACTTGTCAGTTTCATGCCTCATCCCCACCTGTGTACTCATAATGCCAGTATTTTATACAGTTTCGGGGTAATGCTATGCACACATGTATCCAACCGTGAATTCTTTTTAAAGCTAAAATATGAGTATGTTTTTATTTGCAGAATTCTCTACATGGCATCCAAACGTCATCGAGGCGAAGGGTCCGGGGTCGCTTCAATTTCACCCCCAAAATTTGACAGCAGGCGTTTTGTTAGTGTCGCGGCTCAAGAACGCTACAGCCGCATGGCCACCCACTCACTAGTCCCCGAACGTGGTCTCCGTCCCGATCAAACCAAGGATGGAGAAATAGCAGTGATGATTGCTGAACGAAACTAGTTCTCCCTCACCGAACAGCCTGACCCAGCAGTGATTGTAGTTGTAAAAGAATTCTACGCCAACTTTCCCGAGCATGACCATTACGGGGTATTTGTCAAAGGTAAAACCGTGGAAATCGGCGAGGAGGATATAAATGGGTGCTATCAACTACCCTTAGAGGGCCTTCATGATGAATATGCTAGACTAGTGAGTGATGGGCCGGACTATGAAAATATTATTCGGGAGCTATGTCAACCGAGCACTACATGGACCATGCATGAGCGTGGCAGTATAACTTTCCCATTGTCTCACCTCAGTCTATATGGAAAGGCATGGTATGCCTTCATTTACGCTAAATTGATGCCCTGCACACATATGAGTCACGTAACCAAAGAAAGGGCTGTGCTATTATACTCCATCATACAAGGCCTAAGAATTGATGTCGGCCATCTTATTCAGCAATCTATGCTCCGCGCATCTCGCGGAGGGACCACAGGAGGGTTACCACATCCGTCATTGATTTGCGTATTATGTGCTAAGTTTGGGGTCAAATGGAAATCAGACGAGATGATTCAAACTCCTATGCCCGTGTTGGACCACAACTTGATCCGTCGTTATAAAGTGTGGTCAGGTGGAGCTAATCACCCTAGGGGACTGGGTTTCATTATCCCCCAAGTTACGTCTACACAAGCCCCACCACCTCAGGCTCCACCTACTTACGGCCCATTGACAGCAGCTCATCGAGGTGTGGTCCCCGAAGCTGTCCAGCAGGAGATAGACGGATGGTTTTACAATATTGAGTCCCAGAATGTGCGCTTATCGGAACGTCAAGACGTGATTTTCAAGTTTTTAATTGACCAATTTGCTGCACAGAATGCACTGACCATCCAATCCCATCCGGGCGTTCCACTTAGCCATTTCCCAACGGCTCCCGTTCTGCCAGTATTTCCCCCTTCTAATCAAGAGATGAGCGAGGACGATGATGCTCCACCAGAGGAATAAGCTCGTCAGGGAAGTCATCTGTTTTATTTTGCCTTATTTGTCGCATGAGAACATTGCTCTAGATTAGTTTGGGGGTAGTTACGTTTTATTTTTAAAAGTTGTAGTTTGTTATTAGTTTGTGGATTGATTATTAGTAAAGTTGCATTTAGGATTGCATGTTAATTCCAATTTTTGATAGTGCGTATATCTGGGGCCAATGATGAAAGTAGAAATGCATGAACAAGTCTAGTAAGGATTGTTGATTCAGTGATATGATTTTCTTGACATAAATTGGATCTTTATCTGTTTGACATTGATATTATAGGAAGGCACTTTGAAAAAAAAACCGACCATGTTGGCTATGATAGTTTAAATGGTTAGATAATAGAGTTCTAAAGGACGCTAGTGATATGGAAGAGCAATTTGAATAACTAGAGGAGACTGAATTTATGCATAAACTCGAGTTTGGGGGAAAATATTTGGAATATATAAGCTAAAAAAAATGTTGAGTCTTGTGGGGGGTTGAGGAGAACCACTCCCCATAAACACAAGCGTGAGATGGAGCGTAAAACGCACTCACCAACCATCTAAAAAAAATAATAATAATATACAGGGTGACTAGTCTTGTTTCGGGGCATGTGTTACTTGAGCAAGTACGCCCGAAGGGATATCTTAAAACCTAGCGCCCTAAGGTCTTATATGGTCTGGGAGTCGTTGGTCGAAAGCTCACTAAGGGGTAACACTGTTAGCCTAATGGGATGAGACATTGCACAGTCATTTATGTAGAGCAAAAAAAAAGCATAAATATTCCATTTTGATTTTTGAATTTGGGTAAGTGTTTGAGTTCAGTTGAAACAAGTATATTTGATGAGTTCTCGAGTTTACACTGTAGGATGCTTACTAAGAAATTTATTATCTTTCATATTTTTGTCTTTCATGGGTTAGCATGGTTGTTGGACATACACGCACAATATCAGTAATAACAGATTTAGATTCGTTGATTGTTGGGATTTGTTGATCTGCTTTTGCATGATGAATTAGCATGTTTACGTGATTTTTCTGAGGCATATGGATATACGTGAGCTTTTGAATTGCTGGAATTAAGAACATATAAATATAAATAGTTTGCATTTGCATGATGTTTAGTTTTGTTTTGTGATCTTATGTTTTGTCGCATGAGGACACGCAACGATTTAAGTTTGGGGGTATTTGATGAATGGGTAGTATACCCATAAATTGGATATATTTGGACTTAAATTATTGCATTCTCAAGTTATTTAGTAGCATTTTTATTGTGTTTATATCTTGTTTTGCAGATTTGGAAGCTGGAGGGGCAATTATGGGAAATTCAAGCATTTAATGGCAATATGGTAATTTTAGAGAAGTCCAGCGCCGGGGCGCTGGAAATTACACTACCTACAGCGCCGGGGCGCTGAGCCTCGGCTGGCCTTGACTGGATTAGCGCGTTTGACTTCTGGTTGAACTTAATTTGGTTATTGGGAGCTAATGTAAAACCTAATTGGATGAGGATTGTGGGAAGCTATAAAAAGAAACTAAGTGATGAAATAAAGGGAGATTTTGATTATTCTTTGAAGGATTTAACGAGTTCTTCCATTGAAGGCTACACAAGATTACTTGGAGACTAAGATTGGTTACAGAGTTTCTTCTTTTTCTCCTTATTTTCAATTTGTAATTCTTTAAGGATGATTTGTCAACAATTAATGGTTTTTATTTCCGTGATGAACTAATTCTTTAATTAAGATTTCAATTGAACTTTTTATGACTATAAATTAGTTATTCACTCATTCTAATTATTTATGTTGAAGTGAATTGTTTACCATGTTTTGATTCTATTGATTAATTATTTGGCAAATAATTACCTTGTTACTCTAAAAGGAATTGGAAAAGGAATTCTAGGGTTAGAACTGGACATGATAACATGTGACTTAGCTATTTGCACGGTGAATAATTAGGTTTGTGAATTGAATGAAAATATATGTTCACCGCATGTAACATATAAGGAATTGGGATTGGAAAGAGTTTAATTCAATTGTTTTGCATAGGAATATAGCAAGATTAATCTGGATTAAATAGAAGTCAATTGATCACTTGGAAAAGGGCTTTTGGCATTTGAGAATTCTTGTTAACAATTCAGTAGACATCATAATTGGGATGATTAGATAATTGATTTATAGTTCATAATTAGGGATATTGAAGTCTTAATCTTTACCTATCGGAAGTCATTCACTCAAGTATTATCTTAGTTATTCGCTTATTTTAGGAAAATATCTTTAAGTGTTTAATTTTGTGTTAATAATTCAGAAAATCATAATTTATCATTGTTTGAATAAAATTGAATTGATATAGTATTATTAGTTAGGATTTATTAATTTGAATTCTCTGTGGGAACGATACTCTACTTTTACTTTATTACTTGTTGACCGTGTATACTTGCACGTATTCATTGATTGCGAAATCGATCAACATCTGTCAGTACACTACGGCCAAAGACATTCAACTGTTAACTAATGGTCATGATCCTGCCCATCACATCATCGAATTATCCATTCACTACTGGCCAAGGATATTCGTTATTATCACCAGTGGTTATGATCTGTCATACACATGTCCATCTTTGCACGTAAGCCAAAGATATACAACTATAAAACCAATAATCAACAGTCCATCTTTGCACGTAAGCCAAAATATACAACTGTAAATCAATAATCAACAGTCCATCTATGCACGTAAGCCAAAGATGACTTTCATCACAATATAAGCATGAGGATGATGACAATGATATAAGCATTAATCAAACAAAATCAAGGATAAATATTAAAGACTTTAAATTTATCCAGAGTTTAAAAATATCCAAATTATTAACATGATACTGCTTTGTGGAGCAAAATTCAAGAATAATATTCATGTACCAAAAATAATTTGAACAGAAAAGAAATATATTTTTTGGGTGAATAGTACTTCAAGAATAGTACCTCGTGAATAGTACCCCGGCATGAAAAGTGTCCCAAATACTCGAGTGAATAATACTAGAGTGAATAGTAACCGGGTGAATAGTAACCTGTGAATAGTAACTCATGGATAGTACTCTGGCACGAAAAGTGCCCCAAATACCCAAGTGAATAATACTAGAGTGAATAGTAACTCGTGAATTGTACTCTATCACAAAAAGTACCCCGAATACTCGCGTGAATAATATCAGAGTGAATAATAACCCCGACACAAAAAGATAAAAATTTCACAATAAAATTCGTACCAATATTCCGACATAATGATATTGAAAGAAATAATATCATTTACGAAGAAATAATACTCCTTACGACAGTTGAACGAAAATAATATTCCAACGAACATTGAACGAAGATGATATTCCTTACGAATATTGAACGAAAATAATATTCATACGTATACGAAAAATAATATTTCTTCAGAATATGAAATAGATAATACCCCTTACGACTATTGAACGAAAATAATATTCATACGAATACTGAACGAAGATGATATTCCTTACAAATATTAAACAAAAATAATATTCATACGAATAAAAAAAATAATATCTCTTCAGAATATGAAATAAATAATACCTCTTACCTCAGAAGAAGACTGGATACTGGAGTAGTGAAGTAGCAGACTACTTTTCTTGTTTCTCTCTATAATTTTTCTCTCTATAGCTTCTCTCTTTATAATTGCTCTTCTGAGTCTTAGTGAATTGGTGAGAATGAAAGAAGAATGAGCTTCTATTTATAAGAAAATATAGTTTTGATAATTGCATTTTTTGGGGCTCTAAATATTACAGTATAATACCTTCATCTTTTCCTTCATTTTTAATTTAGTCCTGCAAGTATTATCAAACTTGCACCACATCCCCTAATAGTATATCATGTGAATCAATAGTACAATCATGTGACTCAATAGTTCTATACATGTGAAAAAAACTAATTATAATATAGTACATTCATCTATACCTCCATTTTTAATTTAGTCATGCAAGTATTATCAATCTTGCACCACCTCCTCTAATAGTACATACATGTGAATCAATAATACACACATGTGAACACATAGTTATAATCATGTGAATTAATAGCAATTAATTGCTAATTTATCTGATTAATTTCTTGATTTGCCAATATAACCTCCAGACATTAATTATTATCGGAATAAATGTCGATTTCCACTAACACTAAAAATCCCCACACAATGGAACTATCAATTTCATCTTTAATCAACATGAACTTATTCATCATTAATATTATAACTCACAATATTTAACAACCAGGTCGTTCCCAGGAAAGAGGGGGCTTTCTGATAAGGATTTCTTCTTATTGACGCGCAATTAGGTGACCAAAACTCTCCTTGACAGAACTTCTAGACATTGTCAATATTGTAAATAATAATATGAATAACTTAGTCGTCTCAATTATTGATTTAATAATATAACATATTATGCAGATGATACTGTGACAATAATTGAATCAATAATATGAGAGATATGATGCAGCAATTACTGTAGCAATAATTGAGTATAACTGAGTGACCTTTTACGTACGCATCAATAATCAATACCGTGTGCTACTATACAACCACCCGTATTATTGTACTTTTACTACCGGGTAGTTCAACAGTTTAACGGTAAAACTTTCACCATTATTTTTATAAAAAGATAATTCTGTCGTTTTTTAACTACGACAATACCTCCGTTGTGGGGTCCATCAATGATTGTGACGTCATACGAATATTCCCTGTTAAAATAAATATTCCCCGACCAATCGAATATTATATAACCACTTCCTTACTTTGCAAAATTTGTAAATATTACCCACAACTATAACATTATATCATATCCACACCATAATATTCAAAAATATATTTCGAGAGAAATTAATCTTTATATTCATAAAAGTTGGGGTCTTACAACCTCTCCTCCTTATGAAATTTCGCCCTCGAAGTTTACGTACCTGGTAGTTCGAAGAGATGAGAATACCTGGCTTTCTATTCGCATCATGATTTTCCCATTGCTCATCTCCTGTATTTTAGATATCATTCTAGAATACAACTTCAAAACAAAGGTTAATTGACATGCCACATATTATCCCTATATTATGACCGACCAATTAAATAACACATAAGCTTAGGTAGGTCATACTAGTGAAGGATTAACCCGTCTCTCCCCTCCTAGTTCTAGTCTCACATCTCAGCCAGGGATCATATCCATAAGCTTTGATACCAACTGTGACGCCCCCAAAATAGGTATACATCACCCATCTTGGGTTGCCAGACACATGGTACAGAACTCAACTACAAACTTAATTATACAACTGTCGTGTAAAAATATGACAAAATATAGTTGAGTTTAAACTAGAATATTGACTTCTAGACAATATTCACTATCAATGGAGTCCTCCTTATAATTATTATCACACCATTTCGCAGAATAGTGAGGACTACTAAAACAACCATTTGGACCGTCAATCCATTCCCTGACCAGTCCCAGCTATATTCTCATTTCTTGAATAGAACAGTGAAAGAAAAGGGTGAGCTCGACTAGCCCAGTAATAAATATTATGACTAAGATAATGCATAATAAATTATCCTTAGCCTTCAACAGTGTTAAACTGCTAAAATACAATAAACATCAAGTTTAAATGCATCGAAATAAGCAATCCATTAGAAGAGTCAAGTAGAACATAATGTCTACTATCTCTTTTAGATTAAAAGTCTATCGTTAATATTTCATTCCTGTAATACTCAACAACAGTTCTTTGTTATACCCAAGACAAAAAGAACTATCATCACATGTCTTCACCTAAACCACCAAAGATTATAGTTAAATCCACAATTCATATTTATAATCATGTAAATCAACAGTTTCTCCTTGCCACAAAGGCTTAATAGAATGTTTACTCAATATCCTTACCCCAAAGGCTAAAGATATTCAAATTTAATAACAATGATCATACCAATCAGTTGTCTACCTTTGCACTACGAGCCAAAGATATTCAACTATAAAATCAATGGTCATGATTATACCAATCAATTGTCTGTCAGTGCACTACGGCCAAAGACATTCAACTGTTAACTAATGGTCATGATCCTGCCCATCACATCATCGAATTATCCATGCACTACTGGCCAAGGATATTCGTTATTATCACCAGTGGTTATGATATGTCATACACCTGTCCATCTTTGCACGTAAGCCAAAGATATACAACTATAAAACCAATAATCAACAGTCCATCTTTGCACGTAAGCCAAAAATATACAACTGTAAAAACCAATAATCAACAGTCTATCTATGCACGTAAGCCAAAGATGACTTTCATCTTAATATAAGCATGAGGATGATGACAATGATATAAGCATTAATCAAACAAAATCAAGGATAAATATTAAAGACTTTAAATTTATCCAGAGTTTAAAAATATCCAAATTATCAACATGATACTGCTTTGTGGAGCAAAATTCAAGAATAATATTCATGTACCAAAAATAATTTTGACAGAAAAGAAGTATATTTTTCGGGTGAATTGTACCCTGTGAATAGTACTTCAGGAATAGTACCTCGTGAATAGTACCCCAGCATAAAAAGTGTCCCAAATGCCCGAGTGAATAATACTAGATTGAATAGTAACTGGGTGAATAGTAACCAGTAAATAGTAACTCATGGATAGTACTCTGGCACGAAAAGTGTCCCAAATACCCGAGTGAATAATACTAGAGAGAATAGTAACCTGGTGAATAGTAATCCGTGAATAGTAACTAGTGAATAGTACTCTAGCACAAAAAGTACCCCGAATACCCGCGTGAATAATACCAGAATGAATAGTAACCCCGACACAAAAAGGTAGAAAATTTACAATAAAATTCGTACCAATATTCTGACATAATGATATTGAAAGAAATAATATCATTTACGAAGAAATAATACCCCTTACGACTGTTGAACGAAAATAATATTCCTACGAACATTGAACGAAGATGATATTCCTTACGAATATTGAATGAAAATAATATTCATACGTATACGAAAAATAATATCTCTTTAGAATATGAAATAAATAATACCCCTTACGACTGTTGAACGAAGATGATATTCCTACGAACATTGAACGAAAATAATATTCATACGTATACGAAAAATAATATCTCTTCAGAATATGAAATAAATAATACCCCTTACGACTGTTGAACGAAAATAATATTCATACGAATACTGAACGAAGATGATATTCCTTACGAATATTGAACGAAAAATAATATTCATACGAATACAAAAAATAATATCTCTTCAGAATATGAAATAAATAATATCTCTTACCTCAGAAGAAGACTGGATACTGGAGTAGTGAAGTAGCAGACTACTCTTCTTCTTTCACTCTATAATTTCTCTCTCTATAGCTTCTCTCTTTATAATTGCTCTTGTGAGTCTTAGTGAATTGATGAGAATGAAAGAAGAATGAGCTTTTATTTATAAGAAAACATAGTTTTGATAATTGCACGTTTTGGGGCTCAAAATATTATAGTATAATACCTTCATCTTTTCCTTTATTTTTAATTTAGTCCTGCAAGTATTATTAAACTTGCACCACCTCCCCTAATAGTATATCATGTGAATCAATAGTACAATCATTTTACTCAATAGTTCTAAACATTTGAAAAAACTAATTACAATATAGTACCTTCATCTATACCTCTATTTTTAATTTAGTCATGCAAGTATTATTAATCTTGTACCACCTCCTCTAATAGTACATACATGTGAATCAATAGTACACACTTGTGAACACATAGTTATAATTATGTGAATTAATAGCAATTAATTGCTCATTTATCCAATTAATTTCCTGATTTGCCAATATAACCTCCAGACATTAATTATTATCGAAATAAATGTCGATTTCCACTAACACTAATAATCTCAACACAATGGAACTATCAATTTCATCTTTAATCAACATGAACTTATTCATCATTAATATTATAACTCACAATATTTAACAACCAGGTCGTTCCCAGGAAAGAGGGGGCTTTCCGATAAGGATTTCTTCTTATTGGCGCGCAATTAGGTAACCAAACCTCTCCCTGACAGAACTTCTAGACATTGTCAATATTGCAAATAATAATATGAATAACTTTGTCGTCTGAATTATTGATTTAATAATATAACATATTATGCAGATGATACTGTGACAATAATTGAATCAGTAATATGAGAGATATGATGCAGCAATTACTGTAGTAATAATTGAGTATAACTGAGTGACTTCTTACGTAAGCATCAATAATCAATACCGTGTGCTACTATACAACCACACGTATTATTGTACTTTTACTATCGGGTAGTTCAACAGTTTAACGGTAAAACTTTCACCATTATTTTTATAAAAAGATAATTCTGTCATTTTCTAACTACGACAATACCTCCGTTTTGGGGTCCACCAATGATTGTGCCGTCGTACGAATATTCCCTGTTAAAATAAATATTCCTCGACCAATTGAATATTATATAACCACTTCCTTACTTTGTAAAATTTGTAAATATTACCCACAACTATAACATTATATCATATCCACACCATAATATTCCAAAATATATTTCGAGAGAAATTTATTTTTATTCATAAAAGTTGGGGTCTTACAACCTCCCCTCCTTATGAAATTTCGCCCTCGAAATTTACGTACCTGGTAGTTCGAAGAGACGAGAATACCTTGCTTTCTATTCGCATCATCATTTTCCTATTGCTCATCTCCTATATTTTAGATATCATTATAGAATACAACTTCAAAACAAAGGTTAATTGACATGCCACATATTATCCCTATATTCTGACTGACCAATTAAATAACACATAAGCTTGGGTAGGTCATACTAGCGAAGGATTAACCCGTCTCTCCCCTCCTAGTTCTAGTCTCACATCTCAGCCAGGGATCATATCCCTAAGCTTTGATACCAACTGTGACGCCCCCAAAACAGGTATACATCACCCATCTTGGGTTGCCAGACACATGGTACAGAACTCAACTACAAACTTAATTATACAACTGTCGTGTAAAAATACGACAAAATATAGTTGAGTTTAAACTAGAATATTGTCTTCTAGACAATATCCACTATCAATGGAGTCCAACTTACAATTATTATCACACTATTTCACAGAATAGTGATGACCACTAAAACAACCATTTGTACCATCAATCCATTCCCTGACCTGTCCCAGCTATATTCTCATTTCTTGAATAGAACAGTGAAAGAAAAGGGTGAGCTCAACTAGCCCAGTAAGAAATATTATGACTAAGATAATCCATAATAAATTATCCTTAGCCTTCAACAGTGTTAAACTGCTAAAATACAATAAACATCAAGTTTAAATGCAGCGGAATAAGCAATCCATTAGAAGAGTCAAGTAGAATATAATGTCAACTATCTCTTCTAGATTAAAAGTTTATCCTTAATATTTCATTCCTGTAATACTCAAAAATAGTTCTTTGTTATACCCAAGACAAAAAGAACTATCATCACCTGTCTTCACCTAAACCACCAAAGATTATAGTTAAATCCACAATTCATATTTATAATCATGTAAATCAACAGTTTCTCCTTGCCACAAAGGCTTAATAGAAGGTTTACTCAATATCCTTACCCCCAAAGTCTAAAGATACTCAAATTTAATAACAATGATCATACCAATCAGTTTTCTACCTTTGCACTACGAGCCAAAGATATTCAACTATAAAATCAATGGTCATGATCATACCAATCAATTGTCTGTCAGTGCACTACGGCCAAAGACATTCAACTGTTAACTAATGGTCATGATCCTGCCCATCACATCATCGAATTATCCATGCACTACTGGCCAAGGATATTCGTTATTATCACCAGTGGTTATGATATGTCATACACCTGCCCATCTTTGCACGTAAGCCAAAGATATACAACTATAAAACCAATAATCAACAGTCCATCTATGCACGTAAGCCAAAAATATACAACTGTAAAACTAATAATCAACAGTCCATCTATGCACGTAAGCCAAAGATGACTTTCATCACAATATAAGCATGAGGATGATGACAATGATATAAGCATTAATCAAACAAAATCAAGGATAAATATTAAAGACTTTAAATTTATCCAGAGTTTAAAAATATCCAAATTATCAACATGATACTTCTTTGTGGAGCAAAATTCAAGAATAATATTCATGTACCAAAAATAATTTGGACAGAAAAGAAGTATATTTTTCGGGTGAATAGTTCTTCAGGAATAGTACCTCGTGAATAGTACCCCGTCATAAAAAGTGTCCCAAATGCCCGAGTGAATAATACTAGAGTGAATAGTAACTGGGTGAATAGTAAACTGTGAATAGTAACTCATGGATAGTACTCTAGCACGAAAAGTGTCCCAAATACCCGAGTGAATAATACTAGAGTGAATAGTAACCTGGTGAATAGTAACCTGTGAATAGTAACTCGTGAATAGTACTCTAGCACAAAAAGTTTCCCGAATACCCGCGTGAATAATACCAGAGTGAATAGTAACCCTGACACAAAAAGGTAGAAATTTTACAATAAAATTCGTACCAATATTTCGACATAATGATACTGAAAGAAATAATATCATTTACGAAGAAATAATACCACTTACGACTGTTGAACGAAGATGATATTCCTACGAACATTGAACGAAAATAATATTCATACGTATACGAAAAATAATATCTCTTCAGAATATGAAATAAATAATACCCCTTACGACTTTTGAACGAAAATAATATTCATACGAATACTGAACGAAGATGATATTCCTTACGAATATTGAACGAAAAATAATATTCATACGAATACAAAAAATAATATCTCTTCAGAATATGAAATAAATAATACGTCTTACCTCAGAAGAAGACTGGATACTGGAGTAGTGAAGTAGCAGACTACTTTTCTTCTTTCTCTCTATAATTTCTCTCTCTATAGCTTCTCTCTTTATAATTGCTCTTGTGAGTCTTAGTGAATTGATGAGAATGAAAAAAGAATGAGATTTTATTTATAAGAAAACATAGTTTTGATAATTGTACGTTTTGGGGCTCAAAATATTATAGTATAATACCTTCATCTTTTCCTTTATTTTTAATTTAGTCTTGCAAGTATTATTAAACTTGCACCACCTCCCCTAATAGTATATCATGTGAATCAATAGTACAATCATGTGACTCAATAGTTCTATACATTTGAAAAAACTAATTACAATATAGTACCTTCATCTATACCTCCATTTTTAATTTAGTCATGCAAGTATTATCAATCGTGCACCACCTCCTCTAATAGTATATACATGTGAATCAATAGTACACAATGTGAACACATAGTTATAATCATGTGAATTAATAGCAATTAATTGCTCATTTATCTGATTAATTTCCTGATTTGCCAATATAACCTCCAAACATTAATTATTATCGGAATAAATGTCGATTTCCACTAACACTAATAATCCTAACACAATGGAACTATCAATTTCATCTTTAATCAACATGAATTTATTCATCATTAATATTATAACTCACAATATTTAACAGCCAGGTCGTTCCCAGGAAAGAGGGGGCTTTCCGATAAGGATTTCTTCTTATTGGCGCGCAATTAGGTGACCAAACCTCTCCTTAACAGAACTTCTAGACATTGTCAATATTGCAAATAATAATATGAATAACTTTGTCGTCTCAATTATTGATTTAATAATATAACATATTATGCAGATGATACTGTGATAATAATTAAATCAATAATATGAGAGATATGATGCAGCAATTACTGTAGCAATAATTGAGTATAACTGAGTGACTTCTTACGTAAGCATCAATAATCAATACTGTGTGCTACTATTCAACCACGCGTATTATTGTACTTTTACTACCGGGTAGTTCAACAGTTTAACGGTAAAACTTTTGCTATTATTTTTATAAAAAGATAATTCTGTCGTTTTTTAACTACGATAATACCTCCGTTTTGGGGTCCACCAATGATTGTGACGTCGTACGAATATTCCCTGTTAAAATAATTATTCCCCGACCAATCGAATATTATATAACCACTTCCTTACTTTGTAAAATTTATAAATATTACCCACAACTATAATATTATATCATATCCACACCATAATATTCAAAAATATATTTCGACAAAAATTAATTTTTATTCATAAATGTTGGGGTCTTACAACCTCCCCTCCTTATGAAATTTTGCCCTCGAAATTTAGGTACCTGGTAGTTTGAAGAGATGAGAATACCTTGTTTTCTATTCGTATCATGATTTTCCCATTGCTCATCTCCTGTATTTTAGATATCATTCTAGAATACAACTTCAAAACAAAGTTTAATTGACATGCCACATATTATCCCTATATTCTGACTGACCAATTAAAGAACACATAAACTTAGGTAGGTCATACTAGCGAAGGATTAACCCGTCTCTCCCCTCCTAGTTCTAGTCTCACATCTCAGCCAGGGATCATATCCCTAAGCTTTGATACCAACTGTGACGCCCCAAAAACAGGTATACATCACCCATCTTGGGTTTCCAGACACATGGTATAGAACTCAACTACAAACTTAATTATACAACTGTCGTGTAAAAATACGACAAAATATAGTTGAGTTTAAACTAGAATATTGTCTTCTAGACAATATCCACTATTAATGGAGTCCTCCTTACAATTATTATCACACTATTTCACAGAATAGTGAGGACTACTATAACAACCATTTGTACCGTCAATCCATTCCCTGACCAGTCTCAGCTATATTCTCATTTCTTGAATAGAACAGTAAAAGAAAAGGGTGAGCTCAACTAGCCCAGTAAGAAATTTTATGACTAGGATAATGCATAATAAATTATTCTTAGCCTTCAACAGTGTTAAACTGCTAAAATACAATAAACATCAAGTTTAAATGCAGCGGAATAAGCAATCCATTAGAAGAGTCAAGTAGAACATAATGTCTACTATCTCTTCTAGATTAAAAGTTTATCATTAATATTTCATTCCTGTAATACTCAAAAACAGTTCTTTGTTATACCCAAGACAAAAAGAACTATCATCACCTGTCTTCACCTAAACCACCAAAGATTATAGTTAAATCCACAATTCATATTTATAATCATGTAAATAAACAGTTTCTCCTTGCCACAAAGGCTTAATAGAAGGTTTACTCAATATCCTTACCCCCAAAGTCTAAAGATACTCAAATTTAATAACAATGATCATACCAATCAGTTGTCTACCTTTCCACTACAAGCCAAAGATATTCAACTATAAAATCAATGGTCATGATCATACCAATCAATTGTCTGTCAGTGCACTACGGCCAAAGACATTCAACTGTTAACTAATGGTCATGATCCTGCCCATCACATCATCGAATTATCCATGCACTACTGGCCAAGGATATTCGTTATTATCACCAGTGGTTATGATATGTCATACACCTGTCCATCTTTGCACGTAAGCCAAAGATATACAACTATAAAACCAATAATCAACAGTCCATCTTTGCACGTAAGCCAAAAATATACAACTATAAAACCAATAATAAACGGTCCATCTATGCACGTAAGCCAAAGATGACTTTCATCACAATATAAGCATGAGGATGATGACAATGATATAACCATTAATCAAACAAAATCAAGGATAAATATTAAAGACTTTAAATTTATCCAGAGTTTAAAAATATCCAAATTATCAACATGATACTGCTTTGTGGAGAAAAATTCAAGAATAATATTCATGTACCAAAAATAATTTGGACAGAAAAGAAGTATATTTTTGGGTGAATAGTACCCTGTAAATAGTACTTCGAGAATAGTACCTCGTGAATAGTACCCCGACATGAAAAGTGTCCCAAATACCCGAGTGAATAATACTAGAGTGAATAGTAACTAGGTGAATAGTAACCTGTGAATAGTAACTCATGGATAGTACTCTGGCACGAAAAGTGCCCCAAATACCCGAGTGAATAATACTAGAGTGAATAGTAACCTGGTTAATAGTAACCCACGAATAGTACTCTAGTACAAAAAGTACCTCGAATACCCACGTGAATAATACTAGAGTGAATAGTAACCCTGACACAAAAAGGTAGAAATTTCACAATAAAATTCGTACCAATATTCCGACATAATGATATTGAAAGAAATAATATCATTTACGAAAAAATAATACCCCTTACGATTGTTGAACAAAAATAATATTCCTACGAACATTGAACGAAGATGATATTCCTTACGAATATTAAACGAAAATAATATTCATACGAATACGAAAAATAATATCTCTTCAGAATATGAAATAAATAATACCCCTTATGACTGTTGAACGAAAATAATATTCATACGAATACTGAACGAAGATGATATTCCTTACGAATATTAAACGAAAAGAATATTCATATGAATACAAAAAATAATATCTCTTCAGAATATGAAATAAATAATACATCTTACCCAGAAGAAGACTGGATACTGGAGTAGTGAAGTAGCAGACTACTCTTCTTCTTTCTCTCTATAATTTCTCTTTCTATAGCTTCTCTCTTTATAATTGCTCTTGTGAGTCTTAGTGAATTGGTGAGAAATAAAGAAGAATGAGCTTCTATTTATAGGAAAACATAGTTTTGATAATTGCACGTTTTGGGGCTCAAAATATTATAGTATAATACCTTCATCTTTTCCTTTATTTTTAATTTAGTCCTGCAAGTATTATTAAACTTGCACCACCTCCCCTAATAGTATGTCATGTGAATCAATAGTACAATCATGTGACTCAATAGTTCTATACATGTGAAAAACTAATTACAATATAGTACCTTCATCTATACCTCTATTTTTAATTTAGTCATGCAAGTATTATCAATCTTGCGCCACCTCCTCTAATAGTACATACATGTGAATCAATGGTACACACATGTGAACACATAGTTATAATCATGTGAATTAATTGCAATTAATTGTTCATTTATCCGATTAATTTCCTAATTTGTCAACATAACCTCCAGACACTAATTATTATCGGAATAAATGTCGATTTCCACTAACACTAATAATCCTAACTTAATGTAACTATCAATTTCATCTTTAATCAACATGAACTTATTCATCATTAATATTATAACTCACAATATTTAACAAACAGGTCGTTCCCAGGAAAGAGGGGGCTTTCCGATAAGGATTTCTTCTTATTGGCGCGCAATTAGGTGACCAAACTTCTCATTGACAGAACTTCTAGACATTGTCAATATTGCAAATAATAATATGAATAACTTTGTCATCTCAATTATTGATTTAATAATATAACATATTATGCAGATGATACTGTTAAAACGAATATTCCCTGTTAAAACGAATATTCCCCGACCAATCGAATATTATATAACCACTTGCTTACTTTGAAAAATTTGTAAATATTACCCACAACTGTGACGCCCCCTTAATAGGTATACATCACCCATCTTGAGTCGCCAAATACATGGTACAAAATACAAATACAAACTTAATTATACATCCGTCGTTTAATATACGACAAAACATAGCTGAAAGTTTAAACAGGAATGTTGCCTTCAAGACAATATCCACTCCCAAATAGAGTCCTCATTACATTTATTGTCACACTATTTTATAGAATAGTGAGGACTACTAATACACCATCTCGGACCATCACTCTGTTCCCCGGCTAGTCCCGGCTACGTTCTCATTTCCTGAAGAGAACAATGAAAGCAAAAGGGTGAGCTCAACTAGCCCGGTAAGAAATATTATGACTATGATAATGCAGGATAAATTATCATTAGCCTTCAGCAATGTTAAACTGATAAAATATAATAGACATCAAATTTAACTGCAGCTGAATAAGCAATCCATTAGAAGAGTCAAATAGAGCATGATATCTACTATCTTCTATGATTTAAAAGGTTTTCATCAATTTTTATTGCTGAGACTCAGCTTAATAAATAAACCACATCATCGAGTCATCCCTGAACTACGGGCCAAGAATATTCATTAATTCATCAATGGTCATGACTATACCGAATAATCCCTGGTCATAATCATACAAAAAACTGTTCGTCAATGAACTACAGGCCACAGAGGACTTTTACCACATCATTTATAACATTACAGGTCATGATTATACCGAATAATCCCTGGTCATAATCATACTAAAAACTGTCCATCAATGCACTACAGGCTACTGAGGACTTTTACCACATCATTTATAACATTACAGGTCATGATTATACCGAATAATCCTTTATCATAATCATACCAAGTCCAATTATGCACGTAAGCCAAAGATGACTTTCATCACAATATAAGCATAAGGATGATGGCAATGACATAATAATTCAATAAAACAAGTTCAAGGAAAAATTTTAAAAATTTAAGATTTTAGTTTATCCAGAAATCAATAATGTCCAAATTGTCAACATGATACTTCTTTGTGGAGTAAAATTTAAGAATGCTTAGAAGAATATTTTCATGAAAAGATACTAGATGAAGCGCAAATATCCAGGATATTCTACTAATTTCATAGAGTATAGAAGCCAAAACTTTAACCAACTAAGTATAATAGAATATATGAAACTGCAAATGGATTTTCGCCCCTATGCGGTAATCAACGTAGACAGATAATTTCCACAATTTAATAAGGAATGAATACATAGGATCATTCACCATGCATGTGGTAATCCACATGGACAGGTTATTCTAAGAGGATAATAAAGAATGGAATAACAGAAGAATTCACCAGGCATGCGATAGATCGCACAGACAAGTTATTCCCAGCAGAATAATAAGGACTGAAACCAGGTCATGCGTAATCCGCACAGACAGGATATTCCAACAGAATAATAAAGAATGGAACCAGGTCATGCGTAATCTGTACAGACAGGATGTTCCAACAGAATAATAAAGAATTGAATAACAACAGAATTCATCAGGCATGCGATAGACCACACAGACAGGTTATTTCAACAGAATAATAAAGAATGGAATAATAGAAGAATTTCACCATGTATGCGGTACTTCGCATAGACATGTTATTCCAACATAATAATAAAGAATGGAATAACAACTCTTACGAGTATTGAAAGAAAATAACTCTCTTCATGAATACGAAAGAATAATACCCCTTACCTTAGAAAGAAGAGTATTCCGACTAGTAGGGCGATGATATTCTTGAAGAAAACATATACTGTTTTCTACGCTCAAAGCTTCTTAAAACTCTAAAGAAATACGCTCAAGATTATAGAAGAAGAATTCTCTGAATTTCTGGTGTGTTTTTAATTCTGGTGTGTTTTTAATTCTAACTAAGCATCCTATTTATAGGAGAATGGAAAGGAAACTATGCAATAAAATATAATATATTCTATTTATAATATATATATATATATATATATATATATATTTTATTTAAAATCTAATAAAACAAATAACTTTATAAAAGTATTCCGTTTTATATATAAAAAGATTTTACTATGCAAACACTATGCATAATAAAATATAATATATTCTATTTATAATCTAATAAAATAAATAACTTTATAAAAGTATTCGGTTTTATATAAAAAGATTTTACTATACAAACACTATGCAGACACTATACAAATACTATGCATAATAAAATATATTATATTCTATTTATAATCAAATAAAATAAAACATTATAAAAATTATTCTGTTTTATATAAAAAGTTTTCTGTTTTATTACATTTATATTAATAATAAAACAAAAGTCATCATCATTATTATAATTCAAACTATTAATCGACCAGGTCGTTCCCAGGAAAGAGAGGGCTTTCCAATGAGGATTTATCCCTATTGGCCCGCAATTAGGTGACCAAACCTCTCCTTGACAGAACTTCTAGACATCGTGAATATTACAAATAATAATATTAATAACTTTGTTATCCCAATTATTGATTTAATAATACATAAAATATCGATAATAATTGAATCAAATAACGTGAGATACTATGCAACAATTACTGTAGCAATAATTGAACAAAACTGAGTGACTTCTCACGTAAGCATCAATAATTAATACCGTGTGCTACTATACAACTACGCATATTAATGTACTTTTAGCACCGGGTGTTTCAACAGTTAACGGTAAAACTTCCGTCGTTATTTTAATAAAAATATTTTTGTCATTTTTTTAATCCGACAATAATTCCGTTGTGGAGTCCACCAATGATTGTGTTGTCGTACGAATATTCCCTATTAAAAAGAATATTCCCCGACCAATCGAATAGTATAACAACTTGCGTACTTTGCAAAATTTATAAATATTACCCACAATTATAACATTATATCATATTTACTCCATAGTATTCAAAAATGATATTTATAGAAAATTCATCTTTATTCATAAAAGTTGGGGTCTTACAGCCTCCTCTTCTTATGAAATTTGGCCCTCAAAATTAGGGTACATACCTGGTATGTCGAAGAGGTAAGGATACCTTGATTTCATTTCAAATTCCAACTCCCAGATCATTTCCTCAACATCATGGTTTCTCCACAAAACTTTGACTTGAGGTATAACCTTGGAGCGTAGAATATGTTCCTTCTTATCCAAGATTTGAACAGGTACCTCTTCATACGTTAAATCTTCCGCTATTTCGTCCGGTTCAAACTTAATAATGTGGTTCGGGTCTTCCACATATTTAGGTAATATGGATATATGAAAAATATTATGAACACGAGACATACTTGCTTCTAAATAGGTATACATCACCCATCTTGAGTCGCCAAATACATGGTACAGAATACAAATACAAACTTAATTATACAACCGTCGTTTAATATACGACAAAACATAGCTGAGAGTTTAAACAGGAATGTTGCCTTCAAGATAATATTCACTCTCAAATAGAGTCCTCATTACATTTATTGTCACACTATTTTATAGAATAGTGAGGAGTACTAATACACTATCTCGGACCATCACTCCGTTCTCTGACTAGTCCCGGCTACGTTCTCATTTCCTGAAGAGAACAATGAAAGCAAAAGGGTGAGCTCAACTAGCCCAGTAAGAAATATTATGACTAAGATAATGCAGGATAAATTATCATTAGCCTTCAACAATGTTAAACTGATAAAATACAATAGACATCAAGTTTAACTGCAACGGAATAAGAAATCCATTAGAAGAGTCAAGTAGAGCATGATATCTACTATCTTCTATGATTTAAAATGTTTTCATTAATTTTTATCGCTGAGACTCGGCTTAATAAATAAACCACATCATCGAGTCATCCCTGCACTACGGGCCAAGGATATTCATTAAATCAACAATGTTCATTACTATACCGAATAATCCCTTGTCATAATCATACCAAAAACTGTCCATCAATGCACTACAGGCCACTAAGGACTTTTACCACATCATTTATAACATTACAGGTCATGATTATACCGAATAATCCCTGGTCATAATCATACCAAAAACTGTCCATTAATGCACTACAGGCCACTAAGAACTTTTACCACATCATTTATAACATAACAGGTCATAATTATACAGAATAATCCCTGGTCATAATCATACCAAGTCCATCTATGCACGTAAGCCAAAGATAACTTTCATCAAAATATAAGCATGAGGATGATGACAATGACATAATAATTCAATAAAACAAGTTCAAGGATAAATTTTAAAGATTTAAAATTTTAGTTTATCCGGAAATCAATAATGTCCAAATGGTCAACATGATACTTCTTTGTGGAGTAAAATTCAAGAATGCTTAGAAGAATATTTTCATGAAAAGATACTAGATGAAGTGAAAACATCCATGATATTCTACTAATTTCATGGAGTATAGAAGCCAAAAGTTTAACCAACTAAGTATAATAGAATATATGAAACTGCAAATGGATTTTTGCCTGCCATGCGGTAATCCACGTAGACAGATCATTTCCACAATTTAATCAAGAATGAATACAAAGGATCATTCACCATGCATATGGTAATCCACATAGACAGGTTATTCCAACAGAATAATAAAGAATGTGTTGGAAGAATGCATATCTTCATTTGATGTTTAAAGTAAATGATCATGATTATATGTAAAGTCCTTAAAAGAATATATGTACAAGGACTTAGTGATAGATCAACTTTGTTAGGTTGATCTTAGCTTTTAAATGTTCTTCATTCTATAAACAAATGTATAGATAAGCTTCAACAAGAATCGTAGTCTATACAACTGATCAACAAATTACAAAAGCCAAGGCAAGATCGTAGAGCTTAGCAGATCGTAGTGTATTTGCCTTGAAGGACCTCTTCAAAAATCGTAGAATGGTCCAGACGTTTGCCGAAGCTAAATCATAGTGTGCTCTCGGAAACGTTGAGTCTGCAAGACGAGCAAGTGATGATCGTCGTGTGAAAAGATCGTAGTGTGCAAATCCTTGCGAGAAATTGTAATGTTCTCTTAAGAGCAAGAACCAATATGACAAGACACTACGATATGGATAGTAGTGTGTCATCTGCCTTGTGTCAGAAGCATCGAGCCCTAACTTTTGTTTGAAGATAAATTCCAACAAATGAGGAATGGGTTTTGAACGTTGAAGCACTCACCAATCCCAACGGTACAAAAGATATCCTTAGTATTGATCAAAAGGAACGTATTCAAGAAGCTAAGAAAAGGACCATTGGGCAGAGAAAAATACCTTTTCATGTGTTAGGTGAGAAAGCAGTCTGATGTGTCAATGGGCCAGAGTGAAATTCAGAAGATGTGCAGAAAAGTCTCCATCAAAGTTCAGAAAGGTCAAATGCATTTAATGCTTCTTCAAAAGGCTTCAACGGATAGATTTCAAGATCACGTATATACAGAACACAGACAGATGAGAAATACAAGCAGGTATTAAAACAAAAACGTGAAAGAACACTCAACGCTCAACTCTACGATTCGAGAAAAAAAGAAAGCTTGCTCAGCTACTCAGTTCTTTCGAACAAGTGCTTAATAGCAACTGAGTATCACCAATCACGATCTCAATAACAACCCATCAACTGAAGTGAGAAGTTCCAAGTCTGAAGGACTTAAAGAGTTCTAAGTGAACTGTAATGAACCAAGTCTGCTGGACTTGAAGAGTTCAAGAGTGAACTAAGAAGTGCCTAGACTGCTGGTCTATAAGGAAACTGTGAGATTTAAGAAGTGTAACAGACATCCTTAGTGGATTCCCTACTCAAGGAGTAGAAGAGTGGATTAGGAGCTTTAAGTGCTCTGAACCACTTAAAACAATTGTGTCTTCTATAAGTGCTATAACTGTTATAACTGTCTTACTCTCTTTAACTCAAGATGTCTAAAAGAAGGTTTACTATACACTCATTCTGCTGTGCATTAATCACAATCATTCTAAATCGTTTAAAAGAAAAGTTTTTAAATATCTATTCACCCCCTCTTCTAGATATCTATTGTGCCTCTGGGAAATAACAATTTGTATCAGAGCAGGTTCTATAATACACCTTATAAAGCTTGAGTAGATCTAATGGCACACTTACCAAGCGAATCAAAGACTGGAGGAGGTAGCAAGCCACCTATGTACAACAAAGATAAATTCGCTAACTAGAAGGTTAGGATGCAAGCTTACATGGATTCAATAGATGAAGATCTATTTGAAACTGTTAAAAATGGGCCCTACGTTCCTACAAAGCTTGCACCAACTACAGATGATCCAAACAGAGTACAGATCAAGGTCAAAGGAGAATGGACAGAGAACGAGAAGAGAGCTATCCAGCTTGACAAAAAGGCCAAGAACATCCTATTTCAATCATTAGAAGATGGTCTATTTGAAAAAGTGGTCAACTACAAAACAGCAAAGGAGGTTTGGGAAGCACTACTCATTATGCATGAAGGAACAAAAGAAGTCAGAGAAAATAAACAATCTCTCTTGACTCAACAATATGAGATGTTTGCTCACGTTCAAGGAGAGAACGTCACTTCCACATATGAGAGATTCAATATTTTTCTCAACTCTCTACGAGCCTATGGAAAGATCTATCCAAACAAAGATCTGATCATAAAGTTCATGAGAGCTTTACCAAGTAAGTGGGATGCCAAAACCACTGCCATAAGAGAATCAAAGAATCTACATGAAATGACTATTCAACAGTTATATGGAAACCTCCTCACGTACGAACTGGAGCTGACACAACGAGCAGAAACGTTGTCTGCAGGAAGAAAGAAGGATAAAGGTGTTACTCTCAAAGTAACTGAAAACACCTCCAAAGTCAACACTAAAGTTGATTCTTACTACGATGAAGATGATGATGAGGACTTTGCAATGCTAGTTAAAAGACTACGAAGATTCATGCGACAAGGCAAAACCAGCAAGCCAAAGAAAGTTAGCAACTACAACAGCCAGGAATAAATGAATGATCTATGCTACAACTGCAAGAAACTTGGTCACTTCATTGCCAACTGCAACAAACCTCTTAGAGAAGAACTCAAGAAGAAATCACATGCCCAGAATGAATACAAAGGCAACAAAAGGCCAGTAAAGAAAGACAAAGGCCTTGTAGCTGGAGGATCGTGGAGTGACTCTAATAATTACTCAACTCCAGAATCTAGAGACGATGAAGATCCTCAAATGGCTAATCTCTGCCTGATGGCCAAAAATGCAAGGGACAAACAGAACTCCAACATACATGAAGTAAGTATCGATGAGGTATTTGACTTCAACTCTCCTGATGTAGATATTGATGACCTTAGAACTGCATTACACGACATAACATCTGATTTGCATCAATACATGAAGTGGTTTAGAGTTCTGTCTAAAGACTATTCATTTCTTCAAAAGGAGAAAGAAAAAGTTCAAGAGGAACTGGAAATAACCCTTCTCAGTACTGATTCTCTCTCCAAGTTTGAAGCTGAGAATAAGCTCTTGAGACATGCAAATGAGCTCAGTGCACAAAGAGAGTCTAGTTTAACCTCTAAGATTGAAGATCTAGAAAAGACAGTCTCTACATGAAATAAATCCTCTTCATCCATGGACTCCTTAATCTCTAACCAGAGAAGTATCTCTGATAGAACAGGGTTAGGCTTTGGGGAATCTACCTCAGAGTCATGTGTGGAAAAAGCAAAGGAAACTAGCATTGGTAATGCTTCAGGTTTCTATAGAGACATTATATTTGTGAAATCCTCACAGAAGGATGAGCCTGTCAAACCCTGCCCAGCTGATTCAATTCATATTCCTAGAAGTAAGGGATCTCATGTTGGTCTAGGTTTCAGAAAAGAGAAGAGTAATCTAGCTACTACTCATCAACCTCGAAGGATCGTAGAGTCCAATAAAATCAACTCTACGAACCAAGCAGGAAGATACAGTAGAAGTAAGATACACTCCTCACAAATAATGAAATAAGAGAACATATGGAAAAGGAAATATCAGCCTAGTAGGAGGATGACCAATAACCCATAAAAGTCTAAATGGAGGAAGAACTTTCATACACACACACACAAATATGCTTCATATCAAATGTTTTGTGTGCTACAGAGTTAGCCACAAGGCTGCAAAGTGTTATTATAATTCCATGCATGTGAGACCCAAAATCAAGCAGATTTGGGTCCCCAAGGGTACTAACATAGTAGGACCCATGCAAGTATGGGTACCAAAATGAAGGTTTAATGTTACCTCAGGAAAAGAGCTCCACGAACTTAACCTGGTATCTGGATAGTGGATGTTCAAGACACGTGACTGGGAACGAAGCCCTTCTATCTAACTACACAAAGAAGGAGGGTCCCTCGGTCATCTTTGGAGATAATGGCTCTGGCAAGACAAGAGGCTATGGCTCAGTTGAAAATGGTACGGTATCTTTCAGCAAAGTGGCCTATGTGGAAGGACTACAACACAATCTTCTAAGCATTAGCTAACTTTGCGACAAGGGTCATCAAGTAACATTTCTCAACAATCAATGTCATGTCTGAGACCTGAAGACATCTGCAGTAAAGCTAACCAGAATAAGAGAAGGAAAGTATACACAGTAAATCTTGGAAAACTGAGCTCAGACGAGACAATATGCTTTCTGGCTAAAGCATCTAAAGAAATGAGCTGGCTATGGCATCGAAGACTGTCTCATCTCAACTTCAAAAACATATCCAAATTAGCTTCAAAAGATCTAGTTGCAGGCCTACCCAAGTTCAACTTCATTAAAGAAAGGTCGTGCAATGCCTGCCAACTTGGAAAACAAACCAGAAACACTTTTAAAAGTAAAAATGTCAATTCAATTGACAAGCCTTTGCAGCTGCTACACATGGATCTTTTTGGGCCAATTCCAACTACGAGCCTTGGAGGAAAGAGATACTCTCTGGTCATAGTCGATGACTTCACCAGATTTACATGGGTGTTCTTTCTAACCTCAAAAGATGAGACAAGTTCCCAATTGATCAAAATGTTCAAGCTTGTGATGAACGAGAAAGGAGAGAAAATTAAGGCTATAAGGAGTGATCATGGTAGAGAATTCGATTTCTCACAAATGGACCAATTCTGCACAGAAAATGGCATTTGTCACAAATTCTCAGCTCCACAAACTCCTCAATAAAATGGAGTTGCTGAGAGAAAGAACAGGATATTAATAGAGGCTGGAAGGACTCTACTAGCAGCAGCTCATCTGCCTGAGTACTTCTGGGCAGAACCGGTCAACACTGCATGTTATACTCAGAACAGATCACTCATACACTCTACGATTAAGAAGACTCCTTATGAACTTTGGAAAGGAAGAAAGCCAAGTGTCAGCTACTTTCATGTGTTCGGCTGTGCATGCTACATACTCAACAATGGAAAGTAGCACTTGACAAAGTTTTAACCAAAATCAGACGAAGGAATCTTTCTTGGATATGCCATAGACAACAAGGCCTACAGAGTGTTCAACAAAAAGACACTGAGTGTTGAAGTATCGATTCACATCATCTTTGATGAAACAAACTTAGACAAAACAATGCCTCAAGATACTGAGACTAACAGTTCAGACACTATGAACGAGGGCGTCGAGCTCAACACTACGATTGTAGTACCAGACAGTGAAATCATTGAACAAGGCAATGAGATCGTAGAGAGGCCTATGCCAAACAACGAACCTCCACATCAAGAAGAAGAAATAGATCTTGAAGATCTAAGACAAGAAGGCATAAGAACTGATGTCCAAACAGGAAGTAGATGGGCAAGAGATCACACTCAAGATCTAATCATTGGAGATCCAAATGTAAGAGTCAAAACAAGAGATGCTACTCAAACTGAATGCTTCTATTTAAGCTTCCTATCTCAAATAGAACCAAAGAAGATAGAGGATGTTATGGAAGACTCTAGCTGGATAGAGGCTATGCAAGAAGAACTTAATCAGTTCGAGAGAAGCAAAGTATGGAGATTGGTTCCAAGACCAAAGAACCATCCTGTAATTGGAACCAAGTGGGTTTACAGAAACAAGATGGATGAAGATGGAGTCATCACTAGGAATAAAGCAAGACTAGTGGCCAAGGGCTACTCTCAAGAAGAAGGCATTGACTACAATGAGATATTTGCACCTGTTTCCAGACTAGAAGCCATCAGAATATTTCTTGCCTTTGATGCTCACATGAAGTTCAAGGTCTTTCAGATGGATGTCAAGAGTGAATTTTTGAATGGAAAACTTCAAGAAGAAGTTTATGTAGAGCAGCCTCCAGGTTTCATCAATACATCTCTTTCTAATTATGTCTTTAGATTAGACAAAGCCTTATATGGTCTTAAACAAGCACCTAGAGCATGGTATGAAACACTGACTAACTTTCTTATTGAAAATGGATTCACTAGAGGTAGAGTAGATACCACACTATTTCGTAAAAAGCATAAAGATAAAGTCCTATTAGTTCAAATATATGTTGATGATATTATCTTTGGGTCTACTGATGAAAAGTTATGCAAGAGATTCTCTAAGCTTATGTAGAGCAAGTTTAAAATGAGCATGATGGGTGAGCTAAACTTTTTCCTTAGACTGCAAGTAAAGCAGACTGATGAATGAATCTTTATCAACCAAGCCAAGTACATTAAAGACTTACTTAAGAAGTATGGCATGGAATCAGCCTCTCCCATGAAAATCCCAATTGCTCCTGCAACTAAGCTTGACAAAGATGAAAAAGGTAAAAGTATTGATATAACTCAATACAGAGGTATGATAGGCTATCTTTTATATCTAACTGCCAGTAGAACAGATATAATGTTTGCAACATACATTTGTGCTAGATTTCAGGCTAGTCCTAAAGAATCTCATTTAAGTACTGTAAAGAGGATTTTTAGGTATCTCAAAGGTACACCCCACTTGGGGCTTTGGTATCCCAAGGAGTCCTCATTTGAGCTAACAGGATACACAGATGCTGATTTTGCAGGCTGAAAAATTGATTGAAAGAGTACCAGTGGCACCTGTCAATTGCTAAAAAACCGACTTGTGTCCTGGTTTAGCAAAAAGCAAAATTCAGTGTCTACTTCAACTGCAGAAGTTGAATACATTGCTGCAGGAAGTTGTTGTGCTCAGATCTTATGGATGAAAAATCAACTAGCAGATTATGGGTTTGAATTTAAATCTATTCTTATTCACTGTGATAACACAAGTGCAATTGCTATAACTCATAATCGTGTCATGCATTCTAGAACTAAGCATATAGAAATAAGGTATCACTTCATTAGGGATCATGTGCAAAATGGAGCTATATCTTTACAATATATCCCTACTGAAAATTAACTTGCTGGTGTCTTTACAAAGCCTTTAGATGAATCCAGATTTAACAAGTTAATAAGTGAGCAAGGTAAAAGGTAAAAGTATTGTATAACTCAATACAGTTAATAAGCTCCTGCAACTAAGCTTGACAAAGATGAAAAAGGTAAAAGTATTGATATAACTCAATACAGAGGTATGATAGGCTCTCTTTTATATCTAACTGCCAGTAGACCAGATATAATGTTTGCAACATACATTTGTGCTAGATTTCAGGCTAGTCCTAAAGAATCTCATTTAACTACTGTAAAGAGGATTTTCAGGTATCTCAAAGGTACACCCCACTTGGGGCTTTGGTATCCCAAGGAGTCCTCATTTGAGCTAACAGGATACACAGATGCTAATTTTGCAGGCTGCAAAATTGATTGAAAGAGTACCAGTGGCATCTGTCAATTGCTAGGAAACCGACTTGTGTCCTGGTTTAGCAAAAAGCAAAATTCAGTGTCTACTTCAACTGCAGAAGTTGAATACATTGCTGCAGGAAGTTGTTGTGCTCAGATCTTATGGATGAAAAATCAACTAGCAGATTATGGGTTTGAATTTAAATCTATTCTTATTCACTATGATAACACAAGTGCAATTGCTATAACTCATAATCCTGTCATGCATTCTAGAACTAAGCATATAGAAATAAGGTATCACTTCATTAGGGATCATGTGCAAAATGGAGCTATATCTTTACAATATATCCCTACTGAAAATTAACTTGCTGGTGTCTTTACAAAGCCTTTAGATGAATCCAAATTTAACAAGTTAATAAGTGAGCAAGGCATGCTTAACTTACAACCATGAAAAATATGCTCTAGTATGTGCTAACCATACATGTTTAAAGGCTATGATTGAAATCGTAGACATGATCAAAGGAAGACCATGATCATAGAACCAAAGTGTCATACATTGATAACGATCGCAATGAAGACTCCATGATCGCGGTGCAGACTCAATGATAGTAGAATAACATCAAAAGCAAAGGAGCACCCTATGATGATCGAGTATCAAACAAGGTAATTTCTCGGATAAGTACCTCAGGGACAAACCTAACCCTTGATTCATTAAAAAAGAGTGGCCCTTCTTGAGCTACCTTAAACTGAGAGGAATGCTAAGTCAAAAAGGTTCATCACGAGAACTTAATTAGACTCTACGATTTCCAGTCAGACTCAACGATTGAAGTTCAGACTCTACGATTGCAGCTCATACACGACGACTATTATACAGACTCAATGATGGTAGAACAGACTCGACGATTCCAAGGACCATCTCAATGATCATAGTCCTACCAAAGAATACATTAGCTTAGAAGGGGTTAAAGGCAATTCAGTACAATCCTTCTTTGTCAGATTCGTAGAGCCAAGCAAAATTCGACACCTATCCCATTAAGAAAAATAGAGAGAGGGAAGTTACAAGTACAAATTAAAATCGTCTTTTTGAAATTTGAAGTTCAAAAGATCATCTGTCTCTTCCTTTATCAAGAAAAAACCCTAAATCAGTAGCAAGCTCAGTCAGTCTCACTTCTTACAAAGAAATCAATGGCAGCTTCCAGTGTTATCTCCGGCTACAGACTCTGTTTTGACAAGTTTAAATCAGCTGAACCTCAATTTCACAAGACGTTGTCGCTACTGAAGAAGGCAGGTCTCAAAGAAGCCTTGGGTATGGACACATTGATCTACCCAAAGCTGTTAAAAGAATTCTACAATAACGAGGTATTTGAAAACAACACCATCAGTGCGAAAGTCAGGAACGTCCAAATCAGACTAAAGGTTGAGGACATCAATCTAGCCCTAGGCCTCAAATCTGAAGGGTATCCATCATTAGATGGCATAGACTTCTATAAGGGTCTTAAGAAGATGCATCACAAGAAATCACCCTCTGTCAAAGGATACAAGAAGAAGGAGTTTCCACAGAGGTATGAGTTTCTAGCTGATATTGTTAGAAAATGTATATGTTATAAGAACTCAGGTCATGACTCTGTGAATGAGGTACAACTAAAACTCATGACTGCCATATGTTATAAAATACAACTTAACTATGGGGCTCTATTACTTGAATGGATTGGGAAGTGGTTAATCAGCTCAAAGAAAACAAAGAGCTCACAGAAGATGCTCTACGGATAATTTATAAGCATTATCCTACATGCTGCTCTTGGTGACCTAATTGAGGATGATGAAGGAGAAGCTATCAATCCAAATTGACGAATGACCTAGCAATTATTTGAAAATTGGAAAAGGAATCCAGCTGAAAATGTGAAGATGATGTCTGAATCCAGTGGAAGAACTGGTGAAATAAAGGAATCAGGAGTGCCAGGGAACATGTCGGTTATCAAAGAAACTGAAGAAGAAGAAGAAGAAGAAGCTAACCAGGAAGAACCCATTGCTTTAATCAAAAAAAGCAAAGGGAAAAGGAAGCTGAAAGCCAGAACTACAGAAGAACCTCAATGATCCACTACCGATAAGCCCGTAGAGTCCTCAGACATTAAGACTCTAAGGATCCTAAGAAGGAAGCAACAACAGGCTGAGGCAGAAGAAGATAGAGCTACCATATCTCAGCTGCTGAAAAAGAATAAAATTTGCCACAAGACCAAAAGGCCATCAATCTCTTCGATCGTAGAGTCTCTGTCGATAGTAGAGACCAGACCAAACAAGGAAGTAGCTGCAACAAACATTTTGGCTGATAAGAAAGATAAAACTGAAGAAAGTCCTAAGGCTGTGGCTCAGCCTAAAAAGCCAAGAAGGAAACTGGTCAAGAAATATATTCTTGTTAATGAGAAAGCCTTAAAGAGGGAAGACAAAGAATTGACTGCTGAAAAGGAACCAACAAATGAAAGCAAAATAGTCAAAGCTCAAACTGAGGGGGAGACACCTGAAGATCTGATGATAGAGGATACTCCTATTGAGGGGGGGATGGCTGAAACTCCCATTATAAAAAGTGCCCCAGTTGAGGGGGAGTTATTGATAGTACAAGAAGATGATCACGGTGAGGGGGAGGCTCATGACATCTCTATGACAGAAGAAGAGGTTCTGGGAAGAAATAAAGAAGAACCTATGCAAGAACATTATGAGGCCATTGAGATAACGGAATCCTCCAACGAAACTAGAAAAGAGGATGAAGGTGATGAGGTAGAGATTATAGTTGTGGGCATTGATGGGCACAAAAGAGCCAACTATGAACAATTGTTTGCATATCTACCTATGATGCCTTTCTACCAAGCTCAAATTCTGAACTCTTTGGATCACATGTTCTAGAGTTTCAAAGAGTATCCAGCTATCTTAGTGCTAGCCAATGGATTCCCAGGGAGATTCAATTTTGCCAAGAAGCTTCTCACCAACAGTTCTTCCTCAAAGAACAAACTTGAGGTACTATCTATCCCAACTCTTTTTAGAGTTAATCACTTGCCATCATCCTCATTTAATCAATTTTATGAATTCCCACGATGGTTGGAAGTGATTCTTCATCCACTGAATCAATTTCCAGTTGCAGAATCCCAAAATTTTGTAACTGAAGAACCAAATAAGATCAACTCCCTAATGCTCCCACAGCCTATCAACTCTACGATCACTGACTCTAGACCCATTATAGAGTCTCCACCTCAAATCGTAAAGTCACCAACCTTAAACATCCAAACCCAGGCCCCTTCACCAGATATTCCTTCCTCATCCAGCAACGAATACTTCAATGTTGATCTTGCCCTCTACTCCTTGCAAGAGCAATCCAAGAGCACGCCACCTCCCTCACAAATTCCTCAACTAAATGAACTCCTATCAGAACTATCCACAAAGGCTAATTTGTCAGCAATGTCTGAGAAAGTGATCAAGGAACTCGACGAGAGTCTTGAAGATCATACTGCACTTATCCAGCTGAGATTAACATCAATGATCAATGCTGCAAACAATCTTCCAAGCTCCCTAAGCTCTGAGCTCTCTAAAATGCTCAAAGAAATTCTTCAAAGCATAAAAGACAGGGACGATATTCACTTTCTTGCAGCTAAAAGGCATCGGGATGTTGTCTTGATCTTACAGAAAACTCAAGAATCTCATAAAAATCTAATGATACAGAGCATCAAAAGTCTTCAAACTGCAGTCAAAGAGTTTCAAGACTTCTCCATGGGTCAAATACAGTACACAGAAACTGTTCTCAACATTCTTCAATGATGTGAAACTCGTTCTGATGTGATGATCCAAGAAAATCGTGAGGACATTGCTCAAACTCAGAGTCAACTTAACGAGCTTGTCCAAGGAGTCACTCGCCTCTCCAAAGACATTAGAACCCTTGATGCTGACATAAAGGGGGGAGAATAAAGGCAAAGGAGACCAGGGAGGTCAGGGAGGCAAGGGCAGAGGCAGAGGACAATTCCAAACTAAAGCCTCAAGGAACCCACCTGCAAGGCAAATCACTCAGCATACTCCACGATCCAGCCATCAGACTCAATGATCTAATCAGCAGGAAGTTTTAATGGCTCAACCATTAAGGAGTCATGGGCTAACTACCAGCTCTCATAAGGTGACAACAATAGGCCTAAGAATTCCAATTGGAGATCCTGCATTCATGAATAGGCATGATCACAATCCTAGACTAAGCCTACGTGAGCTAGAAGATTTAGCCAGAAGAGAATAAGCAAGTAGAAAGAGGAGAGATGAGGAATATGCAAATCCTCCAAGAAGCAAAAGGCCGAAAAAATAGAGATAAGTTGAAACTTAAACTCTTATTGATGTAAAGCCTATCTGTAATATCTACTATTCAGACATCAATAAATTCATGCTTATTCTCTAGAAATTTCAGTTGCTCACTGAAATATTAAGTCACGTTTACTTTACTATAAATGCATCTAGATATTGATAATCATGACAACAAATCTCCTTGGTTATGTCAACATCAAATAGAGGGAGATTGTTGGAAGAATGCATATCTTGATTTGATGTTTAAAGTAAATGATCATGATTATATGTAAAGTCCTTAAAAGAATATATGTACAAGGACTTAGTGATAGATCAAATTTGTTAGGTTGATCTTAGCTTTTAAGTGTTCTTCATTCTATAAACAAATGTATAGATAAAGAGATCAAAGATGTTAGGTTGATCTATCGTGAAACGTATAGATAGGCTTCAACAGGAATCGTAGTCTATCATGCTGATCAATAGATTACAAAAGCCAAGTCAAGATCGTAGAGCTTAGCAGATCGTAGTGTATTTGCCTTGAAGGACCTATTTAGAAATCGTAGAATGGTCCAGACGTTTGTCAAAGCTAACTCAGAGATCGTAGTGTGATCTTGGAAACGTTTCAAGACGAGCAAGTGATGATCGTCGTGTGAAAAGATCGTAGTGTGCAAATCCTTGCGAGAAATCGTAGTGTTCTCTTAAGAGTAAGCACCAATATGACAAGACACTGCGATATGGATAGTAAAGTATCATATGCCTGTGTCAGAAGCATCGAGCCCTAACTTTTGTTTGAAGACAAACTCCAACAAATGAGGAATGGGTTTTGAATGTTGAAGCACTCAACAGTCCCAACGGTACAAAAGATATCCTTAGTATTGATCAAAAAGAATGTATTCAAGAAGTAAAGAAAATGACCATTGGGCAGAGAAAAACACCTTTTCAGGTGTTAGGTGAGAAAGCAGTCTGATGTGTCAATGGGCCAGAGTGAAATTCAGAAGATGTGCAGAAAAGTCTCCATCAAAGTTCAGAAAGGTCAAATGCATTTAATGCTTCTTTAAAAGGCTTCAACGGATAGATTTCAAGATCACATATATACAGAACACAGACAGATGAAAAAGACAAGCAGGTATTAAAAAAACGTGAAAGAATACTCAACGCTCAACTCTACGATTCGAGAAAGAAAGAAATCTTGCTCAGCTACTCAGTTCTTTCAAACAAGTGCCTAATAGCAACTGAGTAGCACCAATCACGATCTCAACAACAACCCATCAACTGAATTGAGAAGTTCCAAGTCTGAAGGACTTGAAGAGTTCTAAGTGAACTGTAATGAACCAAGTCTGCTGGACTTGAAGAGTTCAAGAGTGAACTAAGAAGTGCCTAAATTGTTGGTCTAGAAGGAATCTGTGAGATTCAAGAAGTGTAACAGACATCCTTAGTGGATTCCCTACTCAAGGAGTAGAAGAGTGGATTAGGAGCTTTAAGTGCTCTAAACCACTTAAAATAGTTGTGTCTTCTATAACTGTTATAACTGTCATAACTGTCTTACTCTCATTAACTCAAGATATCTAAAAGAAGGTTTACTATATACTCATTCCGCTATGCATTAATCACAATCATTCTAAACCGTTTAAAGAAAAGTTTTTAAATATCTATTCAACCCCCCTTCTAGATATCTATTGTGCCTCCGGGAACTAACAGAATGGAATATGAGAAAAATTCACCAGGCATGCGATAGACTGCACAGACAAGTTATTCCCAACAGAATATTAAAGAATGGAACCAGGTCATGCATAATCCGCACAGACAGGATATTCCAACAGAGTAATAAAGAATGGAACCAGGCCATGCGTAATCCGCACAGACAGGATGTTCTAACAGAATAATAAATAATGGAATAATAACAGAATTCATCAGGCATGCGATAGACCGCACAGTCAGGTTATTCCAACAAAATAATAAAGAATGGAATAACAGAAGAATTTCACCATGTATGCGGTACTTCGCATAGACAGGTTATTCCAATATAATAATAAAGAATGGAATAACAACTCTTATGAGTATTAAAAGAAAATAACTCTCTTCATGAATACGAAAGAATAATACCCCTTACCTTAGAAAGAAGAGTATTTCGACTGGTAGGGCGAGGATATTCTTGAAGAAAACTTATATTATTTTCTACGCTCAAAGCTTCTTAAAACTCTAAAGAAATACGCTCAAGATTATAGAAGAAAAATTCTCTGAATTTCTGGTGTGTTTTCAATTCTAACTAAGCATCCTATTTATAGGAGAATGGAAAGGATACTATGTAATAAAATATAATATATTATATTTATAATATATATATATATATATATATTTATTTATATATTTTATTTAAAATCTAATAAAATAAATAACTTTATAAAAATATTCTGTTTTATATAAAAAGATTTTACTATGCAAACACTATGCAGGCACTATGCAAACACTATGCATAATAAAATATAATATACTCTATTTATAATCCAATAAAACAAATAACTTTATAAAAGTATTCTATTTTATATAAAAAGATTTTACTATACAAATATTATGCAGGCACTATGCAAACACTATGCATAATAAAATATATTATATTCTATTTATAATCAAATAAAATAAATTTTTATAAAAAGTATTATGTTTTATATATAAAAAATTTTGTTTTATTACATTTATAATAATAATAAAATAAAATTTATCATCATTATTATAATTTACACTATTAATCGACCATGTCGTTCCCAGGAAAGAGGGGACTTTCTAATAAGGATTTCTCTCTATTGGCGCGCAATTAGGTGACCAAACCTCTCCTTGACAGAACTTCTAGACATCGTTAATATTGCAAATAATAATATTAATAACTTGGTTATCTCAATTATTGATTTAATAATATATAAAATATCGACAATAATTGAATCAAATAACGTGAGATACTATGCAACAATTACTATAGCAATAATTGAACAAAACTGAGTGACTTCTCACGTAAGCATCAATAATCAATATCGTGTGCTACTATGCAACCACACATATTACTGTACTTTTAACACCGAGTATTTCAACAGTTAACGGTAAAATTCCCGCCAATATTTTCATAAAAATATTTTTGTCATTTTCTCAATCCGACAATAATTTTGTTGTTGGGTCCACCAATGATTGTGTCATCGTACGAATATTCCCTGTTAAAAAGAATATTCTCAAACCAATCGAATAGTATAACAACTTGCGTACTTTACAAAATTTATAAATATTACCCACAATTATAACATTATATCAAATTTCCTCCATAATATTCAAAAATGATATTTATAGAAAATTCATCTTTATTCATAAAAGTTGGGGTCTTACAACAACTATAACATTATATCATATCCACACCATAATATTCAAAAATATATTTCGAGAGAAATTAATCTTTATTCATAAAAGTTGGGGTCTTACAGACGGCGTATCGTATTATGAAGGAAGAGCGTAGGGAAGCCTCTCGACGTCTTAATATGCCCAGATAGAAAGAATAAGAATAATAATGATATGTGACTAAGTATATGAATGAATAAATTGTGAATCCCTTATTACTAGAAAATAAAAGGGTAGTGTGAGGATGTAATCATGAAACTTGTTTAGTTCAAGAAAATAAATGTTGGAAGCAGAGATGTTATCCTTACTATGTTATGAAAAGTTTTAAATGAATAAAAATATCAAAGTTTATTGAAATGTTATGTGTTATAACTTTAATCTTAGAATGTTTAAGTTAAATTTCAAATACTCAAGAAATTGAGTAATGAAATAATAAACGTATATTTTAACAGAAAATGCCTCCTAGAAGAAGACAACCATGTCAACAACCACCTCCTGAGGGGTCTATTAACAATAATAATGAGATCAACGCTAACCCGGTTCAACAGTTAGTGACTTTGTTAACGGAAGCACTTGCGAATCAACCACAAGCTCAAGTCATGACCTTCAAGGAATTCAAAGAGGTTGGACCGCCATAGTTTCAAGGATCTATGAATCCAGTTAAAGCCCAAACTTGGATCATGGAAATGGAGAAGGTGTTCGACGTTGCTAGAGTCAACGAGGATCAGAAGACCGCGTTCACAACACTCATGTTGAAGTCTGAAGCTAGTTATTGGTGGCAGGCGAATAAGGTTCGTGGGGGACAGGGAATAATAACATGGGATAGATTTAAAGAGATGTTTTTTGAGATGTACTTTCCAGCAAGTTCTCGGAATCAGTTGGAGGTTCAATTCTTGGAGCTAAAATAAGGAACCATAATTGTACCAGAATATGATGCGAATTTTAATGAGTTAGCAAGGTTTTCCACTTATCAAGTTAATACCTATCAGTGTAAGGTGAGAAGATTCGAACAAGGGTTGAAGTCGTGGCTTTATAGCAAGGTTTCAATGTTCCAGTTAAACATATTTACGGCTATATTGGAAAAGGCAATTATCGCGAAGGGTGGAAGTGATGCCTTAAATAAGTACAATTAAGAACAGAAGAAGAGAAAGAATGAGAATGAAAGTAAGGCTGGTGGAAGTAATAATGGAAGTAACAACCAGAAGAGGAAGTGGAGTGAGAATTTAAATACGGGAGAACAACAAGGAAGTCAACAAAAGAAAAAGTTTGAAGCTTGTGCTACTTGCGAAAAGAACCACACTAGGGTGTGTTTGAAAGGTAAGAGGGTATGCTTCAATTGTGGCCAGGAGGGATACATTGCACCAAACTATTTTAGCCCAAAGAAAGGAGCATGTTTCACCTGCGGTTCGAAGGATCACATGGCTCGTGATTGCCCTAAAAAGACAACGGGAAGTGCAAGTGGAGGAAAGGGAAATAATGGTTGTGGTACATTGACTATCACTGGACCAGCACAATCAAGCCGACCTACCGTGTGGACTTTCAATATGACCGTGCAGGATGTTGTGCAGTCAAAGGATGTGGTGTCAGGTATCATTCTGATTAATGGTATTAATGCTTATGTGTTATTTGATTCGGGTGCTACTTGTTCATTTATATCCGATGAATTTGCTCAGAACTTAGAATTACCTTAGGAAGAATTAGATTATCCTTTGAGCATAGAGATTGCGAATAGGGAAATGATTCCTGTTAAATTCATATATAAGAATTGTATAGTGGTTATAAAAGGCCACGAGATGATGGTAGATTTGATACCAATTAAACTTGGGGAATTTGATGTTATATTGGGAATGGATTAGTTATTTAATTACGAGGTAGTAATTGATTGCCAAAAGAAGTGTGTTAACCTTATGACGACGTCAAAGGTTGTGTTATATGGCAGCAAGTCACCTCGACAAGCAAGTTGTCTGACGGTGATGTAAGCCAATAAGTTGTTGAGACAAGGATGTGTAGGATACTTAGCCTACATAGTCGATACACAGAAGAAGAGGGTAAAGTTAGAACATATACCGGTCATAAGAGATTTTGTAGACGTATTTCCAGATGATTTGCCAGGACTTCCATCAGATCGAGAAATTGAGTTCGTGATTGACTTACTACCAGAAACGGCCCCGATATCTAAAGCCCCATGCAGAATGACCCCGGTACAGATGAAAGAGTTGATGGTGCAGTTGTAAGAATTACTCGATAAGAAGTATATCCAGCCGAGTGTATCGCCATGGGGAGCACCGGTGTTGTTTGTTAAGAAGAAATATGGATCGATGCGGCTCTGCATTGACTACCGAGAATTGAATAAGGTCATGATCAAAAATAAGTATCCATTATCGAGAATCGATGACTTGTTCAATCAATTAAAGGGAGCGAGATATTTCTTAAAGATAGACTTGAGAATTGGTTATCATCAGCTGAAGGTGAGGCCAGAGGATGTACCAAAAACAACATTCAGAACTCGGTATGGTCATTATGAATTTCTGGTTATGTCTTTTGGTTTAACCAATGCACCTGCAGCATTCATGTACTTGATGAACAGGGTGTTTAAAATATTCCAAGACAAATTTGGGTAGTGTTTATCGATGATATATTAGTATATTCTAAAACCAAGGAGGAACATGTTGAACACTTAAGAGTGACGTTGGAGACATTAAGAAAAGATAAGTTGTACACTAAATTCTCAAAATGTGAGTTTTGGTTGGAACATATACAGTTTCTTGGGCACGTTATTGATAAGGACGAAATTCTGATAGATCCATCAAAAGTGGAAGCTATAATAAACTGGGATAAACCGAAGACACCGTCAAAAGTAAAGAGTTTCTTAGGATTGACAGGATATTATAGGCATTTTATTTAGGATTTTTCCAAGATCGTAACTCCATTAACGATTTTAACTAGGAAGGCGGTTAAGTTTGGTTAGAAGGAGAAGTGTGAGGAAAGTTTTCAAGAATTAAAGAAGAGGTTGAGTTTAGCACCTGTGTTGTCATTGCCTGATGATACAGGGAATTTTGTGGTGTATAGTGATGCATCACAAAAAGGACTAGGCTGTGTGCTTATGCAAAATGACAAAGTTATTGTGTATACATCATGTCAATTAAAAGATTACGAGAAAGGGTATCCAACTCATGACTTAGAGTTGGCTGCGGTGGTGTTTGCCCTGAAGATTTGGAGACATTACCTTTATTGAGAGAGGTGTGAGATATATGCCGACCATAAAAGTCTGAAGTATATCTTTACACAGAAAGATTTGAATATGAGGTAGAGAAGATGGTTAGAGTTGATTAAAGACTATGATTGCGAGATTTTATATCATCCCAGAAAGGCGAATGTCGTTGTTGATCCCTTAAATAGAAAGGGACGGGAGAAGTTAATGACGTTGACTACTCAGGAGAATCTAGTATCAAAAATAGCAAAGATGGAGTTGGAATTAAGTATCCGACAGAATCAGATGAAAAAGTATTCCATATGGAAAACAGTTCAACATTGATAGATAAGGTGAAGAATGCACAACTTCAGGATGAGAACTGTGAAGAGATAAGAAGAATGGTCAGGAAAACAAATTTAAAATCGATTCAGAAGGGTTACTTCGATTCTAAGGGAGAATATCACAATGGATTTTGTGGTAGGTCTTCCAACAACTCAGCAAGGTTTCGACGCTATCTGGGTGATTGTTGATCGATTGACGAAGTTGGCACACTTTTTGCCAATCAATATTAAATTTAACCTAGATCGGTTAGCAAAACTGTACATGAAGGAAATTGTTTCAAGACAGGGTGTTCCGGTGTCCATTGTATTAGATAGAGATCCGTGTTTCACATCAAATTTCTAGAAACGACTATAAGAATGCTTGGAAATGCAGTTGAGAATGAGCACATTATATCACCCTCAAACTGATGGACAGAGTGAGAGAACCATCTAGACACTAGAGGATATGCTCAGAGCATGTATTATGAACTTCAAATGAAATTGGGATAATCATCTGCCATTGGTTGAATTTGCCTATAACAATAGTTATCACACGACTATTGGCATGTCGCCTTATGAAGCGTTATACGGTAAGAAATGAAGAACTCCGTTATGCTGGGACGAGGTAGGTGAACATCAGCTATTGGGTCCAGAATTGGTATAACAGACTGTCGAGATCATCAAAGTGATTCGGGCAAGATTAATAGATGCACATGACAGACAGAAGAAATATGTCGATCAACACCGATAAAATCGGGAATTCGATGTCGGTAGTTTTGTTTTCTTAAAAGTGTCTCCCTTGAAAGGGAAAAGTTAATTTGGTAAAAAGGGAAAACTGAGCCCTAGGTTTATAGGACCTTATAAAGTGCTTCAAAGAATCGGTGAAGTGGAGTACGAGGTAGCTTTACCTTCGGAATTAGAAAATATTCATAACATTTTCTATGTCTCGGTATTGAGGCCATATAAGCCTGATTATAAGCATATTATAGAATATAAGCCATTACATTTTGAGAAAGACTTGTCATATGAAGAAGTCCATGTTCAAATTATCAACAAGAAATATCAAGTACTAAAGAATAAAGTGATACCTTTTGTTAAGGTAATTTGGAGAAACCACAATGCTGAAGAAGCTACGTGGGAACTTGAAGATGTTATGATAAAGAATTATCCTCATTTATTTGCTTAGTCTTGTATAGTGATTCTAGGGACAGAATCCTGTTAAGGAGGGAAGAATGTAACGAATAAATTTATTGAGTCGTGATTCTGGGGACAGAATCCTTTTAAGGAGGGAAGGATGTACGATCGAGAAATTTTGTAATTAATTTAAATATTTATTGAATTAAATAAATATTTTTAATAAATTTATTTATTGAGAAAAATAAATAATTGATGGAATTGTGGTACAATAAATTAGCTAAGTATATATGAATGGTAATTTTATTATTTGAAGATATAATTTAAATGAAATGTTTAAATTAAATGAATTGTTTAATATTTAAGAAAATAATTAAATTAAATACAATGATGTTCTAGTTTAATTTAATATTTAAATTAGATACATAACGATTTGTTAAGTATAAAGTATAATTATAATGGAAATTATAATTATTATTGCAAGTTATTTAAATTAACTAAATTAAAGTTTGACACAAGGGAACTATATAATATAAATAATATTAAAATAAATTAGAAAACTAAATTGAGTATAGCCAAACAAGGCCTTGTAGCCTTTGGCTTATTTTAACTGACGCAACCTGTTGGGTTTGTTACCTAACGTACGTGGGGAGAAGGAGCCAGTTATATTACACGTGTTATTTTTCTAAGGATAAAGTCAGAGAAGAAGAACAAGAGAGAAAACACAGTGAAGAATTGAGTGAGAAACTCTTTGTGATTTTGTCAAAAAGAATGGGAAGAATTTCTAGAACTTTGTTACATCAAGGATTTAAGGTATACTTTACTCTTAATTTCTATATTTTGAATTTTCAGTGGTTATTCATTATGAATTGGTAGTCGCGTTAGATTGAGGTATAAACAGGTATACAAGATTTTATAATCAGTTATTGTCAATGTATATACACAATTGTTGGTAATCAATAACATAATATTGGGTGGTAGGAAGAAAATGAAATAACAGTGTTATGTTTATGTAATTAGCTTGTGTAAGTCCAAAATTGGATGTCCAATACTTGATATAATCTACAAATTAGTATTAGCTTGTATTAGTATATCAAGAAACGAAAACAACGTAGTTAAAATGGTTTAATTTGGTTAAGAAACGAAGTTTTGGTAATCAAATTCGCTAAAAGTGTTAAAATGTGAGGAAATTGGAAAAATATGATTTTTGATCCTTGAAAGTTGATTATATATAATGTTTTATGGATAGAATTATAAATGTCATGCTTATTGATGTTATCACAAAAATTTTGTTGTTGGGTTTTGTGAATTTCTATATAAATTGGGAGAAATTTGGAGTGTGCTGTGTAATAGGGTTGCAACTACAATTTTTGTCTGTGTATAGCGCATCTGCGTCGATTCCACAGGTAAAAACGATGCAGCTGCGCTGTATGGCCTTCTGTATTTCTTTCTAATTCAGCTGCACCGGTACCAAGGCTTGGGGCAGCACAGCTGCGCCGTGCCCTTAGCCGAGGCAGTGAGTTCTGATTATTTGTTGGCTATAATACAAGGACCTAATCTAGATTGGAATGCATGATAAAGATGTTAAATTATAACATGGCATATAATAACATATTGTAATGCAATGCAATACTAAATGTGAAGATTTTAAGTTATCATTTGAATAAGTTATGTAATGAATGAAAATTGATGTTTACAAGAGTTAGAAGTACTTGATAAAGCTTATATTAAGCGATAGTGAGATTTCAGATTCATAAGAATGGCTAACCAACATGATTTGACATTAAGTTAAAGGTTATGACTTAAATGGTGGGGTAAACCTATAAAGCTAATGTTAATACAACTAATTGGTATTGTGATTTCAATGGTATGTGTAGGATAATTGGCGAACGTTATTATATTTGTGTAGCTTACACATGAGGCAAGTTCCCTAACTTCATTCTCTTTATAATGAATGCAAGTTTCATAACTACGTTATCTTTTGATGTCAAACAAGCTTTCTATTCCTAATTTATCATTGTGCAAGCTCCTAAATTTTATATTAAAGTTGAGCAAGCCTATTGATTTTATCTCGTGTATGATTGTATGAGCTCTTATAATCTAATTCGTTACATCGAGCGAGTTCATTTTCCTATTCCTTGTTATTACTATTCAAAACATATATTGTTTAAATTCATTGATTCAAATGAGATTATTCTAACTCTTTTGAATGTAGTACTTTGTATATATATTATGTCTATTTAATTGTATATTGTTGTTATTCGATCTTTGACTTAAATAACATTGTTCAATTCTATCTTTTCATGTTGAACCTTTAAATAGTAAGCAAACTCTTATTGATTGGACTAATCTATAATTGAATAGTGTTCTAAAATTCTAGAACCACTGATAAGTTAGTTCCGAGCTAAACTTTTTAGTTCAGAAATTCTAAATTCAAACTGAGACGAACAACCCTAATATAGGGGATTATATAGATCTTTATGTACAATACATGGTACAAAGGGCTAATCCCCCTAAGTATGTAAAGAAGGGTTTGTATAGTTTAATCGACTGTTATGGTTGAGGTAATAATACCTAATTACCGGGGACATAGTTTGTGGTCATAAGTCCCTCATATATTACACTCGAACTTGTTTTCTATTTTTGATTCGTAGAAAAATTTAACCATTATTCAGCATCTGTTGTCTAAACTCATGTTGTTATTATTATTCTTTATATCAGTGAGCAATCGTTTGCTCACTCTTGGATTTAAACACTACAGCTAAAGTCGAGAAAGTCGATGAGCCATCTTCCAGTAAAGGAAAGGGCAAGATGTCCAAGTGTTGAAGATATATGTGAATTTATTTGGATGAATTATATTATAAGACTTAATTTATTTATGTGATGTATTCCACAGACTTATGTAATAATTTATGGTTAGATTACATGTGATTGTTTTAATTGATGTAACCCTTTAATGGGAAAGATTATAGTTTAAGTTATTTAAATTATGTCTTTATCTTTTATTATGGGTAGTTAGATGTAACAATTTTGGATAGTGAGCACCAAATCCTATGGGAATGTAGTACCCAGATTTGGGGGTGTCACAAGAATAGTTTGTCTATGTTGTCGCATGAACAGTAGGGGCATATCAGTGAGAAGGGGTTGTCTACTATAGCATAAAAGAAATTGGTGGAAGGGGTTTCAGATTGCTCTATAGGACTCAAATTCTGCGAGCATTGTTTGTATGAAATAGAATAGAGTAAAGTTTATGTTTATTGCCATTAAAGCGACTGGAGTATTGGATTTGATACACAGTGATTTGTTTGGGGAAACTCTAGAAGCATCTCTTGGAAAATCAAGGTATTATGTGTCTTTTGCAAATGATTTTTCAGATATGCTTGGGTTTATTTTATTAGAAGAAAGTTGGAAACACTTGACAAATTCCGAGAGTTTAAGGCACTAGTTGAAAATTAATTGAATAGGAAGATAAAAGTTCTTCGAAATGATAACGGTATAGAGTATTTTTTGGTTGATCAGTTTTATGCTGAGTAGGGCATTGCAAAGCAGAATACAATTCGGATGAAACCTCAACAAAATAGTGTGACTGAGAGATTAAATTGGACACTCGTAGAGAAGGCGAGGTGTATGCGGAGTTGGGAAGGATTGAATCCTAAATTCTGGGCAGAGGCGGTTGCTACATGTTACTTGAAGAACCAGACACCTACATCTGCATTGAAGGATCAAACTCTTTTTGAGGTACTTTTCAGGAGGAAGCTTAGTATGTTTCATGTTCGAGTGTTTGGTTGTGATGTGTATATACATATGCCAAAGGAAAAAAAGAAAAAAATTGACTTCAATTCTTAGAAGTGCAAGTTTATTTGTTAAAAGGAAAGTGTCAAGGGATACAAGTTGTGGAATCCAAAGACTAGAACTGTTTTATACAATAGAGATGTAGTGTTTAGAGAAACATCGAATGAGCCAGCTGTGGATAAGTCTTTTGAAGAACTTAATCGTGTGCAAATTGATGTGAGCATGAGAAAGCATGTGGAGACTGGGAATTCATAGTTGACTACATATTTTATAAATGATGAACTAGTTAAGTCCAAACATGTTGTTTTGCATAATGAGTAAGATGTGGATGATTCAGATGTTAATGAAGATGATGAGGTAGAGGTCGCGGAAGAAGTCGTGCCTATATTGAGGAGGTCCGCATGGGTTCGAATGTAACCAAATAGGTATTCACTTGGTGCATATCATGCCTTACTTGTCACTAGAGATGAACCATGCATATTTAAGGAGGTAAGGACCTCGGGGGAGTCAAATCAATGGGAGCTTGCTATGAATGAGGAGATGAAATCAATTGATAAGAATCAGAACCAGAGTCTTGTTAAATTGCCCAAGGATCGAAAGGCGATTGTATGAAAATGGGTGTTTAAGAAGAAGACAAATGTGGATGTAAATATATAGAAGTACAAAGCGCAACTAGTGGCAAAAGGATATTCTCAAATAGAAGGAATTAACTATGATGAGATCTTATCTCCAGTAGCAAAGTTGACATCCATCTGGATAGTTCTATCTGCAGTAGCTATTTATGATTTAGAGGTTGAGCAATTAGACGTCAAAACAGTTTTCCTTCATGGTAACTTGGAGGAGGAGATTTACATGAATCAACCAGATGGTTTTGAAATCAAAGGCAAGGAGAATTTGGTATGTAAATTGAAGTAGTCCTTGTATGGGCTTAAGCAATATTTGAGAATGCGGGATCAAAAGTTTGATTCCTACGCTTTACAACTTGGATTCATGCGGTGTCAGGCTGATCATTGTGTTTATGTGAAAAGGGTGAAAATTTTGTTATTCTAACCTTATATGTTAATGATATGTTATTGATTGAAAATGATCAAGTCTTTGAAAGGCTTATTGGCACAAAAATTTGATATAAAGGAACTTTGGCCATCAAATTTCATCTTAGGTATGCATATACACAGAGATCATAAGAATCAGAAGTTAGTGTTAGGACATAAGAAGTACATTGAAGGGGTGTTGAATAAATTCAACATGATTTACTAAAAACTAGTTGGAACCCCAATGGCTATAGAAACTAAATTGTGTGTAGATCAGTGTCCTAAGACCAAAGAAGAAATGGAGGAGATGGCCCACATTCTATATGCAAGTGTAGTCAGAAGCTTAATTTATGCAATGGTATAAACGAGACCGATATTGCCCAAGCAATGGGAGTATTGAGCAGATATATGTCAAACCCTGAGAAGGAGCATTGAACTACTATCAAAAGAGTTTTTAGGTATCTTTGTGGTACTTATGATTTTTCATTACATTTTAGAGGTAAAGAAAATGAGAGTAACTTTGAGGTGGTAGGATATATGGATGTTGATTAGGGTGGAGATGTTGATAGCAGGAATTCAACAAGTGGTTATGTATTCAAATTATTTGATGGTTCTGTGAGTTGGATGACCAAGAAGCAAATTGTTGTTGCTTTATTATCTATTGAGGCAAAATACATCGAGCTTACTCATGCAAGTAAGGAATCAATATGGATTCACAAGTTATGTGCTGAGCATGATTTTTAACAGAAGACAGTGAAGTTGAAGTGTGACAGTCTAAGTGTTATTAACTTAGCAAAAAAACCTGCATTCCACTCACGGTCGAAGCATATTGATATATAGTATCACTTTATTTGAGAGAATATTGATGAGAAACTGATTCTCTTGGAGAAGGCTGAAACAATAGTGAACAACGCAGACTTAACTAAAATAGTTAATTTGGTGAAGTTAGAATGATATACATCTGATGTGGGTATCAAAAAGTATTCATCAAGAGGGAGAATGTTTGGATTAACTCATACTTCTGTAGGTTCGACTAATGGCCACTACGACAGGGTAGTCGGGGGTCTCGCTCCCCGGTGAACGAGCGACGACCCAGTCTTGGAAGCCAAGCACAAAGTGCAATTGGGCTTGGGGATTTATTAGTAGCTCGGTCTTGGGTTTTACTAATATATTGAGTCTCATGTGTTTGAGCTCATGTTATAGCAGCTAGAGTTTTCTAATTACTATAAAAACATTATTTGGTGTATGGATCATTATAGAGTGTGTGATGCATCTTATAAATATATCAGACAAGCATGACTAGCCAAATTAGTGAACTTGGGTATATTGTGTGTTCTTACTTTTTCATCTTTCATATAATATATGCGTGATTACAATATTATTCATTCTTAAATTCTAACACGACGAAATCAAGAATCATTTCTTGTTTCTTATACTACTTCAACAACTGGATAATAGGTGTGAATTAACTTCAAATAAACAGGAAAAATAAATTTCCTTTCGTTTAAAACGTATTTAAAATAACATAATGTGAATTCATGTTGAGCGGTCATCAGACCAAGAAATTTTTCTTTTCATAAAGGGTTTAACAGTAATTCAACTATAAATCGTCTGACTTACGGGCACGTCTAGGTGATTATTATATAGTACCCTATGTTGTACAACATTCTACGATTAAGAAACTATATGCGCTTATTTTGACCGCCTTACGGGTCTGTTGGAATATCCGACTAAAAATGCCCCAATAATAGGGTTGTTCATATCAAAAATTCTTTTAAATCCGCACCAAAACAATTTAGTTTAGATAGTTCTACTTAACATCAATAATATTTTAAAGGTTTATTTTCAAATCGATAAACTATTTAAATCTCTATCTATCTGGAACAAATGGCATCGACGTCTTTCTAAAATAGTTCAAGTAGACTGAACTTTAAAGATTTGTTACTACATAACATAGCATAGCTGAACAACTTGTACAATTACTAAAAGATTTGTATAATTTTTAAAATTTAAACAATATGCAAGCATTGAGTAAATTTGAACTTCAAATATCATATAACATTCATAAGAACATAAGTTGAATGAACGTAAAACTTGCACACAATAATCATTGTAAAAGGTTACAAAACTTGTCTTATGCGTTCGCTAATAGTTTATGCTAACTTGTTCTTCAATCGTCCTACACAATATAATTCACATTGACATACCAAATAGTCACACATTGACCTTGTATATTGGTTTACATTAATTTACTTCTCATTTCATATTGTTCGCATCATATAAATTTAACTAACGCGACAAAACTTTAAAAATGTCTCTCGATATCACAACGTTTGGGAATGACATGACCCATATAACCACCCTCCAAAATGGTTTAAATTCATAATATATAATGTCTCTCTTCATTGGAATTGACACATTGAACAACGTCTCAAACACTCGACACGACGTCACAACGTTCGCACTCCTAACTTGCCTACGCAAAAGCCCATCGCCTGCATGTCCAGCTGCCCCAGCAGTATGCACTCTGCCTCTTGGGCGCGGTTGCGCCCAGAAATGGCCTGGGAATGGTGATGCCGAACCAACCTGGCAAAACCAATTTCCAGCTTTGCCTAAATTTTCAGCTTTTGTCGATTTCAACGCACTTACTTCGTAACTTCATAACTCGCTCATCCTATATTGGAATGAGTCTGTTCTTAATCCATTTTCTTGCTCGTAACATCCTCTACAAATCCCCCATAAAGAAATAAATTTTCAAATTCATTAATAAGCCAAAATAGTGGCTCAAAAATCCTTTGTGGGCTATTTTTTACTATACAACATTTATAACGTCTATTTTTCAATTATTCGTAACTTGCTCATCCGAAGTCGGATTGAGCTCATTTTTGAGCCTACGACTCACTTATATTATCCTCTACAAAACCCCCAAATAAATAATTTTTTAAAAGCATTAACTACCTATAAAAATGGCTCAAAAGTCACTCGTGACCTAGTGTTTTGTCAATTGACGTCTTTTACTAAAAATTTATCCATAACTTCGTTATAGCATATTTTTACTTCATTTTAATTGGAAAATTTACATTAATTGTGTACATATAATTCATTTTTTCAAAATTTAATTAAAACTTATGAACTAAGTATTACACTAGTCCCTTTACAATCCTCTACATAGTTCTTGTTCGTCCCTATGTTTGGGCTTATGTTTTCATTTTTGTTTCACTTTTCATGCATATTACCAGTAGTTTAACATATATAAACCATCCTTATACCTCCTAGATCCTTCATGATCCACCATAAATACAACCACAACCACCATCAAAGCAAAATAAAAAACATAAAAAAAGAAAATGGTTTAGAGCTAGGGTTTAGGTTTTACCTCTTAGTTCTCTTCTTCTTCTTTCTTAAACTTGATGATCAAAACTTATTCTTCTTTTCCCATTCTCTTCTCTTGCCCGAGCCCTCTCTTTATTTTTTTCTCTAACTCTTGCTCTTACTTACGAAAAATAAGATTAAATGAAACAAGAGCCCGATAAAATGAAGGGTTGGTATAAATAAAACAATTTTTACTAGCTTCATGAGTTGGTCATTGATGAGTAGATTTTATACCTACAAATCGAGTGCATTTGAATTTGAATATTTGGTTATTTTAAAGTGTTTTGTGTTAATTTTGATGCATTTGTGTGTGTATTATAGGTTACATGGTATGGTGGAAGGAGTTGGACGAATTGTGGAGGTAGTAGCAAAAAAAAGTAGCAGAAAAAGAGGTTCTGGATGCCTGGCGCGGCAGCACCAAGAATGGCTTAGAAGCTGGCACGACAGCGCCGTGTGCTAGAAATTAGAGAAGCTTTTTTGGAGACCTGGTGCGAAAGCGTCGGTTCCCTATATAAACCTGGCGCGCTAGCGCCATGTCCGTTGCAGAAGTTTTTCTAATTTTGTAATTTTTGAAGACTTTAATTGGGAATTGGACTTGTTATTTCTTAGAGGGTTAAGACTTTATCTTAGGATTATAAATACATCATATTAGAAAATTGGAAGATATATTTTTCACTTTTTGCTAACCCTAGAAAAGGAACAAGGCTAGAAGGCTTGAAGCAAGGATTGATCATCAAGGAGAACAAAATAGAAGGCTAAGAAGGAGATTCAAGATTTCTCCAATAGAGTTTTATTTATCTACTCTTCTCTTTTATTTTTGTAATTCTTGAATGATGAATACTATATGGAAGATGGTTTTTAATTCAATCATGAACTAAATTTCCTTTTAAGATTTCAATGGAACTTGATGTGTAGTTTTAGTTAACGACATGTTAGACTTGGGGAAGATGATATTCTTTCTTAGTATCGAAGTGTTACAGAGTTCAGATGGTATCTACATATGCCAAAGGAAATATGCACTTGAAATTTGAAGAGGTTTGGTATGTTCGAGAGCAATTCGGTTAATAGTCCAATAATTCCAGGTTGCAAAATCAATAAATATAAAGACGATAATATTGTTGATGAGACATACTACAAGAAATTGGTGTGGAGGTTAATGTATATCTCAACCATAAGACCATATATAATGTGTGTCATTTGGATCATAAGTAGGTAAATGGCAAAATCTACAAAGCTTCATCTTCAATTAGCATAAAAGGCACTTCGATATTTAAGAGGTACTATGAATTTTGAAATTCATTACAAGAAAAAAGGAAGTAGTTATTTGCTTGAATTCACGAATAGTGATTATGTCGGAGATATAGAGGATAGGAAAAGTACGAGTGGGTCTGTATTTATGCTAAGCTCAAGTACAGTTTCATGGAGTTCAAAGAAGCAACCAATAGTAACTCTATCAACCACAGAGGCATAACTTATGGCAGCTGCAGTGCTTGTATGTCAAGCTATCTGGAAGAAAAGGATTTTGAAGCAACTGTGGCATTCTAATGGAGGCTACACACATCTGAGATATGACAACAACTCAACTATCAAGTTGTCTAAAATTCGATGATGCATGAACGCAACAAGTGTAAGACCCCGAATTTTATGAAAAAAAAAATATTCAATTTTTCTATTTAGTAAATGGTTAAATTGATAAAAAGTAAAGTTAAGGGTGATATATGAATTTTTTTTTTTCAAAATAAGCAAGTGGCTATAAAATACTTATTGTTGTCGGAGAATATTTGTTCGGTCGTGGAATATTAATGTTGTCGGGGAATATTTGTACGACGGTGCAGCCGTTTATGGGCCCCATAATAGAATAACTGTCGAATGAAGAAAATGATAAGTTTAAGTTTTTATAAATAACGGCATGGTTGTTACTGTTAACACTGTTGGAATACCTGGTGGTTAAAATATAGTAATACGCGATGTTGCACAGTAGCATATGGTATTGCATAGTATTTTTGAATTATTGATTCTTACGTAAGAAGGCACTACTCAATAATTATTCCAGTAATTACTGTTCAATATTTTATTTTATTGATTCAATAATTGATGTGTTGATATTTTATATTGTTGTTGTTTCAATAATTGTCACGGCACAGTATTTCAAATCAATAATTTATATTATTTGGATAATATTATTAGATAGCATTATTGGTAATGTCTATAAAGTTCTGTCAATGAGAGGTTTGGTCACCTAATTGCGCGCCAGTAAAGAGAAATCCTTATTGGAAAGCCCCATCTTTCCTGGGAACTGCCTGGTTGTCATTATTGTGATTCTGTAATATTATTTATGAATAATTAATTATTAATTTATATGATAAGGAAATATTTATTTCATGCGGATATAAATGATGGATTTATTTATGTGGTTATAAATGAAGGAATTAATGTTTAAGTGTTTTATTAGTATTTTGTCGAAATGAAGAACAAAATATGGGATTTTCAGAAAAAATAGTTTATTACTTGATTTTGTAAAATCTATTAACTCTTTGTGTATAATGAGTTAGGAGATGAGCCATATATCAAAAGAAAGCCCTGGAAGTAATCTAAATGTAGAAATTTGAATCACCCAAAAATCCTTTGTAGATTTATCGTGGTGAATTTTTGAATGAAACTGGTCCGAAGGACTAATAATCCAAAAAATCGGTGTTCTTGAGATATATTGCGTGAGTTATAATTTTAATCCGACCGTTGGATCGTTGTAATTTTTGGATATGTTATACATATATGAGTTGAGTATATGTCCACAAATTTGAACCGTTAAAAATTAACGTATGATTTGTTATGAATTTTAAGAGGTGAGTGATTCAGAAATTATTTTTATAAATGGTTTTAGTGGAAAATTCTAGAAGGCGGGCCCCACTTTTTGGTTGGTGATTGAATGCATGTGCTAAATTGGATTTTCGAAGGTGATGGCTGCCATTTTTTTCAAAATGGCATGCATATAAAATAAATTAATATTTTATTAATTTAGTCTCATTTGGCATTCTAGCATTTTCCTATAAATAGGCACTTAAGTTAGAATTGAAAATAAAACCAGAAACAAGTTTTCTTTCTCTCTATATCGTTGAGCATATTTTTGTAAGTATTTAGATACTTTGAGAGTTACTATTCAGTGCAAGTTTCCTTCGGCTTTACATCCGATGTTCCAGTCAGAAGTACTGCTCTTTTGAGGTAAGGGATTTTAAAGGTTGTTATGTTTTTCAGGTTTCGTAATTTTTTCGACCTTCAAAAATTCTGAAAAAAATTGAAATGATAATTTGATGAGTTTTATTGATTGTGTCCAAAAATGGTAATTTTTGGATGTATAGATTAGGAGTTATGGATTTTATGAGAAAATACTATTTTAAAAGTAACCCATTATAACTCCTTATAGTTAACTCCAAAATTGGTAAAATTTTTATTGGGAGTACATCTATCTAACATCAGTATATTCTGTAACTTTCAGATTTTTTTGGACAAAAGTATAATTTATGATAAATGTCTATATTCGGCAGTTTTGGCTATGTGAAAAATAGTAAATGAATTTTAAAAATTCTAAGAAAAATATGTGTTCAATATGGGACTATATTCTGATAAATCCCAGAAAATAAATATTTTTTGTAATTGATTTGGTATTTTTCATGGAAATGGACTAGTTATGAGTAAATGAATTAAATATGTTATGTGAAGTAAGAAAATAGGAAAATAGTATTTTATGGCTTGAGAATCCTATATGAGGTATATGCAGATTTTTGATGAGGTTTTTGGTTATTGGTGATGAAATCTTATGAGGTTGGCATTTTAGGATGATTAAATGCATTAATTAGTAAAGTGTAAATAATTAAAATAAATTGTTTATAAGTTTAAGAAATGTTATTCTTTCAATATCATTATACCGAAATATTGGTATGAATTTTATTGTGGAATTTCTACCTTTTTTATGTCAAGGTTACTATTCATGAATTACTATTCACGAGTTACTATTTATGAGTTACTATTCACGGGGTACTATTCATGACAAAATTGATTTCTTTTTATGACCAAATTATCGTTGATTTATAAATCTTACTCTTGAAATTAAATTCATGTTTGGATCATATTATTTTTATTATCATATATAACATTTTTATAATCCTGGTGAATAAATTTCTCTTTGACTTAAGTGTAAAGATGGGTAGATTATTGGTATGATCGTAACTATGGGTTCTCTTTGGCCAGTAGTGCAAAGATAAATTGTTGACTGGTATGATCATGACCATTGGATTTACAATTGAATATTTTTAGCTTAAGTGCAAAGGTGAATTGATCAACATGATTATAATTATGGTTTATATAAATTCTGAAATGATTGTATATTTCTTTGAGATATGAATATCTTTGGCCCGTAGTGCAAAGATGAATTATTGATGAATATCTTTGGACTATAAGTGCAAAGATGACCTGTTGTTGAATATCTTTGGACCGTAGTGCAAAGATGTCCTGTTATTGAATATCTTTGGCCTGTAATGCAAAGATGAACTGTTGATGAATATCTTTGGCCCGTAGTGCAAAGGTGAATTTATTAGTATGATTATGAACAGGAACTGTGATTTGGTGTAACCATGATCTTTGATATTTCAAGTAAAGACACGTGATGAAAAATATCTTCGTATTGGATGAGAAGAGAAAATTAGAACTACAATTATGATTATGAGCTATTCATATGATTATGAACAAGATCTATTGATTAATGTTACAGGGTTAAAGCATTGTTGGTGGAATTTTAACATGGAGAAGGTAATAGACTTTATGGTCTATTTGACTCTTCTAATGGATTGCTCGTTCCGCTGCAACTATGGTTGAAAAGTTTTATCATCTACCATATGTTCTAAATCTCTGATTTATTACTGATGAAGGCTATTGATAATTTAATTATCTTTAGTCATGATATTCTTTACTGAGCTAGTTGTGCTCACCCTTTTGCTTCACAATTCCTTTCAGGTAATAAGAGTGTTTTCGGGTCCAATGGGGATAACAGGGGAATAGAACGGTGGTCTATAGCTGTTGAGGTTCTCCCTATATAGTATGGAAATAATTTTATTGAGAACTTTAGATAAGTGTGTCGTATAGTATACGTCATTTGTTATTTAATTTTAGTGAATCGAATAGGGTAAGGTGAACCCAAATTTGGAAGGGTGTTTTGCCACTTTCATACAAGATGTCTAATGACCTACGGGTTATCATAAGACAGGGTTGTGCGCATCCTCTTGCTGAGCATATCTACGAGCACTACCTATATGATCTTGGAGTTGGGTTGAAACATAATATTCAATCCTAGACGGTGGAGATGGTTATATGTCAATAGAAGACTCACCATTGGAAGGAACATGACAGTAATCTTCTCGTTTTTCTTTGGGGTCTATTCGATCAACCAAGGATAATTCTCTGGACATATGATATCTATCATAACTTATATTCATGGCCTCCTATGTACTAAGGTTTCCTTGAGCATTTCCCAAAGATTTTAATTTCTAAAATAGTTCTAGATTGTACCTTTTTGTAAGGTATCACTGTGAGATGTTGTCCATAGTTGGGACATGAGTCACAGTTGGTATTAAAACTCACAATATATGTGTTGTTGTATTTTGCACGACAATTGTAGTAATAAAGTTGTAGTTGTTTTCTGTACCATGTATTTGGCGACTCAGAATAGGTTGGATGGATTGGACCTATTTTGGGGGTGTCGCATTTGGTATCCGAGCTTAGGGATATGATCTCTAGCGGAGATCCGGGATTAGAACTAGGAGGGGAGAGATGAGTAATATCCTTCGCTGGTGTGTGTCCTACCTAAACTTATTTGATGGTCAGTCATAATATCGGGATATTATGTGATATGTTAATTTTTTCAACTAACCCTTGTTTTGAAGCTGTATTCTAGAATGATATCTGAAATACAGGAGATGAGCAATGGAGAAATCATGATGACAGAGAAGATGGAATCTGAAATGAAAGTAAGGTATTCTCAACTCTTTGAAATACCAGGTACGTAAATTTCGGAGACGAAATTTCATAAGGAGAGGAGATTGTAAGACCTCGAATTTTATGAAATAAAAGTATTCAATTTTCCTATTTAGTAAATGGTTAAATTGATAAAAAGTAAAGTAAAGGGTGATATATGAATTTTTTTTCAAAATAAGCAACTAGTTATAAAATACATATTGTTGTCGAGGAATATTTGTTCGGTCGTGGAATATTCTTATTGTCGGAGAATATTCATACGATGGCGCAGCCGTTTGTGGTCCCCATAAAAGAATAACTGTCGGATAAAGAAAATGAAAAGTTTAAGTTTTTATAAATAACGGCGTGGTTGTTACTGTTAACACTGTTGGAATACCAGGTGGTTAAAATATAGTAATACGCGTTGTTGCACAGTAGCACATTGTATTGCATAATATTTTTGAATTATTGATTCTTACGTAAGAAGGCACTACTCAATAATTGTTTCAGTAATTATTGTTCAATATTTTATTTTATTGATTCAATAATTGTTGTGTTGATATTTTATATTATTGTTGTTTCAATAATTATCACGGCACAGTATTTCAGATCAATAATTTATATTATTTGGATAATATTATTAGATAGCATTATTGGTAATGTCTAGAAAGTTCTGTAAAGGAGAGGTTTGGTAACCTAATTGCGCGCCAGTAAAGAGAAATTCTTATTGGAAAGCCCCCTCTTTCCTGGGAACTGCCTGGTTGTCATTATTGTGATTCTGTAATATTATTTATGAATAATTAATTATTAATTTATATGATAAGAAAATATTTATTTCATGCGGATATAAATGATGAATGTATTTATGTGGTTATAAATGAAGGAATTAATGCTAAAGTGTTTTATTAGTATTTTGTCGAAATGAAGAACAAAATATGGGATTTTCAGAAAAATTAGTTTATTACTTGATTTTGTAAAATCTATAACTCTTTGTGTATAATGAGTTAGGAGATGAGCCATATATCAAAAGAAAACCCTGGAAGTAATCTAAATGTTGAAATTTTAATCACCCAAAAATCCTTTGTAGATTTAGCGTGGTGAATTTTTGAATGAAACTAATCCGAAGGACTAATAATCCAAAAAATCAGTGTTCTTGAGATATATTGCGTGAGTTATAATTTTTAATCCGACCGTTGGATCGTTGTGATTTTTGGATATGTTATACATATATGAGTTGAGTATATGTCCACAAATTTGAACCGTTAAAAATTAACGTATGATTTGTTATGAATTTTAAGAGGTGACTGATTCAGAAATTGTTTTTATAAATATTTTTAGTGGAAAATTCTAGAAGGCGGGCCCCACTTTTTGGTTGGTGATTGAATGCATGTGCTGAATTGGATTTTTGAAGGTGATGGCTGCCATTTTTTTCAAAATGGCATGCGTATAAAATAAATTAATATTTTATTAATTTAGTCTCATTTGGCGTTCTAGCATTTTCCTATAAATAGGCACTTAAGTTAGAATTGAAAATCACACCAGAAACAAGTTTTCTTTCTCTCTATATTGTCGAGCATATTTTTTTAAGTACTTAGATACTTTGAGAGTTACTATTCAGTGCAAGTTTCCTTCGGCTTTACATCCGATGTTCCGGTCAGAAGTACTGCTCTTTTGAGGTAATGGATTTTAAGGGTTGTTATGTTTTTCAGGTTTCGTAATTTTTTCGACCTTCAAAAATTTTGGAAAAAATTGAAATGATAATTTGATGAGTTTTATTGATTGTGTCCAAAAATGGTAATTTTTGGATGTATAAATTAGGAGTTATGGATTTTATGAGAAAAGACTATTTTAAAAGTAAACCATTATAACTCCTTGTGGTTAACTCCAAAATTGGTAAATTTTTTATTGGGAGTACATCTATATAACATCAGTATATTCTGTAACTTTCGGATTTTTTGGACAAAAGTACAATTTATCATAAATGTCTATATTCGGCAGTTTTGGCTATGTGAAAAATAGTAAATGAATTTTAAAAATTCCAAGAAAAATATGTGTTCAATATGGGACTATATTCTGATAAATCCCAGAAAAAGAAATATTTTTGGAACTGATTTGGTATTTTTCATGGAAATGGACTAGTTATGAGTAAATGAATTAAATATGTTATGTGAAGTATGAAAATAGGAAAATAGTATTTTATGGCTTGAGAATCCTATATGAGGTATATGCAGATTTTTGATTAGGGTTTTGGTTATTGGTGATGAAATCTTATGAGGTTGGCATTTTAGGATGATTAAATGCATTAATTAGTAAAGTGTAAATAATTGAAATAAATTGTTTATAAGTTTAAGAAATGTTATTCTTTCAATATCATTATACCGAAATATTGGTATGAATTTTATTGTGGAATTTCTACCTTCTTCATGTCAGGGTTACTATTCATGAATTACTATTCACGAGTTACTATTCACGAGTTACTATTCACGGGATATTATTCACAACAAAATTGGTTTCTTTTTATGACCAGATTATCATTGATTTATAAATCTTACTCTTGAAATTAAATTCATGTTTGGATCATATTATTTTTGTTATCATATATAACATTTTTATAATCCTGGTGAAGAAATTTCTCTTTGACTTAAGTGTAAAGATGGGTAGATTATTGGTATGATCGTGACTATGGGTTCTATTTGGCTAGTAGTGCAAAGATGAATTGTTGACTGGTATGATCATGACCATTGAATTTATAATTGAATATTTTTAGCTTAAGTGCAAAGGTGAATTGATCAACATGATTATAATTATGGTTTATATAAATTCTGAAATGATTGTATATTTTTTGAGATATGAATATCTTTGGCCCGTAGTGCAAAGATGAATTATTGATGAATATCAATAATTTCTCTTTGACTTAAGTGTAAAGATGGGTAGATTATTGGTATGATCGTGACTATGTGTTCTCTTTGGCCAGTAGTGCAAAGATGAATTGTTGACTGGTATGATCATGACCATTGAATTTATAATTGAATATTTTTAGCTTAAGTGCAAAGGTGAATTGATCAACATGATTATAATTATGGTTTATATAAATTCTGAAATGATTGTATATTTTTTGAGATATGAATATCTTTGGCCCGTAGTGCAAAGATGAATTATTGATGAATATCTTTGGCCTGTAAGTGCAAAGATGACCTGTTGTTGAATATCTTTGGCCCGTAGTGCAAAGATGTCCTGTTGTTGAATATCTTTGGCCTGTAGTGCAAAGATGAACTGTTGATGAATATATTTGGCCCGTAGTGCAAAGATGAATTTATTAGTATGATTATGAACAGGAACTGTGATTTGATGTAACCATGATCTTTGATATTTCAGTTAAAGACACGTGATGAAAAATATCTACGTATTAGATGAGAAGAGAAAATTAGAACTACAATTATGATTATGAGTTATTCACATGACTATGAACAAGATCTATTGATTAATGTTATAGGGTTAAAGCATTGTTGGTGGACTTTTAACATGGAGAAGGTAATAGACTTTATGGTCTATTTGACTCTTCTAATGGATTGCTCGTTCCGCTGCAACTATGGTTGAAAAGTTTTATCATCTACCATATGTTCTAAATCTCTGATTTATTACTGATGAAGGCTATTGATAATTTAATTATCTTTAGTCATGATATTCTTTACTGAGCTAGTTGTGCTCACCCTTTTGCTTCACAATTCCTTCTAGGTAATAAGTGGGTTTCCGGGTCCAACGGGGATAACAGGGGAATAGAACGGTGGTCTATAGTTGTTGAGGTTCTCCCTAAATAGTATGGAAATGCTTTTATTGAGAACTTTAGATAAGTGTGTCGTATTGTATACATCATTTGATATTTAATTTTGGTGAACTGAATAGGGAAAGGTGAACTCAACTTTGGAAGGGTGTTTTGCCACTATCATACAAGATGTCTAATGACCTATGGGTTATCATAAGACAGGGTTGTGCGCATCCTCTTGCTGAGTATATCTACGAGCACTACCTATATGACCTTGGAGTTGGGTTGAAACATAATGTTCAATCACAGACGGTGGAGATGGTTATATGTCAAGAGAAGACTCATCATTGGAAGGAATATGATAGTAATCTTCTCATTTTTCTTTGGGGTCTATTGGATCAACTAAGGTTAATTTTCTGGACATATGATATCTGTCATAACTTAGATTCATGGCCTCCTATGTACGAAGGTTTCCTTGAGCATTTCCCAAAGATTTTAATTTATAAAACAGTTCTAGATTGTACCTTTATGTAAGGTATCACTGTGAGGTGTTGTCCATAGTTGGGACATGAGTCACAGTTGGTATTAAAACTCACAGTATGTGTTGTTGTATTTTGCACGACAATTATAGTAATAAAGTTGTAGTTGTTTTCTGTACCATGTATTTGGCGACTCAGAATAGGTAGGATGGATTTGACCTATTTTGGGGGTGTCACATTTGGTATCAGAGCTTAGGGATATGATCTCTGGCGGAGATCCAGGATTAGAACTAGGAGGGGAGAGATGAGTAATATCCTTCGCTAGTGTGTGTCCTACCTAAGCTTATTTGATGGTTAGTCATAATATCGGGATATTATGTGATATGTTAATTTGTTCAATTAACCCTTGTTTTGAAGCTGTATTCTAGTATGATATCTGAAATAAAGGAGATGAGCAATAGAAAAATCATGATGACAGAGAAGATGGAATCTGAAAGGAAAGTAATGTATTCTCAACTCTTTGAAATACCAGGTACGTAAATTTCGGGGACTAAATTTCATAAGGAGGGGAGATTGTAAGACCCTAAATTTTATGAAATAAAAATATTCAATTTTCCTATTTAGTAAATGGTTAAATTGATAAAAAGTAAAGTTAAGGGTGATATATGAATTTTGTTTTCAAAATAAGCAACTGGTTATAAAATATATATTATTGTCGGGGAATATATGTTCGGTCGTGGAATATTCTTGTTGTCGGGGAATATTCATACGACGGCTCAGCCATTTGTGGGCCCCGTAACAGAATAACTGTCGGATGAAAAAATGACAAGTTTAAGTTTTTATAAATAACGGCGTAGTTGTTATCGTTAACACTGTTGGAATACCTGTTGGTTAAAATATAGTAATACGCGTTGTTGCACAGTAGCACACGGTATTGCATAATATTTTTGAATTATTGATTCTTACGTAAGAAGACACTACTCAATAATTGTTATAGTAATTAATGTTCAATATTTTATTTTATTAATTCAATAATTATTGCGTTGATATTTCATGTTATTGTTGTTTCAATAATTGTCATGGCACAGTATTTTAGATCAATAATTTATATTATTTGGATAATATTATTAGATAGCATTGTTGGCAATGTCTAAAAAGTTCTGTCAAGGAGAGGTTTGGTCACCTAATTGCGCGCCAGTAAGGAGAAATCCTTATTGGAAATCCCCCTCTTTCCTGGGAACTGCCTGGTTGTCATAATTGTGATTCTGTAATATTATTTATGAATAATTAATTATTAATTTATATGATAAGGAAATATTTATTTCATGCGGATATAAATGATAAATTTATTTATGTGGTTCTAAATGAAGGAATTAATGCTGAAGTGTTTTATTAGTATTTTGTCGAAATGAAGAACAAAATATGAGATTTTCAGAAAAAATTAGTTTATTACTTAATTTTGTAAAATCTATAACTCTTTGTGTATAATGAGTTAGGAGATGAGCCATATATCAAAAGAAATCCCTGGAAGTAATCTAAATGTAGAAATTTGAATCATCCAAAAATCCTTTGTAGATTTATCGTGGTGAATTTTTGAATAAAACTAGTCCGAAAGACTAATAATACAAAAAATTAGTGTTCTTGAGATATATTGCGTGAGTTATAATTTTTAATCCGACCGTTGGATCGTTGTGATTTTTGGATATGTTATACATATATGAGTTGAGTATATGTCCAAAAATTTGAACCGTTAAAAATTAACGTATGATTTGTTATAAATTTTAAGAGGTGACTGATTCAGAAATTGTTTTTATAAATGTTTTTAGTGAAAAATTCTAGAAGGCGGGCCCCACTTTTTGGTTGGTGATTGAATGCATGAGCTAAATTGGATTTTCGAAGGTGATAGCTGCCATTTTTTTCAAAATGGCATGCGTATAAAATAAATTAATATTTTATTAATTTAGTCTCATTTGGCGTTCTAGCATTTTCCTATAAATAGGCACTTAAGTTAGAATTGAAAATCACACCAGAAACACGTTTTCTTTCTCTCTATATTGTCGAGCATATTTTTTTAAGTATTTAGATACTTTGAGAGTTACTATTCAGTGCATGTTTCCTTCTGCTTTACATTCGATGTTTCGGTCAGAAATACTGCTCTTTTGAGGTAAGGGATTTTAAGGGTTGTTATGTTTTTCAGGTTTCGCAATTTTTCCGACCTTCAAAAATTATGAAAAAATTTGAAATGATAATTTGATGAGTTTTATTGATTGTGTCCAAAAATGGTAATTTTTGGATGTATAGATTAGGAGTTATGGATTTTATGAGAAAAGACTATTTTAAAAGTAAACCATTATAACTCCTTGTGGTTAACTCTAAAATTGGTAAAAATTTTATTGGGAGTACATCTATATAACATCAGTATATTCTGTAACTTTCAGATTTTTTGGACAAAAGTACAATTTATGATAAATGTCTATATTCGGCAGTTTTGGCTATATGAAAAATAGTAAATGAATTTTAAAAATTCCAAGAAAAATATGTGTTCAATATGGGACTATATTCTGATAAATCCCAGAAAAAGAAATATTTTTGGAATTGATTTGGTATTTTTCATGGAAATGGACTAGTTATGAGTAAATGAATTAAATATATTATGTGAAGTAAGAAAATTGGAAAATAGGATTTTATGGATTGAAAATCCTATATGAGGTATATGCAGATTTTTGTTGAGGGTTTTGGTTATTGGTGATGAAATCTTATGAGGTTGGCATTTTAGGATGATTAAATGCATTAATTAGTAAAGTGTAAACAATTGAAATAAATTGTTTATAAGTTTAAGAAATGTTATTCTTTCAATATCATTATACCGAAATATTGGTATGAATCTTATTGTGGAATTTCTACCTTTTTCATGTCGGGGTTACTATTCATGAATTACTATTCACGACAAAATTTGTTTCTTTTTATAACCAAATTATCGTTGATTTATAAATCTTACTCTTAAAATTAAATTCATGTTTGGATCATATTATTTTTATTATCATATATAACATTTTTATAATCCTAGTGAAGAAATTTCTCTTTAACTTAAGTGTAAAAATGGGTAGATTATTGGTATGATCGTGACTATGGGTTCTCTTTGGCCAGTAGTGCAAAGATGAATTGTTGACTGGTATGATCATGAACATTGGATTTACAATTGAATATTTTTAGCTTAAGTACAAAGGTGAATCGATCAACATGATTATAATTATGGTTTATATAAATTCTGAAATGATTGTATATTTTTTGAGATATGAATATCTTTGGCCCGTAGTGCAAAGATAAATTATTGATGAATATCTTTGGCCTATAAGTGCAAAGATGACCTGTTGTTGAATATCTTTGGCCCGTAGTGCAAAGATGTCCTGTTGTTGAATATCTTTGGCCTGTAATGCAAAGATGAACTGTTGATGAATATCTTTGGCCCGTAGTGCAAAGATGAATTTATTAGTATGATTATGAAAAAGAACTGTGATTTGGTGTAACCATGATCTTTGATATTTCAGGTAAAGACACGTGATGAAAAATATCTTCGTATTGGATGAGAAGAGAAAATTAGAACTACAATTATGATTATGAGTTATTCACGTGACTATGAACAAGATCTATTGATTAATGTTACAAGGTTAAAGCATTGTTGGTGGACTTTTAACATGGAGAATGTAATAGACTTTATGGTCTATTTGACACTTCTAATGGATTGCTCGTTCCGCTGCAACTATGGTTGAAAAGTTTTATCATCTATCATATGTTCTAAATCTCTGATTTATTACTGATGAAGGCTATTGATAATTTAATTATCTTTAGTCATGATATTCTTTACTGAGCTAGTTGTGCTCACCCTTTTACTTCACAAATCCTTTCAGGTAATAAGAGTGTTGCCGGGTCCAACGGGGATAACAGGGGAATAGAATGGTGGTCTATAGCTATTGAGGTTCTCCCTAAATAGTATGGAAATAATTTTATTGAGAACTTTAGATAAGTGTGTCGTATTGTATACGTCATTTGTTATTTAATTTTAGTGAACCGAATAAGGTAAGGTGAACCCAAATTTGGAAGGGTGTTTTGCCACTTTCATATAAGATGTCTAATGACCTACGGGTTATCATAAGACAGGGTTGTGCGCATCCTCTTGCTGAGCATATCTACGAGCACTACCTATATGATCTTGGAGTTGGGTTAAAATATAATGTCCAATCGCAGACGGTGGAGATGGTTATATGTCAAGAGAAGACTCACCATTGGAAGGAACATGATAGTAATCTTCTCGTTTTTCTTTGGGGTCTATTGGATTAACCAAGGATAATTCTCTGGACATATGATATCTATCATAACTTAGATTCATGGCCTCCTATGTACGAAGGTTTCCTTGAGCATTTCCCAAAGATTTTAATTTCTAAAACAGTTCTAGATTGTACCTTTATGTAAGGTATCACTGTGAGCTGTTGTCCATAGTTGGGACATGAGTCACAGTTGGTATTAAAACTCACAGTATATGTGTTGTTTTATTTTGCACGACAATTGTAGTAATAAAGTTGTAGTTGTTTTCTGTACCATGTATTTGGCGACTAAGAATAGGTTAGATTGATTGGACCTATTTTGGGGGTGTCACATTTGGTATTAGAGCTTAGGGATATGATCTCTGGCGGAGATCTGGGATTAGAACTAGGAGGGGAGAAACGAGTAATATCCTTCGCTAGTGTGTGTCCTACCTAAGCTTATTTGATGGTCAGTCATAATATCGGGATATTATGTGATATGTTAATTTGTTCAATTAACCCTTGTTTTGAAGTTGTATTCTAGAATGATATCTGAAATACAGGGGATGAGCAATAGAGAAATCATGATGACAAAGAAGATGGAATCTGAAATGAAAGTAAGGTATTCTCAACTCTTTGAAATACCAGGTACAAATTTTATAAGGAGGGGAGATTGTAAGACCCCAAATTTTATGAAATAAAACTATTCAATTTTCCTATTTAGTAAATGGTTAAATTAATAAAAAGTAAAGTTAAAGGTGATATATGAATTTTTTTTCAAAATAAGCAACTGGTTATAAAATACTTATTGTTGTCAGGGAATATTTGTTCGATCGTGGAATATTCTTATTGTCGGGAAATATTCGTACGACGACGCATCCGTTTGTGGGCCCCATAACATAATAACTGTCGGATGAAGAAAACGACAAGTTTGAGTTTTTATAAATAACGGCGTAGTTGTTACCGTTAACACTGTTGGAATACCTGGTGCTTAAAATATAGTAATATGCGTTGTTGCACAGTAGTACACGGTATTGCATAATATTTTTGAATTATTGATTCTTACGTAAGAAGGCACTACTCAATAATTATTATAGTAATTACTGTTCAATATTTTATATTATTAATTCAATATTTTAGGTTTAAAGAGATTAGACAGTTTTAAGAGTTTGAAAACTAACGTCTGATGAAGGTGAATAGTTGGAATATGATTTGAAAGATAAGGGATATATTTTTGAAGTGACATTATTTCAGTTCCTTCTAATATTGTGGAGTAGGACACATGCTAATTTGTTGTTGCATGCACATTGTACGACCCCGACTTTTATGAAATAAAAGTCTAATGTAATATATGATTATTATTCTAAAACTGTAAAATGTTAAATTTATAAATAGTCAAACGAAGAATTAATTGGATAAGTGAGTAAATAAGAGGGGGATTAAATCTTCTAGAAGCGTGGGCCATGGGGAGGTGGCTAAGAGGATGAAAATTGAGTAGGAAATGTTGGAAATTATTTCCCCTTATACTCCAAACCTTTCTCTAAAGTATTCACCAAACCTTTCTTCTATTGGTCCATTTGTTTTGTGGGGGCAAGGATGTTGGCCATTCATTTTTGGTTAAGTAAGTCAAATTTTTAGCACATTACTTCTTATTTCACTCCCTCCCGTAGCCCAATTTTTAGCAAAAGAAAAGATAGAAAAAGAGAGGAAGAAAGAAGAAGAAAATAAAACCAAGAAAGGTAATCATTTGATTTTCAATTATAGATGTTAATTTCATGGATTTTATAGATGTTATGTTTATACTTATTTTAGATGATTTGAACAAGTATTAAACAAAAAAAATAAGAAATTAAAGCGATTAAGCTTTGCCAGAATTTCGTCGAAAAACTTAGATCTAACGGTGATTGGTGGTTTGTTTTCAAATCTAAGATCATGGTTGGACTCCTAAAATATAGTAGATCTAATCTGAGTTGAAAAACACTGAAAAACCCACCAGAAAACTCATCAGAAACTGGCAGTCTGCTGGAGAAGATTACCGAAAAATATTTTTCGATGAACTTTTTCGATAAGAATGTTTCTCTATGTTAGATGTGGAATTTGGAAAACCTTTATTCAACAAAATTATAGAGAATTAAATTTCACATGAAAAAAACATATGATCTGTATTTTTCTGATAAAATGGCTAATTGTGATGAATATTTGAAGATGATCTGTATTTTTCTGATAAAATGGCTAATTGTTATGAATATTTGAAGTTTCTACATATTATAAATTTTAAATAAATTATTGAAAATAATTTTTGGGCTGAAATAAATTTACTGTAATCTTATAATACTATTTATGAATTAATGTAAATTTTTGAGGAATAATTGAAAATCATAAGTATTTATTATATTTTTAAGCTATTTAAAGTTAGTTTAAAAATAGAAGAAATTCATGAAAAATTCTGAGCGACGAAAAATTATGAAACATGGTAGAAAATCCTATATTATTATTTCAGAATTATTGGATTTTTTTGGAAAATTATTAGATATCAAAAGTATTTATTGAATTTTTAAACTATTTAAAGTTAGTTTAAAAATTAGTAAAAATTCATAGAAAATTCAATGAATGGTGGAAAATTATGAAATTTACTGAAATATCTTAAAATAATGTAAGATTAATATTTATAATTTTTTAAAGATATAAAAGTATGTGAAGTTAGTATTTCTATTTTGAAGCTATTAAATGATAGTTACTATAAATAGAAATAATTATAGAAAATTATCGAATAATTCGAAAAATATGAAAATTGTTTGGAAAGTTTAGAATAATATTTTAAATATTTTAGAAGTGTTAGTAAGATCAAGAGGTGTCGGGATGTAAACGTACAAGTAACGAATGAGTTATGATAAATACAAAAATAATGTTTTGTTAACGTAAAATGGTGATAATACCATAATAGTGGACTGACGTTTTAAAAATAAATTGTCATATATGGGTTTCTTAAAATTTTTTTATGCACTTATAAGTTTTGAAATATGAATTATGATTCAATGCGATAAATAAAGACACCTTTAATTAATAATGAATTATTAGTTGGTTTATATGTTATTCGAAGTAAATATGTTTTGGTGTTGATCCCGACTTTTAATAGAATGTAAATTATTTATAGTAAGGTGTTGATTTAATAAATATTTATATATTTATATTGTTGTCTTTTATCATCGCTTGAGGTGGTGGTTTAGTGGTGGTAAGCCAGACATAAGTCCCCATTAACGTGGGTTCGAGTCTTGGTAAATTTCTCTATGCTCAAGTGGTCTCACGCTCTGGATTTATTCGGGGGTAAGTTGAGCCCTGAATTTATTCGGGGGAAAGCTGAGTTGTGCCGATGAAGACACCACCGAGGCCTCCAAAATTTTTGGTGATCATGCATTTATTTTATAAGATCAGTTATGATATTACATATGTTAATAAATAATAGTTATGATATTATAAGACTAGTTGAAAGTATTGTGAGTCTATACTAATGATTGTGAATAAAAGGTGTTGATTAAATATAAGTATGATATGCAGATGTTTGTTCAATTATTTTCTTTTTACAAAAGTAAGTTTGGCAAGACTTGTCGACACTCTACTTTTCCTAAATTAGTATGGACTATAACTCTATTATTAAATAAATTTTGTTAAGACGTGTACAAGTTGATTTGATTTCCTCCATGGGACCAAAAATTCCACTACCATTATTTTATATTGCTTATTTGGCTAATTTGTCAAAGCGTGTGTGTGAATTGTATTCTCAATTTTCAATATAAATTGATTACTCAATTGAGTAACAAAATACACCATGACTACACCAAAAATATAAAATTCTACTACAATATTGTGAGTATTTCTATTGAGTATAAGGTTACTCCGAGTGTTGATAAGGAGTGCAAACATTTTTCAAGTTAATCAATTTTATAGGAAGCAGAATTCAATCACGTGCTAATTAAGAGGTATCATTTTTTTATAATATGGTAAAGGGATATCATCTTCTTGCATACTCCATATTAGGTAAGATATTATTATTCGTTTATTCAACTTATCATTAAATAGTGAACAATCCTAAAATGATTAGAATATCCTTAATAGTTTGTACTTCATCAAATATCATGATCTGAATCTTTCAATTCAATTTTAAGTTATTATATTTGAGCCGGGAATGAAACATTTACTTGAATTTTATATTTTATCAAGAATTCTAATTGATTTTTTGGATATCAATTTGGCAATTTGGACTTTGGATAATTAAGTTAAAAATTACTAAGATCTATTTTATCTTATTATTCTGATTATTTCTGTCCATTTACCATATATATCATTATTATAATCATTGTGGTGAATATACCTGGCAAACGGGCTGGGCCAACCCAAACGGGCCGGGCTTTCAGTGGGCCGGGCCAAAATGGCCCAGTTTTTTGGGCTGAAAATATGAGGCCCATGGCCCGGGTTGGGCAGGGCCGGGCCGGGCCAGCTCTCGGGGGTTTTTTTTTACAAAAAAATTCTTCTTTTGAGAATCGAACTTTAAACCTCCCCCACTCCTTAAACAAATGTTCAAACCAACTAAGCTACAAGGATTTTAATTTTAAAGTCACTATATACCTTACTATATCTTTTTTTAATACTTAGTTTGCTCCCAGCTTTTTATTGCTTCAATCTTCGATGGGTCAATAGATATTCCGTGATTTGATATCACTTGCCCAAGGAATGCTACTTCCTCAAGCCAGAACTCGTATTTCTTCAACTTGGCATATAACTTGTTTTTACGAAGCTTTTGGAGTATCAGCCTCAAGTGATGCTCATGATCTTCACGACTTTTGGAGTAAATAAGGATGTCATCAATAAAGATAACCAAAAAATGATCCAAATATTCCTTAAATACTCAGTTCATTATATCCATGAAGGCAACAGGAGCATTAGTCAATCCAAAAGACATGACTAGAAATTCATAATGCCTGTACCAATTTTTGAAAGCAGTCTTTGGAATATCAACAGTTTTAATCTTTAACTGATGATATCCAGAACGAAGATCGATCTTTGAAAAGAATTTGGCACCTTGGAACTGGTCAAATAGGTCATCAATGCGAGGCAATGGGTACCTATTTTTGACGGTGACATGATTCAACTCCCGATAGTCAATACAAAGTCGCATACTTTCATCTTTCTTCTTTACGAATAGAACAGGAGAACCCCAAGGAGACGTACTAGGACGAATGAAACCGATGTCCAACAGTTCCTGCAGTTGGGTTTTTTTAACTCCTGAAGTTCAATAGGAGCAATTCGATATGGGGTTTTGGAAATGAGTTTTGTACCGGGTTCAAAGACAATACAAAACTTGATTTCACGCTCTGGGTGTAGGCCAGGAAGTTCTTCAGGGAATACGTCAAGAAATTTATTAACAATAGAAATATCATTCAAATCTGACGTATTTTTGTTTAAATCCGCGACATGAGCTAAGAAAGCTTGACATCCGTTTTTCAATAAACGAATGGCTTTATGGCTTGATATGACAATGATTGACTCTAGTGGTTTGTTTGCTTGAATTCGCATAATAGGTTGGTTAGGAATATGAAAGCTAACAACCTTACGAAAATAATCAATTATAGCATGATGAGTAGTTAACCAGTTAATTCATAAAATCACATCAAATACAAGTATTTTCAAAAAAATAAGATCGACAGGTAATGTGAGGGTACCGATTTGAATCAAACAAGACTTATAAACAGTAAATGTAATGAAGGTTTCTCCCAACGGAGTTTCAATAGATAAGTTAAAATCTAATTTTTCTCGAGTCAAATTTAAACGTTGAGCGCAAGTAGGTGAAATATAGGAATGGGTAGAACCGGTATCAAATAAGGTATAGACTTCACAAGAGTTTATGATTAGCTTACCCGTGATAACTTAATTTGGGTTCCTCACTTGTTGGGAGGTCAAGACAAATGCTCTCCTTTGAACTACCGACTTTGACTTGTCTGGGACAGCCTTTGGTGTCTCCATCCCAGCTGGACTTGACTTCACTATACGATAAAATCGAGCTAGGTGACCTTCTCTTCCGCAATTGAAACACGCTTTGGGTTTCTGCGTACAATTTGGACTGATGTGTCCCTCCCCTCCGCATCTGTAGCATACAACAAGCAGTCATTCTCTTTCCTTGAAAATAGGTGCTGGTGCTGCTGTCTTTCCATCATTGTTGAACCTTCCCTTCTTGAAATTTCCACTTCTATTATCTTGGCCAGGATTACCACCGAAGTGGTTACCATTTCTGGCATGATGATTTCCTCCACGTTTGTTGTCACCGCTTCGATGACTGCTACCAATGGTATTATCGTTTTGTCAGCTACTATCTCTTGATTGGGTCGACTCATTATCACGCTCCAATAACTGACCCCTATTCACAACATCTGAATACAAGCAAAGTTTGTGAGAAATGAGGTATTGACGTATTTCAGGTTTTAAACCTCGCAGAAACATTCACATCATTTGCTCTTCATTATCAACCAAATGGGATGTAAACCGAGACAACTCGACAAACTTAGCCTCGTACTGCGACACTGTCTTATTGTTTTGCTCCAGCTTGATGAATTCCACCTCCTTCACATGACGAATACTTTCGTGAAAGTACTTGTCATTGAACAATTCTTGCAACTTCTCCCAAGACATCTTTAGTGCGGTAGGCTGAGTACGTTTTATAGATTTCCACCAATAATCTGCCTCTCCTCGCAACATGAAGGTGGCAAAGGGAACCTTTTGCTCTTCGGAGCATCCCAAGATATCAAATATCTTGGTGATTTGATTAATCCACGTCTCTGCCTTAAGGGGTTCTGGCTTTCCCAAAAACTTTGGTGGTCCCAGCTCATTAAATTGCTTAGCAGTGACCAGCCATGAGTTGTCAATGTTTCCACCTGCATTTTGAATAAGAGTCTCTCTCTTTTTGTGTTGCATGAATTGCAGAAAGCTTCTAAACATCCCGTCATTCATCATTTTGTCAGTGTTGTTGCTTACATGAGGATTATTGCCTTCCTGATGCACAATATTCTGGTTATCGATTAGCGGCATCTCAACAGTCTCATGTGCTCTATTGATTGTCTCAAAATTTTTAGATGCCATTTTCAAACACTGCCATAAAACAAGGGTTAATTAACATGCCACATATTATCCCTATATTCTGACCGGCCAATTAAATAACAAATAAACTTAGGTAGGTCATACTAGCGAAGGATTTACCCGTCTCTCCCCTCCTAGTTCTAGCCTCAAATCTCAGCCAGGGATCATATCCCTAAGCTTTGATACCAACTATGACACCTCCAAAATAGATATACACAACCCATTATGAATCGCTTTAAATAAAACTTCATTATACAATACGAAAAAAATGTAGCTGAGAGTTTTAACACGAATATTATCTCATAGACAATATCCAAACTCAAATGAAGTCCTCATTACATTTATTATCACACTATTTCATAGAATAGTGAGGAATACTATTGCCACCATCTTGGACCATCACTCCATTCCCCGACTAGTCCCAGCTATATTCTCATTTCCTGAAGAGAATAATGAAAGAAAAGTGTGACGCCCCCAAAATAGGTATACATCACCTATTCTGAGTCGCCAAATACATGGTACAGAATACAAATACAATCTTTAATATACAACAAGAGAGTTGTGAATTTTAATACAAATATTATCTTCTAGACAATATCCACTCTCAGAATAAGTCCTCATTACATTTATTGTCACACTATTTAACAGAATAGTGAGGGCTACTAATACTATCATCTGGACCGTCACTCAATTCCCCGACTAGTCCCGGCTACGTTCTCATTTCCTGAAGAGAACAGTGAAAGAAAGGGTGAGCTAAACTAGCCCAGTAAGAAATATTATGACTAAGATAATGCAGAATAAATTATCATTAGTATTCAACAGTGTTAAACTGATAAAATACAATAGACATCAAGTTTAACTGCAGTGGAACATGCAATCCATTAAAAGAGTCAAGTAGAAAATAAAATCTACTATCTTTTATGATTTAAAAGATTTTTCATCACTTTTATCGCTAGAACTCAGCTTAATAAATAATCCACATCATCCCTGCACTATGGCCAAGGATATTCATTAGTATCACAACCACAAATTATCCATGCACTACGGGCCAAGGATATTTGTGTATTCATCAATGGTCATGATCATGCCAATAACTGTCCATCAATGCACTACGGGCCAATGAGGACTTTTACCACATCATTTGTAATATTACGGTCATGATTACACCGAATAATCTCTGGTCATAATCATACCAAGTCCATCCATGCACTACAGGCCACAGATGACTTTCAACAAAATATAAATATGAGGATGATGACAATGATATAAGAATTCAATAAATCAAGTTCAAAAATTAATTTATTCATGAACTAATAATGTCCAAATTGTCAACATGATACTTCTTTGTAGAGTAAAATTCAAGAATGCTCAGAAGAATATTTCCACGAAAAGATACTGGATGAAGCACAAATATCAAGGATATTCCACTAATTTCATGGAGTATAGAAGTCAAAACTTTAACCAACTGAGTATAATAAAGAATAGAATAACAAAAGAAATCACCATACATGCGGTACTTCGCATAGACAGGTTATTCTAACAGAATAATAAATAACAGAACCAGGTCAGGCGTAACACGCACCGACAGGATATTCCAATAGAATAATAAAGAATGGAATAACAACAGAAATCACCATGAATGCGGTCCTTCGAATAGACAGGTTATTCCAACAAAATAATAAATAACGGAACCAGATCCGGCGTAAAACGCATAGACAGGATATTCTAACAGAATAATAAAGACGGAACCAGGTCCGGCGTAAAACGCACAGACAGGATATTCCAACAGAATAATAAAGAATAGAATAACAAAAGAATTTCACCAAGTATAGGGTAGCCCGCGTATACAGGTTATTCCAACAGAATAATAAAGAATGGAATAACAGAAGTTCTCTTCATGAATACAAAAGAAATAATACCCCTTACCTTATAAAGAAGAGTACTCCGATGGTAGGGCAGGGATACACTTGAAGAAACTTGCACTACTCTCAAAGTTTTCTTAAACGCTAAAGAAATACGCTCAAGATAGAAGAATGGACTGAATAGTAACCAATCCATGAACGGTCCAGATCGATTTACTTTAAACGGATGGTCCAGATTGGTTTACAATAAAATATAATATATTCTATTTATAATCTAATAAAACGAATAACTTTTAAAAAGATTTTACTCTGCAAACACTATGCAGCCACTATATAAACACTATGCATAATAAAATATAATATATTCTAATTATTGTCTAATAAAATAAATAACTTTATAAAAGTATTTTGTTTTATATAAAAAGATTTTACTATTAGCCTAATAAAACGAATAACTTTATAAAAGTATTCTGTTTTATATAAAAAGATTTTCTGTTTTATTACATTAATAATACTAATAAAACAAAACTTATATAATATATATATATATAACAATCAATAATAATTGAATCAAATAACGTGAGATACTATGCAGCAACTATTGTAGCAATAATTGAACAAAACTGAGTGACTTCTCACATAAGCATCAATAATCAAACCGTGTGCTACTATGCAACCACGCGTATTACTGTACTTTTACTACCGAGTAGTTCAACAGTATTAACGGTAAAACTTCCGTCGTTATTTTCATAAAAATATTTTTGTCGTTTTCTCAATCCGACAATAATTCTGTTGTGGGGTCCACCAATGATTGTGCCGTCATACAAATATTCCCCGAGACAAAGAATATTTCCCGACCAATCGAATAATATAACAACTTGCATACTTTGTAAAATTTATAAATATTACTCACAACTATAACATTATATTAAATCCACACCATAATATTCAAAAACAAATTCAAGAAATTTAAATCTTTATTCGTAAAATTTGGAATTTTACAATTACGGTCATGATTATACCGAATAATCCCTGGTCATAATCATATCAAGTCTGTAGCGCCCCCAAATCCGGGTATCTTACAACCCGACAGATGGTGCTATACTGTACAAACATTCATACATTCATTCAATTGAAAGTCTCAAAGAATGAACATAACTTATATATATTTAATTCAATATTTACATTTCCCAAGTTCTAAACCCATTACAAAGGTTCTCTTGTCATAATATTCATTGCATTACAACAATAGACCTATACTATTACATGACAGCTTAATAATCTGCCTTAGCTTTTCCTTTATCCTTATTTGATCCTTCAGGACGTTCAGTCTTAGCTGCATTCATATGGTTCAAGCAAGAGTGAGCATGACTAGCTCAGCAAGTATAACAATTTCAATAACAACATGCTTGATACATATGAATCATATATCTTCAATAACCGAACAATAGCTATGAAGTACTATTAATGATTCAAAATAGCAATTCATCTTTCCTTTCAAAATGTTTCACAATGAATAAATCTAGTAAAACATTCACTCCGGTCAAAGACCTTGAGTATTCATTCTTTCTTTGAAAAGGACAACCCGGACCTAAGTCCGTAAGCCCGATATTACTTACGAGCACTTCTAGGTGATCAGCCTATTGTACTCTGTATTGATCAATACTACATCCATTAAACGTATGTACGTTTAATCATTTGGCAACCTCGCGTGCCTGTCGTTTTACCGACAAAACATTTGTTTAACAATTCAGTCTTCTTTTGAAAACTATCAGTAGTTGACAAAAGATATTAGCATTTGATAACAGATGAATAGATTATCAATAATCCACTCAATATGTTAAATCTAGCCAAAGAAACTGGCTTTAACTTCATTATACTTCAATTCATGCGAAAGGATACATGAACATCATAAACTTGTTCAGATTGAACTGAAACAAGAGTTAGAATACTTGCCTTTAGCGTCTGCTACTGTGTATTTTACTTTACGTTCAAGTCTTTCAAGTCTCTACAATACATGGTCACATAATGCCTTATATTAGGTCACATATAATCAAGTATGTATCTAAATATATCTTATCCTTCATTTCAATCTAATTATAGATTAGATTTCATTCTTATGCGTTTTGACTTATCGTTCGCTTTACATTCACTCGACTTGGTTATATTAACCATTCTTCATTACTTTTAAGTCTTAACAATGTCCCAACATTGTTACTTTAAGTTGTTTAAGGTAGGTTTAGTTCAATCTCCTACCATCCCCTTTCTTTCCCTTCATTTTTATTCTTTACTGTCAAAGTTTTGTGCCTGGCGCCGCGGCGCGGGCATTACTCTATCAACTCGCGCTGCGGCGCGAATTAGCAGTAGCCGAGTCCCAGATGTCGTGCTGCGGCGCGACCAAAAAGCTTAGGGTTGGCGCCGCGGTGCCAACTCTGTGCACCAGAAAAATTTTCTAACTTTTAATTTTTGTGAACTTCCCGGACGCATAACTTCTTCGTTTTAAGTCTGAATTGGCTCGTTCAAAAGCCTACGGTTCACAAATTACGTAATCTACGTGTTCATGCAAGAATTTTATCTATTTGACTTTGTTTGCTAAAAATTCACCTATTAGTTCATTTTTAAAGAAACCAATAAACGTTCGTGAACGTTAAATGCTCGTTTCTTCGTTCTAAATCGGAATTCGTCCATTTTCGAGTCCGCAACTCTTAAATGACAAACATGACTTGTCTCCATTGGAAAATAACATTTCCGAACTCAAACTCAAAATTTGACTTCCATTCTGGGAAATTTACGAATTCGACGATTATCGCCTAATCGTGCGATTTCCGGCAATTTTTCGTTCTTAGAATTTGTTCAACACTACCAATGAATTACATTCATAATGTGAACATCTTAACATCATTATTCCAAATATTTATACTCATGGTTGAATTTTAACTTATCTCATTGTAAGCTTATACTTGATAACTTTCAAACTACTTATGAACTTATCATTCATAACTTATGACAATTAAAGTTCTTAATCATCATCCAGACATGATTTCATCATATAACTTTACTTATGTATTCTTGATACATATGCTCTTACAAGTTGATGTATATACATATACTTTCATTAATAAACCTATCAAAAGTTCATCATGCATTCACATAAGTTTACAACTTATGCTATCTTAAATGACTTATTACCAACTTATGCGGCTTAAGTTCATTACTTATACATACTTCTTTCTTTCTTTTTTTTTTATCATTAATGTTCCTTAATCCAAGCTTTTCTTATCAACCTATCATGCTAGAGATAGAAGATAATTGGAGAAGGAGTCTTACATTTGAAGTCTTTAGTAAGTAGCTTCTTCTTCTTCTTGACTTATGGAATAACTTACTTGTAACTTAATCTTCCTAACAATTAAGCACTTTGAGAGAGAGTGTTTGGATTATTTGAACAACTATTAAATGACTTGCCAACCTTCACTATTTATAGAATTCCTAAGGTTAGGGCAATTTAGTCAATTCCATCATCCCACCTCCTTTTGCACCTCCTTACTATTCATTACTTGCAAGGCACAAAACCTATCCCTTGCTTGGTCATTACTTATCTTGAGCACCACCTTTACTTGGTCATCACTTATCTTGGTTATCACTTATCTTGATAACCACACTTTATCCATATCACTATGGTTTGCTCCATGGATCACACAATCCAATGAACTTTAGCTTGGACTTAGATTAAATGAACATTGGGCTTTGCTTAACAAACCTTCATATGTTTATTAATTCATAAATTGGGCCTTAACCCTTAATTCACTTGGGCTTGTACAAAATCCTAACCAATCTTTACAAGTCCATTAATATTACATAATACCTATACATATAGTTTATGTATTATTCTCGTATTCTAATTCATATAGAATTTATATACGATAATGCATTCTTCTTACAAACTCATATAATACTTGGTATTATACTTGTTTCCATTCCTTGTACAATACTCACGTATCATACCATCATTCCTTAACGCAATAGTTCTACATTTTCCTTACGTTCTCAATTTAAGTCCGCAAGCGAAATATTACGTTTTCCATAACTAAATTATTATTACATAATCCGTCTTACTTTAATATTCTACCATTACGTATTTCTCAGAAATTCAAAAATAAATCCCGAGCAAATACCGATGAATAGTGTTTTTCGGAAAATTTCTCGGAAAACTTTTATTTTCGTCTTAGAAATTCAAACACCTTAAGTCCTTCACATAACTCAAATACTACGATATTCCAATATCAATAGGTTACAAAATGACAACCATCTTGATATCCCACATAATATGATTTTATTATTATTTAGTCTAATAAAATCATCTTACATAAAAATTCGAATTTCCCGGTCGTTACATTCTTCCCCCCTTATAAAGATTCTGTCCTCAGAATCTCATTTTTTTTTTCTTCAAATAATTGAGGAAAATTTTTCTTCATCTTTTCTTCTAACTCCCACGTTGCTTCTTCAACATCATGGTTCTTCCATAACACCTTCACTGATGGTATTACTTTGTTCCTCAGAACTTGTTCCTTTCTATCGATGATTTGAACCGGCGATTCTTCATATGTTAAATCCTTCTCGATATGAATAGGCTCATACTCGATTACGTGCTTATAGTCCGGCTTATACGGAAGTAATACAGATACGTGAAACATGTTATGTATTCTTTCTAGGTCTGGAGGTAATGCTATCTTATAAGCTACCTCTCCCACTCTGTTTAATATTTCAAAAGGTCCTATAAACCTTGGACTTAACTTTCCTTTCTTTCCAAAGCGTATCTTTCCTTTCCAGGGAGATACCTTCAGAAACACATACGAACCTACTTCGAACTCTCGATTTAATCGATGTGAGTCCGCATACTTCTTCTGTCTGTCTTGAGCCGCGACGAGACGCATCCGAATTAACCTTACTATATCCGCTGTTTGCTGCACCAATTCTGGTCCTAGCATCCAGCGTTCTCCCACTTCATCCCAACACAATGGTGTTCTGCATCTTCTTCCATATAGAGCTTCATAAGGCGGCATACCTATGCTTGCATGATAACTGTTGTTATAAGAAAATTCTACCAGTGGTAAGTGATCATCCCAACTACCCTTGAAATCCATGACGCAAGACCTCAGCATGTCTTCTAACGTCTGAATTGTTCTCTCGCTCTGCCCATCAGTTTGTGGATGATAAGCCGTGCTTAACTTTAACTGTGTTCCCAGCTGTTCTTGCAAACTTCTCCAGAAGTTCGATGTGAATCATGGATCACGATCTGACACAATCGATATCGGTACTCCATGTCTGGAAATAACTTCCTTGACATAAAGTTTAGCTAATTGGTCTAAGTTATACTTGACCCTAATTGGTAAGAAGTGAGCCGATTTCGTCAATCGGTCGACTATTACCCAAATAGAATCGTATCCTTTTGACGTTGTTGGAAGTCCTACCACGAAATCCATCGAGATATGCTCCCATTTCCATTCTGGAATCTCCAATAACTGTAGCAAGCCACTGGGTCGTTGATGTTCTGCTTTAACTTTTTGACAAGTCAAACACCTACTTACATACTCTGCTATTTCCCTTTTCATGTTTGACCACCAAAAACTCTGTCGAAGGTCTTGATACATCTTAGTGCTACCAGGATGTATCGAGTACCTTGAACTATGAGCTTCTTGTAACACTTGCTCCTTTAATTCCGTCTCATTCGGAATCCAAATTCTTCCTTCAAATCTTAATAATCCTTCATTATCAAGGCTATACTTATCATCTCCTTTATCGGATAACCGCTTCTTCATTTGGTTACACTCATCAGTCTTGAGTTGTACCTCCTTGACCCTCTCTACAATGGTAGATTGTCTCTCCGTTGCAAAAAGTATCTGCCCCGATTCACTCGGCATCTTCACTTCTATTTCCATCCTAGCCATCTCTGTTATTAACTCATTTTGAGCCGTTAACATAGACAACTTTTCCCGACCCTTCCTACTTAAGGCGTCGGCAACTACATTGGCTTTCCCAGGGTGATACAGGATTTCACAGTCGTAATCCTTTATCAACTCCAGCCATCTCCTTTGTCTCATATTCAACTCCTTCTGAGTGAAGATATACTTTAGACTCTTATGGTCTGTATATATCTCACATTTCTCCCCATAAAGATAATGCCTCCATATCTTTAGGGCAAATACTACCGCGGTCAGTTCCATATCATGAGTAGGGTAAACTTTCTCACAATCCTTCAACTGTCGTGATGCATACGCAATGACTTTGCCATGCTGCATGAGCACGCAACCAAGCCCTCTATGCGAAGCATCACTATATACTACAAAATTTCCTGTGTCATCTGGCAATGACAAAACAGGTGCTTTACTTAGTCTTTTCTTCACTTCCTAAAAACTGTCTTCACATTTATCCGTCCATACGTATTTCACCGTCTTCCTTGTTAAATTAGTCAACGGGGTAGCTATCTTCAAAAAATCTTGGATAAATCTTCGATAGTAACCCGCTAACCCTAGGAAACTCCGCACCTCAGTTGGCATTTTCGGTTGTTCCCAGTTCATCACTGCTTCTACCTTTGCTGGATCCACTGAAATCCCTTCCTGATCAATGACATGACCTAAAAACTGTACTTTCTCCAGCCAAAATTCACACTTAGTGAATTTCGCATATAACTTCTCCTTTCTTAGTGTTTCCAACACTAATATTAAGTGTTCAGCATGATCTTCTGGCGTCTTTGAATAGACTAGAATATAGTCAATAAACACAACCACAAACTTGTCCAAATAAGATTTGAACACTCTGTTCATCATGTCCATAAATGCAGCTGGTGCATTCGTCAACCCAAATGACATCACCAGAAACTCGTAATGACCATAACGAGTTCTGAATGCCGTCTTTGGTATATCCTCTTTCCTCACCTTCAACTGGTGATACCCCGTCCGCAAATCTATTTTAGAAAAATACTTTGCCCCTTTCAACTGATCAAAGAGATCATCAATCTTGGGCAATGGGTATTTATTCTTTATCGTTAATTTGTTCAACTCTCGATAGTCGATACAAAGTCTTAACGATCCATCTTTCTTCTTGACAAACAACACTGGTGCACCCCACGGGGAAACACTTGGTTGAATGTACTTCCTATCCAACAGTTCCTGTAATTGAACCATTAGTTCTTTCATTTCCACCGGCGCCATACGGTACGGTGCCCTTGACACTGGTGCCGCTCCTGGCACAATGTCTATTACAAATTCTATCTCCCTATCTGGTGGTAAACCCGGTAACTCACTTGGAAATACATCCATGAATTCGTTTACTATAGGTATTTGTTCCATGGTTGTTCCCACTCACTGGGTATCAACAACATGGCACAAGTAACCCACACACCCCTTTCTTAAGAGTTTTCTAGTTTGTGTCATCGTAAGACAACACGATCTCCCTGGTGATTTATTATCGTAGAATACTACAGGAGGTTTCTTCAACATCCTAATGCTCACACGTTTCTTTTGGCAATCTATAATTGCTCCATGATTAATCAACCAATCCATTCCGAGAATTACATCAAATTCTCCCAACCTTATCGGTATTAAATATACCGATAATTTACATCCACATACATCTACGCAACAACTCCTATGAATATTATCCACATGAATTATCTCTTCATTTGCTACCTTAATGATCACAGGTATAGGCAACTTTTCGGGAAATAATTCTAATCGTCTAGCAAAATCACATGCTATAAACGAACAAGTAGCACCCGAATCAAAAAGCACATATGCATTAATGTTATTGATTGGGATAATACCTGCAACTACGTCTCCGGATGCCACCGCATCTTGGACTGTCATATTAAAAGTACGGGCCATTGGTCTACCTGGCTGAATTGGACCGCTAATAGATAACTTTCCACTATTAGTGCCATTATTTCCTTCCATACCCTTCTTCGGGCAATTCTTTGCTATGTGGTCAGTTGATCCACATACAAAACATCCGTGATTTTTCTTCGGATTTGGACAGTTAGGCGAAATGTGCCCGTCCTGTCCACAATTATAACATACGGCCTTTCCTTTGAGACAGACTCCCAAGTGAGTCTTCCCGCAGGTTTTACAGGCCTCCATCCTCCTTTTTAAATTGCCTTGTTTCACTCCGGTATTCCCAGAGTTAAAACCCTTTCTTTTCTGACCGTCGCCACTACCACTGGCTCCTTCAGTCTTAATTCCCCCATCAACTCTTCCTTTATTTTTCTTATCTTTGTGGTACTGGCTTAAAGCCTCATTCCCACCTTCGGCTATTATTGCCTTCTCTAATATGGTTCCAAAGGAAGTACTTTGGAACACAGAGATTCGGCTATAGAGCCAGGGTTTTAAGCCCTGCTCGAATCTTCTAGCCTTTCTCACTTCAGTGTCCACTTGATGTGGAGCAAATCGTGCCAGTTCATTAAACTTGGCGGCATATTGGGGAACTGTCATATCCCCTTATTTCAATTCAAGAAACCTCATTTCCATTCTCCCTTGCATACTCGTGGGAAAATAATTCTCGAAGAAAATCTCCTTAAACCTCTCCCATGTTAGGTTTCCTATATCGGCCCTAGCCTGGTTTACCTCCCACCAGAAGTTGGCCTCTCCTTTCATCAAATAGGTTGCAAAGGCAACCTTTTGACCCTCCTCCACATTTGTAATTACAAATGCTTTCTCAATTTCTTTCACCCAAGTTTGGGCTTCTATAGGGTCCGTAGTTCCCTTGAACTCCGGCGGACCTACACTTTTAAAGTCCTTAAAAGTAGTAGCTCGTACTACTCCAGGAATTACAGGTACATTAGCCCCCGTTCTATTAAATGCAGCCGTTAAAAGATTAACAAACTCTTGCATTGGATTAACCGGACCACCTTCCGGTTGGTTAACATTAGCTTCTTGATTTCGGTGTCCCCTTCTTGGCGGCATTTCGCTGTTAAGAAAACAACACATCATTATTACTTTCTTCTTATGAGTTAGTTATTATTTGTGATAAAACAATAACTCATACTCATTACTCAATATGTTCCATAAAAGAGGCTTATATTGATTAATAACTTGTAGTATAACACTACATTGTTTACATCATTCAGCCCTAGCTGATTACATTACTCAGTCTTAGCTGATTACATTACCATCCCGCAATTACTTTCCAAAAATTGGGATTTACAAAAGACTACCCTTGTTTATACAAAAGAGGGTTTTACGTCACTACTAGATACATAATATTTACTTATCTACGCTACTCTAGCTATTGGTAGATTACATCTGCCGTAAGGCATTCTCAAAATCTTTGCTAGCCAGACCGGCTATAACATCCCGACTGATGGTATGTCGTGTCTGTCCTGCCTCTACCGGATACCCAGCCACTTGCTGCTGGAAATCCACATGAGAACTCTTATGTATATAGGACATCCTCTCCAATCTCCTCTGTTTAGTCTTTAGCTCTTGCTTGAGCTCAAAGACTTCACATTTCAGCTCTCGGACCTTGTCCTTAGCTAAAACACGATCATCGTGTTCCTCCTCCCACATTCCCTCCATGCTAAGCTTGTCCTCACGGACAGCTTGGAGTTCTTCTTTCAACTCCTTTACCTCCTGGCAATAATGGGCATTCCTATCCAATACCGTCATAAACAATGCTTTCATCGAATCCCCCGTAGACATCTCCTCTGCGGGTGGAACTTGGTCAAAGGACATTACGTCCACCTCCTCCTCTAGCATGCCATCGAAAATAGACATATAGTCTAAATTATCTGAGTCTCCAGACTCTATTGCTACCACTTCTGGCTCTATCGCTACGGGATTTGGTAGTATCTCTACCCGATTAACCGAATCCTCGCTTACAACATGTATATTTCTATACATATCATTTTATCCTGACATCTACAATAAAACAATACAGTTTGATTAGTACATGTCAGTAACATAAATAAAAACACATAACATACTATAATGCATTTTATAAGGTTATCTTTCTTCTTTTACTTCTTTATTAAGGTTATGACTTAAGGTTCTAATTCCCTTTAAGTTTTATAACCTAGGCTTTGATACCAACTTGTAGCGCCCCCAAATCCGGGTATCTTACAACCCGACAGATGGTGCTATACTGTACAAACATTCATACATTCATTCAATTGAAAGTCTCAAAGAATGAACATAACTTATATATATTTAATTCAATATTTACATTTCCCAAGTTCTAAACCAATTACAAAGGTTCTCTTGTCATAATATTCATTGCATTACAACAATAGACCTATACTATTACATGACAGCTTAATAATCTGCCTTAGCTTTTCCTTTATCCTTATTTGATCCTTCAGGACGTTCAGTCTTAGCTGCATTCATATGGTTCAAGCAAGAGTGAGCATGACTAGCTCAGCAAGTATAACAATTTCAATAACAACATGCTTGATACATATGAATCATATATCTTCAATAACCGAACAATAGCTATGAAGTACTATTAATGATTCAAAATAGCAATTCATCTTTCCTTTCAAAATGTTTCACAATGAATAAATCTAGTAAAACATTCACTCCGGTCAAAGACCTTGAGTATTCATTCTTTCTTTGAAAAGGACAACCCGGACCTAAGTCCGTAAGCCCGATATTACTTACGAGCACTTCTAGGTGATCAGCATATTGTACTCTGTATTGATCAATACTACATCCATTAAACGTATGTACGTTTAATCATTTGGCAACCTCGCGTGCCTGTCGTTTTACCGACAAAACATTTGTTTAACAATTCAGTCTTCTTTTGAAAACTATCAGTAGTTGACAAAAGATATTAGCATTTGATAACAGATGAATAGATTATCAATAATCCACTCAATATGTTAAATCTAGCCAAAGAAACTGGCTTTAACTTCATTATACTTCAATTCATGCGAAAGGATACATGAACATCATAAACTTGTTCAGATTGAACTGAAACAAGAGTTAGAATACTTGCCTTTAGCGTCTGCTACTGTGTATTTTACTTTACGTTCAAGTCTTTCAAGTCTCTACAATACATGGTCACATAATGCCTTATATTAGGTCACATATAATCAAGTATGTATCTAAATATATCTTATCCTTCATTTCAATCTAATTATAGATTAGATTTCATTCTTATGCGTTTTGACTTATCGTTCGCTTTACATTCACTCGACTTGGTTATATTAACCATTCTTCATTACTTTTAAGTCTTAACAATGTCACAACAATGTTACTTTAAGTTGTTTAAGGTAGGTTTAGTTCAATCTCCTACCATCCCCTTTCTTTCCCTTCATTTTTATTCTTTACTGTCAAAGTTTTGTGCCTGGCGCCGCGGCGCGGGCATTACTCTAGCAACTCGCGCTGCGGCGCGAATTAGCAGTAGCTGAGTCCCAGATGTCGCGCTGCGGTGCGACCAAAAAGCTTAGGGTTGGCGTCGCGGCGCCAACTCTGTGCACCAGAAAAATTTTCTAACTTTTAATTTTTGTGAACTTCCCGGACGCATAACTTCTTCGTTTTAAGTCTGAATTGGCTCGTTCAAAAGCCTACGGTTCACAAATTACGTAATCTACGTGTTCATGCAAGAATTTTATCTATTTGACTTCGTTTGCTAAAAATTCACCTATTAGTTCATTTTTAACGAAAACGATAAACGTTCGTGAACGTTAAATGCTCGTTTCTTCGTTCTAAATCGGAATTCGTCCATTTTCGAGTCCGCGACTCTTAAATGACAAACATGACTTGTCTCCATTGGAAAATAACATTTCCGAACTCAAACTCAAAATTTGACTTCCATTCTGGGAAATTTACGAATTCGACGATTATCGTCCAATCGTGCGATTTCCGGTAATTTTTCGTTCTTAGAATTTGTTCAACACTACCAATGAATTACATTCATAATGTGAACATCTTAACATCATTATTCCAAATATTTATACTCATGGTTGAATTTTAACTTATCTCATTGTAAGCTTATACTTGATAACTTTCAAACTACTTATGAACTTATCATTCATAACTTATGACAATTAAAGTTCTTAATCATCATCCATACATGATTTCATCATATAACTTTACTTATGTATTCTTGATACATATGCTCTTACAAGTTGATGTATATACATATACTTTCATTAATAAACCTATCAAAAGTTCATCATGCATTCACATAAGTTTACAACTTATGATATCTTAAATGACTTATTACCAACTTATGCGGCTTAAGTTCATTACTTATACATACTTCTTTCTTTCTTTTCTTTTTTTATCATTCATGTTCCTTAATCCAAGCTTTTCTTATCAACCTATCATGCTAGAGATAGAAGATAATTGGAGAAGGAGTCTTACATTTGAAGTCTTTAGTAAGTAGCTTCTTCTTCTTCTTTACTTATGGAATAACTTACTTGTAACTTAATCTTCCTAACAATTAAGCACTTTGAGAGAGAGTGTTTGGATTATTTGAACAACTATTAAATGACTTGCCAACCTTCACTATTTATAGAATTCCTAAGGTTAGGGCAATTTAGTCAATTCCATCATCCCACCTCCTTTTGCACCTCCTTACTATTCATTACTTGCAAGGCACAAAACATATCCCTTGCTTGGTCATTACTTATCTTGAGCACCACCTTTACTTGGTCATCACTTATCTTGGTTATCACTTATCTTGATAACCACACTTTATCCATATCACTATGGTTTGCTCCATGGATCACACAATCCAATGAACTTTAGCTTGGACTTAGATTAAATGAACATTGGGCTTTGCTTAACAAACCTTCATATGTTTATTAATTCATAAATTGGGCCTTAACCCTTAATTCACTTGGGCTTGTACAAAATCCTAACCAATCTTTACAAGTCCATTAATACTACATAATACCTATACATATAGTTTATGTATTATTCTCGTATTCTAATTCATATAGAATTTATATACGATAATGCATTCTTCTTACAAACTCATATAATACTTGGTATTATACTTGTTTCCATTCCTTGTACAATACTCACGTATCATACCATCATTCCTTAACGCAGTAGTTCTACATTTTCCTTACGTTCTCAATTTAAGTCCGCAAGCGAAATATTACGTTTTCCATAACTAAATTATTATTACATAATCCTTCTTACTTTAATATTCTACCATTACGTATTTCTCAGAAATTCAAAAATAAATCCCGAGTAAATACCGATGAATAGTGTTTTTCGGAAAATTTCTCGGAAAACTTTTATTTTCGTCTTAGAAATTCAAACACCTTAAATCCTTCACATAACTCAAATACTACAATATTCCAATATCAATAGGTTACAAAACGACAACCATCTTGATATCCCACATAATATGATTTTATTATTATTTAGTCTAATAAAATCATCTTACATAAAAATCTGAATTTCTCGGTCGTTACAAAGTCCATCTATGCACTACGGGCCACAAATGACTTTCATCATAATATAAACATGAGGATGATGACAATGATATAGGAATTCAATTAAATGAAAGCAAAGGATAAATATTAAAGACTAATAATTTAATTTATCCAGAATTCAATAATGACCAAATTGTCAACATGATACTGTTTTGTGGAGTAAAATTCAATAATAATATTGTATCAAAAATGATTTGAACAGAAAAAAAATTAATTTTTGTCATAAATAGTACCTCGGGTGATTAGTACCTGAGTGAATAGTACCCAATAAATAGTACTTTGGGAATAGTAACCCCGTAAATAGTACTCCGGCATGAAAAAGTTAAAACTTATAAAGAATGCTCAGAATAATATTTTCATGAAAAGATACTGGATGAAGCGCAAATATCAAGGATATTCTACTTATTTCATGGAGTATAGAAGCCAAAACTTTAACAAAATGAGTGTAAAATTCGAAATCTGAAACGAAATAATATTACTTACATACTATAGAGTATGGAAGAAAATATTATTTCATACAAATACTGAAAAAAAATATAATCTCTTACCTTAAAAAGAATAGTATTCTAACTGGTATAGCGGGGATATTCTTAAAGAAAACTTTCACTATTTTTTAGGCTCAAAGCTTCTTAAAACTCTAAAGAAATACGCTCAATATTATAGAAGAAGAATTCTCTGATTCTGGTGTGATTTTCAATTCTAATTAAGCATCCTATTTATAGGAGAATGGAAAGGGCACTGTTAAGAATTAGTCACGGACGAAACATTCAAAATTCACAGATTACTGATTTTTTTTAAAAAAATAATATAATATTCAAGTAAAACAAAACTTATAATATATATAAAACATTTACATGCCTTATACGGCAAGCTATAAACAATATATATATATATATATATATATATATATATATATATATATAAACAAATATATATATATAATCTAACTCCACCCATGAATCATTTTTTCTCCTCCCTCCCATTTTCATTTTCTTCCACATGTGGGCCCCACGTGTTCCCCTCACCAACATGTCATCGTCATAGGTGGGTCCCACCATATTTTATATATATATATATATATATATATATATATATATATATATATATATATATATATAATAAATAACTTTATACCGATTATTTTAAAAAATGGGTAAATGGAGATCCAAATAATACACCAAAATTTATAACAAATACTTCATAAAAATTTTCTTAATATTTTTAACAACCTTTATTTATATTATTATAACTTGCAATATTAACAACCAGATCGTTCCCAGGAAAGAGGGGGCTTTCCGATAAAGATTTCTCCCTATTGGCGCACAATTAGGTGACCAAACCCCTTTCATCGATAGAACTTTCTAGACATTATTAATTATGCAGATAATAATATGAATAACTTGTCATTTCAATTATTGATTTAATAATATAAAATATTGACAATAATTGAATCAAATAGCGTGAGATATTATGCAACAATTACTGTAGCAATAATTGAGTATAATTGAGTGACTTCTCACGTAAGCATCAATAATCAATACCGTGTGCTACTATGCAACCACGCATATTACTGTACTTTTACCACCGCGTATTTCAACAGTTAACGGTAAAACTTTCGCCGTTATTTTTATAAAAAGATATTTCTGTCGTTTTCTCATTCTGACAATAATTTCGTTGTGAGGTCCACCAATGATTGTGCCGTCATAGGAATATTCCCTGTTAAAACGAATATTCCCCGACCAATCGAATATTATATAACAACTTGCTTACTTTGCAAAATTTATAAATATTACTCACAACTATAACATTATAACAAAATCATACCTTAATATTCAAAAAATGATATTTATAGAAAAATTCATCTTTATTCATAAAAGTTGGGGTCTTACATTCAATACTAATTGATGTGTGTGTTTGAAAATAAACACACACATCGATTCAAATTCTTACCGGAGTGTACACCACACACACTAAAATAACGCTTCAAATAAATTAAAAACACTCTAAACTGAGAATACGACGAGCTGGAGACTCTGGCCGTTGTCAGAGATTCAAGTGGTCGTTTCTGTTAACAACACTGGTGAGTTGATTTGAAGTGGAAGCAGTCGCCTTATAATTCAGATGATCGGACCTTACGACTCATCGATCAATTCGAATCGTGGTTCGATGCACCAGATCCGTTCCGTTGACGGAATTATCCTTAGCTTGGACCTTCATACACCACAATCGCTTCCGATTTTCCCTCTACAAAACGAACTTAGACGACATCTTTGCATCTGATCTAGAATCAGATTGGTGGTGTGTGGTTGAACTCTAATTATCAGATAAGGATTCAGAAAGTGCCAACAAATAAGGAAAGCGAAAGGAACCTGGCTTTCATTGAAGCTAGTATAATAGGGGCATTTCTGTCCAAAACAAATTTTAATCCAATCCACTAGTATAACTAGCGGACGACGAGACCTCTTTTACAAAAGGTATAAATGCTATTTACTATTTTTTTAATCCATAGCAAATAGATGTTATGGATCATTGCCCTATATATATATATATATATATATATATATATATATATATATATATATATATATATATATATACGGGTATTCATCCATGGCAAACGTTTGCCATTTACACTATTCAGCAAACAAGTTGATTACCGTTGATCTGGATAATGGAAGGCTTAGATTGGTCAACTTTTTTCCCTGCCGCTACAGCTTGTAACGGCAATCCCTTTTCCTTTTTGTCCGTTTGCAAATTACATTACTGCCCCTAACTTATAATACATGCCTGCCGCTATAGGCTGTAACGGCAGTGTGAGTCCCACTCATATGGCTATGTAAAGATAAGTTTACATTTATATATACATAATGTAAAAATAAAAGATAATGATACATAATATAAAAATAAAAGATAATGATAAGATAAGTCTGAATAAAATATAAACTTATTTTTATAAATACATAATGTAAAAATAAGATAAGTTTGAATAAAAGATAAATTTATCTTTAATAATAAAATAAATTTATCTTCTATTATAAAAACATAAATTTATCTTTTATAATAAAATAAATTTATCATTTATTATAAAAACATAAATTTATCTTTTATAATAAAATAAATTTATTTTATTTTATTATAAAATAAATTTTATATTTTATTATAAAAGATAAATTTATTTTATTATAAAAGATAAATTTATGTTTTTATAATAAAAGATAAATTCATTTTATTATAAAAGATAAATTTATCTTTTATCCAAACTTATCTTATTTTTACATTATATATTTATAAAAATAAGTTTATCTTTTATTCAGACTTATCTTATCATTATCTTTTATTTTTATATTATGTATCATTATCTTTTATTTTTACATTATGTATACATAAATGTAAACTTATCTTTACATAGCCATATAGGTGGGACTCACACTACCGCTACAGCCTGTAGCGGCAGGCATGTATTATAAGTTAGGGGCAGTAATGTAATTTGCAAACGAACAAAAAAAAAGGGAATGCCGCTACAAGCTGTAACGGCAGGAAAAAAAGTTGACCAATCTAAGCCTTCCATTGTCCAGATCAACGGTAATCAACTTGTTTGCTGAATAGTGTCCATGACAAACGTTTGCCATGGATGAATACCCTATATATACACACACGTTGTGATGCTATTAATTTATAACTGAAAATAAAACTAAAAGATTAAAATAATATCCAAATTAAGTTTATTAATTTCTAAGCCTCAAATAGTAAACATATATTGCATGATGTTCATTATCATACTTTTCGACAAACTGAAGTAACTCATGCGAGTGAAAATGAATTTCACTCATATATAAGATAGTGTTCTTCATTTGTAAAAGTAAGTTGTTAAATTTTCCAGTAATTAACATGGAATTTTCGTACTATACGTTTATACTATCTATAATTATAAATTTAACTGGTATGGGAGGAAACTAAATTCAATTACTGAAGTCAATAGGTTTCCAATTAGATCCAAACTTTAACCAGTCGAGATTCCGTTGTATAGGTGGTGAATTATGTACAAATTTAGAGAAAGATAGATTGAGAACAAATAAATTTAATTATCAATGTAATTACTATATCAACACAGCTAATTGAATTAGTCTCATGTTAAACTATATATAAAATGCTATAACGCTCCATATTTTTAGGGGGAAATTGATTATGAAACTTATGAAAGGATACTGAATCATCTCCTATTATCAAATATCAGAGCCGGCTCTGGGTTAGGATTACCAGGACTATAGCACAGGCCCAAAGCTGAGGGGCTCAAATTCTTTTTAAAATTATGTATATATGTATCTAAAAAATAAAAAATAAAATAAAAAAATTGTTGCCTGTACCGGTTAATGAAAAGGAAAGCCAATCAATCTAATCAGTCTTTATATACTCAATCTCAAGAAGAAACGTACCGAGTAGAAGTCTCATATTAATTATAAAATATAATATAAAACAAATCAATAAATATGAGAAATCAAAATAGACTCTTAGCTACAAAAAGAAGGAAAAACCCTTTGACCCTCTCAGTTCATAACATAACGCAAGCAATTTTTTTCCCCGGTGATTCTCCTCTTCTCCAACAAAGTTGAAAAAGAAATCATCCACCAGCTAGACCAGTGCATTTCTTTGAAGGTAATTTTTTTTAAAGATACATATAGAATCTAGATATATAAATTTTATAAATTGTAATATATATATATATATATATATATATATATTTGTTAACTTTTTCTTATTTATTATTTGATTCAACAAAAAAATTGACTGAGATTCTTGTTCTTCGTTTTTTAATGTAATGTTTACAATTCAGGGTATTCTTTTTCCTTGTTTGGAGTTTTGTCCCATTGGATTTTTCTCAAACAAATTTTTTAATGAGGCCCCAAAATGTTCTTCCTTATCTTTTTATAAATTCTTATAATTATAATAAAATTAATTAGTTGATAATTTATTTATTTTTTTATTTAATTTGTATAAGGAGACACTGGAAAAAAAATTTCCTAGACCTTAGAACTTGATTATGTAAGCAATTATCCCCTGCTATAAAATATTATATAGCACTTAGGTTAAATAGTTAATGATATTTGGAGGTACTCTCCCGTCCTAAATATATGAATTGCATAAGAATTAGGAAAATAATTATATAACATTAAATATAATATTAATTATTTATAATACTTTTTATCATATAATTATCTTATCCTTTCTTTTATCTATAACATTTTCCTATTAATGATAATTTTGAAAAAATTGTTATTAATTCTCCTAGATTATATAAAACGTCAAATAATTTGAGAAAAATAAAATTATCTAAAACTTCATATATTTTGGGATGGAGGGAGTATTATATAAGCCTTGGGTTAAATTTTGTGTTGTCTAATAATTGTATAGAAAATTGTTAAATTAAACAATAATAATAATAATAATAATAATAATAATAATAATAATAATAATAATAATAATCTAAAGTGTGCCACTTGTTATCATTTTATCACTATTAGATAGACCTCGCAATATAGTTAATTAACTGGTGAGCTAACTCATATTAATTAGAACTAAATGAGTTAGTTAACTATTTTTTTTATTTAAATTAGGTAAAGTTTGAACTCATATTTCTAAAAAAAATATAGGCCCAAATCGATTAACTATTTTTTAACTCATATTTCATTTAAAATCCAAATTGAAACTTCTTTCCTTATGTGCCCTTCTCTGTCAGCCCATAAAACAATCGCTTTTACCAATTGTTAGTGTAGGAGAGAAGGCAAGCCACTCTGGGAACTAAACACCTTCAAGTGTGAAACTACAAAATATATATTTCCGAATTCATTATTATATTTTATATATTTTAAACATATCTTTTCTATTAAATAATGATATTATTATTATTCGGCCTATCTAAATATAATATACTTCATGATATATTAAGAACATTTACAATAGTTTTTTTTATCTTTATCTCTACTATGCAGTGTCATTGAGTCATTCTGCAGGATAGAGATTTAATTTTTTCAGTATGTACCTAATAGGTTCCTTATATTGATTCCTTAAATAATAAAATTTAAAAGTTAAAATTTGAAAGTTCTAACAGTAAAAACATGTTTTGACCGTTGTAACTATTTGACTTTTGTATTGTTTTCATGCGTTAGAGCTTATGATAGATGTAATATACTACAACATCTTGTTTTTAATTATAAAATCGCTATTAATTTATTAATCTTTTTTGAAGTAAGTGTATGATATTTTTAAATTTAAAATTAATATAAATTTAAGCAATACATATGGTATCTTATTTAAAAAAAACGTTATTACTTATAAAATTTATTATTTTTACAATTCTTAGAAAAATTATTAAGTTTGAGAATATTTCAAATTGACTTATAAAACTTAAAATAATCTTATAATTTATAAAAGAGTGTATAATTTATCAATTGTATTCTATTGTAAAATAACTTTTATTTTATTTTAAATTTTAAGTAATTTATGGAGTGAGTATTGAGTGAATTGTAGGCTTGTAGCTGCAAATGTACATAAGATCAATATTAACGTTTAAAAAGTTAATTTATGATATTTTTAAATTTAAAATTAATATGATTTATTTAAATTTTAAAAATAATAAATTTTATAATTAATAGTACTTTTATAATATTTATAATTATATGGACATAAATTAGATAAATTTATATCAATTTTAAATTTGAATACGTTTAAAAAAAAATTTAAAAAATAAGCCAATATTAATTTTATAATTTGGAAATGAAGTATTAAAAAAATCATGTGACAATAATATCAAGATGTGTATGATTTAGGAGTTGCCCACTTAAATGAGAGTGTGAAATGTCATTTTGCATATATAGAGAACGTTTTCTTGACTCCCTCCCTCACCCTAGGGTGTAAGACCCCAAATTTTATGAAATAAAAGTATTCAATTTTCCTATAATTATTATTTTATTTATTAAATGGTTAAATTGATAAAAGGTTAAAGTTAAGAGTGATATTTGAAAATTTTACAAAGAAAACCAGTTGATATAAAATATTCGTTGTGTCGGGGAATATTCGTTTTAACAGAGAATAATCGTACGACGACACAATCATTGGTGGACCTCACAACTGAAGTATTGTCGTATTTAGAAAATGATAGAATTATCTTTTTATAAAAATAACGGCGAATATTTTACCGTTAAGCTGTTGAACTATCCGGTAGTAAAAGTACAGTAATATACGTGGTTGTATAGTAGCACACGGTATTAATTATTGATGCTTACGTGAGAAGTCACTCAGTTATACTTAATTATTGCTGCAGTAATTGCTGCATCATATCTCTCATATTATTGATTCAATTATCGTCATTGTATCATCTGCATAATATTTTTTTATTATTAAATCAATAATTGAGACGACAAAGTTATTCATATTGCTATTTTCAATATTGGCAATGTCTAGAAGTTTTGTCAAGGAGAGGTTTGGTCACCTAATTGCGCGCCAATAAGGAGAAATCCTTATCAGAAAGCCCCCTCTTTTTTGGGAACGACCTGGTTGTTAAATATTATGAGTTATAATATTAATGATGAATAAATTCTTGTTGATTAAAGATAAAATTGATATTTTCATTGTGTTGAGATTATTAGTGTTAGTGAAAATCGACATCTATTCCGATAATAATTGATTTCTGGAGGTTATATTGACTAATCAGGTAATTAATCATATAAATGAGAAATTAATTGTTATTAATTCATATGCTTATAACTATTTGTTCACATATGTGTACTATTGATTCACATGCATGTACTATTAAGGGATGTGGTGTAAGATTGATAATACTTGTATGACTAAATTAAAAATAGAGGTATAGATGAAGGTACTATACTGTAATTATTTTTTTTCACATGTATAGAATTATTGAGTCACATGATTGTACTATTAATTCACTTGATATAATATTAGGGGAGGTGGTGCAAGTTTGATAATATTTGCAGGACTAAATTAAAAATAAAGGAAAAGATGAAGGTATTATACTGTAATATTTCGAGGCCCAAAACGTGCAATTATCGAAACTATATTTTTCTATAAATAGAAGATCATTCTTCCTTCATTCTCACCAATTCACTAAGACTCACAAGAGCAATTATAGAGAGAGAAGCTATAGAGAGAGAGAAGAAGAGAAGTCTGCTACTTCACTACTCTAGTATCCAGTCTTCTTCTGAGATAATGGGTATTATTTATTTCATATTCTGAAGAGATATTATTTTTCGTATTCGTATGAATATTATTTTCGTTCAATATTCATAAAGAATATTATCTTCGTTCAATATTCGTAGGAATATTATCTTTGTTAAATACTCGTTGGAATATTATTTCCGTTCAACGAATGTTATTTTTGTTCAATATTCGCTTGAAATAATATTTTCTTCCATACTCTGTAATATGTAAGTAATATTATTTCGTTTCAGATTTTGGATTCTATACTCATTTTGTTGTAGTTTTGGCTTCTATACTCCATGAATTTAGTAGAATATCCTTTATATTTGCGCTTCATCCAGTATCTTTTCATGAAAATATTATTCTAAACTTTCTTGATAATTATTGATCTTTTCACGTTGGAATACTAATCATGAGTTACTATTTACCCAGTTACTATTCATTCAAATATTATTCACTCGGGTATTCGGGACACTTTTCATGCCGGAGTACTATTCACTCGATTACTATTCACACGAATATTATTCACTTGGGTATTTGAGGCACTTTTTATGATGGGATACTATTCACGAGGTACTATTCCTGAAGTACTATTCATAGGGTACTATCCACGGGGTACCATTCACCCGAAAAATATATTTCTTTTCTGTCCAAATTATTTTTGATACATGAATATTATTCTTGAATTTTACTCCACAAGCAGTATCATGTTGATAATCTGAATATTTTTAAACTCTGGATAAATTTAAAGTCTTTAATATTTATCCTTGATTTCGTTTGATTAATGTTTATATCATTATCATCATCCTCATGCTTATATTGTAATGAAAGTCATCTTTGGCTTACGTGCATAGATGGACTGTTGATTAGTATGATTATGACCAGGGATCATTCGATATAATCATGACCCGTAGCGTTACAAATGATGTAGTAAAAGTCCTCATTGGCCCGTAGTGCATTGATGGATAGTTGTTGGTATGATTATGACCAGGGATTATTCGGTATAATCATGTCCATTGATGATTATATGAATATCCTTGGCCGTGGTGCATGGATGATTCGATGATGTGGTTTATTTATTAAGCTAAGTCTCAGCGATAAAGTTGATAAAAAACTTTTTAAATCATAGAAGATAGTAAATATCATACTCTACTTGACTCTTCTAATGGATTGCTTATTCCGCTGCAGTTGTTGATCTAAAACTTATTGTCTATTATATTCTATCAGTTGTTATACTGTTGAAGGCTAAGGATAATTTATTCTGCATTATCTTTGTCATAATATTTCTTACTGGGCTAGTTGAGCTCACCTTTTTCTTTCATTGTTCTCTTCAGAAAATGAGAATATAGCTGGGACGAGTCGGAAAATGGAGTGATGGTCCAGGATAAGTGGCTTTAGTAGTCCTCACTATTCTGTGAGATAGTGTGATAATAATTATAATTAGGACTCCATTGAGAGTGGATATTGTCTAGAAGACAATATTCTTGTTTAAACTCTCAGCTATGTTTTGTCGTATATTACCCGACAGTTGTATAATTAAGTTTGTATTTGATTTATGTACCATATATTTGACGACTCGATATGAGTGATGTATACCTATTTTGGGAGAGTCACATAGGGTGTAAAATCTTATATAGAGATTAAAATAGATAATTAAATAAGGATAATAAAACTTTTGGATAATAATTTATTGATGTATTCTTCAAAGTTAGGGATAGAAAATTTATTGAGAAAATTGTTGTGAATGCTCTAAGAATTTTTTGAAAAACATAAAAGCTTATCTCTAATATTGGAACCGATTTGAAAAGAATGGAAAAAAGTACTAGGTAAAAATTTCTTCTTTTTTTTGCATGTTTCTTCTATTTTTTGGGTGAATAAAATTGAAATGAAAATCAGGGAAAGTAACCACCAGAAAGAAAAAATAAAAATAAAATATTAATACAATTTGTACATGTCAGTTCAGTGTGGTGTTGTAGTTCTCATATTTATAGGAGTCTGAATTTTGTAAAATTAACAATTTTTACTTTTAAAACTAACAATTCTAGAAAAATTGGTATAATCTTTTCTTCTTCTTTTTGCACATAAAGATTAGTATAATTTTTTTGGATTTTATCATTTATATTAATAATGTTTTTTAGCATATTATTACATAATTAATTTAATTATAACGGTCACAACTTCATTTTTCAAAAGTTTTGTTAAAAAATCAAAACATCATAAAATACTTAGAGAGTAGAGACACGAGTCATATATACATGATATATCTATTAATAATTTCAATTTAATAATGTATTTAATTAGACAATAATAATATGTTTATAATTTAAAATATGAGTCAACTTATATTTGTCACATAACTATATGGTTTCAACCCACAAAATTCATATTAAAAATAGTTAATATGATTTTAGTTCTTAAATGAAACCATAACCAAATTTTGTTAACCAAAATCAACTCATAATCATATTTTGTCATTCCTACTATTAGATTAACATTTTCTTGATTTTATCAATAAATATTAAATAAAATTACTTCCATAATATTAGTAAATGGGATATTTTTTGTGTGACGCCCCTAAAATAGGTTCACACAACCCATTATGAGTCGTCAAATACATGGTACAGAATTTAAATACAAACTTTAATTATACAACTATTAATTATCGTATAAAATACAACAAAACATAAGTTATGAGTTTTAATACAAATATTCTATTGTAGACAATATCCAAATTTAAATAAGATCCTCATTATAATTATAGTTACACTATTTTATAAAATAGTAAGTACTACTATAATAACCGTCTTGAACCATTACTCCACTCACCGACTAGTCCCATCTATATTCTCGCCTCCTGAGAAAAACAATGGAACCAAAAGGAAAAGGGTAAGCTCAACTAGCCCAGTAAAGAATATTATGAATAAGATAATATAGAACAAATTATCCTTAGTCTTCAACTGGAAAAAATCTGATAGAATACAATAGACAACAAGTTTTAGATTAACAACTACAGCAAAAACAACAATCCATTTGAAGAGTCAAGTAGAGCATGATATCTACTATCTTTTAAAAGTAGATCATCAATATTTTATACCTGTAACACCAATCAATAATTATTTTTGATCAATGAATTATCTATGCACTACGGGCCAAAGATAATCGTTTGTATCACCAGTGGTCATGATCATGCCAAACACCTGTCCATCTATGCACTACAGGCCAAAGAGGACTTTAACCATAGACCTTTATCTGTAACATTAAAAGTTAAGATTATACCAATACATAATTTCTGGTCATAATCATACCAATCAACAGTACATCTTTGCATTACGGGCCAAATATGACTTTTAACACAATATAAGTATGAGGATGATGACAATCAAGTGAAATCATAACATGGATTCAATTTCAAGAATAAGATTCATAAAAGATAATTTGGACAAAGAAAAGAAATTAAATTCTATTGTGAACAATATTCATGAATAGTACCGTAGAAATAGTACCCATGAATAGTACTCCGACACGAAAAGATTAAAATTTAATAAGAAAGTTCAGACCAATATTCTAGTGAAATGATATTAGATGAAGCGCAAACTTTAAGGAATTTCTAATCATTTCAGAAATTATAGAAGCAATACTTACCGTAGTAAGTTAAAATTTAGGAATATGAAATGAAATTATATCACTTACGTAATATGGAGTATGAAAGAAAATGATATCTCTTACGAGTATGGAAGGAAATAATATCATTTACGAGTATTGAAAATAAATAACATTCTTTATGAGAAAAATAATAACATTTACCTTAGTAGGAAAGTAGTTCTGACTAGAATAACGGAGATTATGTTGAGGAAGTCTTGCACTATTATCAACACTTATAATATCCTTATACTCACAAGAAATACACTCAGTATTATAGAGAAAGAATTTTTTGATTCTGGTGTGAGTTTCATTGTTTAACTAAGTAACCTATTTATAGGAAAATGCTAGCACATTAGGATTGACAAAACATATACACACGGTTGTTTTGCAGCACACGCCTTTTGAAAACAAAGAGTTCCAAACCAAAATGATAACTCCCACATTATTTCACATGTTTTAAAAGATTTAACAATTATTAAAAAGAAATTCAAATTCATATTAGTTTTTGATTTTATGATGTTTTGAATGATGACTAATTTAAGTATATATATTAGACGTTTTCATGGATTATGGTTTGTTATATTATAATATGCATGGGTTATGGTTATTTATTTAACAGTCTATATTTCCATGTATACCGATTGCTGATATCTTTCAGTTGGTACGTTGGAATGATTTAAAATCATTTCAAATTTGAATTGGAGTTTATTAAAGAAGGTTGGTATTCTAAAAAGTCTGCTTGGTTTTAAAATGTCCATCTATTAAGAAAACGGGTATTAACAGATCTTTAACAAATCTTATCAATCTCCTTTAATCAAGTATGTATATAGATTTATATTTATGACTCCTAATATTGTGGGAATCTTTATACCTGTTATTCTCATTTGCTGAAAGGTTCATAACATGATAAGTTATTTAGTTTGACTAGGTTATTATATCCTTGGTTTACCAAATCTGTTGGTCTTTTTAATTGCTAAAATCATGGGGTATACCAACTGTTATATGAGTTTCTTATTCTATTTTCTGTTTATATCTGTTGGTCAATATTAGTAGCTTTAATTATGGGATTTAAATCATCTGATTTCTTGTTAACAATCATTTTATAGCCGTTGGTCTTCATCTTATATAAAGCTTCATTCTGCTCGGTTATGGTGAGACCCAACGATTGGAAAGCAAAAATTCATTCTTCTTAATTCTTATAGCTTTCTAATAGTCTTTCTAGCAATCAGTGTCCTATTATTCTTAGGCTAGAAAATTGATATTCCATTAGAATAACCATTATTGTAATCTAAAAAATATGCAACTGTTAGTGTTGGTGGTCTAGAGATTCTAGAGTTTGGTGGGTCTGTTCAAAGAAAGCTTCAAAGGTCTCAGAGGTGAGAACAGGTGCAGAGGTGTACAAGTTGCAGAGGTGCAAAGGGGGCATTGGAATCCAACATCAGATTTGAAGCTTCTTTGTAATAGGGAGTTGTTTTTGTATTTAATTAAGGTTTAAATTATAAAAAAGAGTCTCCAATCCTAGTTGGGATTGGACGTGAATTAGGCTACTAGATAGAGGATAGGGGCTGAACCACGTAAAAATCTAGGTGTAATTTTTTACTTCTGTTTATCTCTTTAACTACCATTCACGTTCTGCACAGTTTTGTTCATCACGCTACTTAAAGTTATACTATCCATACACTAAAGCAGATAGGTCTAGCTGTCTGATAATAATAAACAAAGAACATAAGCTAAAGTAGACACTAAAGCAGACATGCATATATGTCTGATTTAAACCTGTTACAGAAAATTTCAAAAAGATTTTACCGTTTATCACTTTTAGCTTAAATACCTATTGACCCCCCTCTTGGTGTGTACATACATAGAATTACATTTGGTATCAGAGCTTGGCTCTACTGATATTGATCGTTGCAGGTCGTAGGGGAAGATCCTATGATACACCTAAACTTTCGAAAAGGTCAGTCCACAAGTAGGCCACCGTTGTTGTTCGGAAGTGAAAACTTCAACTTTTGGAAGTTCAGAATGAAGATTTTTCTTAAAAGAGACCAATGAGAATGGTGGGTTGTTAAAAATGGACTTGTCATTCCTAGACATGATGATGGCAAACCAAAGGCTCTCATGGAAGACTGGATGCAAACGAAAGCTATATGTTTTCCTACAACTCAAGAGCCATAAACACCTTGCTAAGCGGAATGGTCTAAGTTGAAATTGATAAAGTATCATCGTGCAACACAGCAAAAGAAATGTGAGACACTGTATTGATGAGTCATGAAGGTACTTCAAAAGTCAAAGAGGTGAAGTTAAGTATGTAACGTCTCCAAAATAGGTATACATCACCCATCTTGGGTCACCAAATACATGGTACTGAATAAAAATATAAGCTTAATTATACAACATGAGCTGTGAGTTTTAATACAAATATTATCTTCTAGACAATATTCAAACTCAAAATAAGTCATCATTTATTATCACACTATTTCACAGAATAGTGAGGACTACTAATACAACATCTGGACCGTCACTCCGTTCCCCGACTAGTCCCGACTACGTTCTCATTTCCTGAAGAGAACAATGAAAGCAAAAGGGTGAGCTCAACTAGCCCAGTAAGAAATATTATGACTAAGATAATGCAGAAAAAGTTATCGTTAGCCTTCAACAATGTTAAACTGATAGAATATAATAGACAACAAGTTTAACTGCAGCGGAACAAGCAATCCATTAAAAGAGTCAAGTAGAGCATGATATCTACTATCTTCTATGATTTAAAAAGTTTTTCATCAACTTTATCGCTGAGACTCAGCTTAATAAATAAACCACATCATCGAATCATCCCTGCACCACGACCAAGGATATTCATGTAATCATCAATGGTCATGATTATACCAAATAATCCCTGGTCATATTCAAACCAACAACTGTCCATCAATGAACTACAGGCCAATGAGGACTTTTACCACATCATTTGTAACATTACGGGTCATGATTATACTGAATGATCCCTGGTCATAATCATACCAATCAACAGTTCATCTATGCACGTAAGCCAAAGACGACTTTCATCACAGTATAAGCACGAGGATGATGACAATGATATAAGAATTTAATTAAAAGAAATAAATGATAAATTTTTAAATATTTATAATTTAATTTATCCAAAATCCAATAATGTTCAAATTACCAACATGATACTGCTTTGTGGAGTAAAATTTAAGAATGATATTGTATTAAAAATGATTTAGACCGAAAAGAAATCAATTTTTGTCATGAATAGTAATTTGGGTGAATACTACCCGGGTGAATAGTACCCCGTGAATAGTACTTCAGGAATAGTATCCCGTGAGTAGTACTTTATGAATAGTACTTCATGGAATAGTACTTTATGAATAGTATTTTATGAATAGTACCCATGAATAGTATTTCTATAAATAGTACCGTACAAATGAATAGTACTCATGGACAGTACTTCGACATAAAAATCTTAAAATTTAATAAGAATGTGCAGAAAATATCCTTGTAAAATGATACTAGATGAAGTGTAAATTTCAAGGATATTCTATTAATTTTACGAAGTATAAAATCAATACTTTAACAAAATGAGGGTATAATCAGGAATACGAGACGAAATAATATTACTCACATACTACAGAGTATGGAAGAAAATATTATTCCTATGAATGCTGAACAAAATAATATCCCTTACCTCAGAGGAAGATTGGATACTGGAATAGTGAGGTAGCAGAATTCTCTTCTTCTTTCTCTCTATAGCTTCTCTCTCTAAAATTGTTCTTGTGAGTCTAGTGAATTTGTGAGAATGGACGAAGAATGAGCTTCTAATTATAGGAAAATATAGTTTCGATAATTGCATGTTTTGGAAATCGAAATATTATAGTATAATACCTTCATCTTTTTCTTTATTTTTAATTTAGTCCTGCAAGTATTATCAAACTTGCACCACCTCCCCTAATAGTACATCATGTGAAACAATAGTATATTCATGTGAATCAATAGTTCTATACATATAAAAAAATAGTTATAGTCTAGTACCTTCATCTATACCTCTATTTTTAATTTAGTCATACAAGTATTATCAATCTTGCACCACCTCCCGTAATAGTACATGCATGTGAATCAATAGTACACACATGTGAACAAATAGTTATAAGCATGTGAATTAATAGTAATTAATTGCTCATTTATCTTATTAATTACTCGATTGATCAATATAACCTTCAGAAATAAATTATTATCGAAATAAATATCAATTTTCACTAACACTAATAATCCCAACATAATGGAACTATCAAATTCATCTTTAATCAACACGAACTTATTCATCATTAATATTATAACTCACAATATTTTACAATCAGATCATTCCCAGGAAATAGAGGGCTTTCTAATAAGGATTTCTCCCTATTGGCGCGCAATTAGGTGACTAAATCTCTTCTCGACGAAACTTTCTAGACATCGCCAATATTGCAAATAATAATATAAATAACTTTATCATCTCAATTATTGATTTAATAATATAGAATATTGATATTATAACAATAATTGAATCAACAATATGAGAGATATTATGCAGCAATTACTGTAGCAATAATTGAGTATAACTGAGTGACTTCTCACGTAAGCATCAATAATCAATACTGTGTGCTACTATGCAACCACACGTATTACTGTACTTTTACCACCGGATAGTTTAACAGTTTAACGGTAAAACTTTTGATGTTATTTTTATAAAAAGATAATTATGTCATTTTCTAACTACGACAATACTTCCGTTGTGGAGTCCACTAATGATTGTGCCGTTGTACGAATATTCCCTGTAAAAACGAATATTCCCCGACCAATCGAATATAATATAACCATTTGCTTATTTTGCAAAATTTGTAAATATTATCCACAATTATAACATTATATCAAATCCATACCATAATATTCAAAAATATATTTCGAGAAAAATTATTCTCTATTTATAAAAGTTGGGGTCTTACAACCTCCCCTTCTTATGAAATTTCGCCGTCAAAATTAGGGTATGTAATTGGTATGTCGAAGAGGTGAGGATACCTTGACTTCATTTCAGATTCTAACTCCCAGGTCATTTCCTCAACATCGTGGTTTCTCCACAAAACTTTAACTTGAGGTATAACTTTGGAGCGTATAATATGATCCTTCTTATCCAAAATTTTAACAGGTACCTCTTCAAAAGTTAAATATTCCGCTATCTCGTCCGGTTCTAATTCAATAATGTGGTTCGGGTCTTTCACATATTTACGTAACGTAGATATGTGAAAAATGTTATGAACATGAGACATACTTGGAGGTAAGGCAAGTCTATAGGCCACAGTTCCTACTCGATCGAGGATTATAAATGGGCCAATGAATCGAGGATTGAGCTTTTCTCTCTTTCCGAATCTCATAATTCCTTTCCATGGAGCAACACGTAACAACACATGATCTCCAATATTGAATTCCACGTCCTTTCGATGAAGATCATCATAACTCTTTTGTCGATCTTGTGAGGTTTTTATACGTTGTCGGATCGTTTGAATCTTTTTCATAATCATACGTACCAACTCTGGTCCCAACAACGTTGCTTCACCCACCTCATCCCAGCATACTGGAGAACGACACTTTCTTCCATACAACGCCTTAAATGGAGCCATGCCAATACTTGCTTGATAACTGTTGTTGTAGGAGAATTCCACTAATGGAAAGAACTTGTCCCAACTTCCTTTGAAGTCAAGGACACAAAGTCTTAATAAATCTTCACGAGTTTAAATATTCCTCTCCGACTGCCCGTCCGTTTGAGGATGATATGCCGAACTAAATCATAAATCAGTGCCCATAGCTTTTTACAAACTAACCCAAAATCTTGAAGTGAATCTTGGGTCTCGATCAAAAACTATGGATACTAGCATACCATGCAATCTTACAATCTCATTTATGTACATACGAGCAAGAAGTTCAAGTGTATTAGTTTCTCGTATCGGTAAGAAATGAGAAGACTTGGTCAATCTATCAACAATGACCCAAATCGCATCTATGCCTTGAGAAACCTTGGGAAGACCAGTAACAAAATCTATGGTAATGTGCTCCCACTTCCATTCTGGAATTTTAAGTGGTTGCAATGGACCTTTTGGCACTTGGTTCTCCACCTTGACTCGTTGACAAGTTAGACACCTTGAGATAAACCCTGTTATCTCTATCTTCATATTGCTCCACCAAAATGTATGTCGAAGATCACGATACATTTTGGTACTCCCAAGATGGATTACAAATGGTGTGTTGTGCGCCTCCATCATGATTTTATACTTCAAGTCAGAATCGTTAGGAACACAAAGTCTGGAGTTGACTCGAAGTATTCATTCTTCATCGATTCTTGCTTCGGAATAACAACTTCTTGCACTTTCTTCGTCATACGCATCAGTTCCAGGTCTGTAGCTTGAGCAACTTTAACTTTATCGATTAAAGTCAGTTCTACTCGTACATTCACCATCATCACATGGGTCCCTGGAGTCTTTAACTCTATCTTCATCCATTGTAAGTCATACAAAATGGGTCTTTGCGTCAACAATATCGCACTCGTACCCGCATATGATCTTCTACTCAATGGGTCAGCTACCATGTTCGCTTTTCCAGGATGGTATTGGATAGTATGATCATTATCTTTCAACAGCTCAAGCCATCATTGTTGCCGCATGTTGAGTTCCTTTTGAGTGAAGAAATATTTGAGGCTTTTATGATCCGTAAGATCTCCACCTTCTCTCCATACAGGTAATGCCTCCAAATCTTAAGACAAAAACGACAGCTGTCAACTCTAGATCATGAGTAGGATAATTCCTCTCATATTCTTTGAGTTGTCGTGAGGCATAGGCTATGACTTTCCCATGTTGCATGAGAACACATCCTAAGCCTTTGCCTGAAGCATCGCTGTATATGACAAATCCCTCCGAACTAGATGGTATTGTCAGAACATGTGCTGAAATGAGTCTCCTCTTGAGTTCTTGAAAACTCTTCTCACATTCCTTGCTCCAATCGAATTTTTTATCTTTTTGAGTCAGCTGAGTTAATGGAGTAGCAATTCGAGAAAACCCTTCTACAAATCTCTGATAATAACCAGCTAAGCCGAGAAAGATACGTACTTCGATCACTGACTTAGGTTGCTCCCAGCTTTGAATTACTTCAATCTCTGCTGGGTCAATGGATATTCCAATATTTGATATCACGTGCCCAAGAAATGCTACTTCCTCAAGCCAGAACTCCCATTTCTTCAACTTGACATATAGCTTATTTTTATGAAGCTTTTGGAGTATCAGCCTCAAGTGTTGGTCATGATCTTCACGGCTTTTGGAGTATATGAGGATGTCATCAATAAAGACAATCTACAAAATGATCCAAATATTCCTTGAATACTCGGTTCATCATGTCCATGAAGGCAGCATGAGCATTAATCAATCCAAAAGACATGACTAGGAATTCGTAATGCTCGTACCGAGTTCTGAAAGTAGTCTTTGGAATGACATCAGTTTTAATCTTTAATTGATGATATTCGGAATGAAGATAGATCTTTGAAAAGAATTTGGTGCCTTGCAACTGGTCAAACAGATCATCAATTCGAGATAATGGGTACCTATTTTTGATGGTGACATGATTTAACTCCCGATAATCAATACAAAGTCGTATACTTCCATCTTTCTTCTTCATGAATAGAACAAGAGCACCCCAAGGAGACGTACTAGGACGAATGAAACCGATGTCTAACAATTCTTGTAGTTGGGTTTTTAACTTCCTGAAGTTCAATAGGAGCCATTCGATATGGGGCTTTGGAAATGGGTTTTGTACCGGGTTCAAGGTCGACACAAGATTCAATTCCATGCTCTGGAGGTAGGCCAGGAAGTTCTTTAGGGAATACGTCAGGAAATTTTTTAACAATAGAAATATCATTCAAATCTGACGTATTTTTATTTAAATCCGTGACATGGGCTAAGAAAGCTTGACATCCATTTTTCAATAAACGAATAGCTTTGTGGCTTGATATGATAGTGATTGAATTTAGTGGTTTGGTTACTTGAATTCACATAATAGGTTGGTTAGGAATATGAAAGCTAACCACCTTACGAAAACAATTGATTTTAGTATGATGAGTAGTTAACCAATCAATCCCTAAAATCACATTAAATGCAAGTATTTTCAAAGAGATAAGATCGACAGGTAACGTGTGATTACCGATTTGAATCAAACATGACTTATAAACAGTGGATGTAATGAAGGTTTCTCCTAACGGAGTTTCAACAGATAAATCAAAGTCTAATTTCTCCAGAGTTAAATTTAAACGTTGAGCGCAAGTAGGAGAAATAAAAGAATGGATAGAACTGGTATCAAATAAGGTATATACATCTCTAGAGTTTATGATTAGCTTACCCGTGATCATCTCATTTGGATTCCTCGCTTTTTGGGAGATTACAAAAAACGCTCTCCCTTGAACTACCGATTTTATCTTATCTAGGATGGCCTTTGATGTCTCCATCCCAGCTGGACTTGACTTTGGTGCACGACAAAATCGGGCTAGGTGACCTTTTTTTCCATAATTATAACATGGTTTGGACTGCATCACGTAGTTTGGACTAATATATCCCTCCCCTTCGCATTTGAAACATACAATTGGTGGTCGTTCTCCTTCCTTGAAAACGGGTGTTGGTGCTGCTGTCTTTCCATCGTTGTTGAACCTTCTCTTCTTAAAATTTTAACTCCTATTGTCTTGGCCATGATTGCCTACCGAAGTGGTTACCATTTCTGGCATGTTGATTCCCTCCACGTTTGTTGTCACCGCTTCGATGACTGCTACCACTGGTAGTATCACTTTGCCGGCAGCTATCTCTTGGTTGAGTTGACTCATTATCATGCTCCAATAACTGAGCCCTATTTACGACATCTGAATATAAACACAGTTTGTGAGAAATGAGGTATTGATGTATCTCAGGTTTCAAATCTCTTATAAACATCCGCATCATTCTCTCCTCATTATCAACCAAGTGGCAAATCGGGACAACTCGGCAAACTTAGCTTTGTACTGTGACACGGTCACATTATTTTACTCCAGCTTGATAAACTCTACCTCCTTCATGTGATGAATAATTTTGGGAAAGTACTTGTCGTTGAACAGTTTTTAGAACTTCTCCCACGACATCTTCAGTGTTGTAGGTTGAGTACGCTTTACAGATTCCCACCAGTAATCTGCCTCTCCTCGCAACATAATGGTGGCAAAGGGAACCTTTTGCTCCTCGAAGCATCCCAAGACATAAAATATCTTGGTGATCTGCTTTATCCACGTCTCCGCTTTAAGTGGTTTTGGCTCTCCAAAAAACTCCGGTGGTCCCAGCTCCTTGAACTATTTAGCGGTGACCGTCCGAGAGTTGCAGTGTTTCTACCTGCATTTTGAACAAGAGTCTCTCTCTCTCTCCTGATGTTGAATAAATTGCATAAAGCCTCTGAACATCCCATCATTCATCATCTGGTCGGTGTTGTTGTTTACCTTAGGATTATTGCCTTCCTGATTCACATTATCCTGGGTATTGATCGTTGGTGACTCAACAGTCTCACGTGCTTCATTGCTTATCTCAATATTTTCGGATGCCATTTTCAAACACTGCCACAAAAACAAGGGTTAATTGACATGTCACATATTATCCCTATACTCTGACCGACCAATTAAATACCAAATAAACTTAAGTAGGTCATACTAGCGAATGAATTCCTCGTCTCTCCCCTCCTAGTTCTTATCTCATATCTCAGCCAATTATCATATCCCTGAGCTTTGATACCAACTATGAAGCCCCCAAAATAGGTATACATCACCCATCTTGGGTCACCAAATACATGGTACAGAATACAAATATAAGCTTAATTATACAACATGAGCTGTGAGTTTTAATACAAATATCGTCTTCTAGATAGTATTCAAACTCAAAATAAGTCCTCATTTATTATCACACTATTTCACAGAATAGTGAGGACTACTAATACAAACATCTGGACCATTCACTCCGTTCCCCGACTAGTCCCGACTACGTTCTCATTTCCTGAAGAGAACAATGAAAACAAAAGGGTGATCTCAACTAGCCCAGTAAGAAATATTATGACTAAGATAATGCAGAATAAGTTATCGTTAGCCTTCAACAATGTTAAACTGATAGAATATAATAGACAACAAGTTTAATTGCAGCGGATTAAATAATTCATTAAAAGAGTCAAGTAGAACATGATATCTACTATCTTCTATGATTTAAAAAGTTTTTCATCAACTTTATCGCTGAGACTCAGCTTAATAAATAAATCACATCATCGAATCATCCCCGCACCACGGCCAAGGATATTCATGTAATCATCAATGGTCATGATTATACCGAACAATCCCTGGTCATAATCATACCTACAACTGTCCATCAATGAACTACAGGCCAATGAGGACTTTTACCATATCATTTGTAACATTACGGGTCATGATTATACCGAATGATCCCTGGTTATAATCATACCAATCAACAATTCATCCATGCATGCAAGCCAAAGATGACTTTCATCATAATATAAGCATGAGGATGATGACAATGATATAAGAATTTAATTAAAAGAAACAAAGGATAAATTTTTAAAGATTTATAATTTAATTTATCCAAAATTCAATAATGTTCAAATTGCCAGCATGATACTGCTTTGTGGAGTAAAATTCAAAATGATATTGTATCAAAAATGATTTGGACCGAAAAGAAATTAATTTTTATCACAAATAGTACTTTGGGTGAATAGTACCTAGGTGAATAGTACCTCGTGAATAGTACTTCAGGAATAGTACCTCGTGAATAGTACTTTGTGAATAGTACTTTATAAATAGTACTTTATGAATAGTAGTTTGTGAATAGTACTTTTGTGAATAGTACTGTATAAATGAATAGTACTCATGGACAATACTCCGGCATGAAAAGCTTAAAATTTAACAAGAATGTGTAGAAAATATCCTTGTGAAACGTTACTAGATGAAGTGCAAATTTCAAGGATATTCTACTAATTTCACGGAGTATAAAAGCAATACTTTAACAAAATGAGGGTATAATCAGGAATACGAGATGGAATAATATTACTCACATACTACAGAGTGTGGAAGAAAATATTATTTCTATGAATACTGGATAAAATAATATCCATTACCTTAGAAGAAGATTGGATACTGGAATAGTGAGGTAGCAGAATTCTCCTCTTCTTTCTCTCTATAGCTTCTCTCTCTATAATTGCTCTTGTGAGTCTAGTGAATTGGTGAGAATGGAAGAAGAATGAGCTTCTATTTATAGGAAAATATAGTTTCGATAATTACACGTTTTGGGGCTCAAAATATTACAGTATAATGCCTTCATCTTTTTCTTCTTTTTTAATTTAGTCCTGCAAGTATTATCAAACTTGCACCATCTCCCCTAATAGTATATCATGTGAATCGATAGTTCTATACATGTGAAAAAAATAGTTATAGTCTAGTACCTTCATCTATACCTCTATTTTTAATTTAGTCATGCAAGTATTATCAATCTTGCACCACCTCCCATAATAGTACATGCATGTGAATTTTATAGTACACACATGTGAACAAATAGTTATAAGCATGTGAATTAATACTAATTAATTGCTCATTTATCCGATTAATTACCCGATTGGTCAATATAACCTCCATAAATCAATTATTATCGAAATAAATGTCGATTTCCACTAACATTAATAATCCCAACATAATGGAATTATCAAATTCATCTTTAATCAACACAAATGTATTCATCATTAATATTATAACTCATAATATTTAACAACCAGATCATTCCCAGGAAAGAGGGGGCTTTCTGATAAGGATTTCTCCCTATTGGCTCGCAATTAGGTGACCAAATCTCTCCTTGACATAACTTTCTAGACATCTTCAATATTACAAATAATAATATGAATAACTTTGTCATCTCAATTATTGATTTAATAATATAGAATATTGATACTGTGACAATAATTGAATCAATAATATGAGAGATATTACGCAGCAATTACTGTAGCAATAATTGAGTATAGCTGAGTGACTTCTCACGTAAGCATCAATAATCAATACCGTGTGCTACTATGCAACCACGCGTATTACTGCACTTTTACCACCGGGTAGTTCAACAGTTTAACGTTAAAATTTTTGTCGTTATTTTTATAAAAATATAATTCTGTCGTTTTATAACTACGACAATACTTACGTTGTGGGGTCCACCAATGATTGTGCCGTCATACGAATAATCCCTGTTAAAACGAATATTCCCCGACCAATCGAATATAATATAACCACTTGCTTACTTTGCAAAATTTATAAATATTACCCACAACTATAACATTATATTAAATCCACACCATAATATTCAAAAATATATTTTGAGAAAAATTATTCTTTATTCATAAAAGTTGGGGCTTACAAAGTATGTTAATGCAAGACTATGAGCTATTCAAGTTAGAAAAGGATGAAATAATTAATGAAGCTCAAGGAAGATTTTTCACTCTAATGAACTCTCTAAGTATGCTGGGATGAAAAATTTATCAGAGGGAAATTAATAGAAAGCTACTAAGAGTCATGCCCAAACGGTTTGCACCAAAAGTCACAACTCTCCAAGATTCACCTACAATTAGTACCACTGAACCTTGGCAGCTTAAGTTTTTTTGACTTCTGTTTGATCCTGAAGGCTTATAGCAATTAGATTGAACCAGAGAGGAGAAACAATAAAACTAATATTAAGACTTTACCACTATCTAACATCTACTAAATATGGAAATGTAAATAAGAATTAAACAAGGAGGGAGAAAGATTGGATGGTGTGCCTCCCATCGAACGCTCGATTTATAGTCCTTTAACTGGAATTTTTTTTGACACCGCTATGTGCTTTGGTAGGTTCCCCATCCTGAGAATTTTTGGACTGAAGTCACCTAGCATATTTCCTGTACGCGATGTCTCCATTTCTATTGCATTGCCAGGTGCTTCTCCTGTTGTATCTGTGAATAGATTTTTGCATTGAGGCATGACAGGTACAACATGATTTTCTTCTTTTATTATCTCTTCCTCAGCCCACCATAGTTTGTAAGAGGCCTCATAATCGCAGAATTCTTGCTTTGGATGTGACTACCAAGGGGACATGGGTGTGCAAAATTCACTGAATTTTTTAACTCTAACTGAGAAGGAACTTAGGGTATTATACAAGCCAGATCATGTTCTTCATTTTCCATACCCCCAGTTGTCTCCTCAATATCCACTCCTTTCAGTTCATTCAGTGGCATGTACACTTCTGGCTCTGCATCAGTTTCATCGTCCATGTTATAGCACCAAATGTTTTGAGGGCGATTATTCAAGGCTTCGAACATTTGATCCATCTGATTCTGTAGATTTTGAATTGATCTCTCTTGCTCAATTATCTTCTCCTCAGTTGATGCTACAATCTTGAACCACAAATCCTCCAATCTTGAATTATCTTGTTCAGTTTTGAAATCCATGTATTGAGGACCATTCAGTGAGGAGTTAATGAGTTGTTCCATCTGTTTGTTAAGATTTTGGCTTGATAACTCACTGACTCATCATCATCTCTTCATGGTCTGCTATGCTTTTTGACATGAAATCCTTCAACTCTGAATTTTCTTCTTGTTGCACTGGAGGTGGATATGAGAAATCTGATGGATATGTTGGACTTGAGATGTAGTATTGATCTTGATAGTTATAACCCCATTCATAATCTGGGTGATACCCCCAACCTTGTTGATAATCAGGATAAACATCGTTGTTAAAGTAATCACCCCCAAACTACACTTGTCCAACCTTGGCGTTGCACTGATAACTCGGATGCTCGCCAACACAATATTCACATGTAACTACTATCTCTCGAGTGCGTTGGGCTTGCAAGAATATCCAACCTCTCCGAAAGTGTTGTAATTTCTGCTGACAATATAGAAAATACACTAAGTCCCTCAGTGCTTATGTCCCTTGGTTGAGTCCTATTTGCATAAGGCCATTGATAAGAAAAGTCACCCATGGTACCTGAAAAGAGAGAAATATAAGAAGATAATTAAAAAAAATGTTTAAATTAAGACCAATTTGATTGAAATTAATGTTGGCAAAATTTTATTAAGCTAATTCCCCGACAACGGCGCCAAAAACTTGTTGCCTCTTTTTCAGTTATGATAAAAGAGCTCTAACTCATTCAAGTATACATGCGTCAACAACTAATACAGAGTAAGTCGAGTATCGATCCATAGGGAATTAACTAATAAAGTTTACCAAGCATTAATGCATAACCATTTCAATCTTATTTAAATGAATACCAATATATTTTATATTTAAACTATGAAATTAAATAAACCTAACTACTTCTAGAGTGAGACTAGATAATGAAGACCTGAGATTACAATTTCATCTATTTACTCATTCAAATCCGTACACCTCATATAGGCCAAACTAATTGTACCGGTTTATTAGTCGAGAACACTAAAGTAAAGTATAACCATCTTTCAATGTACCATACCCATATTACATATAATCCACAATTGATAGAATACACATGAACACCCATATTACCTAAACCACTATATGTCTATGTGATTTACAAATAATTAGGATTTAAGCCCAAGTTCTCAATGGACTACGAATGGTGCTTCGGTATATGTCTATCCTAAGCACAAATCATACATCGCAACACAATGTAGAACATACAATCATAAGCTAAAAAGATCAGATCTAAACCCATACTTCGTTTCTCAAGTCCATATTGATTATCACAGTAATTGATGGCCAATCAACTAAGCAAGTAAGCGTGAATCTTAATAGACAAACCTATAGAAATCAATAAGTCTAATAATGAAATATATCAGATTAAACTAATCCATAGAATCCATTGCAATCTCGGAATAGAATTTAAATCATAATTGAATTAATGCTATTATCCATATATTGAAGACGCATCATGAGATACAATAAGCAATCAAAGAGAGAATAAGGGTAGAGAATTGTAGTGCAAATCTGTTCTCTTAAGCCAAGGTTGAATCTCTAATGATTTCTAATTGCTTCAAGTCTCCAATCCAATCAACTCTAGAAAATACCTACACTAATCTACTTATTCAAAGTTGTAGAAAGAAAATAATAGTAGCTTCAGCCCCCAAGGGGTGGAATATCCCTTACATAATGATAATACGTTTAATATATAAGCCCTAATTGAACCCCTCACTCAATTACGCTTCAATTGCACTGTTTAATGAAAAGTCAGCTATGGTCATCGCCCGAAGTCGTGCGGCAGCGCAAGAATTGGTCTGAAGGGTCGCGCAGGCGTGCGAGTTGCAAAAATCACGTTTTTTGCTCCAGGGTCGCGCGCGGCCACGCACCAATTCGTGCGCCCGTGCGTTCTATTTTCTACTACAGTGTCCTCTGGTAAAATGGCCACAACTTTGTATCCGAGAAGAGTTACGGGGCCTGCTACCTATCAAATTGAAGATTTTGACGAGATCTACAAGTATCATTCTTTGAGGATTGAAAAATTCTGGACGAATCAAGGCTAAAATTGAGCTGGAAGGGACTGCTATGAAAATGGCTAACCAAAACAGTGAAGTTTGACATCCGTTGGTACAAAGATCATAACTCTTGCATCCGAACTCCGATTAGAACGATTCAAGATGTTCCGAAAAGCTACGAAGACACTCTACAATGTAAGCTAAATTCCAAACCAAGAATATGAAGTAAACATAAAAGCCCAAATGATGTCCGGATTGCTTTTCTTTGCATTTTCCTTGCTTTTCTTTGCGTTTTCATACCAATAATCGCTCACATCGTTCCCAAGCATAAGATCTACAAAATAAACACAAAATACATGAAAAGTAACTAATACACATGAATATAAACAATTAATTCAAGTAAAAGATACCGAATAAGTGGATATAAAATCCACGTATCAGTGCCTACGTGAAAATTTTTCTGGAGGTTTACCACACCAGTCTCTCATATGTGGGTTGTGCCATCAAGCAGGAGTTAGATGGTCTGATGACGAGTCCACTCAAATCTCGCACTATTGGATTCAAGAATGATAGCGCGGTACTCTGTATGGGCAGGAGGCGAGTCACACCAGTGTGGAGTGGGTTTCATTTTTCCATCCTCGTCGGAAGACAACGGGGATGCTACAGAGACATCAGGGGACGATGATGAGGAAATGGGTGATCAAGGGGATGAGCAGGTACTGCGGGCCGAGGCTATATCTAGATCTTAATTCCTTGATTTCCAAAATCAACTGAATGCACACACCAAGGCAACTCGTCGGGAAATGCGCCGATTGGCAATGAGGTAAGAGCACATGTTTGACGCTATGCACACATCTTTTGCCTCGTTGAACACAACTCTTCAAAGTTTCAACCCGACAGAACAATTTCCATATCAACAGCCTGGTCCAATGCCAAGGTTCCCACCGAGTGATTCCGATAAAAAAGAACAACCACCACCTCCTCAAGCTTAAGCATTGACAGGGAAGTCCTCATGTACTTATTTTGATCAATTATCCAATGAGGACATTGTATTGTTTAAGTTTGGGGGATTTAAATTCATGTTTGCATGCATTTTAGCTTTTAGGGTTCATTTTTAATTTTGGTCACTTAAATTTCTGTATTGCATTTTATTTTCCGTATTGCATGATAGTTTAGGGCATTCATAGTAGCTTAGGTTTTGCATAGTAGATAATAGTGTAATGCATTTTGTTATCTGCATTTTGTTATTCACATAAAAAAATAATAAAATAAAAATATATGTTGATTAGTAATTAATGTTTTGTTTAAGTCCATCAATGATGTGTTTCATGTTATTGAGGGCCTATGATGTGATTGTCAAATAATTAGCAAATAAAGTATTGGGTATTAGAACTATGACACAATGATCGTTTATGAATCGAATCATGAGTTTGTTTGGAAGTGGTATAAAAGGATAGCACGAGTAACAAGCATATGTGTTAATTGGTTAAGTTCAAACTGGTACCTAAATGGTCTCTAAAGGATAATGTTAGAGTGAATGATAAAATGACAAGGATGGATGGTAAAGGAGAACCTAAGTTTGGGGGATGTTATGTGGGGTAAATAAGCTTTAAGCTATCTAAATAAATAAATAAACACCGTAGCGTGCTTGTCTAGTTTTGTGGCCTTTGTTACTTTAACAAGTAAGCCCGAGGGGATTGTCTTTACACCTAGTGCCCTAAGGTCTTAATGGTCTGAGAGTCGTTGGTCAAAAGCTCATTAAGGTAGCATTAAAAGCCTAAGGGAATAAGACACTGCATAGCTATGTGTCTAAAAATAAAACGGCAAATAAGAGCAAAAAGCCCCCGTATTTATATGAAAAAAAAAGAAAAAAAAATTGGAGTAAAGCATAAGTACCCCGCATGATCCCTCGAGATTTGTGATTGCTTGATTTTAGTTGGAACTATCTATTTTTGACATTTTTAAGTTTGTGCTGCATGATTCCATCTAAGAGACTGGTTATGTATTGAATTTGAGTTAGTATCGGTTATCATGGATGTGACACACACACTATACCAGTGGTGATGGCTTGAGATTCGAGGATTAAAGCGTATTTGTAGATTGGTTTTTGATGGTTGATATTGTATAGTTGCTTATTTTCGCTGAGACCGTTAAGATAATGTTGATTCTGCGATATTGTTGGATTTGATAGCATATAAGTGAGTTCATATTCATATCATTGCATTGCATATAGTCGTTTTGTGCTCGAGGACTAGCATGGTTTAAGTTTGGGAGATTTTGATAAGTGTATTTTATATACGCAATTTAATATCCAATTCATACTTATTTGTTGCTACATTCTTGTGATCGTGTTCATTTTTACTTGTTTTATGTTATTTCATGTGTAGATTGGTGGTTGTGGTATTCAACATACAATTAGTGATATTCGATGAGATTAGGACTCAAATGGAGCATAAATGGAAGCAAGTTAGCAGAGCAGCATAGTCAGTTAACAGAAGATAAGGTCGCTGGGGCGGGATAAACAGCTTATAAACCCTCGCCGGGGTGGGGGGGTCTTACACTCCAGTTAACAGGAACATAGCCCGTCGGGGCGAGGGTCTTCATTCGAGCAAGACAGAAGGCAGGCCCGCCGAGGCGGGCTTATATAGCATACAAACCCCCGCCGGGGTGGGGTTAGAAAATTCTGAGTGTCCTGTTATGTTTATAATTCCTCTTGGGCACGAATTTTAGCTATTTGCATGGCAATATAACTCTATTTGATAGGGAATTCGGCTAGAGTGTTATGCTAAATATCTATTACTCTATCAATAACAACAAGGAGAGGAGAGAGAGGAGAATTACGAAGATCTAAGCTATGTTTTTGATAGCAAGTGTGGAGGAGTATTTCGAGAAGTTTTTCAAGACAATTGCGATTTTAGTCTACGTGAAGGGTGTTCTTCAATATTTTTCATGTTAGATTATTATTTGTAATTGGAAGAATGATTTCTATGATATATTCAGTGTTTATTTCATTTATTATGAACTAATTTACTTTTTAGGCTTGTGATGGATCCTTAAGTGAATCGATGGTTTTGTAAACTTTGATTTTCAATTTAGTAAGCTATCTCCAGTTTATCTATATTAATTTATGCTTGAATCTATGAATTGCCTGATCAACAATTCTTTGTGGAGTTGGATGGAATCGAGAGAGGATATTCAAATCTAGACTTAGTTGATATAGCATATGTTCAGGTTTTTGTTAGTAGCTTAAACTTGATGAGTGTTAAGGTAGAGATATGCTTGACAACGCATGTAATCGGATAGAGAACTTATTCTTAAACCTTCTTCAATTGTAATTCACATAGAGATATAGTGAGTTAGTTGATTAAGGTGTTTAACGGATTTTTATCTTAATTGTGGATTAAAGTTAATAGGGTATTAGTGCATCGAGAGGTGGTTAATGTTACGTTCGTGTTCTTGATTAATAAACTGGGATAATGCATTGATTTGGGATAAAGGTGTTAAAATCAAAGTGAAGCTTAGGGTGAAATCATAAGTCTAATTCTCCATTAATTGTTTGAAATTTCAAATTTTGATATTCGTGGTTATTTTCTGTTAGTTTAATTATTTAAATTTAAGTTTCGTTAATTTGAATTATTGAGTTTGATTTGTTTAATAAAATTAAGGTTAATAGAAGATTGGTAATTGTAAGTTAAGGTTATTGCTAATTAATCTCTGTGGGAACGATACTCTACTCATCACTATATTACTTGGTGACTACATATACTTACGTGATGTGCGTAACTAGATTTTACTCAATAAAATTTCTTAAAAGATGGGCCCACATGTGGGGCCCACGAATGAAATATGGGGGGGGGGGGGAATCTGGGAAGTCACAAAAGTTTATATATATATATATATATTATATATAAATTTTGTTTTATCATTATTATAAATGTAATAAAACAGAAAACTTTTTATATAAAACAGAATAATTTTTATAAAGTTTTATTTTATTTGATTATAAATAGAATATATTATATTTTATTATGTATAGTATTTGCATAGTGCCTGAATAGTGTTTGCATAGTAAAATATTTTTATATAAATATAATACTTTTTATAAAGTTTTGTTTTATTTGATTATAAATAGAATATATTATATTTTATTATGCATAGCATTTGCATAGTGCTTTCATAGTAAAATCTTTTTATATAAAATAAAATACTTTTTATAAAGTTTTATTTTATTTGATTATAAATAGAATATATTATATTTTATTATGCATAGTGTTTGTATAGTGTCTGCATAGTGTTTACATAGTAAAATCTTTTTATATTAAACAGAATATTTTTATAAAGTTATTTGTTTTATTAGATTTTATATAAAATAGAATATATATATATATATATATATATATTATAAAGTTTGTTTTATTATATAATTATAAATAGAATATATTATATTTTATTGCATAGTATCCTTTCTATTCTCCTATAAATATGATGCTTAGTTAGAATTGAAAAACACACCAGAAATTCAGAGAATTCTTCTTCTATAATTTTGAGCGTATTTCTTTAGAGTTTAAGAAAGCTTTGAGCGTAGAAAATAGTGCAAGTTTTCTTTAAGTATATCCCCGCCCTACCCATCGGAATACTCTTCTTTTTAAGGTAAGGGTATTATTCTTTCGTATTCATGAAGAGAGTTATTTTCTTTCAATACTCGTAAGGGTTGTTATTCCATTCTTTATTATTATGTTGGAATAACATGTCTATACGAAGTACCGCATACATGGTGAAATTCTTCTGTTATTCCATTCTTTATTATTCTGTTGGAATAACCTGTCTGTACGGTCTATCGCATGCCTGGTGAATTCTGTTGTTATTCCATTCTTTATTATTCTATTGGAATATTCTGTATGTGCAGATTATGCATGATCTGGTTCTGTTCTTTATTATTCTGTTGGAATATCCTGTCTGTGTGAATTACGCATGACCTGGTTCCATTCTTTATTATTGTGTTGGGAATAACATGTTTGTGCGGTCTATCGTATGCATGGTGAATTCTTCTCTTATTCCATTCTTTATTATTCTGTTGGATAACCGGTCTATGTGGATTATGGTGTACATGGTGAATGATCCTTTTGTATTCATTCCTTATTAAATTATGGAAATGATCTGTCTACGTGGATTACCACATGACGAGCAAAAATACATTTGCAATTTCATATATTCTATTATACTCAGTTGGTTAAAGTTTTGGCTTCTATACTCCGTGAAATTAGTATAATATCCTGGATATTTGCGCTTAATACAGTATCTTTTCATGGAAATATTCTTCTGAGCATTCTTGAATTTTACTCCACAAAGCAGTATCATGTTGACAATTTGGACGTTATTGGTTCTTGGATAAATTAATTTATAAATCTTTAAAATTTATTCTTGAACTTGTTTTATTGAATTGTCATCATCCTCATGCTTATACTTTGTTGAAAGTCATCTGTGGCCTGTAGTGCATAGATGGACTTGGTATGATTATGACCAGGGATTATTCGGTATAATCATGACCGTAATGTTACAAATGATGTGGAAAAAGTCCTCATTGGCCCGTATTGCATTGATGGACAGTTTTTGGTTTGATTATGGATATGGATTCTCTTCGGCCAAGGGTGCAAATATGAATTATTTTATTGCATGATCAGGACCGTTGATGAAAACACGATTATCTTTGGCCCGTAGTGCATGGATAATTCATGGCCGTGATACTAAATAATATCCTTGACCTGTAGTGCAGGGATGATTTGATGTTGTGGATTATTTATTAAGCTGAGTCTCAGCGATAAAATTGATGATAAATCTTTTAAATCATAGAAGATAGTAGATTTTATGCTCTACTTGACTCTTCTAATGGATTGCTTGTTCCGCTGCAGTTAAACTTAATGTTTGTTATATTTTATCAGTTTAACACTGTTGAAGGCTAACGATAATTTATTCTGCATTAACTTAGTTATAATATTTCTTACTGGGCTAGTTGAGCTCACCCTTTTGCTTTCATTGTTCTCTTTAGGAAATGAGAACGTAGCAGGGACTAGTCAGGGAACGGAGTGACGGTCCAAATGATAACATTAGTAGTCCTCACTATTCTATGAAATAGTGTGATAATAAATATATTGAGGACTTATTTTGAGTTTGAATATTGTCTAGAAGACAATATTTGTATTTAAACTCACAGCTCATATTGTATATTTAAGGTTGTATTTGTATTCTGTACCATGTATTTGGCGACTTAAAATAGGTGATGTATACCTGTTTTGGGGGCGTCACAGTTGGTATCAAAGCTTAGGGATATGATCCCTGGCTGAGATGTGAGACAAGAACTAAGAGGGGAGAGACAGGGAATTCCTTCGCTAGTATGACCTACCTAAGTAAATTTGGTATTTAATTGGTCGGTCATAGTATAGGGATAATATGTAACATTTAAATTAATCATTATTTTGTGGCAGTATTTGAAAATGACATCCGAGAATGTTGAGAATAGCAATGGAGCACAGGAGACCGTTGAGTCTCCACAGATCAATAATAAGGATAATGTGCATCAGGAAGTCGACAATCCTCATGCAAACAACAACACTGACCAAATGATGAACGATGGATTGTTCAGAGGCTTTATGAAATTCATGCAACATCAGGCAAGAGTGGCTCTTGTCCTTAATGCTGGTGGAAACACTGGCAACTCTCGGACGGTCACCGCTAGGCAGTTCAAGGAACTGGGAGCACCAGAGTTTTTTAGAGAGCCAAAACCACTTAAGGCGGAGACGTGGATAAAGCAAATCTGTAAGATATTTGATGTCTTGGGATGCTCCGAGGAGCAAAAGGTTCCCTTTTCCACCTTCATGTTGCGAGCAGAGGAAGATTACTGGTGGGAATCTGTAAAGCGTACTAAACCTGCCGCACTGAAGATGACTTGGGAGAAGTGCCAAGAATTGTTCAACGACAAGTACTTTCCCGAAAGTATTCGTCACATGAAAGAGGTAGAGTTCATCAAGCTGAAGCAAAACAACATGGTCGTGTTGCAGTACGAAGCCAAGTTTGCCGAGTTGTCTCGGTTTGCGTCCCATTTGGTCTATAATGTGGAGCGAATGACGCGAATGTCTCTGCGAGGTTTGAAACCCGAGATACGTCAATATCTTATCTCTCATAAACTGTGTTTGTATTTAGATGTTGTTAATAGGGTCAGTTATTGGAGCGCGATAATGAGTCAACCCAACCAAAAGAGAGCAGCCGGCAAAATGATAATACCAGTGATAGCAGTCATCGAAGCGGTGATAATAAGCGTGGAGGGAATCAACATGCCAGAAATGGTAACCACTTTGGTGGTAATCATGGACAAAATAATAAGAATGGATATTTCAAGAAGAGGAGATTCAACAATGGTGTAAAGACGTCAGCATCAGCACCTGTCGTTAAGGAAGGAGAACGACCCCCTATCATATGCTTCAAATACGGAGGGGAGGGAAATATCAGTCCAAAATATGCGCAGCAGTCCAAAATGTGTTACAGTTGTGGAAGAGAAGGTCACCTAGCTCGATTTTCTCATGAACCAAAGTTAAGTCCAGCTGGGAAGGTGGCACCAAAGGTGTATATAGACAAAACAAAGTCGGTGGTTTCAGGAAGAACGTTTTTCGTGACTTTTCAAAAGCGAGTAACCTGAACGAAGTTAGCACGGGTTAGTTAATTATAAATTCTTGTAAAGTCTATATCTTATTAGATACCAGTTTTACCCATTCTTTTATTTCTCCTACTTATGCTCAACGTTTAAATTTAACTCCGGATAAATTAGACTTTGACTTATCTGTTGAAACTCCATTGGGAGAAACCTTCATTACATCCACTGTTTATCAATCTTGTTGATTCAAATTGACACTTTCACGTTACCTGTCGATCTTATCTCTTTGAAAATACTTGCTTTTGATGTGATTTTAGGAATCGATTGGTTAACTACTCATCATGCTTTTCGTAAGGTTGTTAGCTTTCATATTCTTAACCAACCTATCATGAAAATTCAAGCAACCAAACCACTAAAGTTAATTACTGTTATATCAAGCCATAAGTAAAGAGGCCCGGGCCTTTCGCTGATGACTTCCAAGTCTTGGAATACACCGAAGCCAGAATATCCGTAGGGGACGTCGTGAATAATGGTGGCAAGTTGATAGTTATCAATGTAACTTGTTATCCAAGTCTTGGGATGAGGATCACAGTTTTGAATAATATTTCTATTGTTAATAAATTTCCTGATGTATTCTCAAAGAACTTCTTGGCCTACCCCAGAGCATGAAATCAAATTTTGTATTGACCCCAGTACAAAACCTATTTCTTTAACCAAAACGAACGTATAATGCACCAAAGATGTTGGCTCGAGCTGTTGAAGATTACGACTATACCATTCAATATCATTGTGGAAGAGCGAACGTGGTAGCTGACGCGTTGAGTAGAAGATCGTATGCGTTTATGAGTGTGATGTTGTTAACACAAAAACCCATTTCGTATAACTTACAAATGCTGAAGATAGAGTTAAAGACTCTAGAGACCTATGTGAAGATAACGAATATACGAGTAGAATCGACTTTAATCGATAAAGTTAAAGCCACTAAAGCTACACACCCGGAGCTGATGAATGTGAAGAAGAAGGTTCAAGAGGGTGTTATTCTAGAAGCAAGAGTCGATGGAGAGAGAAAATCTCAACCCTCGATTTAATTGGCCCATTTGAAATCCTTGATCGAGTAGGAAATTTGGCCTATAAACTCGTTTTACCGCCAAGTATGTTGCGTGTTCATAACATTTTTCACGTATCGATGTTATGTAAATACGTGGACAACCCGAACCACATTATTGAATTAGAACTAGAAAAGATAGCAGAAGATTTAACGTATGAGGAAATACGTGTTAAAATCTTGGATAAGAAGGATCGTATTCAACACTCAAAGGTTATACCTCAAGAGTTAGAATCTGAAATGAAGTCAAGGTATCCTCATCTCTTCGGCATACCAGGTACGTACGTAAATTTTGAGGGCGAAATTCCATAAGGAGGGGAGATTGTGAGACCCCAAATTTTATGAATAAAGATTTAAATTTCTCGAAATATTTTTTTGAATATTATGGTGTGGATTTGATATAATGTTATAGTTATGGGTAATATTTATACATTTTGCAAAGTACACAAGTTGTTATATAATATTTGATTGGTCGGGGAATATTTGTTTTAACAGGGAATATTCGTACAACGTCACAATCATTAGTGGACCCCACAATAGAATTTTTGTCGGATTGAGAAAATGACAAAAATATTTTATGAAAATAACGACGGAAGTTTTACCGTTAACTGTTGAAACACCCGGTGTTAAAAGTACAGTAATACGTGTGGTTGCATAGTAGCACACGATATTGATTATTGATGCTTACGTGAGAAGTCACTCAATTTTGTTCAATTATTGCTACAGTAATTGCTGCATAGTATCTCACGTTATTTGATTCAATTATTGTCAATATTTTATATATTGTTAAATCAATAATTGACACGACAAAGTTATTAATAGTATTATTTTCAATATTAACGATGTCTAGAAGTTCTGTCAAGGAGAGGTTTGGTCACCTAATTGCGCGCCAATAGGGAAAAATCCTTATTGGAAATCCCCCTCTTTCTTAGAAACGACCTGGTCGATTAATATAGTAAATTATAATAAAGGTGATAAATGTTGTTAAAATTATTAAGGTGATTTTTATGAAGTTTTGCTTATTTTATGGACCCCCATTTACCCATTTTTTAAAAATAATCAGTAGAAATTTCTTAAAAGGTCCACCAGTGATTTGACATTGTTTGTTGGTTCGTATTTGTTACTTCTAAGTTGTGTCTGATATATTGTTTGAAAGGTGCAGTTGGAAACCAAACATGCATATAAGGGTAACCATTTTATTTTTTGGTAGTAACTATATAGTTTCAAGCTTGTATCAGAACATATATCAAGTGTTAAATGTACATGTAAGATTATACATGGGTTGCCTAAACTGGGTTGGACATACAGGTTGTTTCTGTTTTGGTTATCTTTGTTAGTTCCCAGTAGGCACAATATCGATCTAGAAGGGGGTTGAATAGATCCTTTTTAATTTCAAATACTTTTCTTGTTTATTTTGTATTGCTAATGAGTTAGCATATGACAAACATAAGAATCTTTTCAAGCACAACGGAATAAGCAAAAGATCCCCTTCATTGATATATTCATAATTATATATACATTGTTTTTAGAGTTAGTTAAGTTGTAAGCAGTTAATACAAACATAACAGTTATAGCAGTTAAGTACATAAAGTAAATGACATAAAGTAAAAGACACAAGGGATTTTAAGTGGTTCAGAGACTCAAGCTCCTAATCCACTAAGGAAGGGCAGCACCCTGAATCACTAAGATTCCATCAAGGCCAGCAGCCTTGGAACTCCTCTAGTTCCCTAGGAACTCTTCAAGCCCAGCAGGCTTGGAACTTCTTTTTAGTCCCTCTGGACAAGGACCCTTCAAGCCCTGACTTCTTGTTGTTGAGTTGTTGTTATTGTTGGTGCTGAGCTGCTAAGATGTCTATAAACTCTGAACATCTTCTATATTTAGCAGCTTGGTGTGGTCCTCTTTATATTCTACTTCGAGTCTGGACCACATCTTCTTTAGTGCAGCTGATCTTCTTCTGTTCTGCTCATTTTCATATTATGTCAGTTGTGAACCATCATCATCTGGATTTGCTAAGTCTCTGAGCTTTTGGTAAACTTTATTTGGCACTTAGCAATCCCTGAACCCTTCTTTAATGTTTTGCAGATATGATTCTGCTTCTGTTCTTTTTCAGCTTTTGGTTCATGGTGATCTGTAGAGTGGCTCTCTTGATCTTCTTTATACTCTACCACTTTTCTGAATGCTATCTCCTTGGCCTTATCGGCTCTCAGCTTGGTTGTCATCTTCAGTGGAATTCTCATCTTTGTTGAGTGAAGCTCTAGTCTGTTTAAGTCCTTCTTCAAAGTTGCTTCACTTCAACTTATGTAGTCTCACTGTCGCTGAGACTTGTTCTATTAATCTCTGGTGGAACTCGTAGAGTCAACAATAGCATTCCAATAACTCAACAATTTTGTAACTTAGCAATCATCACCACCCTTGATCTTTGAAGCTCATTCTGATTTATACTCCTAGCTAATCTTCCTGTTGGAAATTAGCCGTTGAAAGCTATTCAAATTGCGTCATAGATCTCGAGTTATTTGGTGTAGACTGCAGATGTGACATGATATGACTTTCTGACACTGCAGTCAACTGTTTCACCTACCCAATCAGAGATGTCACTTTGATGTCTCGGGCAAGTCGACGACTTTATTTCCCCCTTCTGATTTCTAGATCAGAGGTTGTCCTTTTGCATCGATGCTCTCAATAAGCTCTTGTCCGAATACCAACCTTCAGATTGAACCATTGCCAATGCTTTAATTTTTGGATGACCGAACTCTACAAGTCTGATGCATACATTTCTTGGACCTGATCGTAGTGTCTAGTTGACGGTAGAGACAACACTACGATCTTGAATAGTGTTCATTGGATCTACAATGTAGAACACTTCTTCCTTCTCTTGTTTATTACTTTATCACTTCTGTTTTCCTTGACTACTCTCTGAAACTGATGGCTTGATTCTTTGTTCTGGCCCCTTCTAAATAGCAAGACACTTCAGATTTGTGGTGTGTCCAGCTTGCTTTCTCCTTGTGATCTTGTAATATCCTAGATTTTTCCATGTATTTAAAAAATTTCAATAAACAAACTTATGTGAAATTCTTATGTGACAATTATTTTTAGATGAATTATTTATTTTTATTATATGTTATGTGATAAGATGCATATTAATGGTAGTTACGGTTAGGCCAATTATTTAAATTGGTTAAGGATGGAATTAATTCTAATTAATTTCGTGGGATGACTTACAAATATGAGTTTGAGTTTGGAGCGGAGTTTAGAGACGCGGTCTGCGTATTTGAGTTCGAAACGTCAAAATTAGGCAGGATAGACTGTAACCACGAAAATGAGACATGTCTCATAATATTTTTATATATCCACCATTCTCTTTTACAATGCTCTTATTTATAGATATATGGATTTGGAAGTTTCATGACGTAAAATATCACATACAGTCAAATCTCTTCTCTTGGAACTTTATTAGATATAATATTATCTTAAATTTAGCCCCAAAAATACTTTGGAGCGACGAATTGTCAACTACGAATTTTGAAGTTGAGTTTGACAAAACGGAGAGTTCCATGACGTCCGGGACGTCGACTTTAGTAGGAATCGATATAAGTATCGACACGTTTTACTACGAGGGGCAAAATGGTTAAAATGGTTATTTAATTGATTAAATGGATAAATTTATATTTTAATAAATAGACCAGCAGCTGGGGGAAAAGTCTTGTGTCACACATATTGGGACAAGGAGGAAAAGAATACATTTATATCAACATAGCAATGATAGGAGTTAGTTTATTTCTCAAACCAAACAACTTTTCACTTTTTGTAACTCCCATTTGGTTGGTTTAATTATCAAGTGATCATGGGTTATGGCAAAGGTCTCTCAACTGATGATTTCAGATTACCCGTTACAACAAGCATCTATGTTATCATCATATACATATATACACTCTTCACTTCTATATTCTTGATTTTACTAAAATTCCTCCAAGAGAGTAAACTTGGAGAGAAATTGAGAGTGTTAGATAGTGTTAGAAGAATTTTAGGGATTGAGAGAGCCTAACAAGCGAGGTGTGAGTCTCAATCAGAGTTAAAACAAGGAAGAATTTGCACCCAAGGTAAGCCATGAAACTAACTTTTATGTTCTTGAAGCAAAATAGTGAAAAATGCATGAATTACCATGGTAAATGAGTTGTTTTAATTTTGTGATGCTATGTTGGTATTGATTCTGCTATGTGGCTGTTAAGGACGGAAAACTCGGGTTCAAACATGTTACACAATCGTATAGAATCGTGAAATTCATGTATGTATGCTAACTATTTGATAAAATGCCTCTAACATGCTAATTTGATCAAAACATTAAAATTTAGAGAAATGAATTGTTGTAACATGTATATATATGTTATTAGAAGTGGTCTAGATAATAGGAATCAAACCCATGCATGCTAGAATCAAAATCATGATTTTCTCAAAAGTTGGGTTAAACTAGTTTGTATGATTTTTTTTAGGATTTTTGGTCACTCGAAATCATGTCTTAGATAATCCATTTGGTGCATGTAATAATTTTGTAAAATATTTTGTAGCATGAGGTATAACTTGTCCAAATTTCGTTCGGATCGAAGCTATTTTGAGTGAGATATGAAAATCGTAAGCAATCATATTAGAAACCGAAAAGAAAAAAAAACTGTGAACTGCTGACCCTAAAGACAAAATTCGGTACTAGCTACAGTTTCTAGAAAGTTATGGGCTTTTGGGTTATTATAGTACACTGAATAAGCTTTCCATAGACTCCGGAACGGACTAATTCCGACTTCGGAGCAAGGAGTTATGACTTTTCAAAGTAGTTGTGTCAAATCTGTCCAACAAATTCGGTGCAGTCCTCTTGCACGGATTTTCTGGAATTTTGTGCTTGGAATTTGAAGTTGGTCCATGAACAAAAGTTGTGGCCCCAGAAGTTAGCTTCGCGTGGGCGTAAGAATCGATCAAAAATGTTTTAAAACGAGTTAGTTATGCCTGTTTTAGCGAGATATGGAAAAGCTGAAAATCGTAGAGTCAGTGAAAATCGTAGAGTCTCTGAAAATCGTAGTCTCTAAAAATCGTAGAGTCAGTAAAAATCGTAGAGTCTCTGAAAATCGCAGAGTCTCTGAAAATCTTAGAGTCAGTGAAAATCGTAGAGTAAAAATCGTAGAGTCTCTGAAAATCGTAGAGTCTCTGAAAATCATAGTCAGTGAAAATCGTAGAGTAAAAATCGTAGAGTCTCTAAAATCGTAGAGTCTCTGAAAATCGTAGAGTCAGTGAAAATCGTAGAGTAAAAATCGTAGAGTCTCTGAAAATCGTAGAGTCTCTGAAAATCATAGAGTCAGTGAAAATCGTAGAGTAAAAATCGTAGAGTCTCTGAAAATCGTAGAGTCTCTGAAAATCGTAGAGTCAGTGAAAATCGTAGAGTAAACTCTGAAAATTATAGAGTAAAGTTTATATTACAACTACTATGCGTTGGTAATAGTTGATGTGCATGATTATACAATTGTGTAGGGCACGTGAAGTGCAGATAGCTGTAAGTTGTTAATCTGTTATTGGTAAACAACGATCAAGGCAAGTTTCCTAACCCTAATTTCTTTTGGGTATTTATTAAATCCTTACTAATATTATTGCAGTAAGGGTAAGATTTGGACTTGTGTTAGTTATTTATTCGTGCAAGTTTCTTCGTTGAAAAGTCATACAAACTTCAATTATCTTGCAAGCTTTTCAATGGTTATTCAGTTGTTATTCTAACGGCTATGCTTTTAAGTTTCATGTCATCATAGAACTGTTTCTATGTATGTTCCTAGCCTTTGGTTTTGGCTAATTTTTATTGATGAAAAATGATTTAAAACACATCTTTCGAAGCTATTGAATGTTTACCAATCCAAGTTGCCTTGGTGAGGTCTCGCATGATTACTAAGATGAACAACCCGAATGAACGGAAAAAAAAATAGATGTCGGGCAAATAGTCGCATTTATACTTATGCAGTTTAAACTTAATACATGTACACAATGTAGGGTACAATGGGCTGATCACCTGGCGTACTTGCAGAGACCGTTTACAGTCTATTTGATTGTTAAACCGTCTCATGGTTTTTGATGAAAGAAAATATGTTCAGTGTATTTTACACCCCTTAGTATGATATTGAAAATTCTTAAATTCTTATTCTTGATGTCCTTCTTTAACACTTGATAATCTTTCAACTGTTGAGATCTAGTAATTCAAATGCCTTTATTCTGATGTGTATTCCCCATTTATTCCGTACACTTACTGGGCAATTTGTGCTCATTTTTGTTTAAACCTTTCAGTTAAGGATGAGAAGGCTGAGGGTTCGGGCAAGGACAAGGGAAAGTCCAAGATGAAGTGATGCTAATGGTTATGTAATAAAATAATTATTTCCGCATATGTGTATTGTAGCCATAAACGCTAAGACTAGGTTCTAGTATGTTTTAAGGTTGTAAAGACTTGGGATTTTATTTTGAATAATTATGTAAGAGTTAAAATTATTATTCCTTATTGTTAAGGTTTACTTAGTTAGATGATGGTGTATGTTGTATCGTGAGCACCAAGTTCTGTAATCGATGATTACACGGATTTGGGGGCGTCACAAATCTCCCGTTCACTTATCATCAATGGACTGACCCAATGCTTAGTCACTTTTTAGCCTTGTTCTTCAGAAGCTGACCATTATCTTTGTGTACACTCTATCAGTTCTTTCTTTGTTCTGGCAAACACTACGATCCTGGTTACTTTTAAGATCGTCGTCTTCTATTTACTTGACAGCTACTGCACTTGCTGACTTTCCTTAGTCAGTTACTAAAGTCTTCTTCTGATCAACTTGTGGAAGACTTCATCTCGAATGGCTTCTAAACTTAATCTGGATGTTGATTGAGTTGTTGCTTTGACCTTCTGTTAGTTTATATGCCATTCGTTGAGTACTCTTTGGTTTCCTTTTAGGTGGGATGTATCTTTGCAGTACCAACCAGAGGCTTCGTTCCTTTGGATATTCTGGGAGTGTTCAAATGTTGAGAATCATGTTTGCTCTACGATTCTGCCTTGGCGTTGTGAGCACATTTGTTGAAGTCTCAGTTCTACACTCTACGATTCATCTTCGGCTGTGCAGACACTATGACTCCGAGATCAGATCTTGACACTATACAATTTCTGTCGTTGTGCTTGTTGTCTTCATCAGATCTTGCTCAACTATGATTTCTTCCTCTGATGCGATCAGTAGACTCTACGACTTTAAGTGTAGTCTATGATTCTTGACTTGGGTTTGGCAGATGCATGGTCGTCTCGTAGGCAAGTTGTCTCTACGATTATGAACATGACTTCCTCAGCAGACTACGGCTCTGAGGAAGCTCTACTCGACACACTATGATCCTTCCTCGTCTCTCCTGGAAGTCTACGAACTCCAAGATCTATTATCTTGCAGACTACGATTCTGCCTCGATAGCTCTCGAGTTTTCCTCGACTCTCCTGGCAGACTACAATTTCTGGTGCAGTGCTCGATGATCAGACAAGCCTATCTATTACATCATAAGATCAACCTAACATGCTTGATATTTCTATATTTATAGTCCTTGTACATCATTTCTCTTTAAGGACTTTACAAAGTTGTTTTACTTATGTAGGATCAACCTAACACATTTGATCAATTCATTATAAGTCCTTGTACATATGTTTCTATTATCTACCAAAGGACTTTACAGCTTTTCCTAATGCAAGCATACTTTCATATTCATTCATATATATAAATATATATATATATATCATAATCAAATCATATATAAATAGGAATATCATTCACGTGTTTATTCTTGACAATCTCTCCTTATTTTATTATGACAAAAACAATAAGTGCATATGCATGTTATGAATGAATCTTATATACAGTGAGTAACTGTATTTCTAAAATAGATAGTCATGAATGTCATTTATAATAATATGGAATTTAATACACTATGACATTTTAAATCCTGGATCCAGAACATACCAAACTAGTTAGAGATGTACCTCTTTAGCTACATGTATGTTTCTAGGATGTCTGTTGATCAGCTATTCATTTGTTTGACCTTTTTGTTCCAACTCCCCCTTAGATGTGGATTTCATTTCATTTGTCTGCTTCCCCTCAGATATATATTCCTCTTCTTCTTCTTTTGGCTCCCCATCAGATGATGACTCGACTTCTTCTTCTGTTGTCTTCTCCTTTGTCTTCTTCTCTTCTTTCCTTCTGCTCTCATTGCTCTTTCTTAAATGCCTCTTTCTATGCCTCTTTTTCTCCCCTTTTTTCATTAATCACCTAGGAGAGCTGCTCCATGTTGGACATAAGCTGCTCCATCAGATAAGAGGAGTTGCCAACTTCAATCTTGAGTTCTTGTTGACTTAACTCAAGTTGCATAGAGAAAGACTGATTCATGTTGTCAATCTTGTCAGAGAGGACTTGGAGTTGTTCTTCATTGGCCTTCTGTGTACGTAGAGCTTCTGCCTTCTGATCATTTATGGCCTTCAGATAGACGTGATCTCTTTCTTTGATTTTGAGAGATACATCAGTCATACTGAATTATCTCCTGTTGTTGTCAACAACATCTTTGACTCATCATTGATTTGAGATATCTTCTCAACCAGTTCATCAGAATTCTTCAATAGTTCTTGCTCCATAGAAATTTGGTCATCTGGTTGGGCTGCCTCTTGTTGACCACCAGATTGGACTCTACGATTTTCATCCTTGGACAGATTTTCGAAAGTATTACGAATCTGAAAAATTGTTGAATACTAATCGCTATTGGAGGATGAAGGAATGTCAGATAGCTGTGCTTGGGCAGATGGAGGCTTCTTATTCTTGACTTGAACACCATCAGTGGTAGAGTGAACAGACTCTATGATTATCTACTTGGCCATAATCCTTCTTCCTTCAGAGTCTGTAGCATCCCCAAATCCAGGTCCCAAATCACCTCGGATTCGGTACACTAATTCTTTCACTAATTGCGAAAGATATAAACATAAATTGTTTATACATTACATTACACACATTACCCCAAGGTCGAGTAACCTTAACTTATACACAAATCATAAACTATTTATCACACAACAATATTTATCAAATTATATTATTACAAATAAGCCGCACTTTATATCCCAAGCTGAACTTGGCCTTAACCTTTTTCCTGTAACCGAACACGTTCGCCTTATCTGCAATGTTTTATCATGATATAGCAAGGGTGAGCATGAAAGTTACCCAACAAGTTTAAATACAATTTAACGATATATCATGATTGAAGAGTATGAATAATAAGCTGGCTATAATTCATCAAGATAATTGAGAACTAGCACGAACAAACTTTTGACTGAACAAGTTTTTAACATGAACAAACATTTCTGAACCAACTGGTAATGAAGGTGATCAGCCTTTCATACCTGACTTATACATGCAAGATGTACAGAGTACAATTTTCATGGCAATCAGCAATGATTAACCATAAGCTTGAATACAATACTCTTATTAGAGTTAAGTATAAAGAAAACTTGCCTGAACCGTTGATTACCGCAACGAAATTTATAACGCTTTACCCGAAGACCTAATATTAATAATATAGATCTCCAATATTAGAATAATATCATCACAGTATAATACTGTTATATTTATACACACAGAATAACCTAAACACATAGCACATAAGCCTATCAGTCTATAACACACATAAGACTAGGTATCAAGTCAAACTATTGCAGTCTGAGTTGAACCCGACATAATTCTAACATCCCGACGGTCTAGTCGGACGAATATCGAGTTTAAGTTCAATTAAACTCTGACTAACCACTTAACAATTATCATAGATAATTTCTAATCAGACAAAATATTTTTCCTAGGCTCGTAATAATTTTCGGATAATTATTACCATTTATCACCATTTTCAATCATTAAAACCGTAATTAAATGAATTAAATACCACATAATACCTTAATCATTAATATTTATTTAATATAAAATATTAATGAAAATTATTACATAATATTATAATATAATTATAATATTACAAAGTATTTTTAATACTTTAAAAATCTTTTTTATATGATTTTCCAACACTTAAATCCATTATCCGATAATTAAAATTAATATTAAAATATTAATATTTTCATGCCAAAATATCAAAAGTTATATTTTATAACTTAAAATATTTTTATAACACTTAAATCATTTTTATATGATTTATAAAGCATTAATTCCATTTTTCCTTAATTTATTTAATATATCTATTAAATAAACTAATTATCATTAATATTGATTAATTAATGAATTTCATCAAAAAATATCAAAAGTTATCAAAAATAACCTAAAAATATTTTCTTTTACCATAATATTATTTTTCATGATTTTTCATGAATTAAAACTATTTTTAAATCATTTATTTAATATTATAATTAAATAAATAAATACCATTTATATTCCAAAAATATTAAATATTTTCGAAATATACTTAAAATAGTTAAAAACTATTTTTCAAATTTTAAAATAATTTTTCTGAATTTATTTTGTATTTTTAATAATTAAAAACCATTTTTTTCTAATTTTTAATCATTTTTCGAAAATAAAAATAAAACTGTCGCTAAAGGGCCCTATAGCGACAAAACCGTCGCTATAGGTGTTCTTGGTGTTCTTGGTGCCTTCAAGACAGTGATCGGGTGGATAGGTTTGACCGGCTTTATTTCTATGTTCTCATTAATTTCTAAGCTGGAATTCGTGTTAAAGTTATAGTACTAACGTAATACTACAATTACTAACTTGTTTCATGGCCATACAACAACATACCTAGCAGATCTGAGTCTTTAAAAACTCTGACAACACTGTTCTTCATTTCTGGGTTTTCCAGAAATGAAGAACAGTTCAAGGGTGCTACTTTAGATCCTTGTATCTTTCAGTGTGAGTATTGTTTGTGTAACATAAGGGTTCATTCATGTAGAGTGAATATCAGTGTACCATTCTATAACCTTAACTCAACTTAAAAACATCAAAAATGCAAGATCTGGACTGGTCAAGCTAAGTGTCACGAACTGTTCTTGAAGATTCTGGGTTTTCCAGAATCTTCATCCAGCCAGTTGGTCAACGTGGTTTTGACCACGATTAATTTTCAATATACTAAGGCTATGGGTAATACAAGGGCATATATATATAGTCCATATGTCAGGCTACTAAGATCCACTAACAACATGGCCTAACTACTAACACACAGCAAAATCAAGACCCTGCAAATTGATTGTCGGACGAGATCTGGGTTTCTGGGTTACCCAGAAACCAGATTCCGTGAACGGTCAACCCTGTTTGACCAATCATAACTTGAGTTTACGATACGATCTAACCATGATTCAAGTTTCAGATTACAGACAACATGTCATAGAACATATGTAAAACATAAAACCACAAAAATCAAAAACAGAGAAGAATTTACAGGCCCTGACATTAGCTTGTCAAGCCATTATTTTCCCATTTTTCCATATTTCAAAAAAATTAGATCCGAGCACTTTGATGTTATGGATCTGGGTTTTGACAACCCAGATCATCAAATGACACCCTAGTACATAACTTTTATCAATCAATTATAACATTTAACACCAAATCATGAGATTTCAAATTTTTAAGGTGTTATACCTTTTATGCTTTGATCTCCAATTCTGATCATTGATTTCTGTTCTAGGCTTGCTATAACTTGATCATGGCTTTAATTTCTCACTCTTTCTCACACTAATTCCCGAATTTCTAGAGAGAGAGGGTCTTGGATAAAATGAAATATCAAGTGGCTTTTTCTCTCTTTAAACAATATATTTGGATATATACAATGTATGATCTGCTGATTTTGCTGCTGGGATGTTAGATATAAGTCACATGCTATGTCTTAGGGTTAAGGCTAGGGTTGTTCACCAACCCAATATTTTGCCAAGATTTACAAAAAACCTAAAATAATACTCAAAAGGGCATTTTTGTCCTTTCCTTAAATTTCTAGATTTTGCATTTGATGAAACCTTTAGGGTTTAGGATTTGGACATTTTAGGGTTTAGGCTTTAACCCTTAACTTTGCAAATTTAATTTCTAACATTTCTGAAATTCGATTATAAAAATAGAAAATTAACATTTCAAAATTATAATTAGGATTTACTAATTATATTAAAATTCCTTAATCATACTTAAATCTTGTTAATTAGGATTAATAATTCCTAATTAAAATTGTTAATTACGCAATTAGGGTCAAAATCACATATTAGGGTTTATAACCCACTAATTAGGGTTTCTAATAGAAAAATAAATTTTCTAATTTTAGAAATTAAATCTCGTAATTAGATTAGAGTTTTCTAATTACTCATAAATTGATATAATTAGGATTAGGGTTTCCTAATTAGCATTGCTAATTTTAGCAATTAAATCCATAATTGAGCATTAGGGTTTCTGACGAAAAATTTGGAGTTCGATAATTTGAAATTAGGGTTTGCTAATTAATTAACCTTTACCCTTATTAGTACTTAATTAATAGCACTAAAGCATTAATAGTGTTTTTACGGAAATTTCTCAGAAAATAATTATTTTCGTCTTGGAAATTCCAAACAAATATTTCTAGCACAAAGCCAGAATACTAACCACGTTAGCACATTCCAGGTCATAGAACGACCTTCACATAGCTTACTCACAAAATAATCAATTAAATTCATTTAATTCACATAATCAAATAAAAATTTAATTGTCATAAAAATCTGATTTTCTCGGGCGTTACATTCTCCCCCCTTATAAGGATTCTGTCCCCAAAATCTTAGCTTATAATTACATAAACAAATGAGGAAAATCTTCCATCATTTTACTCTCGAGCTCCCATGTTGCTTTTTCAGCATTGTGGTTTCTCAATAACACCTTCACTGAAGGTATTACCTTATTTCTTAAAACTTGTTCCTTCCTATCAATAATTTGAACTAGAAGTTCCTCATAGGACAAGTCTTTCTCTATTTGAATAGATTTATACTCTATTACGTGTTTATAGTCCGGTTTATAAGGACACTGACACATGAAACACATTATGAATGCGTTCCATCTCTGGGGGTAAGGTTACTTCATAAGCCACCTCTCATACCCTTCTTAAAATCTCAAAAGGTCCTACAAACCTTGTACTTAAATTCCCTTTCTTCCCAAAACTTATCTTCCCCTTCCAAGGTGATACCTTTAGAAAAACAAACGATCCTACATCGAATTCTCTATTTTCTCTGTGAGGATCTGCATACTTCATCTGCCTGATCTTGAGCAGCAACTAATCGTGTACGTATCAACTTCACCATGTCCGCCGTTTACTGTACCATCTCAGGTCCCAACATCCGATGTTCACCCACCTCATCCCAGCACAATGGAGTTCGACACTTCCTTCCATACAACGCTTCGTAAGGCGGCATGCCTATACTAGCGTGAAAACTATTGTTGTACGAAAATTCCACCAACGGTAGATATTCGTCCCAACTCCCTTTGAAATCCATAACGCAAGATCTTAACATAACTTAAAGCGTTTGAATTGTCCATTCACTCTGACCATCCGTCTAAGGATGATACGTCGTACTCAATCTTAACTGTGTTCCCATTTGCTCTTGCAAACTCCTCCAAAAGTTCGATGTGAATCGTGGATCACGATCTGACACAATCGAAACAGGTACTCTGTGTCTTGAAATAATTTCCTTAACATACAGCTTAGCTAACTGATCCAAGTTATACTTGACTCCTATTGGTAAAAAATGAGCCAATTTCATTAATCGATCCACTATCACCCAAATAGCATCATATCCTCTTCTGGTTGTCGGAAGTCCCACCACAAAGTCCATTGTGATGTGCTCCCACTTCCACTCTGGAATTTCTAACAGTTGCAACAACCTGCTAGGTCGTTGGTGTTCAGCCTTAACTTTTTGACAAGTTAAGCACCTACTAACGTATTATGTCATTTCCCTCTTCATGTTCAGTCACCAAACGTTCTGACGAAGGTCTTGATACATCTTCGTACTACCAGGATATATCGAGTACCTCGAACTATGAGCCTCCATCATTATTTCCTCCTTTAATTCGGGATCATTTAGAACCCAAATTCTTCCTTCAAAATGAAGTAATCCCTCCTTATCGAGGGTATACTTAGTCTTGTCTTCATCTTCTATCCTCTTCTGTATCTGCTGGCATTCCTCATTACTCAATTGTACTCCTCTAACCCGCTCCGCTATGGTTGGTTGGGTTTCCATGAAAAATAACATTTCCACCGCCTCCTCCGGTAACTTAACTTCTAATTCCATGCTTGCCATTGCTGTTATCAACTCATTCTGAGTTGTTAACATTGACAGTTTCTCTCTACCCTTCCTACTTAGCGCATCGGCTACTACATTTTCTTTCCCCGGATGATATAAAATATCACAGTCATAATCTTTTATTAACTCTAATTACCTTCTCTGTCTCATATTCAACTCCTTCTATGTGAAGATATATTTCAGACTTTTGTGGTCCGTGTATATCTCACACTTCTCACCATAAAGATAATGCCTCCATATCTTTAAGGCAAAAACTACAGCTGCCAATTCTAGATCGTGAGTAGGATAGACCTTCTCATAATCCTTCAATTGACGTGACGCATACGCAATGACTTTGCCATGCTGCATGAGCACGCAACCCAATCCTTTATGCGAAGCATTGCTATACACTACAAAGTTCCATGTATCGTCGGGTAAAGACAATACAGGTGCCTCACTTAATCTCTTCTTCAACTCCTGAAAAACTATTTTCACATTTTTCAGTCCACACATACTTCACCGACTTTCTTGTCAGATTTGTCAACAGGAGTAGCTATTTTAGAAAAGTCCGAAATAAACCTTTTATAGTATCCCGCTAACCCTAGAAAACTCCGAACCTCAGTTGGCATTTTCGGTTGCTCCCATTCATTAACTGCTTCCATTTTTGCAGGATCTACGGAAATGTCATCCTTATCGATAACATGCCCTAGAAACTGCACTCGCTCAAGCAAAAATTCACACTTCGTGAATTTCGCATATAACTTCTCCTTCCTTAGTGTTTCCAACACTATTCTTAAATGTTATGCATGATCTTCTGGTGTCTTTGAATAGACTAGAATATCATCAATGAACACTACGACAAACTTGTCCAAATATTGTTTGAACACTCTGTTCATCATATCCATAAATGCGGCTGGCGCATTAGTCAACCCAAACGATATTACCAAAATCACGTAATGGCCATAACGAGTTCTGAACGTCGTCTTAGGTACATCCTCCTTCCTCACTTTTAACTGATGATACCCCATGCCCAAATCTATTTTAGAAAAATACTTTGCCCCTTTCAACTGATCAAATAGATCATCGATCCTGGGCAATGGGTATTTATTCTTAATCGTTAACTTGTTCAACTCTCGATAGTCGATACAAAGTCTTAACGACCCGTCCTTCTTCTTTACAAACAACACTGGTGCTCCCCAAGGAGACACACTCGGTTGAATGTACTTCTTATCTAATAGTTCTTGTAATTGAACCATTAACTCCTTCATCTCAACTGGCGCCATCCGATATGGTGCCCTTGAAACTGGTGTCGTTCCCGGTAACAGATCAATTACAAACTCTACCTCCTTATCCGGTGGAATACCCTGGTAACTCCTCCGGAAATACATCCGCGAACTCTTGCAGTATAGGTATCTGGTCCAAGGATGTTCCCACTCTTTGGGTATCCAGAACATGGCACAGATAACCTACACACCCTTTTTCAACATTTTCCTAGCTTGTGTCATAGACAGACTACAGGAGCGTCTCGGTGATTTACTATCGAAAAACACTACCTTGGTTTTCTTAGAAAGCCGAAGGTTTACACATTTCCTATGGCAATCTATTATCGCCTTATGGTTAACCAACCAATCCATGCCAAGAATTACATCGAATTCTTTTAACCTTATCGGTACCAAATCTACCGATAACTCATTCCCTCTAATTTCTATGCAACAATCCTTATGAATATGTTCAATGGGGATTATCTCTTCGTTTGCTACCTTAACGTCTAAAGGTATAGATAACTTCTCATGGATTAAACCTAATCGCTTAGCAAATTCACATGCTATAAAAGAACAAGTAGCACCCGAGTCAAATAGCACATAAGCATTTATCTTATTGACCAGAATGATACCTGTTACCACATCCGTTGATGCAACCGCATCTTGGACAGTCATATTAAACGTTCGAGCTGAGGGTCTACCCACCGATGGTGTCGGTCCAGTAATGGCTAATTTACCACTACCAGAACTCTTATTCCCCTCTAAACCCTTCTTCGGGCAATGTCTTGCCATGTGGTCCATTGATCCACAAATAAAACATCCCTAGTTCTTCTTAGGGTTAGGACAGTTAGGTGACAAATGCCCCTCCTTCCCACAGTTATAACATATTGCTTTCCCCTTTAAACACACTCCCATGTGAGGCTTTCCGCATGTCTTACATGCTTCCATCCTCTGTTTGGGATCTCTTTGGCAAGTTTCCGCTTCCGCTGGCAACTTCAGCCTTATTACCTCCCTCTAACTCACTCTTAATCTTCCGTTCTTTGTGGTACTGAGACAATGCCTCACCACCACCTTCATCTATTATCGTTTTCTCCAGAATGGTCCCGTAGGAAGCACTCTGGAAAACCGATATCCTACTGCAGAGCCAGGGTTTTAAGCCCTGCTCAAATCTGTGCGCCTTCCTCTCCTCTGTATCCACCTGGTGTGGAGCAAATCTCGCCAATTCGTTAAACTTGGCAGCATACTGAGGAACTGTCATATCCCCCTGCTTAAGTTCTAGGAACTTAATCTCCATTCTACCCTGCATGCTAGTAGGGAAATAGTTCTCGAAGAAAACCTTCTTAAACTGTTCCCACATAACAGCCTCTGTCCTAGCCCCACCCCAATGAGCCTCCCACCAGTATTTGGTTTCCCCCTTCATCATGTAAGTCGCAAAAGAAGTCTTTTGTGCCTCACCTACGATTGTTATCACAAACGTCTTTTCAATCTCTCTAACCCATGTCTGGGCTTCTAGTGGGTCTGTCGTTCCTCGAAACTCGGGAGGACCCACACTTTTAAAGTCCTTAAAGGTAGTTGTTCTTGCTACCCCAGGAGCTACAGGAATCCCACCCCCCACTTGGTTAAATGCAGCCGTTAATAAATTAACGAACTCTTGCATAGGGTTATTAGGACCCCCCTTTGATTATCATTATGAGACTCGGCCTTTTGGTTACGTTGTCTCCTTCTCGGCGGCATAATTCTGATTAAATAAATAAAGCTTCGTTATTATCTATTTAACTACTCGGTTATCATTCTCAATCAACAACAACCATTCATACCACAACAACCACATTTAATAAAAACTTCATTATATAAATATGTTTTCATAGTCAAAACTATTTACATCATGTTCCCTTAGCCAAAAGTTATTACATACTATCCCGCGATTGCCTTCTACAAAAATTAGGATTTACAAAAGACTACCCTTAAATTATACAAAAGAGGGTTTTACGTCACTACTACATACAAAAAATCTAATGATCTATTAACACTGTTTAACGGCATTCTCAGATTTCTAATTTGTTAGAATCGATACTATATCTCGACTTATGGTATGTCGAGTCTGTCTAAACTCAATAGAATAACAAGCAATTTTAGCTTGAAATCCTCATGAGTACATTCATGGATGTATGACATCCTAGTTATCTTCTGGTCTTTCTCAACCAGTTTCTTTTATATCTCAAAGATCTCATCCTTATAGTCATGAGCCTTATCAGTCATAAGCACTTTTTCATTGTGCTCCGACTCAAAGTCTGCCTCTGCAGATTCTTTTGCCTCATATAAGGCAGTTATCTACTCATTTTGTGTCTCTACTACTGTGCACAATTGCACATTCCTATCCAACACATGTAGATACAATGTTCTTATTGCATCTGGAGGTGTCGGCTCCTGAGTAGGAACCACCGTATTAACCGATGTTGCCTCCATCTCCTCCTCTACATCTAACATCCCGTTCAAGTATGATGCTAAACCCATAGTCTCCTCAGAGTATTCCTCCTCAGAGATGTACTCCTCAATGTCTGAGTCATCTAGTACAACTATCGGTACCTCCGCCACTAGCATTGGTACTATCTCAACTTGATTCACTGAATCCTCACTTATCATTTCCACGTTTCTAAACATCAAGCTATCGGTTGACATCTACAAACACATAACACGTTGATTAGTACATAATACACAATAGTATAAGCACAAATCACATTTAATATCTTTAAAATTAATTTCCATCTTTTAATTCTTTCGATATTGAGTTATCTCAATACTTATTAATTCAATGGACTTGAGTTTCATTCCTCGGACTTTACCTTCCTTACGAGGTTATTAGCCTAAGGTTTTCCCCCCTTAAGTTTTATAACCTAAGGCTTTAATACCAACCTGTGATGCCCACAAATTCGGGTATCTTTCAACCCGACAAATGGTGCTCCACTGTACTAACATCCATACAATCATTCCATTGAAATACAATAAAATGAATGTAATTACTATCTTTTATTATAATCAAAGTATAATCCTTCCCAGATTCATAATCGGTTACATTGTTCATTGTTCATAATGTATAATACATACAAACTTTCTAAACTATTACACAATGGCTAAACATCCATCTTAGCTTTTGCCCTTATCTCTCTTGGCATTCACAGTACGTTCATCCTTAACTGCAGTTATATAATTTACGCAAAAAGTGAGCATGACAGCTCAGCAAATTTAATCAAGGATAACAGTAATACCACATTCGTGAATTATATAACAATTCCGACATAACTGAACAATAGTTATGAAGTATTATAAATCAATAATACTTTAACAGTTCATAACATTAATTCCCAAAGTATAGAATAGATTAGGAATTCTGAACCGGTCGATAGACCATGAACAGTAACTTTTAGTTTTCATACTTGAAAAGGAGTCTACAGCACTAAGGTCGTTCATCCGTATAACTTACGAGCACTTCTAGGTGATCAGCCTATAGTACTCTTTGTTGATCAACACTTATTCATTAAACGTGTTTATGTTTAATATTTTTGGCAAACTCGCGTACCCATCGAAATATCGATGAAAAATACTTTTGTTTGTTCATAGACAAACCCTACCTTCACGTCCGTACCAATTACTTGGCATAGGATAGCGTTAACATTTCTATATAGAAAGATATGAATATCAATCAATCTATATATTACGAATAGTTTAGCCGAGTTAAAAATCTGGCATCGACCCTTTCTTTAAAACAAGTCTAGTAATTCAGTTCAAAGAATCACATAAAACTTGGCTAACATTGAAGTTAGACAAGCGTTAAGAAAACTTGCCTTTCAGCGTCTTCAAATAATTTAATCGACTGACCACAGCCTCTACAGAATCTACATGATATATTCACATAGCACACTATAATTAGCTAACAAACAAATGTTCACATTGTTCTTACAAACTTCTTTCTCTTCTAAGTCCTAGTTCACTTAATAACTTTATTAAAGTCAAAATGACTTATTACCCTTCGTCCCCCAGTTTATTAATCAACCAACGTTATTAACCGGACTCGAACATCATTGATAAAGTACCAACTTTGTTCAACGTTGTTAACTAATTAACATGCATTCCATTCCTAAGTTTCATACCATATACCTTAGTATAGGTAGTATAGGAATAGCTTTAATACACTTATGAAGTGTACAAACATTACCCCTTTAGGTCCCTGAACAAATGAAGTTCAAAACCTAAGTCTTTATCAACAATCTTGAACTTGCGCTGCGGCGTGGCCCATGCAGTACTAGACTGGCACTGCGGCGCCAGTTAGCAGTGACTGACTCCCGTCTCGGCGCTGCGGTGCGAGACAGTAGCGCTGTGACGCCATTTATCAGTAGGCAAATTTATACTATGTATGGCGCCGCGGCGCCAGACCTCAGTACCAGATTTCTAACAATTTTTGAAAATTTTGCAAAATTCTCGGGGCCATAACTTCTTCGTTATAAGCCCGATTTGGTCCGTTCAAAAGCCTACACATCACAAATAACATACTTTATGTGTTCATATAATAATTCAACACTTTCGAATCCAATAACTCAAAATTCACTATTGAGTTCATTTTCTAGACGTTCGTAAACGTTAATGAGCATTCAATGCTCATTTTCTTTGTTTTTAGTCGGAATCCGACGATTCTCAAACCCACAACTCTTAATCACCCTATCTCACGTGTTAACATTGAAAACAACGTTTTCAAGTCTCACGGCAACTTTTGACCTCCCATCCAAAATTTCAACGTTTTCGACGTACGTTTAACATCTAATTACGTAAAATTCGCCATAACTTCGTTACTAGGGTTCTCTAAGCCAAATCACATGGAATACTCCATGGATTTCATATCTACATCCTAACCAAACAAGATGCATATATTAATGTATTGATGGAGTTCAATCGTTTATAAACAATTGATCTGAACAAACAATATTTTCATAGTTCAAAACTATATTAAACCTTATAATTTTTATAATCTCGTGACTTATAGAGATTGAATCTATGGTAAGTCATCTTTAATCCCTTATACAAGACATATACCACCCATTCTATGATTCTCTAAGATAAAAGAAAATCTAAAAGAAATGGAGGTGGAAGGTAACGATTATACCTTAAGAACTCTTGGTGTTCTTTCTTGGAATACTCTAAGATCAAGCTTCCAAAGTATATGTTTTGCAAGTCTAGCTCTCTTTCTCTCTCAATAATCTAATGTTGGCAAGTTGGAAAACTCTCAAATGAATCAACCTAGCTTTCTATTTATAGGAAACTAGAATGGAGGGCATTATGGACAACTACCATCACTTCCTTACTATTTATGTGTGGTCACCAAGTAAAATACTTGGTGACCAAGCCTCAAACTTGGCTTGCACACCAAGTGGCCGACCCACCACCCCATGGGTTATCCCCATGGGTTTTACCCATTCGATGACCCACTTGTTCGATCCACGGTTCAGTTTTTATACATTGGGCTTAACCAATTTAATATTGGGCCTTGAATTGGGCTTAACCAACTAATCCCTTGGGCTTGCTCCTTCAATTGATTGGACTAAATATAATCCAACCCAAATTAATTAACATTAAGTATTAACTTAATTCCATAATACGAATCGTATTCTAAACGTACAATTCACGTATTCTCTCCGTATACTACTCGTACAATAATCATATTGCACTTCGTATTTACTCATCGTATTATACATAGATACTAAATAGTATCATAAATTTATAACACTCGCATTAACCCTAACGCAGTTCCTTCTACTGCATATTATTTCCTTCTCGGAAATCAATGTACTCAACCCTTAGGTTTTAAGTCCGCAGGAGAAAACTGCGTTTGCCAGAAATGAAATATTATCAGATATTCCATCTAATCTCAATATTCTATCATCACGCATTTCTCGGAATTTCAAAATAATTCCCCGAACAGAAACGGATGAATAGTGTTTTTACATAAATTTCTCGGAAAACAATTATTTTCGTCTTGGAAATTCCAAACAAATATTTCTAGCACGAAGCTAGAATACTAACCACGTTAACACATTCCAGGTCATAGAACGACCTTCACATAGCTTACTCACAAAATAATCAATTAAATTCATTTAATTCACATAATAATCAAATGAAAATTTAATTGTCATAAAAATCCGATTTTCTCGGGCGTTACACTATAGTTCATATAATAAGTATAAAGATTGAGTCCTTACTCAATCAGCATTCTTTAATCAATCAACATAGTCATAAATTGGCTTTAACATTTCATACTTTCAATATATATATAGCACATCATGCTCTTTGCAATAAAGATTTAAAACAGTTAATCATCAAGTTCACATAATAAATAGGAACTGAAGGACTTGCCTGATTCATAGTTTATGAACTACGACTTAACTGCTTAATGCTTATCTGCACTTCGTGTATTCCTACACAGTTATATAATCATGGATTCACATCCATTAGTCATATATTTCATACATTCTTAATATAATAGTAACGTTACATTTTTTCCTAACTAGGTTTGTAAAATCTTCATTTCACTTTCTCATCATATTCTTAGAATAGCTAGGCATGTATAAATATACCTTAACCATCCGTACTTGACATCAAATGGGTTGTGATCTATTTTCAAGTTCACATTCAAATTATTTAGCTCCATAATGATTTATTTCAATCAATAAGACTTAACAACTTTCTTTAACAAGATTTGATGTTATACGCTTTTAAACCATATATTTGTACTAATAAGCCTCTAATAGCATGCTCACTATCCATCTCATTTACATGAACATAGCATAGTTCATACTTTTAAAACATACTTAATAACTTGTGTTATGCTTGACTAGTTGAGTGCACATATCATTCATGTCTTAATACTTAATTACAAAAGATAATGGAGTTTGTCTTTGAAATCTTTTTATCATTAATGATGTAGTATATAACATATAAGACTACTTTTAAAAACTCTTATCATAAGTAACTAAGTCATGATAACGTCTTCTCAAGTTCAAAACCTACCTCGTGTAGCATTTATGCACCTTAGTTCTATTATATCAAGTTTCTCTTGTAAACTTTTCTAACCCAAGTTCTAACAAGTTTTATCATGAACAAGACACTATAAACACCATATCATGCTCATTTATATTTGAACTCAATCATGTATATAAACCACTAAGTTCAGAACTTATAGAACATAAATTTCCTTAAGGTTTTTTTTTTTTAAGTTTCTTTTCCAAAACACATACTAAGTCATGCCAATGCTTTCTATTATGAGCAAGGAAATTTTATATGTCATATATAATATCATGCATTTTTATGTTACATCACTTAGAATAACATATTCTATCATCGGGAGCACTATACTTGCGTACGTGCTCGTTCGACGCCCTCCGATCGCCTTCGAATACATAACAGTCACAAAGATGACTATTTTCCCCTTCCTAAAGACCTCAAATTAAAAAACTTAAATACAAACGTTGTAGGTCTATTCGTCCTCGTTCCTGAATCATCTTGAATCACCACAATCGGAGTTCGTATGAAAACGTTATGGCTGTTTTAGTAAAACATGTCCTATCAAATATTTTTTCCAAAATTGGTTAGGCAGACTACCCCCCACCGGGGTGGGGGTTTTTACACTAGGGGGTCCTGCCGGGGCAGGGGTCTCTTTTGCTAACTCGCGAATTTTGATCCCGAACACCACAGAAAGCCAAATTTGGCCTACAAACTCCTTTCTAACAACCATACCAACCTACTCAATTTGTAATATGTTTACAAAAACATAAACTAATGTTTCTAACACGTTTCTAACCATATAAACAACTTAAACATCAAAGATTACCACCTTTAATTTTACTATTTCTCTTATTACCTCTTCTTTTGACATTCATAGCGAAATTCTTCATTGTGAATATGTTTTACATCCGTTTTGACTCGTTCAACTTGGGTTGTTTTCGTTTTTCAACATACTAACAATATCTATCATCAATTTCAAATTTTATCCATCAATTTTGACTCCAACATAAGTTAAAATATACATATGCCATTAAACCCAAGTTTTTCATCTTTAACATATTCTTATGATTTTGATTACTCTAAAACCAATTATAGAGACTATATATACTAGATTATACACCCATACACATATATATACAACATCTCTTCAAATCACCCAACCAAAATAGCTTTTAAAGTGAAAAACTTGAGAAACTATAAATTAGAATTTTAGAACTAGATGAATACCTTTGAACAACAATAAAAATCTCATGTAAGCGTATACATGAATACATATATGCATATAAATTCATAATCATAAAAACCTAATTTTACAAAGACTAAATACAAAACATCTTAATTTAGTATAAGGGTTAGTTTGATACCTTTCTAGGTTGAATTAGGAGAAAAGATGGAGATAAGGAAAGTTTTTCTTTTGTTTTCTCAAGGTTTCCCTTCTTCTTCTTCTTCTTTCTCTTCTTCTTCTTCTCTGTATTCTCTCTTCTCTAACTTATGTACATAGAAACATATAACGTATAATATAATATATATATATATATATATATATATATATAAATTATATAATATAATTATATATATAACTGATATCAGTTACATTTTTTTCTTCTTCTTTTTATTTTGGAAAACCAAAAGCCCAAGACTTGTTTGGCTAAACCATTTTAAAATAATGACTTAATCATTCCTTAAGCCTTGTTTGGCAAAACAAGATTAAAATAAGAATTTCAAAAGCTCTAAGGCTTTGTTTGATAAAACCAAATTAAAACTCTTTTAATTTATTTTCATAAGTCATTTATAATATAGTTTATTATCCCACATTGCTTACTTGGATTTCCATATCCAATCTTGATTAAATAAACTAATTACCATGACTAAATAAATTTCTCACTTAACCAAATATCACAAAATTATAATCTCATTATAATTTTATTTAATAATTAATATATCACTTTAATTATTAAATTACGACATCAATATAGCAACTCATGTAATCTTTAACAACTCTCTAACTGTTAAATTAAATTAGAGCATTATCTAATAATTTTAATTCACAAATATATACTAACAACAACCACATAAATAAAATATTTAATTAATTTAATAAATATTTTAAATTACAAATAAAATCCTGGATTGTTACAATTTCAAGAAGAGAATGTTCAACAACGATGGAAAGACAGCAGCACCAACACCCGTTTTCAAGGAAGGAGAACGACCACCAATTGTATGCTTCAAATGTGAAGGGGAGGGACATATCCGTAAAACCCCAAATTTTATGAATAAATATTTAATTTTCTCAAAATATTTTTTTTGAATATTATGGTATGGATTTGAGATAATGTTATAGTTGTGGGTAGTATTTATAAATTTTGTAAAGTATGCAAGTTGTTATATAATATTCGATTGGTCGGGGAATATTCTTTTTGTCGGGGAATATCCGTATGTCGGTATAATCATTGGTGGACCCCACACCAGAATTATTGTCGGATTAAGAAAATGACAAAAATATTTTTATGAAAATAACGACAGGAAGTTTTACCGTTAAAACTTTTGAACTACCCGGTAGTAAAAGTACAGTAATACGCGTGGTTGCATAGTAGCACACAGTATTGATTATTGATGCTTACGTAAGAAGTCACTCAGTTTTGTTCAATTATTGCTACAGTAATTGTTGCATAGTATCTCACGTTATTTGATTTAATCATTGTCGATATTTTGTATATTATTAAATCAATAATTGAGACGACGAAGTTATTAATATTATTATTTGCAATATTACGATGTCTAGAAGTTCTGCCAAGGAGAGGTTTGGTCACCTAATTGCTCGCCAATAGGGAGAAATCATTATTGGAAAGCCCCCTCTTTCCTGGGAACGACCTGGTAGATTAATATTGTGAATTATAATAATGATGATAAATGTTGTTAATTATATTGAGGTGTCTTTTTATGAAGTCACGGAAGTTTATATATATATAGAGAGAGAGAGTCCGGATCAGGTCCGGACTCCCGGATTTTAACAAAATTCGGACCTTTTTTTTTGTTTTTTTTAAAACAACTAAAAAAAGTTATGGAACTTGAATTTTTACATAATACAATGTTTTGGATGTGATTTGGATACGTATAACAAAATATATATGTACAGTCTGGGCAGACTGTACATACATTGGTTGGTGTATGTATTAAAAATACACCCAAAATACTGTTTTATGGAAAAAATTTAGTTCCATAATTTTTTCTTTTAGTTGTTCTACCAAAAAAAAAATAGGGTCCGGATTTTGGATTAGGTCCGGACTCCCGGACCTGATCCGTGTTGTATATATATATATAAATTTTGTTTTATTAGTATTATTAATGTAATAAAATAGAAAAGCTTTTTATATAAAACAGAATACTTTTATAAAGTTATTTATTTTATTAGACAATAATTAGACTATAATATATTTTATTATGCATAGTAAAATCTTTTTATATAAAACAGAATACTTTTATAAAGTTAATTGTTTTATTAGATTTTAAATAAAATATATATATATATATATATATATATATATATATTATATTTTATTGCATAGTATCCTTTCTATTTTCCTATAAATAGGATGCTTAGTTAGAATTGAAATCACACCAGAAATTTAGAGAATTCTCTTCTATAATCTTGAGCGTATTTCTTTAGAGTTTTAAGAAGCTTTGAGAGTAGTGCAAGTTTTCTTCAAGTATATCCCCGCCCTACCCATCGGAGTACTCTTCTTTATAAGATAAGGGGTATTATTTCTTTCGTATTTATGAAGAGAACTTTTGTTATTCCATTCCTTATTATTCTGTTGGAATAACTTGTATATGCGAAGTATCGCATACATGGTGAAATTCTTCTATTATTCCATTCTTTATTATTATGTTGGAATAACATGTCTATACGAAGTACCGCATATTGGTGAAATTCTTCAGTTATTCCATTCTTTATCATTCTGTTGGAATATCCTGTCTGTGCGTTTACGCATAACCTGGTTCCATTATTTATTATTCTGTTGGAATAACCTGTCTGTGCGGTCTATCGCATGCATGGTGATTTCTGTTGTTATTCCATTCTTTATTATTCTGTTGGAATATCCTGTCGGTGCAAATTTCACCTGACTTGGTTCTGTTCTTTATTATTCTGTCGGAATATCCTGTCTATGTGTTTACGCATGACCTGGTTCCATTATTTATTATTCTATTGGGAATAACATGTATATGCAATCTATCTCATGCATGGTGAATCCTTATGTTATTCCATTCTTTATTATTCTGTTGGAATAACCTGTCTGTGTGGATTACCACATGCATGGTGAATGATCCTTTGTCTTCATTTCTTATTAAATTATGGAAATGATCTGGCTACGTGGATTACCGTATGGCGGGCAAAAATCTATTTGCAGTTTCATATATTCTATTATACACAGTTGGTTAAAGCTTTGGTTTCTATATTCCTTGAAATTAGTAGAATATCCTGGATATTTGCGCTTCATCCAGTATCTTTTCGTGGAAATATTCTTCTAAGCATTCTTGAATTTTTCTCCACAAAGCAGTATCATGTTGACAATTTGGACATATTGAGTTCAGGATAAATTAACTTATAAATCTTTAAAATTTATTCTTGAACTTGTTTTATTGAATTATTATGTCATTGTCACGATGAGTTATGTTGGTTATTATGTGAAAACATGAAAGTTTCTTAGAAATCACTTAGGGTTGAAAATCAGATTTTGGTGAAAATGGAATATAAAATTCAATTGACCATATCTCCTATTATATTTTGAATTTTTGAGTGTGGTTAAGTTCTAGAGTTAGATCTATAAGTTTTCTAACTTATCCAAGTGGAATCACTGGAAAAGTTGTTGTAGATTTTCATGTGGACTGATTTTAGCAATGGAGTCAAAAACTGCAAAGTACCAAAAGGGCTACTGTCCAGAAATTTAAAACGGCCAATTATTTGATATAATTGCTTGAGGCCAATTATTTGCAAAGTACCAAAAGGGCTACTGTTCTAGAGTTAGAGTTTATGCCCTAGAGGCCAATTATTTGATATAATTGCTTAACGTTTTGATATTATATTTGATTGAATAAATATATGATTTTATTATGGTTTTATTTACTGCGTAATATAATTGTTAACATAATAAAATTCCTTAGAACAGTGATACAAATTATATAGTTTCAAGTATGTGACTTGAACATGAGATTATATATTACCATTAGTATCAGTGTTCTTAAATGTCCCTAGTCGAGTATCATTGTTGATGGGACAACAATGATGCATTGAGACTAGTATGTGGATTGACTGATGACCAAATCTCATTGGTCATAAATATATGAGATATTAAGTCAATGCATAGGTACATGTTAGAGAACGATGTACTGGACAGACCCACCATGAGAATTCTATATGGAGCATTATGCGAAGTGTCATTAGCAATTCTCACAGTGACAATGATGTAATGGTCCTCTGACCTGAAATCGCTATATTACTACACGAGAATTTATGTACTTTGATATCATCAAATGTCACCTTTAATCGGGTGGACTATAAAGGTGATTATTGGGTTCATCATTAATCATGTGAGAAATATGAGTGATCTAGATGGAATTTAACCATCCTATATATTATGGGTGATATCCATAGGCCTCTTGATTGAGTAGGACTATGAAATGCATGGCCATGCTCAAATAGTGATTTGTTTCATATAGTCTACTCATTGATCAAGAAAACTCAGATTAAATTATGAAGAGTATGACACATTCCATGACTCGAGTTTAATCTAGGATATTAAGGTTAAAAGGATTAAATTGCATTGAAACATTGGTCACAAAAAGGTTGCATCGAATCATCGATCTTATTATTACTTGGGTAGCAGTGATGCATTACTAGATGCCGCTCACTGTTTATAATTTTATAATATGATTTTAAAATTATTGCCAACGTAATAATAACCTATAGGGTCACACACATAGAACGTTATTTAAAAGGGAATTAATTTAAATTTTAAGGATTTAAATATATTAATATGATTAATAGTATTTAAATCACGAATTTAAATTAAAAGGAGAATTTGTATATATGTATATTAATTAAGTAAGACTTAATTAAGAGATATATATATATATATATATATATATATATATATATATATATATATATATATATTCGGATTTTATATAATTAGGTTTTGATTTTGATTAATTCCTTTTAACTACTATATATAAGATATATAGCAGCTACTTAGGATAAGATATCAGAATAGAAAAACCCTAGCCGCTCTTAGAGAGAGACTAGAGAAAAAACAGTTTCAAAAATCCATTCCTTTTTGGTGGCTAGTACCGCAAGTCCTTCTTATTGCAGAATCGTTCGACGGTTCGTGCGGCATTCGTGTGGATACCGTAGAGGCGCAATCGGTTTGTATTGCGTTGGAGATTCGAGGCGCAGTCGGTTTCAGATTCTCGTTTTGTTTATATCTGGTATAATCTCTAAACCTCTGAATTAATTGATTTTCGCATGGATCCTGTTTTAGGGTTTCGGAAATTGCTTTAAAATTTTAATTTCCGCTGTGCGTTTCTGTGTCGAAGCCCAACACTTTCATATATTACTTGTGGACCGCGTATACTTGCGCGTGTTTATTGATTGCTAAACTAATCAACAAGTTTTTGGCGCCGTTGCCGGGGAACTGTTATTCTAATATTATCCACTATTGATTTCAATCAATTTAGTCTTACTTTAAACGAATATATATTTCTTTCTTTTATTTGTTTGATCTTCCTTTCTTCTTTTTTTAAGTTTACAGATTATGGACGATCAAAGTTATCAATGGCCTTATGAGTGGACGACGCCACCAAGCTCGGAAGAAGGACTCGAGAAATTGCAAGTTCAAATTGCTAATGCCTTGAGGTTTTCTGACAATCTTGAGTGTCATTCCACTCAGAATGCCTACTGTCAGGAACAAGCTGACTTTGAACCGTTCTCCTATCATCCAAACTGTCAGGGCTATCCAAACTCTTGGGACTACAGTCAAGAGCAATATCATGATCCAATCATGCCTCTCAGTTTGAATACCATTCTCCGCCGCCCATTGAGTGGACAACACTTGAATCCTCAACACTTGAAGAAGAGAACCGGCTTAAAGAGCTTCTCACCATATTTATCGAAAGAAATGAGATTCGGATGGCAAGCCAAGAAGTCGCATTGCACAGCCTTGAGAATCAATTGGGGCAACTCGTCAATGCCATCAAAAATCCACCGCAAGAAAATCTTCCGGTCTTAATTTATCTCGACGATGAAGCAATAGAGTATTGCACGGTGGATACACAAGGAAAATGCATAGTGCAAAATAACCAATCAGTGGAGTCTGAAGTTGAAGACAAACGGAGCAACGATGGTTGTATAGTCATGATGGATCTACAATCAGAAACCATGCTCCCGACGGTGGAAATCCTTGGGGGCCCAAAAGAGCATAAAGAACGCTTTCAATTTAATAAAGCAAGCGAATTAGTGGATAATTCCAGTGGTGAGTGATTCTTTGTGCCGAATGATGACTGGATGGACGAAGGACAGAAGAATGGCCAAGCATTCATGTCGGTCATTACTTTAAAGGAATTGACGAATAGGCGGCACGAAAAGGTCATTTTTGCTTATGAGCTGGATTGAATGGCATCGGTATAGTCAAGCCGACGACTTTAAAACAAGCGCTTGGTGGGGAGGCACCCCCATCTCGGTATAAATTTTTATCTATTTTCATTACTTATGTCTTAGTTTACCTTTTATCTGTTCGCTTTAGTTGTTAACATGACTGCCAGATTGTGTATTAATGTTTTTGTGTCTATCATCAGCATGCGGCATGTTTAGTATGATGTAGTATACATTACAATAGTGTTTATGAGATTTTTAGTAATATATGATAACCTTTGTAGTATAGTTTTTTTTCTCTTTGCCTTGGCATGTGCAGATAACAGACTAGAAATCTCAGTAATTGCACCTCGCGCCGCGGCGCCAACAAGTGTGATGAATCCCACACCGCGGCGCCGTGATCTTATGATGCCTTCTGCTAACTCGCACCACAGCACCATCCAACAAAGGCCATCTTGCGCCGCGGCACCACCAACGAAACCTACCTACTGTAAACTCGCGCCGCAGCACCAAGCAAAGAAGGAATCCTCGCGTCGTGGCGCGAGTAGCGAGTTTTTGAATTTTACATGCAGTTTGCTACAGCGTATCCGGCTCTACATCTCTCCATCTCTCTCGGTAGTTACCAGAACCGCACGCCCATACCAATTCCTTTTGTTCAACAAAACCCCCACCATCTATAAAGCAATCGAATCATCATTCACAGAATCAGACCCAATTGAAGTCAGGCATGAATCCAATTGGGGATCAACAGCTAGTTTCTTTTCTTCATCAAGGTATTTTATTTGGAAATTCGATCATTCACGAAGATATTTTTGCTTGATTTATTGGGTTGGTTCTCTTTGAATATCTGTCTTTACGTATGATTTGGGGTGATTTCCACTGTTGGAAATCTGGATAGAGCATTCACAAACAAGGGTTGTCCAAGTTAGGTTTGAAGAGCGCTCACATAGTGTTCAATAAATTTCATGAGAGAAGAATTGGAGTGTTTTGGAGCTGTTTGATATTGAAAATTGCTGGGGTCTTCTTGGCCTAAGTTTGGGGGAAGTTTGGGCATTGCTAAGGACTGTTTTTGCATAAACCTACTGAGACTTCTATCATGGCATCAAAAAGGCAATGTCTGAGTGTCGAAGGGTCTTCTTCGTCTACTGCACCACCACCCACGGCTTGGGACAGAGCAAAATTTATCAACGAGGAGGCCTGTAAAAGGTGCAAAAGCTCTTTCGGCTCATGAAATCTGATTCCGGAGTGGGGGTTCAGGCCGGATAAGAAGGATGGTGAGCTACACACCATGATACTAGAGCGGTAATGGATTAACTTCACAAAACCTCCTGGGTCAGCTGTTGTATCTGTGGTTCGGGAGTTCTATGCCAATGTCGTTCCCGAAGGCCCGCTGTTGTTCAAGTTTGGAGGAAGCAAGTGGCGTACAGTAGTCAGGCCATCAATGCCTTATTCGAAACACCCAACTATGTGGGCAATGATTATATACAGACAGGACTCCGTGACTATGATCTTGAGGATATCATTCGGCGGCTTTGCAAACCCAGGACTAAGTGGAAGAAAAATGATTACACAGAGGAAAAGACAAGTTTCCCGACTTCAGCACTCAGTCGCTACGGGAAGGCGTGGTTTGGCTTCATTTGTGCCAATATGATTCCAACCCGTCATTTGAGCAACGTGACTAAGGATAGGGCGATCTTACTATTCGCCATTGTCACTGGGTCTATATGTGGATATTGGCGTGCTCATTCATGACTCCATTCGGAAGGCAATCAAGAGTAACATTCTCGCTGGACTTCCTCATCCATCATTGATCACTACATTGTGCAAGCAGGAAGGTATCCAGCGGGGGCTCGAGGAGATAGCCTTGCCACCGATGACAGCCATTGACCACCTAACTATAAAACGCTATTATGAGTGGGACAGAGCAGAATCTCACGTTAGAGGCGAGGGCTACGGGCCACCTAAAGTTCCATCTCCTACATCAGAGGCCGAGCCTTCAAATGCCACTCCAGACACCGGGCCAGCTGCACAGGGCCTACTAACTGATATCATGGCATCCCTCACCCTGCTGCATCAGAAATAGGACGTCGAGGCCCAGAGGCTAGCGAAGGCACATAGCAGTTATGGCCTAGAGGCAGGAGATAGCGATACAGTACTAGGCTGAGCTGGTGAACACTATGTAGAGCATCTACACAGACTATTGTGGCGAGAGCACTGAGTTCACTCCATACCAGTTTCCAGGGCCTCCTGTATTCCCACCTTACCCTCCGCTGTCACCGCCCGCCGACGCTGATCAGGATGCAGCTGATGAGGATGAAGCCGATGTCGATGCCGATGCCGATGTCGATGCTGAGTGAGCGATCTCCAGGGCAACCCTCTTATATTAAATTCTTTTATGTTTAGCAATTGAGGGCATTACTCACTTCAAGTTTGGGGGTGTTTTTAGCTTTTATTTATTTATTTCCGTACTACCATGTTAGGATTGTCAAACTCTAGTACCTTATTATGTTTTTATTTATCAGTAATATGGTGCAGTCTTTTGAACTGTGGGATTGTGTTTGAATTTTTATCATTATGGATGCCATGATCTGTTTTTGATTTTATTTCAATTTTATTAGCATGATTGTGGTTTCTAGCCAACTTTTTGGGGCTTATACAGATTAAGATGCTTGTGCCATGTAAATGGCCTTTTCACCCTATTTTGAGCTGCTATTTAGCAAGGGTGTTATTTTTATCATTACTGATTTTTGATTGTGGCTATGTCTAATTCCAAATGAGTATGTCTCTCATAGAGTTGTGTCACGCATGCCATGTACTAGGGGTTTATTAGTGGATAAGTTTACACTATTATTGATCCGTCCTTCTAGCAAGCACCGACCAACTGTGTTAACTAGTTATTTTTTGAATTTAGTTCGTGTGTTTATTATTTTGACAATTTGTTCACTCTAATAAACTTTCATTTGTGCAAGGTAATAAAAGACTTAGATGTTTATACAGTTTTGGATCTTGGATTCTAGTTTGTCAACATCTATATATAAAAAAATGGGAATAAAAATAGAAAAGAAGTGTTGATATCGAAAGTTTTGCGGTGGGTAGAGATGGAGCGTAAAACGCACTCGCCCATAAACGCAGGACCGATATCGAGATGGAGCATAAAATGCACTCGCTGAATAATCTTTGTTTTTGATGTGAAGTCTCAGTTGGCTTATGTTGATACGTGGCCTTTACTGCTCGAGTTATTAGATTCTTAGGGGTGTTCTACACCTATTGCCCTAAAGTTGTCTGGCTTGGGAGTCACTGATCAAAAGATCATTCATGGATAGTTCTGAATAGCCTAAGGTAATTAAGTACTGTCCGAGTCTGATTTTACTATCGGCATTCTAGAGCCTTTTGATCTTTTCCTGCATTTGCGTCTTATTCTTAATGCTTGTTGAATGTTTAAGTTGTGGAGTTTGCTTGGTTTTAACAATCGACTGTGCAAACTTATTTGAGCTATGATTAGTCAGGACGGTTGGTCTTCACACACGCATATAGAATGGATCGAATACAGTCTTATGCTTGAAATAGAATGAACCCTTACTCATGCCTGTGTTTGCCTTATTCTTTGGGAGTAGCTTAGTTAGAGATTCGTAGCCACAATCCTAGTAGATATTTTTATATTCCTATCGCGTTCTTAATTTCTACTGTTATTATTGTGTTAGATAGTTTGCTCGAGGACAAGCAAAGACTTAAGTTTGGGGGTATTTGATGAGTGGGATTTATACCCACGAATCGGATACTTTATGACTTAAATAATTGCCTGAATTCGTAGTTTTTATGTAGTTTTATATAAATATAGTGTTATTGTTGTAATGACTCAGAAAATCCTATGTAATATTCAATTAATATAATGTCTAATTTTGTGTATAATTTTTTTTTTGTTTTGTTACTTCTTATTGTGACAAAATTTCTATTTATTAGATTAGTAAGTATCCTAGCTTATGAAGGGAAGATAGAGTGATGTTGATATATACATTAATATAATGTATATAAACATCAAGAATGAAAAGAAAAGCCAACATGGCTTAGTTATGAAATATTCTTGACATGAAGCTACATTTGTGTATTGAGAATAATTATACTGTGAAATAAGTTATTTCATTCAAAAAGTATTATTTGGTGATAAATAAAGTTAATGATGTTCTGTCAAGAATTATTAAAAATATATGGAATCACTAAATTGATAATGGGAGTGCTATTTTGTTAGCCTAATTAAAATTGGGTAAATAAGAGATGTTGAATATTAATAGTCCACATTTTTAACACGGGACTCCTTTAACTGCTATGTAGGCTTGCAAGTCATTTTTGGGTCTATTGCCTATTTACATGTTGTAAGCCCAAGTTAAATCTAATCTTTGCCTTATGTCCTAGCCCATCTGAAGTTTAAGCTAGAGGGGCTGTTAAGCCCAAACGAAATAAATAGGAAGGTAATTAGATGTATCAGTTACATTAGTTAATTAGTTAACAAGTTATGCAGGTCCAAGTTACTTCCTAGTTGGTAAGATTAGTTCAACTAGCAGACAACCAGCAAGTAAGACAGAACTGCAAAGGATAAGGTGTAGCAGGTGCTATGGGCTGGTAGGGTGGCGGTATAGGAGCCACTACAGAGCAGTCTAACTGCTAGAGGTACTGGAGTGTATGCTAGGGGGGCCAACTAGAGGTGATGCAGTTAACAGTAGAAGGAGCCAGGCTCAGCCATAAAAGGCCAAGCTTATTGCCTAATTTAGCTTCACCACTTAGCAGAAACTATAAGCTATATCAATACCAACTATATAGAAAGTGAGTGGGAAAAATTTCGGTTAGAGAAAGAAGAAGAACTGAACAGCTTCAACCACTGTTAACTTTCGAAGTAACAAGGTAAGCTCATTCTGGCCATTCTAAACCTTTTCCATTCGTTCATGTCTCTCTCTAAATGGTAGCACAGAACCATTAATGGTTAGAATATCTATTGAATTAATTCGCACCATGACTGTTTCAATACTATTTTGGATTCTGTGATTAAGACTGTTTAGTATGGTTCTATGCTTCTTGTTGTTTTCAAGCCATAAGGCTGGGAACAATAAGCTAAGAATTTTATATTATGTGTAAGTATATAAGTTACACGTTAGGTGTTTGATAATTTGCCAAGCTAAGGACTGTTGTAGTATCTATGTGTACTAGCTGTGATTTGAAGTTCAAACTCAGTCAAATTGCCTATATAGTGGGAGCAATACCTCAAGCATACTCTATGATTGACCTTATCATGTTGCAATCTATAGTAATTTATATATCACTTGAGCAAAGCAAGTAATAATGAACTAGGATAGTAGGCTCCATATGGACTGCTATTTGAAGCTTAACTTGCAATGTCTATCCCTTGCTTCTAATATGGTTAATACACTATAACATGATGTTTATAATTTCAAACCACCAACACTAATACTTGTAAAGTTTAAGTATGTTAGTTTCAATAAATAAAAGTCAGTCCATGTAACTGTTATTGAAAGTTTTTTTGTGGTGAGCCTGCTTTGCTTCTAATACCTAATATACATAGACAGTCCTTGTTTTTCCATGATTACCCAAGCATGCTACCTTGTAGTAATTTAAGGCCTATGAGGGGGTCTGTTTTAAAACCAAAGTTAGAAACCTTGTAATTAGATTCTTAAATCATGAACATTGATTATATAGCATGTGTATGATGTGTTATTCCTTGTACTAGAAGCTTAAAGACTGTTTTGGCAGCTTAGTATCATACCTTGCCAAAAAGGCTTGAAATGGGCATAAAGACTATCCTGGACTTTAAAATTTCATGTATTAACTGTTGTGTGCCAAAATGACTGCTATGCTATTTTGCTGTTGTGCTATACTACTATGAACTACAATGATGAGTTTTTATCAAAATTATTTTGGAAGCCTATGTTTGAGTACTAATACCTTGTATACAAATCTTTAAATCATGAATATATAGTATATATCAAGTGCATGATTTTATAACCCTTGTGATTAAGAGATTGAAGAGCTATTTTGGATCCCTGAGTCATGATGCTGCCATATTATGATATACTGACTATGATTATAATAGACTGGACTGGCATGCTATGCTATATTTCCATGATGACCGAATGCTAGCACTATATGTGTTGTTTTACAAACTGTCATTGTATTATAAGGACTGTTTTGATGGCTTAGCACTGAACCTTGCCTAAAGGGGCTGGTATAGACATAGGGACTGCTTTATGATTTTTTTTTGGTTGTTATATAAACTGCTAATTGACTGTTATGGCATTGTGATAGTGTTATGTACTGAATTTGAGTAAAGGAGATAGGATGGGCTGAGGAGTAATAAGGAAGACAAAATTGTCTTTCTTACACGAGCGAATGTCTATGACACAAGAAATTTTAAACTGTGCACGTCACGTGTTCGTCAAAAGTCCCCAGTGGGCTGTTTAGAGAAAAAAATTGAATTCTAGAAAGAATTAAGGTCTGGGGTAATTGGTATGCTATAAGAGCTTATAAACGAAGTGAATCAACATGCCAAACCAAAATGAAAACTCAATTTCAAGCCAAAGACGGTATGAAATTAGTAGTTCAGTTGCTGCCCACGGTAGCAACTGTCTTGTGCAATAGTTGCATCTTTTCAAGCTCTCAGTTGGCATGAGCTAGGGACTCTCTTGAGTTCTCAGTCAATGCGATTAAAGAAACTAAACCCTACAGTGCTTATATTGCTAAATAGGTGAATACACTTACCTATATAAACCAGAATTTTAGCTTACTAAAATCAGTAAATGGCAAGCTAAAATTTAGAGAATTGGAGACTAAATGTGGGGATTTGCTATTTCTCCTCATCTGACTTCCTCCAATTGCAGTTACAAAGATCTGGTAGCTAACATGATTGAATCATGTAGGTTATTGCAGATTTAGAACTACCCCAATAAGTTAAAAATGTTAGTTGTATGACTTTCGAATAAAGTACTAGTAAACTAAGATTAGGAAGAATTCAAAGCAAGGAAATAATCAAGTACAACTGCTGCCTATGTGCAGTAGCAGTTGGCAAGAAGGGAGGGCTGCTGCCTATGTGCAGCAGCAGTTGATAGCAAGTAACTGCTAAAACAGTTTAGGTAACCATGTTGGTTGAGAGTTGTAATTCAGTTAAAGCTAAGAATAACTTAAACTACATTAAGATCCTTATTGTTAAAACTTAAAAACTGTTAATCTCATGAAGTATTACAGATTCATGGTAAGACTTAAAGGAACATGGGATTAGAAAAGAAGAAGGAGCTACTGCCTTTAGCCAGCAGCAGCTGGGCATAACAAGCAACTGCTATGACAGTTCTGGATAGCTAGTTAGTATTGAAAATAAACTGAGGAACCAATTGGTACATCTAATAAAAAGATTTAGAGTGGGACTATTTTAATCTCAAAGGAACTGTTTTGGGTAAAGCTTTAAATCATGGGATAGACAAAAGTTAACCATGTAAAATTAGAAATACCTTTAAAAATATAAAATAAGCTACCTTGTATGCTAGAATTTATATAAACAAGGCATGAGACACTTATGTGTTAAATCCTAATGAGATGTAAACTATTTACATATTGTGTGACACCATTAAAGAAAAAAATGGTGAAGATAAAAACGTGGATGAGATATTTGAAAAATGTATTACATATAAGAAATCTATCCATGACCACTGAAACTACGTGATATATGACTTGACTATGTGGCTAACATATATGCTTGATTCCTATTACTTGTTGCAAGTATGCCGAACCCCATCAAAGTGAAAATGGACTAATGTGAAAACATGGATGAGATATTTGAAAAATGTAGGAATCTAACTACAAACTTGACCACAAAAATTATGTGATGTGTGATCATACACAAGCTATATGGTTTAGCTAATTAGCTAATAAGCTTGAAAATGCAAATGATTGTGTAGGCTCTGTGAACGTATTAAGCTGAATCAATAGTCTACCAACGAGGCAAGTTTCTAACTCTTACTCTTTATTGAGCAATTATTCTGCAGTGGACGGGTTCTTTAATTTCTGAATTGTCTGTCCTTATTTATGAATAATATAAGGTTAAATAGCCTTTTTATTCCAATCAGCTTCAAAAGAATAGAATATCAACTTTTCTATCTTGAATAAGTTTACATTGAAAGTATGTCAATACCATTACTTCGGTTAGACAAATGTTGAGATATATTGATATTATTCATGAAGTTATCATTTAATGCTTTCCAAACCATTTTGTTGTTATGGTATGGATTCTTATATAATGTTGTGAACGAACAACCCTTTTATAGGGGAATATTGTACCGGACATATGATTCCGAAGGACATGTAAAGTGTCATTAGACTGTTATGTTGTGCACAATATAGGGTACTTAGGCTGATCCCCTAAAGTACGAGTCTAGGATATAAAACAGCTTTTATAAACTGTATGTATCCATGAATTGTAGTATTATTACTGTCAATTCTAGTAAAGAGTTCACTGGTCATTTGACCTTACAGCATGCTAAAGTCTAATTTTTCAAACTCAGCACTTTTAAAGAAGTATCTTGTTCAGTATTTATTATTGAATCCTCATTGATATAATATTTCTGTTCCATTATATTTTGCTGCTTATTTCCTTGCTGAGCAAACTTGTTGCTCACCCTTGCGTTAAATATAATGTTTTCAATTAAGAATGAAATTGCTGGTCCATCTGGAAAAGAGAAGGGAAAGAGCAAAGTTGTTGAATAGTGTTTTATTAAGCGCATGTGCTTATTTAAGTAGTAAATGTAATAAATATTGTTAATACTATGTTGTGTAATGATATTAAATTCGTAAGTTATGTAAAGGTCTATAGAACCTGGGATTTAAGTTATGTAATATAAGATAGTTTTCTTTTAATATGAATGGGTATATTAGTATCGTGAGCACCAAACCCGAGTTAAAAATAACCCGGATTTGGGGGCGTCACAATTGTGCTTAATCGTTTCATTGCAGAGCTTTACAGTGATTTTCTAGCTTTAAAGGGGCAAATCAGGCAATTTATGCATGCCCGCGCCGCAGCGCAAAAGTCCAGCTTAAAAGCCGCGCCGCGGCGCCACCTCTTGAACCTTGATGACATCAGCACCGCACCGCAGCGCCACTACTCCTTCTTTGGCTCGCGCTGCAGCGTGAGCTCCATGTCCCAGATTTTAATATGGCACCGCAGCGCCATCTAAAGCTTGGTGGCCCGCGCCGCAGTGCCACCTCCGGTGCCCAGGCAAAGAGAAGTGATTTTTGACCTAGCAAAGAAAGGGAGGTTGTTATAAAGCAGAAAAAGGAAGGCTTGCAGGAGATAACTCATGTAGCATAGAATAGAGAGAGAGGAGAGATCTAGAGAGTAGTTTCAGATTAGGAGTTTATTTCTCTTCTAATTTCTCTTCCTCTCTTAGATAGATGTTTGTAAATATATATTAACTAGATTATGGAGAAGTTTGGGTTTTTCTTTAGAGCATCAAGAGCAATGAGCTACACGGACTGGGGAGCTTGATTAGAGCAGAATGCTTAGAGATTGAAGGGCCTTGACAGAGTTTCTTCTTATCTATTTATTTTCTCTAATTTTGTAATCCAAAAATGTTTTCTTTATTGTTACTTGTATTTTATTCAATAGCTATGAACTGAATATTTGCTCTAAGGTTATAATGGAACCTTTTGTTTTTTAAATTGACTGTCTTATCTCTTTGGTTGGCACTATATGATTTGGTTTGATGTATTTATACTTAATGATGTTCGCTAAAACATTAGTAATGATTTTGGTAATTTACATGATATCGACAGAATAATTATAGATTTACACCTGAATATATTGACATGTGATTGTGGATTTCGACTGTATAAGTTGTGTGCAGAATAGACATATATTTGTGCACCACGTGCGGCCTAATTGAGAGCTTATGCTTAAATCCTTGTTTTGATCAATTCATATAGACATATGTAGGATTGTATCTAGCTTGGGAGTTATTTTCTATTCTATTCCCTAACGGGTGGATCTGGAAAGGATATGTTCGTACATACCTCGACAGAGGCGTATAAGCACTTGTGTGTTCTTGGTCAACAAATTGTCGTGACCATTTAGACCAGAGAGAGAAGGGTAGCTAGTTTAATGAAACATAGCATGCTAGGTGTTCGACAGAATGCCTGAGTGGGGTAAAGTTGTAACCTTAGCTTGTTATTCCTTAGATTACCATTCGTTATCCATTTACTTGCTTTGATAATGAGTTATGCTTAGATTAATCTCTCTTTCATTTATTGTTGTTCGAATAAGACTTTAGCAAGATAAAGTTGGTATTTGGTAAATATTAGTGATAGTTTCTCGTGGGTACGACACTCTACTTTCATATATTACTTGTAGACCACGTATACTTGTGCTTGTTTATCGATTGCTAAACGAACCAACAGTAGTTGTCGCGTTGAGTAGAAGATAGTATGCGTTTACGAGTGCGATATTGTTAACATAAAAACCCATTTCATATAACTTATAAATGATGAAGATAGAGTTAATGACTCTAGGAACCCACGTGAAGATAACGAATATACGATTAGAATCGACTTTAGTTGATAATGTTAAAGCCGCTCAAGCTTCAGATCCGGAGTTGATGAAAACAAAGAAGAAGGTTCAAGAAGGCGTTATTCTAGAAGCAAGATTCGATGAAGAGAGAAAATATCAACCCTCGATTTAATTAGCCCATTTGAAATCCTAGGAACTGTGGTCTATAGACTCATTTTACCACCAAGTATGTTACGTGTTCATAATGTTTTTCTTACGTATCGATGTTACATAAATATGTGGATGACCCAAACCACATTATTGAATTAAAACTAGACGAGATAGCAGAAGACTTAACGTATAAGGAGATACATGTTAAAATCTTGGATAAAAAAGATCGTATTCAACACTCAAAGGTTATACCTCAAGAGTTAGAATCTAAAATGAAGTCAAGGTATCCTCATCTCTTCGGCATACCAGGTACGTACGTAAATTTCGAGGGAAAAATTTCATAAGGAGGGGAGATTGTGAGACCCCAAATTTTAGGAATAAAGATTTAATTTTCTCGAAATATTTTTTTGAATATTATGGTGTGGATTTGATATAATGTTATAGTTGTGGGTAATATTTATAAATTTTGCAAAGTAAGCAAGTTGTTATATAATATTTAATTGGTCGGGGAATATTCGTACGACGACACAATCATTGGTGGACCCCACAACGGAAGTATTGTCGTAATAAGAAAACGACAGAATTATCTTTTTATAAAAATAACGATGAAAGTTTTACCGTTAAACTGTTGAACTACCCGATAGTAAAATTACAGTAATATGCGTGGTTGCATAGTAGCACACAGTATTGATTATTGATGCTTACGTGAAAAGTCACTCAGTTATACTCAATTATTGTTACAGTAATTACTGCATCATATCTCTCATATTATTGATTCAATTATTGTTACAGTATCATCTGTATAATATGTTATATTATTAAATCAATAATTAAGACGACAAAGTTGTTCATATTATTATTTGCAATATTGACGATGTCTAGAATTTCTGTCAAGGTGAGGTTTAGTCATCTAATTACGCGCCAATTAGGAGAAATCCTTCTCGGAAAGCCCCCTCTTTCCTGGGAATGACCTAGTTGTTAAATATTGTGAATTATAATATTAATGGTGAATAAGTTCATGTTGATTTAAGATGAAATTGATAGTTCCATTGTATTAAAATTATTAGTGTTAGTGAAAATCGACATTTATTTCGATAATAATTGATGTTTGGAGGTTATATTGACCAATCAGGTAATTAACCAGATAAATGAGCAATTAATTGCTATTAATTCACATGATTATAACTATTTGTTCACATGTGTGCACTATTGATTCACATTCATTTACTATTAGGGGAGATGGTGCAAGATTGATAATACTTGCATGACTAAGTTAAAAATGAAGGTATAGATGGAGGTACTATACTGTTATTCATATTTTCACATGTCTAGAACTATTGATTCACATGATTTACTATTGATTTACATGATTTACTATTAGGGGAAATGGTGCAAGTTTGATAATACTTGCAGGACTAAATTAAAAATGAAGAAAAAGAGGAAGGTATTATACTGTAATATTTCGAGCCCCAAAATGTGCAATTATCGAAACTATATTTTTCTATAAATAGAAGCTCATTCTTCCTTCATTTCTCACCAATTCACTAAAGCTATAGAGCAATTATTGTAGAGAAAAATTATAGAGAAAAAGAAGAAGAGAAGTCTGTTACCTCACTATTCTAGTATCCAGTCTTCTTTTGAGGTAAGGGATATTATTCTTTCGTATTCATGAAGAGATTTATTTTTTTTCAATACTCGTAAGGGTTGTTATTCTATTCTTTATTATTATGTTGGAATAACCTGTTTATATGAAGTACCGCATACATGGTGAAATTCTTCTGTTATTCCATTCTTTATTATTCTGTTGGAATTACCTGTCTGTGCGGTCTATCGCATGCCTGGTGAATTCTGTTGTTATTCCATTCTTTATTATTCTATTGGAATATCCTGTCTGTGCGGATTACGCATGACCTGGTTCCATTCTTTATTATTCTGTTGGAATATCATGTCTGTGCGAATTTCGCATGACCAGGTTCCATTCTTTATTATTCTGTTGGGAATAACATGTTTGTGCGGTCTATCGCATGCATGGTGAATGCTTCTGTTATTCCATTATTTATTATTCTGTTGGAATAACCTGTCTGTGTGGATTATCGCATGCATGGTGAATGATCCTTTGTATTCATTCCTTATTAAATTGTGGAAATAATCTGTCTACGTGGATTACCGCATGGCGGGTGAAAATCCATTTGCAGTTTCGTATATTCTATTATACTCGTATGAGATATCATTTCTTTTGTACTCGTCATGGAATATCATTTTCTTTGGTACTTTTTTTACGAGTTACTATTCACAGGTTACTATTTACTCTGGTATTATTCACTCGGGTATTCGGGGTACTTTTCATGCCGGAGTACTATTCACGAGTTACTATTCACAGGTTACTATTCACCCGATTACTATTCATTTTAGTATCATTCATTCGGGTATTCGGAATACTTTTTATGTCGGGGTACTATTCCCGAAGTACTATTCACGGGGTATTATTCACCCGAAAAATATATTTCTTTTCTGTCCAAATTATTTTTAGTACATGAATATTATTCTTGAATTTTACTCTACAAAGCAGTATCATGTTGACAATTTGGACATTATTGATTTCTGGATAAATTAAATTATAAATCTTTAAAATTTATCCTTGAACTTATTTTATTGAATTATTATGTCATTGTCATCATCCTCGTGATTATATTGTGATTAAAGTCATCTTTGGCTTACGTGCATAGATGGACTTGGTATGATTATGACCAGGTATTATTCGGTATAATCATGACCGTAATATGACGAATGATGTGGTAAAAGTCCTCATTGGCCTGTAATTCATTGATGGACAGTTGTTAGTATAATTATGACCACGAATTATTCGGTATAATCATGACCATTGATGATTACATGAATATCCTTGGTCGTGGTGCAGGGATGATTCGATTTTATTTATTAAGCTGAGTCTCAGCGATAAAGTTAATGAAAAACTTTCTAAATCATAGAAGATAGTAGATTTTATGCTCTACTTGACTCTTCTAATGGATTACTTATTCCGCTGCAGTTGTTGATCTAAAACTTATTGTCTATTGTATTCTATCAGTTGTTATACTGTTGAAGGCTAAGGATAATTTATTCTGCATTATCTTAGTCACAACATTTCTTACTGGGATAGTTGAGCTCACCCTTTTCTTTCACTGTTCTCTTCAGGAAATGAGAATATAGCTGAGACGAGTCGGGGAATGGAATGATGATCCAGTATAAGTGGCTTAGGTAGTCCTCACTATTCTATGGAATAGTGTGACAATAGATGTAACGAGGACTCCATTGAGTGTGGATATTGTCTAGATGACAATATTCTTATTAAAACTCTTAGATTATGTTATGTCGTATTTTACACGACTGTTGTATAATTAAGTTGTATTTGAATTTTGTACCATGTTTTTGGCGACCCAAGATGGGTGATGTATACCTGTTTTGGGAGAAAAGATGGACAATGACATCCAAGCAGTTCCCAGAAAAGAAGGGGCTTTCCGATAAGGATTTCTCCTTACTGGCGTGCAATTAGGTGACCAAACCTCTCCTTGACAGAACTTTCTAGACATTGTCAATAATGTTATCTAATAATATTATTCAAATAATATGAATTATTGATCTGATAATGGGAAATATTGTGCAGTGACAATTATTGAAACAACAATAATATAAAATATCAACGCAACAATTATTGAATCAATAAAATAAAATATTGAACATTAATTACTGTAACAATTATTGAGTATTGCCTTCTTACGTAAGAATCAATAATTCAAAAATATTGTACAATATCGTGTGCTACTATGCAACCACGCGTATTACTGTATTTTAACCACCGGATATTCCAACAGTGTTAACGGTAATAACTACGTCGTTATTTATAAAAACTCAAACTTGTCATTTTCTTCATCCGACAGTTATTCTGTTATGGGGCCCACAAATGGCTGCGCCGTCGTACGAATATTCCCCGACAAAAAGAATATTTCACGACCAAACGAATATTCCCCAACAAAAATGAGTATTTTATAACCACTTGCGTATTTTGAAAATTTTATATATATCACCCTTAACTTTAAATTTTTATCAATTTAAACATTTACTAAATAGGAAAATTGAATACTTTTATTTTATAAAATTCGGGGTCTTACAATAATCATACCAATCAACAGTTCATCTATGCACATAAGCCAAAGATGACTTTCATCACAATATAAGCATGAGGATGATGACAATGATATAAGAATTCAATAAAACAAGTTCAAGGATAAATTTTAAAGACTTTAATAATTTAATTTATCCAGAATTCAATAATGTTCAAATTGCCAACATGATACTGCTTTGTGGAGTAAAATTCAAGAATGATATTGTATCAAAAATAGTTTGGACCGAAAAGAAATCAATTTTTTGTCATGAATAGTACTCGGGGTGAATAGTACCCGGGTGAATAGTATCCCGTGAATAGTATTTTGTGAATAGTAATTTATGAATAGTACTTTGTGAATAGTACCCGTGAATAGTACTTTTATGAATAGCACCGTATAAATGAATAGTACTCATGGATAGTACTCCGGCATGAAAAGCTTAAAATTTAACAAGAATGTGTAGAAATATCCTTGTGAAATGATACTAAATGAAGCACAAATTTCAAGGATATTCTATTAATTTCACGGAGTATAGAAGCAATACTTTAACAGAATAACGGTATAATCAGGAATATGAGACGAAATAATATTACTCACATACTACAGAGTATGGAAGAAAATATTATTCCTTATGAATACTGAACAAAAATAATATCTCTTACCTCAGAAGAAGACTGGATACTGGAATAGTGAGGTAGCAGACTTCTCTTCTTTTTTCTGTATATAGATTCTCTCTCTATAGCTTCTCTCTCTATAATTGCTCTTGTGAGACTTAGTGAATTGGTGAGAATTAAGGAAGAATAGCTTCTATTTATAGAAAAATATAGTTTCGATAATTGCACGTTTTGGGGCTCGAAATATTACAGTATAATACCTTTATCTTTTCCTTCATTTTTAATTTAGTCATGCAAGTATTATCAAACTTGCACAACCTCCCCTAATAGTACATTATGTGAATTAATAGTTCAATCATGTGAATCAATAGTTCTATACATGTGAAAATATAAATTACAGTCTAGTTCCTTCATCTATACCTCCATTTTTAACTTAGTCATATAAGTATTATCAATCTTGCACCACCTCCCCTAATAGTACATGAATGTGAATCAATAGTACACACATGTGAACAAATAGTTATAAGCATTTGAATTAATAGCAATTAATTGCTCATTTATCCGATTAATTACCTGATTGGTCAGTATAACTTCCAGACATCAATTATTATCGAAATAAATGTCATAGGCTTGGAAATGGCGTAGCTGCGCCACACCAAATTCTCAGGCAGACAAGTTCTGCATTAGCAGAACTGAAACCTTACACTTCTAAACACTTTACACATCCTCCTTAAGCGTTAACTCGACTAACATCAATCCTCTATTCGGTTTTACATCATCGATTATTATTTTCCTTAACAATTTAAGGGTTACGCTTCTAGTTTTAAAACTCTATTTCCCTTATTAGTTTAACCAACTATATATCTCCTTCATGGTTTCATACCACCAATAACACAACGCTCGAATATAACACATACATACATACATACCTTTAATCTTCACTTCTCGTCGTGTATCAATTTACTCAATAATTTTCTAACCACTTTAAAGGTATATTGATTCTCTTCTCTTGTCAACCACGTACATATATACAAGTCCAAACCTAACACACATCGAGTCCTTAATAGTATTCAATATAGTACACTGAGTGGTTTCCCACAAACAACCAATAAATTAGTTTCTGTCTCGTCTACATTGTTTTCACAGTGAGTTAGATCGGTTACCAATTCGTATATACCTCCGCTCTCTGAAGGAATTGTTTAGACCAACTACTATACATCAACCATTAAAGAGTATGATTGCACTACCTTATACTTGATATTCACTCATACAAATACTCAAAAAAAAATTGATTATCAAAGATATTTTAATGTCACTAACTTACCATAATAAGATAATTTCACATAAATTATTTAATATCAATAGATAAATCTTATCCATCTTTTTACTAATTAATCTCTAAAATTCATAATAAATATATAATAATGATATATATTTATTAAACACAACCTCAATTATTACATAGCGCATAATACCCTATGTAACACAATACCACATACCTCGTAACACATTATACATTTTTATTTGAACCCTTCACATGCCTTAAGAATTTTATTCACTAAATTCTTATTTTAATATTTTCTAAAAATTTGGGTTCTTACAGGATTTCCACTAAGGAAGGGCAGCACCCTGAATCACTAAGATTTCTTCAAAGTCAGCAGCCTTGAAACTTCAGTTCACTAAGAACTCTTCAAGGCCAGCAGCCTTGGAACTCCTCTAGTTCCCTAGGATCTCTTCAAGCCCAGCAGACTTGGAACTTCTTTTTAGTCCCTCGGAACAAGGACCCCTCAAGCCCTGGCTTCTTGTTGTTTAGTTGTTGTTGTTATTGGTGCTGAGCTGCTAAGATGTCTTTAAACTCTGAACATCTTCTGTACGTAGCAGCTTGGTGTGGTCCTCTTTGCATTCTGCTTCAAGTCTGGACCACATCTTCTTTGGTGCAGCTGATCTTCTTCTGTTCTGTTCATTTTCATATGATGTCAGCTGTGCACCATCACCATCTGGATTTGCTAAGTCTCTGAGCTTTTGGTAAACTTTGTCTAACACTTAGTAATTCCTGAACCCTTCTTGAATGTTTTGCAGACATGATTCTGCTTCTGTTCTTTTTTAGCTTTTGGTTCATGGTGATATGTAGAGTGGCTCTCTTGATCTTCTTTGTACTCTGCCACTTTTTTGAATGTTATATCCTTGGCCTTCTTGGCTCTCAGCGTAGCTGCCATCTTCAGTGGCATTCTCATCTTTACTCTAGTCTATTTTAAGTCCTTCTTCAAAGCTGCTTCACTTCCACCTATGTAGTCTCACTGTCACTGAGACTTGTTCTGTTAATCTCTAGTGGAACTCGTAGAGTCAACAATAGCATTTCAACAACTCAACGATTCTACAACTTAGCAATCATCAACACTCTTGAGCTTTGAATCTCATTCTGATTTATACTCCTTGCCAATCTTCCCGTTGGAAAGTAGTCATTGAAAGTTATTCAAATTACTTCACAGATCTCGAGTTGTTTGGTGTAGACTGCAGATGTGACATGACATGACTTTCTGACACTGCAGTCTACTGTTTTACCTACCCCGTCAGAGATGTCACTTTAATGTCTCAGGCAGGTCGACGACTTTATTTCCCCCTTCTGATTTCTAGATCAGAGGTTGTCCTTTTGCATCGATGCTCTCAATAAGCTCTTGTCCGAATACCAACCTTCAAATTGAACCGTTACCAATGCTTCAATCTTCGGAAGACCGAACTCTACGATTTTGATGCATGCATTTCTTGGACCTGATCATAGTGTCCAGTTGACGGTAGAGACAACACTACGATCTTGAAGAGTGTTCATTGGATCTGCAATGTAGAACACTTCTTCCTTCTCTTGTACAGTACTTTATCACTTCTATTTGCCTTGACTATTCTCTGAAACTGATGGCTTGATACTTTGTTCTGGCCCCTTTTGAATAGCAAGACACTTCAGATTTTTGGCGTGTCCAGCTTACTTTCTCCTTGTGATCTCCCGTTCACTTATCATCAATGGACTGACCCAATGCTTACTCACTTTAGCCTTGTTCTTTAGAAGTTAACTAGTATCTTTGTGTACACTCCATCAGTTCTTTCTTTGTTCTGGCAAACACTACGATCCTGGTTACTTTCAAAATTGTCGTCTTCTATTTACTTGACAGCTACTGCACTTGCTGACTTTCCTTAGTCAATTACTGAAGTCTTCTTCTGATCAACTTGTGGAAGACTTCATCTCGAATGGCTTCTCAACTCAATCTGGATGTTGATTAAGTTGGTGCTTAGACCTTCTGTTAGTTTACATGTCATTCGTTGAGTGCTCTCTGGTTTCCTTTTAGGTGAGATATATCTTTGCAGTACCAACCAAAGGCTTTGTTCCTTTGGATATTCTGGGAGTGTTCAAATGTTGAGAATCGTGTTTGCTCTACGATTCTGCCTTGGCGTTGTGAGCACATCTGTTGAAGTCTCAGTTCTACACTCTACGATTCATCTTCGGCTGTGCAGACACTATGACTCCGAGATCAGATCTTGACACTATACGATTTCTATCGTTGTGCTTGTTGTCTTCATCTGATCTTGCTCGACTATGATTTCTACCTCTGATGCGATCAGTAGACTCTACTACTTTAAATGTAGTTTACGATTCTTGACTTGGGTTTGGCAGATGCTTGGTCGTCTCGTAGGCAAGTTGTCTCTATGATTCTGAACATGACTTCCTCAGCAGACTATGGCTCTGAGGAAGCTCTACTCGACACACTACGATCCTTCCTCGTCTCTCCAGGCAGTCTACGAACTCCGAGATCTATTATCTTGCAGACTACGATTCTGCCTCGATAGCTCTCGAGTTTTCCTCGACTCTCCTGGCAGACTACGATTTCTGGTGCAGTGCTCGACGATCAGACAAGCCTATCTATTACATCATAAGATCAACCTAGTATGCTTGATCTTTCTATATTTATAGTCCTTGTACATCATTTCTCTTTAAGGACTTTACAAAGCTGTTTTGCTTATGTAGGATCAACCTAACACATTTGATCAATTCATTCTAAGTCCTTGTACAAATATTTCTATTATCTACCAAAGGACTTTACAGCTTTTCTTAATGCAAGCATACTTGCATATTCATTCATATATATATATATATATATATATATATATATATATATATCATAATCAAATCATATGTAAATAAGAATATCATTCACGTGCTTATTCTTGACAATCTTTATTAAAACCTGTTTTGGTTACTTTCATATAACAATTTGGTTACTTCTTTATTATGTTTTGGTTACTGTTATCTTATGGTTTAACTACTATTATTGTGCCCTCAATGTGGGATTTTGGTTACTTTTATTTTTTATTCTGGTTAATATATAATTGTTTAGTATACATGGATTGCCTAAATTGGGTTTCATTACATGATATTTCTGTTTTGGTTACCATTAAAACCTGTCCTGGTTACTATCATATAATTATGTGATTACTGTTTTATTATGTTACATTATGGTTACTGTTATTAGTAACCAGATAGTTACAAGCTTGTATCAAGACAAACATCAAGTATTAAATGTACATATGAGAGTGTCTTATTTATCTAGTAGATGTATACTTATAAATTACATACTCATAAAAATTATCTAGAAATTGTACAGTTGGTATTTAAATATGCATATAGAGGTAACCATTTTATTTTTTGTGAGTAACCAAATTTACATAAAATTGATTCAGAACAATATCCATCAGCTATTTTAGTTGAAATGTTAGTTTGGTATCCAAACCTACATATATGGTAACCATTTTTATTTTTGTTAGTAACCAGATACTTATAAGCTTGTATCAGGACTGTAATAAAGTGTTAAATATATATGTTTTATTTATACCCTGTCATCATGATGGAATAAGAAACTCCAATTAAGAGTTCCCATTTATATATATGTTGGTCACTTATAGATCTCATATTAAAATAAAAATAGTTCGAGAGGTGCAGTTGGTAACCAAACCTGCATATAAGGGTAACCATTTTAGTTTTTGTTAGTAACCAAATAATTTAAAACTTATATCAGAACAGTTATCAAATGCTTAATGTACATGTGAGGATTTCCATTTATCTAGCTCATGGATACTTTTAAATTACATAGTTATAAAAGTTATTTGAAAATTGTTCAGTTGGTAACTAAATATGAATATAGAGGTAACCATTTTATTTTAGATGGACAACCAAATTTACATAAAAATATTTTAGAACAGTTACCAATTGTTTGATGTATATGTTTACTTTATATTGACAACTCATGATGGAATCAAAAATCAAAATATTAATCAATAACAATTTTGGTTACTGTACACATCAAAAATGTTACCAATCATGTGGTTAATGGTTACTAACAGTAAACAATTATATATTCCTGTATTTACACTCTTTTTGTTTATGTTCCGTTGAAATAAAGCACAACTAGAATTATCTTCATTGTCTGACAATTGAATAAACATAGTAAAGTAACCAAATCAATATTAGACAGTAACCAAACTATATAATCTTAGTAACCAGAACATAAACCAAATTTTTATATGCAATTTTGAAGGCCTAAATGATAGAAGTTGACTAAAAAACTCTGCAGTTCATGAGCAAAGCTGGTGACTTTTGATCGTTGACCCGTTTCTAATGAAATTAGGCTCCGAAAACGCCAAAATCCGACACTCCAAACTTGATAGAAATTATCAAATTGCCACTGAATCAAACCTTTCCATAATCTATCAAATCTTTCCATAAACTGACACGCTTGCTCTTCAACTGCATCAGTTTGTTACGAACTAAAGACTAACAATTGTATGAAGTTAACCGATGTAGTCAATAAGTAACCATCAATATAAAACAAACCAGTATAAAACACACTAATATTATACAGTAACCAAATTAAATAATATATAGCAACCAGAACAGTAAACACATATATCTATTTAGTAACCAGAACATAAACACATTTTTCATTGCATTTTATAGTAAAAAACAACCAGTATAATGTGTTTGTTACCAACTAAAGACTAACAGTTGTATGAAGGTAACCGATATAGCTAATAAGTAACCATACATATAAAAAACATCAGTACAAGTGTACATTAATATTATTCAGCAACCAAATAAACATTATACAGTAACCAATTAAATAATATATAGCAACATATATATAATTAGATTAACAGTTGTAAGAAGGTAACCAATGTAGTCAATAAGTAACCACCAATATAAAAGAAACAATTATAAAACACAATAACATTATACAGTAACCAAATAAACACCTTACCGTATCTAAATACATATTAGACATTAACCAAGATATATGTAATTAGTAACCAAGATTATAAAAAATATTTTTACATTCATTTTACAACCAAAACAATCAGTAATGACTTTGTTACAAATCAAAGACTAACGGATGTATGAAAGTAACCAATGTAGTTAATCAGTAACCATCAATATAAAAAAATCAGTATAAAACACAGTAATATAATGCAGTAACCATCGTAATATTACACAGTAACTAAGTCAGCATTATATACTAACCAAATCCAAATTAGACAGTAACCAACATATATTTACTTAGTATCCATAACATAAAACATATTTTTTCATGCATTTTACAGCAAAAAACAAACAATATAAAAACATCAATATAAAAAACATCAATATGTACTTAAAGATCCAACAGTTGTAGGAAGGTAACCAATGTATTTAATAAGTAACCATCAATATAAAAAGCATCAGTAGAATATACATTTAAAGTATACAGCAAGCAAATAAACATTATGCAGTAACCAATTTATATGTACTTAGTAACCAGAATATAAAACATATTTTTACATGCATTTTGCAATCAAAACAATCAGTATACTGACTTTGTGACCAATTAAAGAGCGAAAAACTTAAGAAAGGTAACCAATATACGAGTATATAGTAACCACGGGGTAACTATATGCATATAAACTTTAAACTCAAATAACTCAGTATACAAATCTGTAATGAATCAATCAACAATCAAAGTTGTTACAGAGACTGGTTACTGGTCTTGAAGTTGTTGTTGATCTTGAAGTTGTAGTTGATCTTGAAGTTGCTGTTGATCTTGAAGTTGCTGTTGATATTCTCCTATATTATCCGATCTCAGAGTTGCATCTCGTCTTCTCTGATATGTCGTTGCTTTATTTTTTCTGATCTCAAAGTTGTCTGTTTTCTTCATTAGCGTGAATTTAGGACCGATTAGTTAGAAATATGAAAGTCGGTAACTGACGTGTAGGGAGTTAATGCTCCGTAACTTTAGCAACGTATTATTGTGTTACGTTATTTTTGTAATTATTTTGTGAATGTTTTGTTTTTGTAAATACTTTATAATTGTTGTATATTATTGTTAAGGACCATTTCTTTTTCAAGTTCCATAAATACTCTCAAATAGGAAAAAGCTTTTCCAAACTTTTTTATTGAACTTAACTCAGCCCAAAAGTTCTCTATTCAAAAGATCAGTCCAATAAACAAACAAAGTCCAGAAATTTGGGCCAACTTCAGGCCCAAATCCAGATAACTCCGTAGAAGACTTTGCAGTCCGGTCGTCAAATAGAAATAGGTAAGAGAGAAGTCAGAGGAGAAAAGAAACAGGCAAATCAGCAATGGCAGCTCTGGTGAAGCTTGGATTTGCCCTATTTTTCTCTATCAGTACCCTCTCCCATCTCTCTCTAGTCGTCAGATCTTCTTCTTTGCTTTCACCGGAGCTTCGGATCCTTAACGCTGAACGCAGGGTAAGATTTTCCAATACTTTTTTTCAACCATTTCAATCACTGTGTACCTAAGAATAACATTTTTCATGAAAATTATAAGATCAGTTTATGATTGGGCTGATTTGATTGTTTATGTTAATGTAGTCAATTCAGTCGGATTTTTAGTTGTGAGCTTCATTTGGCTCATGATAAAGTGAAAGAAACTGTTGAATTTTTTTTATTTTGCTTGGCTGTTATTGAGCTAAGGGAAATGGAAATTCTGACTGCCTGTTTGTGTTAAATTTTAATGGTAACCCCCAAATGAGAGTTGCATTTGATTTGTTTTTAGTCATCTCTTATATGCATATTGATGTTTAAGTCTACTTGAGACAGACGTTAATATGTGCAAAATGGGAATCTTGTTTTGGGATGGAGGGGGTATGATATGCTAAATGTTATGTTCAATATTACATTGATCTATTGTTGTGGAGTTTCTGATTTATTTGCTACCCGAGAAAATGTAAGAAACTGAAGAAAACTATGATTCATGTGGGTGTTATAAGTTTATTGGATGTAATTTTACTTTTGTACTCCCAATCTTCTTGAATTAAGAGTCTCATTTGACTTTTCTGGCTAATTTTTTTTATGTATATTAAGTAGGCAATAATCCATGCATTGTACGAACCAACTTTAAGCATACTAAAGTAGGAAAAATGGAAGATATAATTTGGAAAATTAGTTAAAGCATCATGAATTTCATGAATAAGATAAAGATGATATAATAATAACTCACGAGCAGTCTATGTGAATCAGACACCGAGGCAAAACAGTATTCATATTTCATAGTTAGCTGGTATATTTCAGATATGAACAATTAAGCACAAACCTGAACTATATTAATGCTTAAACATAAACTTAATATATATACACAAAAGAAAATTTAAACCGAAACTTATTATTTTTTAGTACTTTTCAGATAAGATGTTCAGTGATACTATAAAGCAAACACTTCCATATTGGTTTTTTTTATTAGAATTCTCGCTAAACATTCATTGTCATCAGGTAATCTCTCTAGACATTCATTTTCATCAGGTATTCTCTCTAGATATTCAAAACTAGATAAAACTTAAAAATCAGAATTTGTTGATAAGATAAGAGCGTATCTATTTTTAGACTAAGACGTCGACCATTGGGGCTTTTTTTTTCTTTTCTTCTTAGTATATGTTTTTTGTCTTATAAGTAATGATATTTTATACACAGATCCAAAAGGGGACACCGTCTCAATACACGTGAAGTATACAAAAAGCAGGCGGAAGGGGAAGGGAGTGTCCTCAAGCAAAACTAAATCATAGAGGAAGGGGAAGGGAGAGAGACTTAATTTAGCCAGAAAAAAAGAAAAAAGAAGGGAGAGAGGCTTGTAAGTTGTTCGCATATTTGATATGTCATGCCGAGAGGTAGAATTATAGACATTTGCTTGGCTTGAGATGAGGCTGCATCCTTGTGAATACATCTAAGTCTGCCATATTTTTATCAGGCAAGCGTACCAAGGCACAAAGTATCTTCTAGTAGCATAGGTGTAAGGCGAAATACGAGGTGCCAACTGTAAACTATGTTATGATATAAATTGGAAAAATATGGCATAAATATTAAACATACACTAAGATGAAAGAAGAAAACAAGAGAAGATAAAGAGGCAATGTTCTAAAAGGCGGGCGGCCGAGGGAGGCCTAGCGCCTAGGGGGCCTGGGCGAGGCCTAGGCGAGATTTTTTATTTTAAGCCAATTTTAATATTTTATCTTACATTTATCCAAACAAAAAAATAATATAAAGCAAAAAAATCTATAATAAAGATAATAAAGGCATTTACTTAAAGTTCAAACACATATCCATATTGTTAATGTCAAAGTTCAAACATAAACATGCAATTGTTCAAAGTTCAAACATATTTTTAACATATTAGTTTTATTTATAAACAAAATTGCTATTAAATAATAAAATTTAAAATTTCAAGAATTTAATTCATTATTAAAACTCAAGAAACTAAACATAAATTTAAGAATTATATTGAATTAAACTAAATATTACAAATGTATCATCATTTATATAATTTGAAGTTGGTACAAGTTCAAAAAATTACAACTATAATAAAAGTATCTATTTTGACTTGATATTGTTCACTTTTTGTTGTGATTTGATATGCTACAACATGTATTATGAATATGGTAATCATTAGAAAAATAATTAAATAAATATATTAAAATCTGGTTTGGATAGTTATTAAAAAAAAAAACTCTCCGCCTAGATCCATCCAGTGACCCGCCTAATTTTTTTCAATAATTGCGCCATTAACATCTATCAGTAGGGGTGCAAACGAGCCGAATCTGAGCGAACACCTTCATGCTCGGATTCGGCTCGACTCGAAAAAATTGAGCTCGAATTCGACTCGGATTCGATAAAGGATTTATATTTTCGTGTCAGATTCGACTCGGATCATTACTCGGACCTACTCGGCTCGTAAGTACTCGACTCGTTTACAAAGCGAGTTACTCATGAACCTTCAAATTGAGCTTCGAATATGAACCATTTCACTTAAAAATGAACCACTACATACTAAATTGATTACTTAATTAATATTTATATATAAAACTTTTTCACTTTTGTTTATGTATTGAAATTATAAAGAATGTAATATAAATTGACATTTAATTTATTGATTTATTCAAGTACAAGTTTACACAATTTCATACTACACTTTATAAATTATAAAGATTAATATAAATATAACATATTTAGCTTACTAGCATGGATCAGACCAATTTTCGAATATGATCCATCGAGCAGGTATCGAGTATGGTTTGAGAAAAAATGAAATACTCGAACCTTAATACGAGCGAACACTGGTCTGCTCGAGTTCGACTCGTGTATCATTAAACAAAAAACGAGTATGGATCAGATTCGACTCGGATCAAATTCGAATTCGAACTTTGGATCATATTTTCGAGCCGATCTCGAGTCGAGTACCGAACTACTTGGTTCGGTTATCACCCCTATCTATCAGCCTGCCACGTGGAAGTTGCTCAGTTGAGAGGTTTATGTTTGTATAGTATATAAATGTATAAGGTGATGTTTGGTTTGTGTCAAATTTATGTAATGTAATAGTTCCGTACGCTATAGGTTATTACATTTATTTGACATTTTCTTACCTATTACTAGTTCCGGATGCAATTGGTTACTACATATATAAGACATTTTTTTAACTATTGCTTGTATCAAGCCATTGCAGCCATAATGTTATTACAACAATTTGGATGATTTTTGGTATTAGCCCATTACATCATATAAAGATGTAAAGCAATAGACATAAAAGATAAAAATGTCATCATTACTTCTCCTTTTTCACTCATTTTTCCCTTCCAATGAAAATCAATAATAGAACACACAAACAGTTATCATATTAATATTTATTTAGTAACAATTTTTTTATAGTAATACTTTAAACGCAAGTTTTATTAAGATTTTTTAGATAATAAGAAAAATATATACAAAGAGTATAGTCAAAATTGTTATCAAAATTTTATATTTGCATGTTGAATTAGAAGGGTAAAATGGTATCTGAATATCAATATTATTGCTTTACAGGTTTATCTTTAATGAACCAAAATAATAATGTAACGTAATGGATTTACATATTTTGAAGCATCTAACTCAGGACCAACTGCAATGAGTGGAGTAGTCTCTAGGCCTTAGTTACTTGATTTAGTTCTTTAGAGCCCAATTCGCCCCCTCGTGTGGCGTAATTTTGCACCAAACATGATGATGGGGACTCCAAGTCGAGAACAAAGAGGAGATTTTTTATATTTATTATTTGGAGTTTTTATTATGTTTAATATAAAAGTAGTTGATGTGATTTATGTATTTTATTTATTAGTGTGGATTTATGACATTAAGTAATGATCAGGAATTAATTAGTGGACAATTTTAATGGGGGTGACTTGGAGCATGTGGGCCATTGGACCTGCACATGAATGAATCTCTTCTTTGATGCCATTTCTTTTGCATTATGGAGTTACTGCATTACGTTAAAAAGCTATTACACAAACCATACCCTATCTAAGTGTGTCCCACACAAAACTTAATATGCATAAAAGAAAATTTGAAAAGTCATGGGCTCTTATTACGGATTGAGGGAGTATTTTAAATGTTGATATTGAATATTACCTCTCTTCGGAAAAGAGTGCCACTTTTCTATTGGCTTTTTAAATAGTTAGATTTTGCATTGGACCCACTTATACATAGTATTTTCTTAATGGTCAGTTTTAGTTAAGGCTTTATCTTGAAAAACAGGAAAAAAATTAAGCGTGTCATGTGAGAACCTTCATATTCACAGGAGAGGGGAAAGGGGGGGGGGGAATTAAACCTAAAAGTAGTTCTTTTATTTGGATAAAAGTAGTACTTTTATCTGGATGCGTTATGCATCACAATTTAGTGAGTTTTCAATTGAATTCATTAGCTCTTTCAATATTGGGATAATCATTGATCTGAATGTGACACTAACATGATGATTATTGTTGCAGATTGACTTAAGTTCGCACATTATTAGGGTTTACTTGACACTGAAGGTACTCTTCTAACACCTCATTTATTCGTATTTTTTAAAAATGTTTCACATTTGTATGAAATTACCATAAAATCATGAGAAAATGAGTCACTTATATCCATGAAGCTTCTTAACTATTGAGTCATTCTGTCAATATGTAAATGCCTGTCTTCATGACTGCCCATCTATGTAAATCTTCGATGACCAAATTTTGGAGATGAGAGAATTTGTGGCTATACTATTTAGTTTGATATGAGTTCAATGGGGATGCCTATTTAATTCTTAATCTAGCCAAAAACTTAAAAATGATCGCCAAGTTGTCAAACATATGTATTGTGGTTAAATGGTATAGGTTATGTATTTGTATACTTTTTCACCTCTCCAATTTTAAACAGCACAAAGAAAACTTAAGTATATATCTTTAATTAATTGCTATTTTTTCAGGTTGAAAATACTGGGACATCTCCCGTTTCAGAAATCCTTCTTGCTTTTTCACCTACACAAGTTGATCATTTAGCTCTTCTCCAAGCAGCGACTACCGTTGGAAAGAAGAAGAAGAAATTATATCTTCCCCTTAAAGTGAAGCCAACTGACTTGCCTGATTCACCAAATGGAACAAAATATTTTTCTGTATCTCTGGCCAATCCATTGAGTACAGGTGAATCTGTAACACTAGAAGTGTTATATTCACTGACACACTCTCTAGAACCATTCCCGGCAGAGATAAGCCAGTCAGAGCCTCAATTGGTTTATTACCATGACAGTGCTTTAATATTGTCACCATATCATATCAAACAACAAATAACTATGATTAAGACCCCAAGTGCCAAGGTGGAATCATTCACAAGAGTGGAGCCCACTGGACGGAAAGGCACAGAACTAAAGTATGGGCCTTATGAGGACCGTTCTCCATATTCATATTCTCCTGTAATTGTTCATTTTGAGAATAACAACCCATTTGCTGTCGTTGAGGAACTCGTTCGCGAAGTTGAAATTTCTCACTGGGGCAGCCTTCAGATTACTGAACATTACAAGGTGGTTCATAATGGTGCTCGACACAAAGGAGTGTTTTCAAGGTTAGGTTACAACTAATTTCTCTCAGCATTGTAAATATGTGGACCACATGATTAACTACCATTACAGCGTAGCCCATTATTCCATTTATTCATTCTCCCTCCATCCCAGTTAAAGCTCACCCCAAATTTGGCTGTTTTTCGCACGTATTTAAATATACTAGTATATCAATATATTAAAATTAGTAAATTACTATGCGTGTGTTTTTGGCACGGCTTAATATTTGTGCCACGAACATTGTAATATCTATTTCTCTCAAAAGAAAAAAAACTTGTGCTGTTAGCAACCAAAAAAGGGTGAATTATGTGGAAACATAAGGTAGGAACATTGTGTAATCAAAAAACGATGAGCTACTATCTTCTTTTTGGCAAGATCTCCTATAGTATTAAATAGAACAATAGAGTTCTTGCTCATTAAAATTTTCGAGGAGAAAGAGGTGTCTTGTAATGTACAAAATGATTTGAAGAATATTAATGCTCCTTATAAACCTGACCAATAAATCTGTAAAAGAGTCGAACTGATCCAACTTTGACTTGTCGAGCTCGAATTCACCCATTTAGCAAACGAGTCGAGCTCTAGCGCTAGCCAGGCTTAAGCGAGCTAATCCAAATCGAGTTTAAGCCCAACTCATTTAAATTTTTAATTATAAAAATAAGAGAAAATAATTTTTTAAATGCTAAGTGATCCGGATCCAAACTGGACACCACATTGTTCGAGCTCTGCTAGTTTAACTAAATGGGCAAAGGAGCTCGTTCGGGCTCAAGTCAGGCTTGGTCACGCCAAGTCAGGTCGGACTCGCAGGGAGCCACATCAACTCGACCGACCAATATCCTTGAAGGAGAAAAAGAAGAGACATGACTAATGAAAGGTAATCAGAGTTTTAAAGTAACCTGAAAATTAATACTTTTAATCATTGTCACTACAATTCTCAAAAAGTTGCGAAATCATTTATTGAAGGACTATTTATTTCCAAAATAATTTCTTAAAACTTTTGTAAATCTATGTTGTGAGAATAATGAAAAATTGTAGCCAACTACTAGCAATATCACCCAATCACTAGCTTAATGTTAACATTGGTTATAATTTTGTGGAAACCACTTTTATAAAAAATAAAAAATAAAAAATGCGGAAACCTCAGTTATAAATTGCAACATAAAAGACATTGCAGACAAGAAAGTTTCAGAGATCAGAAGGAATTAAAATCCCTAGCGATATTCAGAACATGGTTTCTATTCCTTAGGTAGTGCAAATCACAAATATGAGATAATTGTACAATAAAATATATATAACTCTGAACTTAATAAAAAATAATTAATGTCCGATTTTCACCAAGTTATTTGTTTTTCATGTAACTCGTAAAAAGAAGACTATATAAACATGTTCTCATTGTAAATGTGGTGAATGCAAATTATTTTTGTTCTCTTCTTGTTTAATATTCCTGAGGCTTATATGCAAATATATCCATGTATTTACTATATATTTATCTCATATATATATGGGAGTGATCCACATCCAAAGTTGGATGGGAGCCCCTATCTATCCAACCGTGACTTAGCTGTCCAATTCAAGATTCTAAGGGTGAAGATTATACCGTCCATTGTTATTAGGAGCCTAACAAACATTTGTATGGAGCCTGGTCCACATAACATATGTTATTGTTACACCCGCTCAAAAATAGGAGTCACCGCACAACTGGTGTGCGGCAGGAGGAATTTTTTGATAGATTAGTTATGTACCTACCGCACAACAATTGTATGGTGCCTCCTTTTTTTAGCAGGGGTAAAAATGACATTTGTTATGTGAGCCAAACTCCGCACAATTGCTTGTTAGGCTCCTAAGAACAGATGTGCATAACAGTTGTGGGGACGGTCCTTCCCTCAACCATTGAATCAGCGAATGGACGGATAGATCACAATTGGATGGATAGGGGCTCTCATCCAACTATGGATATGGATCACTTTCCATATATGTGTGTGTGTTGCTTACTTTGTTGGTATTGATTTTTATTTGCATTCTCATCATTTGATCTTTTTGCAGGGTTGAATATCAAGGTAGGCCATCTGGTAGTGGTGTCTCTTCATTCAAGCATCTTCTTGCAAAACTACCTCCAAGGGTACATTCTGTCTACTATCGTGATGGAATAGGGAATATTTCGTCATCGCATTTACGTACAGATTCCAGGAAGGTGCTTATTTTGTCAATATTTATAGGCTTCAACATTTCATCTTCATTGCCACATGTGATGATTAATGTTGCAACATTTGGAATGATAATCTGACATTCTTCTCGATGCATGTTTGTTATTACCCCCGCCTGCCCTGCCGGCAGAGTGTGTGCATCTTTCACAAAAGAGGGAGGAGAAATAGATATTATTACTATTTGAAATATGCGGAAAGCTGCAACGGTTTCCAACTATTTCATGATAATTACCACATTCTGCTGATACTTGTTTTGAATTAAAGATTATTACGTCTCATATAACCTTTTTTTGTTGGTCATCATTTCGAAACATCACTCTAGAAAGTTCAGGACTTATAGTTTTTGATTTTATAAATTGTAGTTCTTCATAGAATAATATGTGCTCCAAAAGAAAAAGTTGTCACAGGTCTATGGATAGCATGTTGAACTCCTTCAGTCCTCTTGTTTCTGTCTGCTGTCCTCCCATGATGACATTATAAAGAACTGGAATTGGAGTGCAAGAGTCCTTTTCTCTCCTTAATTTTTTTTCCTCTTGAATAGACAAACAACTACGGTCCAGTTGGTTTTGTTTGCATTCTCCAATAGGACAACTTTGGGTTCATAAAGGACAGCCTTCTTACTAATTGCTGCATTCCATAACATAAATTTTCTCAGCATCCCACAAATAATTAAGAGAAGTTGACTTTTCATTTTCCATAATTCATGGTGCATGGCTATTCTTATCTCTAGATTATGACTTTGCGTTTAATATCTCTTGCAGTCGGAGCTGGAGATAGAGCCTAGATATCCTTTATTCGGGGGATGGAAAGCGACCTTTGTAATTGGATATGGGCTGCCATTACAGGACTTCCTTTTTGAATCACATGATGGTAGGCGGTACCTGAATTTTAGTTTTGGATGTCCTATTGCTGAGACAGTTGTGGACAAGTTGACCATTAAGGTGGGTATACTGCATTGCAAATTCATTTATGCATATCTAGTTGTCTGATTCCTGACAGTGACCTCTAACTTGAGTTGCATGAAGTCATTTTTTGCATATTAAGAATTTTTATCTTGAAGCTACTTTGGCACTTTTTCTTATTAATCAGTGGTCTATTTGAGCTTATATCTTTGTAGGCTTTTGAGGCTTATTTTCATAGTTGTCACGACACCACAACAAGATGTTGCGGTAGACCGCCTAGGCAATAAGGCGCCCGTCATGGCGTCAAGTCGTTAACAATGTACAATTTATACATTATTTATTTTACTTCAAAAGCATATTCAAGAATAAAATTTTATATACATTAAAACTTAAAACATAATAACTAACCCTATGAAATACAATTAAAAACACAATTATATGAATATTTCACAATTAAAAATTCAAAAATAAAATACCCGACATTGAAAACTAGTAGAACAAATTAACAAACACTACGTAGAGAATAAATGATCAACCAAGTCAACAATCATAATCACTTAATTTGGGCCAGCTACCAATGGGTAAGCCTTGGCGGCTCGGCTTCCAAGGCGTTGCCTTGTTCTCTACCGTTAGGATGCCTAGTCGTCGCCTAGGCTACGGATACGCCATGACGACGCCATGACAACTATGCTTATTCTATGCCGCCATCTATGCGTCTAAAGCCTCTTCTTCTCTTCAGTTCATTCTTGCAGATATACTAATGCAGATGATTATTTACTTTCAGGTAGTGCTTCCAGAGGGATCAAAAAACCCTTCCGCTTTGGTCCCTTTTCCAGTTCAACAACATCTAGAGGTAATTTAGTATTTGCCATCTAAAAACATGGAACCACCCATTAATTGAGTATATAAAGGGTTTCATATAAATGTTTTCTCTTGATGTCTGTAGTTTTGTTCATCCTAGTCATTTTTTCATATCATAATGTTGATTTCATGCTAAACATTGATGACTAAGTACCAGTTTGAAAAATTATCTCAATTTTGTTTCCTAAAAATACTGAGTTTACTGTTGCATACTTTATTTTTTTGAGTAGGCTATGATTTACTTGTATGCCTTTATAATAATCTCAGACTTTGAAGAATATACTTTAACTGGAATACCCTTTCTAAATATCTGCAGACCAGTTACTCATACCTTGATATCGTCGGGAGGACTGTGGTGGTTTTGGAGAAGAAAAATGTTATTCCTGAGCACAACTCTCCTTTCCAGGTGATTTGCATATCTGTTGTGCAGATAAAATCTGTATTTCCATTGGATTGTGCCATGTTTGGAGATAAATTCTGCTCTTTCAGGAATTTACTTTGTCGTGTATGTGTGTATATATATATATACATATATATATATATATATATATATGTATATGTATATCTGTATGTACACACACACACACTCTATTTTACATTAAGTTGGGATACTTTGAGTATCCCTAGAAGTGTCCGATACTGGGCTCCTATTCTTAGAACATTTTTCACCATTTCTCACTATTTTGGAGTGTCCCGCACCCACACCCACACCCACACCCACACCCATGTCGCGTCCTGTGTAGATGATGCTTCTGGAATAATGGAGAGTCCATGTAACAAAGTGTATATTATATATATATATATATATATATATATATATATATATATATATATATATATATATTACATATTTGTGTGTGTGTTTGTAGTAATGTATGTAATATATTTAGAGAGAAATAAGGAGGAGAACAGCTAAAAAGAGTCAGACATGTGATAGATGAGAAGATTGTTGCCAACGAAGATTTGGAGTAGAGGATGAGTTCCCTAGGACCATGAACACAATCGTTCTATGTCAACACCTCCTCCAACGAATGTAGGTAGAATTTGGTTTCCTAAAAAGGATATAAAAAAATTGACCAGAAAGAGTACAAAAAAAGTGAACATGCCCATCCCGAACTGTGTTCGGTTCTTTAAAACCTTAACAATTGGTTGAGGCAATTAATGATTCCGTATTGGAATCTTGGAGTCCAAAATATTCTCTGTTAGCCAGGTTGTTAAAAATGATTTGTTTCCTTAATATGGGTTATTATATATTTAGATATTAGGCATTAATCTGTCAACTTTTGGAGCAAGCCATGGATATATACCTAAACTAAACATACGAATTTACTTTTGTGGGAAATACATTTTTTTATTTCTTGAATATATATGTATACACACACACACAACTCAGTTACAAATTCATACATATATAAACACACGCATGCTTAGTGACTTATTTGTCATTTTTTATGGAAAAAAATTGTGAATTTTGATTTGACATACGTGAAGATGTAGGTTGTATCATGGACATCAGTGTTAGACAAGAATAATTTATATCTGTGAGTATTGACATACAATTTTATGATAAAGAATAATTTAAAGAATGAGCAAGCCATCTAAAGTATTATAGAAGCATATTACCAAAGTATGTCATGATTGTATAGTCTTGTTTCTGAAGTCTATTAACAATTGAAAAATGCAACGATGAATTAGTCATGACATCATTGTAATCGTTCTTTCTTTGCCGTGGACCTGTTTGAGAAGTGAAGGTTTATGTTAACCTTGCATTTTTGTTATTTGACAAGACTTCAACCTCAAAAAAATCTGATTATCAGTTTTCATTTAGACCTTGAGTTTCTAACTTTGGGCAGTTTCTGGAAGAGCATGTTGTTGAATTAATGAGTGGTTGACATCTTCCAATCATAGAAAACCCATAATGGATGTAATTATTATGGAATATCATAAATGTTATCATTTTTTTTTGCTAAATCATAAATGTTATCATTGCTGATAGAGTGAGTATATATTCTTTTTCTTATTTCTCATTTGCGGTATTGTGAATATAGAATTTATATTTTTCTTACGGAATATTGGATATGCATATTGCATTGTGCACATGGCTATGCTGCTACTTAAGTGGAAATATTGCCAAAAGCTGTATTTTACTTCTAGTTTTCGAAAAGAAAATTTAAGTTTACATATATTCTGCAGAACTACCCCTCTCAGCAGCTTACATTGGCTTGGCTAGTTAGGTCAATTGGTCTGAACTTTGTACTTAAAGCCCTACCATGTCATGGCCTTTGTACTTGTACTACTGAGCTGCTTCTGCTCAGTTCATAGATTAGTTGAACTTAAGAATGTCTCTTTTCTTTCAGATATTTTTTTGCATCTATTCATAGGCTCCTTAATCTGAAAATTGCCTAATTTACTCACATTAGGTTCTAGATTGCGCCTTAATGTATCATCTGGCAATTATCTCAAGTCTCAAACTGACGTAACTGATGTTCATGACCATATAATTTTTCCAGTTCTTGAGTAGGCTGATAATTGTTTGTTCAAATGTCCTTGTTGTTTTATTGCATACATTTAATATTCATGCTAGTTATTACACGTCCAGATTGTTGTTCTCTATTTGTTGTTGGTCAAAATAGAAGTTGTCCTGTTTACTGTCTCTAACTTCTGTATACCATAAAGCCTAATTTCACTGAGTGATGCCAAAAGACCTCTTGAATTCTATTATCCATCTCAATGCGACATCGCTACTTTTTCCATAGTCCTCCTAGAGGCGCGTATCTTTTAGTTGCTTTTAACTCCTTTCCCTTCTCCCAAATCATTCTTTTTTGCAGGTTTATTACGACTTTCATCCGATTTTCATGCTTGCTGAGCCTTTGATGTTGACATCTGTATTTTTCCTACTGTTCGTTGCTTCTTTAGCTTACTTGCACATGGATATTTCAATACGCAAGTAAGCGGCAGCTTTAGGAATTTCAAAGGTATTACCAGCTCAACAACAGTTGTTGCATCCACACTTCAGTACTAGTACTTGTTCAAATTCTCATCTTTTCTACATGGCTCTATAGGTGAGTAAGTTCAATTTTACCGTGTAACCGATGAAAATAGCTAGAACTCTATACTAAGTCAATGCTAGTGGACATTTCGGGCTTTTTTTTTGTATTATGAGAATTTTAAGTTAAATAGATCACAGTGGGAAGAATGTTCATACATTTTCCCTGTAATTGAAACTGAATGCAAGGAAGCATCATATTTAGTTTGATAACAAACTTTTACCAACTGAATTTCACATACTATTTATCCTTTAGATGTCGTTAATGGCTACAGGTCCATTAGATTTCATGCGTGCTTGTATTATTAACTCCATCTTCACCTAATAGGGACTTTTTTCGACGCTCAACTTTTGTCCATTTCTGTCTCGAATATTAATTTATGCCGTGCTGAATTTAATAATCTACATCATTGGCCCTCTGCTTCAGATTGCATATGCATTACATTTTATCTCGATTCTAAAAGCAACATATCTTTTACTCCCAAGTTGTGCTTGGTGATGTGCAATGTCTGGATGCTTTAAGTCGCTAGCCTAGATTTAGATCAATTTAAAAAGCTAGTGAAATTGGGCAGAGCAATTCCTGACCTGTTTACTGCTTCTTGGTGTTGAAAATGTGTTTTTCTTAGCTAGTAAAGCTTGGAATTAAGATGAATAAAGATTTCACAATACAAAGATCAGTCAAATGAGGACATACATAGGAGATTACATGGGAATGGGAATGGGAATGGGAATGGAATGAACATTTTTATTCATATGTTTGGTCAGAACGAGAAAGTTGCACGATTTTGATCAATTAAGTTTTTTTTTTTTTTTTTTTTTTTAAGTTTGTGGATTGGAATGGAATGGTTAGTCTTTACTTATTTTGATGGAATGGAATAAGCATTCTGTTAAAATGCTCATTCCCTTCCCTTTTAAGTAATCAAACATAAGAATGAACATTCTTTTTGGAACGCTCATCCCATTCTGCCAAACCAAAAGGGCCATTAGTGATTGTAAAGAATAGGGTGTTCTTTAAGATCAAGTATCCTTGTCCATTTTAGGTGAAAAATTTCCCTAGTTCAAATTAATTAATTGACCTTTTGCAACAGATTCTGGGTGAATCTTTATTATAGTGGAGGATTCCTTTTCATAAATCAAGGGTTTTTAATTATCCCGAACCGCTTTAAACTTTGATGTGTTTTTTGCTTTTGCATTTTGAAAGTATTTTTCATATAAAACACCCAAACACATTTATTTTTGCCCTTTGAAATTTAACAAAATTTATCTTGTTTTATCTTAAAAACAGTGTCACATAGTTGGATATTCAGCTTTACATTAAACAAAATTAAATACCAAATATTAAATATATTCCCTTTTTTTTCTAGTACTAAAAATTAGATTGAACAAACTTATAAAAATTAACATGTAAATTATAGGTTAAGTTTTTTACTTAATAACTTGATAAAGTACATGTTTTAAATTTTATTATAACAATAGTGAATTAACGACAACAGAATAAATTTTGTCAAATAAAGGGTGTAATGTAATTTGGGGGGGGGGGGGGGGGGGATTTATTAGTGGAACTCTATGCGACCAAGATAAGATAAATTAAAATAGTACTCTCTCCGTCCTAACTTAATTGCTTAGTTTTAATTTTTTAAAGTCAAATTGACCATTTTTAAAACTAATTTTTTTACTATTTTTTTTAAATATAGGTGAAAAAATTATAACCAAAAGAAAGTATATACAATTTATTACTAACCCCAATTTTTATAATTTTAGAAATATATTTATATATACTTAATTATTAATTCTAAAAATAGTCAACTTAACTTAAAAAAATTAAAACTGAGCAATTAATTTGGGACGGAGGGAGTATTATTTTTAATTTTCACTTATTTCACATATATATAATATAATAAAAATTGGGGTAATTACAAAATTGTACTCTAAAGTTGACAATTTTTCCGATTTTAACCCACATATTTGGGAATCAACAATTAACCTTTTATTCAATTTTTAAGAGGTAATTATCTTCCATTTAGCCGGTTTCGGCCGATTAGTTGTCTGAAATAGACACGTCACTGATGTCAGTATTTCCTTTCAATTTGTGTAAACACAAAAAGAATACGTATTTGATACTCCCTCCTTTCCTAAAAAATTATAGTTTTAAAAAAAAATTATTTTAAAGTATTTGTCGTTTGTAACTTTCGAGGAAAATAAATTATTTACTTTCTTATATTACCTATACCTTTTCTCATTTTCTCAAGAAATTCTCATGTATTAATAGTTTTTAACTTCCCATGAAAGGGTAGTGATGTAATTTCACACAAATTTTACTTGGTAAATGAACTTTCTTAATCCATGTGCAAAAATCTTAAACGACAATCTTTTAAAAACGGAGGTAGTAATAAATAATATAATACACAAATATTACAAAAACATTAAAAATTATTTTCACTCTCTCGCATCCTGCCTGACTTATTTTAAAATAATTTATATATTAAAATTTAAAATAATTTATAAGTCATTTTAAATTATCATTTATAAATAAAAGTATACGATACTATTTTTATTTATAAATTAAAAATTAAGTTATAATAAATTGTGAAAGTGTTTAATTAAAATAACTTATAAATTATTAAAATAAAGACAAAAAATCATTATATTTGCATATTGAAAAATATGTTACTTATAAATTATGCATATATGATCACTCTTAAAATGACTGATTTTTCAACCTCATTTGTTACAACCGTAGTTAATACATCAGCTTCTACCTTGTAAGCAACTGAATTAATTGCTTATCAGGATGTCAAGGAAGCTTTAGATAAATGAACCATTCCTAATATCAAGCCAGAAACAATTTATAAAATTGGAACCTTTGATTTTATCAGTAAAAGAATAATAAAAACTTTTGAACATGTTGTACCTTTACAGAATAATGATGAAATTTTATATTTATTGCATGTTGAAGATTTATATCCTTTTTTGCAAAAATATAAATATGTTCATATATGACTCGCCCAAGTAGCTTTCAAACCTTTGACTTTAATTGGCCAAAATACCAGTATTCAGTACACACTTAGAGATGGTAGGTGTCTTAACTGGAAAACATCTCTTATGGGCGCCATTGAAATTAGCCTTGCTCGTGGACCAGTATATTTCAATATTAATCCCAACTTAAGTGTTGCCTTAACTAATAATAATTTGTCAAAAGTATTAGAAATGAGAATTATATCTCATGGTTATGAGTATCTACCCGGATCTTCTCCTTTTGCCATATTATTTCGTATTCACCTTAAAGTGTTTGACAACTTTAAACCCTTATATCCAAAAACAAAGTCAACAAGGACATACTGTCCTTATAGACATTAATCTTTTTAGTAGTCAAGTGGCTATTCCTAGGATGATCCCTTGGGAAGAAATTACTTTTTCAAAGTAGTGGCAAATTACTAACGCGGTCCCTACCAGGCCTATAATTAAAAAATCCATTAAGGATGTTGTCCAAACTAGTAACGAAAATGTTTATTTAAAATTTCAGAGACCTTTTACCCAAAGTCGTTCTATTAATAATATCTCTTATAACATTGATTTTCCTGAATCATCTAGACAATCTGTATCTGATCCCTTATATTCTGTTTATCAAGAGTTTAAAAATCCCAGTAATGAGTCTGTTAAAAATGAAGACTTAATAAGAGGAATTCGTATTTTTAAAAATCAAATACCTCATGGTATTTATGAAACAAATACTCCTCAAAATAGAAGACCTTATAGTCCAACTGCTAGTGATATGAATTTTGAATGTTAATGGATTTTTCTCCTAATAGTAAAATTCGTCAATGTTTAAACCAGGAGTTCATGCAGGATAAATACAAGAATTTTAGAAATTGGAATTTTAAAAATCATGATAATGAAAAATTAGAAGATATTAAAGCTAATTATTATTCTTATCTGAATAAGAACTAGTGTATCTTATCATTTACTAAGTGGTATTATGATTTTGTTTCAAAGTCAGAATTTTACACTGAAAGTCAACTGAATGTATTAACTGGAATCCAAAAGGATTGGATTACAACAAGCGGTAATATTATCCAATCCATTCATCCGCCTCCTAAGTCTCTTGAACTTAGCTCAGGAAATGAAAATTTAAAACCCTTAGTTATCAATCTGTATGTTGATATATCTAAAATACCCCATCAACAAGAAGAGGTAAAGATAAAAGATATTTTATCCTTGTCTAAACAGAATAATTATACTAATTTATTCCTTTAAACTGTAAGAAAACAGTTAACCAGAATTAAAGAACAAATAAATCATATTAATGATAATTGTCAAGTTGTTCCTCAAAAGCTTGATCTTCAACCTGTAACCATTAAACCACCTTTAGAAGTTAGTAGTTTTAAAATGAAATCTTCTAAATCAGATGATGAGTTTATTGATAATCTTTTAACCAAAATAAAAGATTTAAAAACTACAACTGCATCTACGTCTCAGATTAACATGATGTCTAGTCAGCCCTCTTCACACACTATTAATAATAATACTGATAATGATGAAGAGGAATCCGATACTATTTCTCTTATTCATATTTTTGAAATCCAAAATAATTTTCAGGAAATACAAAATATTAATAAAACCACTTACAGTCAGAAACCTATAAATCGAATGGCTTTATCTGGACCTAGTAGGTATTATTACCCCAGACCTACTCCCCAGGATATTTTGTATGAAGAAGAATTTCTTCATTCTCAAAAATCTTACCATAGTAAAACAATTTATGAATGGAATATTGATGGTAAGACAAAATATCAAAATTTTGAAACCGTCCATCATATCATAATGTATGCAACAGTCTGCAAACAAAATGATAATATAGACCATCAGATCTGTTGTTTCTTAGTAAATGGATTTACTGGCATTCTTAAAGGATGGTGGGATAACGCGCTTACTGAAAAACAAAGAATCGAAATTCTTCAATCCTATAAGAATGAAACTGATCCTATTACTAAACTTGAAACAAAAAGAGAAGATGCTTGTTACACCTTAGTTCAAGCAGTCCTTCATCATTTTATTGGACCATGACTTATGAATACTGATAGAAGTAGAGAACTCTTACAGAACCTTTGTTTCCCATCCTTAACTCATTGTAGATGGTATAAGGATGTCTTTTAAATGAAAGTCATGCAAAGACCGGACGCCAACAGTGAACATTGAAAAACCAAGTTTATTGATGGTCTTCCTACTTTCTTTGCTGAAAAAATCCGCAAAAAACTAAGAGATAAATATGACCGTATGAGTATCCCTTATGACCAGTATTCTTATGGCCATCTTATTTCAATAATTGATGAAGAAGGATTATCATTATGCAATGATATGAAACTTCAACAATTAATAAAAAAACAGAATCTCACTAAAAGACATGAGATATGAGAATTTTGCGATCAATTCTCTTATGACACAAAATTACAGTATCCCCAAAAGACTAAAAAACAGCAAAGTTCTAAACCTTCTAGATCTTACCGAAGACGTTCTTCTAAGAAATCTTCTAAAAACAAAACCCCTGAAAAATCTACTAAGAAGAGAAAGAGCAGTAGTAAAAAAGAAAAGCCTAGAATACAATGCTATAAATGTGGCAAAATAGGACATTTCGCTAATAAATATAAATCAAAATTAAAATAGAAACTTAATGAAATGTCCCTTGATGAGGACATTCAACAACAGATTCTTAATTGTTTGTCTAGCAGTAATTTTGAATCAAACTCTGATGATGATTTAGCTGAAATCTATTATAAGTCTGACAATGATTCTAATAATGAACAATGTCAAACCTGTACAATTAATAACTATAATATAACTATTGAAGCTAACTACTGGAAAGCTATCGTCGAGATGAATGGTTTAGATATTGGAGGACCCAGTATTAATGTCTTAACTGACACTCAAAAATCACTTCTCGACCTAGTCGATCAAATTAAAGATCCAAAAATTAAATTAAAATTTCTAGAAATCTGTTATAAAATCAAAAAATAGAAGATATTCTTCCCATTGAGCAATATAGCATGAGAGAAGTCATGAAACGTATGCAAAACGTTTCTACCATTGAAAAACCTATTACTATCCAGGATCTTAAAGGTGAAATAAATATTTTAAAATCTGAAATAAAACAGTTACAAAATACTAATGTTATTATTTTCCAAGATTTAAATAATATTAAACAACAGTTAAATCATAAACAAGATAATAATGCAGAATCCTTCAAAACTGAATCTTTTGATAAACCAGAGTCTTCTGAACATTATTTGATGCTTATGAATCAAGTAGTTTTCCAGAAATGGTATATCAGAATTACTTTTGTTATTAAACCGAATTTATTATTAAAGATGCCATTGCCCTAGTGGATAGTGGTGCTGACATGAATTGTATTCAGGAAGAATTAATTCCTACCAAATACTTTCAGAAATCCACTCAGTCTTTACCTAGTGCAAGTGGTAATACTATGAATATTAAATATAAAATTCTTGAAGCCTTAATCTGTAATCAAGGCCTTTGTTTACCTACTTCTTTTGTTCTTATCCGAAATATGAATCAAGGTATCATCTTAGGCACCCCTTTCTTGTGTCTTTTAATGCCTATTTCAAAAATTGATACTTTAGGAATTCATACTACTCTAAACAACAGACATATTGTTTTTGAATTCATAATAAAACCTTATACCAAAGAATTAAATCAAGTTAAGCACATGATTTATTCTAAAGAAAAATAGATAAATTTTATCCAAAAAAAATAAAATTTCTTACTACAGAACAGAGAATTTTACAACCTTCTTTACAGTAATAAATAAAATTAATCCACAAGACTCTTCAAGTTGAAATCTGTAGTGATGTCCTGAATGCTTTCTGGAATAGGAAGAAACATATTATTTCTCTTCCTTATATCCCTAATTTTAACGAGAAGAATATTTGTTGATCGATTTCGCAATCAATGAATACATGCAAGTATACACGGTCAACAAGTAATAAAGTGATAAGAAAAGTATCGTTCCCACGAGGAATTATTTAATAAAAATGACCAAGTACTAACTTTTAGCCAAATCAATTTTATTTAAACAATCGTAAAGTATGATTTTTCTAATTACGAAGACTAAATTAATTAAATAAAAATAGATTACTCTAAAATTAAATCAACTCAATAAAAACTACGACTTAACGAATGAATTCAGATAAATAAGGTTAAGACTCCAATATTCCCAATTATGAACTACAAACCAATTATCCAATTATCCCAATTATTATGTCTACTGAATTGTTAACAGGAATTCTAAGTGTCAAAAGCCTTTTCCCAAATGATCAATTAACTTTTATTCAATCAAACTAATCTTGCGATATTCCTATGCAAAACAATTAAATTAAACTCCTTCAATTCCAATTCCCAATTTGTTACATGCAGTGAACAAATATTCCTATTCAATTCACGACCCTAATTTTTTGTCATGCAAATAATTAAGCATACATGTTATCATGTCTAGTTCCAACCCTAAAGTTCATCTTCCGAATTCTTCTAGAGTAACACGGTAATTACTGGCCAAATAATTAATCAATACGCACAAGACATGATAAACAATTCACCTTGACATAAATAATTAGACTAAATTAAATAATTAATTCATAGACATACAAGGTTCAATTTATAGTCTTAAATAAAAGAGTTAGTTCATAACGAAAAATAAAACCAACAATCTCATGAAAATCATCTTGAAAGAGTTACACAATTAAATATAAGAAGAAGAAGAAATTCTTAAAGAAAATCTCCCATGCTTCAATCTTTAATTGGAATTCTTCTCCACAAAATCTCTCTTGATTCTTAATTATACTCCAGTTATGAATGAATATCCTAATCTAAAGGACTCTAATCTAATATATGTAATCACCCTTTATTTTATACCTTACATCATGTATTTATAGGTTACAAGTCCAATTTTTAGCTTAGGAACAAACCCAATCCAATTTGGAGTCAGAAAAGTTTCAAAATTCGCCCCAAAACACGTCCAAGCCTGACCAATCCCTTCCCCAGCGTCCCGACGTTGGGCATGGCATTGGAAAACTGCTCCTTAGCGCCTCGGCGCTGAAAATGAACTACAAATGGGCGCCCCGACGCTGTAACATTTTCTAAAATTTTCTGCTCTGACGTTCTTTGGGAAAATGGCCATAACTTCTTCGTCCAAACTCCAAATTCAATGATTCAAGATGTTCCGGAAAGAGGAGATGTAGATCTACAACTTTAATTCTTTGAGGTTTTTGAAATAATGTTTGGAGAAATGCTGAAATTAGCTTTTAAGTGGATGTTATGTAAATGGCAAGCCGAAAATGCGAATCTAGCCACCCCAAACATCGATCCAAGTAACTTTTTTCCCAATTCCTACAAAACAACATAAAACATGCATGAATAGACACAAACACTTAAAATCAATCAAAAGATTAAGCTCAAACGCACTCAATTATGAGTATAAAACTCACTCATAAAATAACTCTAAACTTAAACATTTACTTATCCTCAAGCAAAAACATAAAAGAACTAAAAATAAAAAACCGAACTCAACTACATGAATGCATGTGATAAGTGGGTTTTACACCTACTTATTAGATATCAATTTACGCGAATTATGCCCAACTTAAGTACATTCTAGTATGTTTTAGTTGCATTTCATGTTATTTTGCATTGCATATATTTAGAACTCCTTTGGTGGAACAATTGCAGGAAATGGCATAGTTTGGTGGTGCTAGATGGCATAAGGTTGACGGATTCATGATAATGAAGTTATAATGGAGCAAGGAGACCAAGCAAGGAAAAGAATGAATAAGTAGCAGTAGCAGCAGCATGACAGAACCAGAACCAGAGTACAAAATGCAGGAACCGCGCGGCCGCGTGGTAGAATAGGCTTGAAGATGCGCGCTCGCGCGAGAGCCCGACCAGACAACTTTACATACTGCAAGTCTCGCGCCCGCGCGAGGAATACACTGGAGAGGCCCGCGGCCGCGCACGATGGCTGAAGCTGCTGATTTGTTTTATTTTAATTTCCAATTTTAAAGAGTTGTAATTGAAAAAAAATGATATCTGACTGGTGTCAGACGTATCTTTGATAACTTTTGACGTATTTTTCCAGTAGTAACTAGGGTTTTCACATTGGGAGAGATTCCAACAAAGAACGAAGCCTACACTCCATCTTTTCTAATTCTTCTTTGGATTTTCTGTCATTGTGGATTATTATTATTGTTTTGCTGGAATTTTTATGAGGAGTTGAACGTTAACTTTGGTTTATAATCTGCAATTGGGTTTGATCATTTCTATCCTTCATCTTTCAATTGTTTGCTTGTGAATCATGTTTAGCTTTGATCCCATAATGGCTTTTGGTTCAGTCATGAACTAAACTCCATTATGGGATTCTAACGGATTTTAATATGTAGTTTAGTTGCATGCTTGATTGCTAGGGCTGTTTTACATATCATATGGGATTTCTATCATGATTGTTTTGCATGTATGAATGCTTGATCACCATTCGTTTCAGTACTTGCATAGAATTGACAATGAACATGCGAGTATGGACTGTAATCATGATAGCATACGTATATGGGGCTGTTTTATATAGCTTGTGTATTTCGTGAATGAGATAGACATATACTTATTCACCGTATGAGTTAAAATAATGGCTTGTGCTTAAATTCAGTATGATTGCAATTTCACATAGACATATAGTGATTTTGGTTATATTGATGATTACATGGAGTCTTTCATTTGTGGATGCTGTGTAAGTAGGTCATAGTACATTGAAAAATGGCTATGACTCTGTTAGTGCTCTTGGCTACTTTCCTGTGATATGTGAACAATTCTTGCATGATAGTGGTAATTGGATGAAATATTAAATGAAGGTAGGATCCCATTATTTCCAGACTTAGTTTATTTCATTGTTATTCTTGTTTTAGTTGTTATCTGCAATTAGATTAATTCACCCATTATAGTCATTAGTTTAAGCATATAAGTATAGTGATTTAATTGATGCATAGTAGTTTAAATCTGACAACTTTGTCTATGGGATCGATACTTTACTTACTCTATATTACTTGTTGACACATGTATGCTTGCATAAGTTAGAGCTCTTTTTATTAGAACTGAAAAAGAGTCAACAAGTTTTTGGCGCCGTTGCCGGGGAAAGGAGTTAATTTAAATAATTATCATCAGTTTCAAGCTATATTGTATGACTTAGACAATTCTGATCGTTTCTTATTTCTATTTTTGTTTTGTTTTTGGTTTTAGGTACTTGTAGATTTTTATGCACACACGATCATCCAACTCAGAATTAATACCAGCACAGGATAACATTAACAGAAGGGGTTGGAAAGCAAGTGTGCGGAGAAATTTGTGAGCTCAATTAGAGAGTACTACAGTTAGTATGGCAATAGAACAGAAAATTGAGCGAAGTGAAGAACACCGGGCTCTACGAGATTATTCCATGCCGAATATAAACGGACTACAGTCTAGCAATACTTTTGAGATTAAATCGAGCACTATTCAGATGGTGGAGAACTCGGTTCAGTTTGGGGGTGCTGCTACGGATGATCCAAATGAACACCTATTGAGTTTCATCGAGATTTGTGATACATTATGATACAACGGTGTGACGGAGGATGCTATTAGACTGAGGTTGTTCCCATTCTCATTGAGGGATAAGGCGAGAAGTTGGCTCCATTCTTTGCCGTCAGGGTCAATCACTACATGGGAGGACTTAGCACAGAAATTTCTAGCCAAGTTCTTCCCAATGGCTAAAACTGCAAAGATGAGGACAACTATATGTCAGTTTGATCAACAACAGGGCGAGTCCTTATATGAAGCATGGGAGAGATACAAAGAGATGCTAAGGAAGTGTCCGCATCATGGTATGCCGGATTGGATGGTGATCAACACCTTTTATAACGGATTGGGATGGCAATCGAGACCTATTGTAGATGCAGCTGCTGGAGGGGCATTATGGGAAAAAAGCTATGACGAGGCCTTATACACTTATTGAGACAATGGCTACAAATGATTTTCAGAATCCTACAGCTCGGATGCCAAAACCCAAGGTTGCAGATGTGTTGGAGGTAGATGATATTACCCAGTTGTCGGCACAGATGGCAACTATGGAAAAGAAGATAGACACAATAGCGGAGAGCAAAATGAAAACAGTTGCCTTCATTTGTGAAATTTGTGCGGGTCACACTCCACGGATCAATGTGCTATCAGCTCGGAGTCAGTACAGTATGTGAGCAATTATAGAAAAGGCCAAGGTCAGTTTTAGAACACATACCACCCCAACAACCGAAACCATCCAAACTTTAGTTAGTCAAATAACCAAGTAAATCAGCACAATCAGTTTCAGCCGAACCAACATTTTTAGTCACAGCCGTCTCAGCCACAGTTTACACCAAAACCACCATTTCCACCGGGATTCTCTCAGCAACAACATCACACTCCTGCTGCACCTCAGCAAGAAAAGAAATCAGAAGTGGAGGAGATGATGTTAAAATACATGGCAAACACAGACGTTATGATTAAAAGCCAAGCAGTGGCTATCAAGAATTTGGAGACTCAGATGGGGCAAATGGCGAGCATGCTTAACAATAGGCCCCAGGGTTCATTGCCAAGTAACACTGAGACAAATCCAAGAACAGACGGGAATGAACAGTTGTAAGACCCCAACTTATTATTAATGAAATTTAGTTTTCTCTATTTATTATTTTGAAATAGTAAGGGTTGATTTGATTAATATGGATAGTTATGGGTAAAATACGCAAATATTTCAAAATAAGCAAGTGGTTATAAAATATTCATTGTTGTCGGGGAATATTCGTTTGGTCGTGGAATATTCGTACTGACGGGGAATATTCGTACGACGGCGCAGCAATGTATGGGGCCTATAACGGAAAGCGAATGGATGAAGAAAATGACAAATATAAGTTATTTAAAAATAACGGCGTAGTTGTTACCATTAATACTGTTAAAATACGCGGTGGTTAAAACACAGTAGCACACGGTATTGCACCAATTATTGATTCTTACGTAAGAAGGCACTACTCAATAATGGTTACAGTAATTACTGTTCAGTATTTTATTTTATTGATTTAATAATTGCTGCGTTGATATTTTATATTGCTGTTGTTTCAATAATTGTCATTACACAGTATTTTTCATTATCGAAGCAATAATTCATATTATCTGAATAATATTATTAGATAACATTATTGGCAATGTCTAGAAAATTCTGTCTAAGGACAGGTTTGGTCACCTAATTGCGCGCCAGTAAGGAAAAATTCTTATTGGAAAGCCCCCTCTTTCCTGAGAACTGCATGGTTATCAATATTGTGAATCTGTAATATTATTTGTGAATAATTAATTATTGATTCATATGATGAGGAAAATATTGATTTTATGTGGATATAGATGGAGAAAATTTTTAATGTGACAATTGTTGAAAATTGAAATTTTATCTTTTTCTGATAAAATAATTCATTTAAATATATTATTATATTTTAATAATATAATAATGATGATATTTTTACGATAAATGTGGGATATATGAGTATATGTGGAGGAATATTTTTGTTATCAAAAATATTTAAAGCATTTTTATGTGTCGGTGGACCCCATTTCTTGATTGAAATTTGATTATAGCCTATAAAATTGCCCGTTTGTGGATTTTGACTAATTTCTGTTTGGAATTTGGAAAAACTTTCTTCTGCAAAGTTGTAGAGAATTGAATTTCCTATAAAAATCACGAGATTCGAATTTTCTGATAAAAGGTCTATTTATTATGAATTATTGAAGTTCCGAAGCTCTGAAATAATTGATTTTTGAAAGTTTAAAATATTTAAAATAGGAAAAACGTTTTTGTTTTGTTTTGTTGGCAGCCCTAGCATGTGCAAGATAAGCTGAAATCAGTTGTCAAAATGTGCGTATAGAATTTGTAATATATATAATATTATTATATTAAATTTTCTAATTTGGTGTTCTAAGCATTTTCCTATAAATAGGGTGCTTAGGTTAGAATTGAAAATAACACCAGAAACTGAAGTTTTCTTTCTCTGTATTATCGAGCGTATTCTTGTGAGTATTTTGAGTATACTTTGAGTACTGTTGCTATACGGTGCAAGTTCAAGTCATAGCTTATATCCGGTGTTTTAACTAGAAGTACTGTTTTTCGAGGTAAGGGATATTATTTTTTTAAAATGATATTATTTCTTCTAATATCATTATGCCGAAGTATTGATCCGAACTTTTAATCAAATTTAGAACTTTTTGTGTCGGAGTTACTATTCACGTATACGACACTATTCACGTATACGACACTATTCACGAATACGACACTATTCATCAAAAAATGAAAATTTTTCTTTTCGTCTAAAATATCTATTGTAGATACTAGCTTTGATTGTATCCATGTTTTGATCATTCTTGAATTTTACACCACTATGATTGTTTTTGAGGTATTTTTGGACATGGTTAAAACAAAGTATGAATGGTTTCTGATGAATATCTTTGCCCCGTAGTGCAAAGATGAACAGGTGTTTAGATGAACATGACCAGCTGATGAATATCTTTGGCCTGTAGTGCAAAGATGAAAATTTGATTCCAGATATATATTGATTGATGTTACAGGGATAAAAGATAGACAATGAACTTTTAAATTCATACATAGAAGATAGTAGTTTGCATTCTCTACTTAACTCTTCTAATGAATTATTATTTGCACTGCAAATATTGATTTAAAACTTGTTGTCTATTGTATTCTATTAGATTTTTTTCCTGTTGAAGACTAAAGATAATTTGTTGTATATTATCTTAGTCATAATATTCTTTACTAGGCTAGTTGAGCTCACCCTTTTCCTTTTTGTTTCATTTTTCTTCTTAGGAGGCGAGAATATAGCGAGTACGAGTCAGGGTATGGAATGAAGGTTCTAGAGAAAGTTGTTTAGTAGTCCTCACCATTTTTGTTAAATAATGTATCAATAAATGTGATGAGGATTTATTTGAGTATAGATATTGTCTAGAAGATAATGTTTGTATTCAAACTCACAGTTTTACTGTTGTAATAATAAAGTTGTAGTTATTTCTGTACCATGTATTGACAACTCAGAATGGGTGATGTATAACTATTTTGGGGGCGTCACAGTTGGTATCAGAGCTTAGGGATATGATCTCTGGCGGGGATCGGGGAATAGAACTAGGAGGGGAGAGACGAGTAAATCCTTCGCTAGTGTGTCCTACCTAAGCTTATTTGTTAGTTAGTCAGTATATAGAGATATTATGTGATATATTGATTTCCTTAATTAACCCTTATTTTATGACAGTATTTGAGAATGTTGACTGAGAATATTAACAGTGGAAATGAGACCGTGGAGACGCCTGTACTCACCAACGAGGAGAACATGCAACATGCTGGCAATGTTCCTCATGTGAACAGCACCACTGAGCAGATGATGAACGAGGGGATGTTTAAAAGTTTTTTGCAGTTCATACAAAATCAGACGAGGGAGACTCGTGTTCAAAATACAGGAGGAAATGATAGCAATTCACGGGTTGTCACAGCCAAGCAGTTCAAAGAGATGGGACCACCAGAATTTAAGGGAAAGCCAGATCCGATCATGGCGGAAACATGGGTCAAGCAAATTACCAAGATATTTGATGTCTTGGGATGCACGGAGTAACAGAAGGTTCCATTCGCCACCTTTATGTTCCGTGGTGAGGCAGACTACTGGTGGGAGTCTGCGAAGCGTACCCATCCAGCCGCACTCAGCATGTCTTGGGAGACGTTTCAGAAACTATTTAATGACAAATACTTTCCTGAAAGTGTTCGTCATATGAAGGAAGTGGAGTTCATCAGATTAGAACAAAACAACATGACGGTGTCTCAGTACGAGGCAAAGTTTGCAGAGTTATCCAGGTTTGCACCTCATTTGGTGGAGAATGAGGAACATATGACATGGATGTTTCTGAGAGGTTTGAAACCCGGCATATGACAATATCTCATTTCTCATAAATTTTCTCTCTATTCAGATGTTGTAAACATGGCTCAATTATTAGAGCGAGATAATGAGTACGGTCAACCGAGGGACCACAATCAGGATCATACCGGAGATAGAAGTCAACAAAACAACGATAACCAGGGGAGAAAGAAAAAGACGGACAAAAATGGTAACGACTCTGGTGGTAATCATGGCCATGAAAATAGAAGAAGCAAGTCAGGAGGATATTTTAAAAAGAAGAGATTTAACAACGACCATGTGAAGACGACAGTGCCGGCAGCAACTGGTTCTAAGGGAGGAGAACGATCACCGGTCATATGCTATAAATGCGGGAAAGAGGGACATATCAGTCCAAACTGCCCACAACAGTTCAAGGTATGCTATAATTATGGAAAAGAAGGACATATCGCTCGAGATTGTACGGTAGCGAAACCTAGTTCAGCGGGGACGGTGACTCAAAAGACTGTCCTAGAAAAGTCAAAGTCAACGGTTCCTGGAAGAGCGTTTGTTGTGACTGGTCAAAATGCGAGGAACCCAAACGAGGTGATCACGGGTAAGCTATTTATAAATTTTTGGGAAGTTTATACCTTACTTGATACCGGTGCTACCCATTCATTTATCTCTCCTGCTTGTGCTCAACGTTTAAACTTGACTCCGGAGAAATTAGACTTTAACCTATCTGTGGAAACTCCGTTAGGAGAAACTTTCATCACATCCACTATTTATAAATCTTGTTTGATTCAAGTTGGCACCATCACCTTACCTGTTGACCTTATCTCTTTAAAGATACTTTCTTTCGATGTGATTTTAGGGATTGATTGGTTAACTACTCATCATGCCAAAATTGAATATTTTCGTAAGGTTGTTAGTATTCATATTCCTATCCAACATGTTGTACGAATTCAAGAAACTAAACCATTAAAATCAATCACTGTTATATCTAATCATAAATCTATTCGTTTATTGAAAAATGGATGTCAAGCTTTCTAAGCCCATGTTATGGATTTGAATAAAGACACGTCAAATTTGAATAATATTCCTGTTGTTATTGACTTTCCTGACGTATTTCATGAAGAACATCCCGGTCTACCCCCAGAACGTGAAGTTGAATTCTTTATTGATCTTGAACCTAGTACAAAGCCCATTTCTAAAACCCCATATCGAATGGCTCCTATTGAACTTCAGGAGTTAAAGGTCCAACTACAGGAATTGTTGGACATCGGTTTTATTCGTTCTAGTACATCTCCTTGGGGTGCTCCTTTTTATTCGTAAAGAAGAAAGACGGGAGTATGCAACTTTGTATTGACTATCGGGAATTGAACCACGTCACCATCAAGAATAGGTATCCTCTACCTCGTATTGATGACATGTTTGACCAGTTGCAAGGAGCACAATTCTTTTCAAAGATTGATCTTCGTTCTGGATATCATCAGCTGAAGATTAGAACTGAGGATATTCCAAAGACTGCCTTCAGAACTCGGTACGGGCATTATGAATTCTTAGTCATGTCTTTCGGATTGACTAATGCTCCTGCGGCTTTCATGGATATGATGAACCGAGTATTCAAGGAATATTTGGATCAGTTCGTTGTTGTTTTTATTGATGACATCCTCATATATTCCAAAAGTCGTGAAGATCATGAGCACCATTTGAAGCTGGTACTCCAATGGCTTTGTGAAAACAAACTATATGCCAAATTGAAGAAATACGAGTTCTGGCTTGAGGAAGTAGCATTCCTTGGGCACGTGGTGTCGAAACATGGAGTATCTGTTGATCCGGCGAAGATTGAAGCAATACAAAGTTGGGAGCAACCGAAGCCGGTGACTGAAGTACGTAGCTTTTTAGGCTTAGCTGGTTATTATCGGAGATTCGTGGAAGGGTTTTCTCGAATCGTTACTCCATTAACCCAGCTAACTCGAAAGGATACAAAATTCGTTTGGAGCGAAGAATGTGAGAAGAGTTTCCAAGAGCTAAAGAGGAGACTCATTTCAGCACCTGTTCTAACAATACCATCTGGTACGGAGGGATTTGTTATCTATAGCGATGCTTTAGGCAAAGGGTTAGGATGTGTTCTCATGCAACGTGGGAAAGTCATAGCCTATGCCTCGCGACAACTTAAAGAGTATGAGAGGAATTATCCTACTCATGATCTAGAGTTGGCAGCAGTCGTTTTCGCGCTAAAGATCTGGAGGTACTATCTATATGGGGAGAAAGTGGAGATATATTCAGACCATAAAAGCCTTAAATATTTCTTCACTCAAAAAGAACTCAATATGCGGCAGCGACGTTGGCTCGAGCTATTGAAAGACTACGACCACACTATTCAATACCATCCTGGAAAAGAAAACGTGGTAGCTAACGCGTTGAGTAGAAGATCATATGCAGGAACGAGTGCGATGATGTCAAGTATACGCATAGAGCCAACTTTAATAGAAAAAGTTAAGGTTGCTCAAGTCACCGACCCAGAGCTGATGTGTATGAAGAAGAAAGTACAAGAAGGAGCTATTCCGGAAGCGAGAATTGATGAAGAAGGAATACTTCGAGTTCACTCTAGACTTTGTGTTCCTAACGACTCTGATTTGAAGTACAAGATTATGATGGAGGCACACAATACACCATTTGCAATCCATCCTGGAAGTACTAAAATGTATCGTGATCTTCGACATACATTTTGGTGGAAAAATATGAAGAGAGAGATTGCAAAGTTTATCTCGATGTGTTTAACTTGTCAACGTCTAAAGGCAGAGCATTTAGTACCTAAGGGTCCATTGCAACCACTTGAGATTCCGAAATGGAAGTGGGAACACATTACCATGGATTTCGTTACGGGTCTTCCTACGGTTTCTCAAGGCATCAATGCCATTTGGGTTATTGTCGATAGATTAACCAAGTCTGCTCATTTCTTGCCGATACGGGAGACTTATTCCCTTGAACGTCTTGCTAGTATATATTTAAATGAGATTGTGAGGTTGCATGACATGCCAGTATCCATAGTTTCGGATCGTGACCAAAGATTCACTTCAAGATTTTGGGTTAGCTTGCAAAAAGCTATGGGCACGGATTTACGATTCAGTTTGACATACCATCCTCAAACGGACGGACAATCAGAGAGGACTATTCAAACTCTTGAAGATTTATTAAGACTCTGTGTCCTAGACTTCAAGGGCAGTTGGGACAAGTATTTACCATTGGTGGAATTCTCCTACAACAATAGTTATCAGACAAGTATAGGTGTGGCTCCATTTGAAGCATTATATGGACGAAAGTGTCACTCTCCAATATGTTGGGATGAGGTGGGTGAAACAACATTGTTGGGACCCGAATTAGTACGCATGACTATCGAAAAGATCCAAATGATTCGACAACGTATACAAACGGCACAAGATCGACAAAAAAATTATGCGGATCTTCATTGAAAGGACGTGGAATTTAGTATAGGGGATCATGTATTGTTGCGAGTTGCTCCATGGAAGGGAGTTACAAGATTTGGGAAGAGAGGAAAGCTCAATCCACGATTTATTGGTCTATTTCAAATTCTTGACCGAGTAGGAAATGTAGCCTATAGACTCGCGTTACCTCCGAGTATGTCTCGTGTTCATAATGTGTTTCATATATCTGTACTTCGTAAATATGTGAAAGACCCGAACCACGTTATAGAGTTAGAACCGAATGAGATAGCCGAAGACTTAACGTACGAAGAGGTACCTGTCAAGATTTTGGATAGGAAGGAGCATGTACTACGCACAAAGGTCATACCACAAGTTAAAGTTCTGTGGAGGAATCATGCTATAGAGAAAATGATCTGAGAATTGGAAACGGAAATGAAAGCGAGGTATCCTCACCTTTTCAAAACACCAGGTACGTACGTCAATTTCGAGGACGAAATTTCATAAGTAGGGGAGGTTGTAAGACCCCAACTTATTATTAATGAAATTTAATTTTCTATATTTATTATTTTGAAATAGTAAGGGTTGATTTGATTAATGTGGATAGTTATGAGTAAAATACGCAAATATTTCAAAATAAGCAAGTGGTTATAAAATATTCATTGTTGTCGGGGAATATTCGTTTGGTCGTGGAATATTCGTACTGTCGGGGAATATTCGTACGACGGCGCAGCCATGTGTGGGCCCCATAACGGAAAGCTATTAGATGAAGAAAACGACAAATATAAGTTGTTTAAAAATAACGGCGTAGTTGTTACCGTTAATACTGTTAAAATACTCGGTGGTTAAAATACAGTAGCACACGGTATTGCACCAATTATTGATTCTTACGTAAGAAGGCACTAATCAATAATGGTTACAGTAATTACTGTTCAGTATTTTATTTTATTGATTTAATAATTGTTGCGTTGATATTTTATATTGTTGTTATTTCAATAATTGTCATTACACAGTATTTTTCATTATCGAAGCAATAATTCATATTATCTGAATAATATTATTAGATAACATTATTGGCAATGTCTAGAAAGTTCTGTCTAAGGACAGGTTTGGTCACCTAATTGCGCGCCAGTAAGGAGAAATTCTTATTGGAAAGCCCTCTCTTTCCTGGGAACTGTCTGGTTGTCAATATTGTGAATCTGTAATATTATTTGTGAATAATTAATTATTGATTTATATGATGAAGAAAATATTGATTTTATGTGGATATATATGGAGAAAATTTTTAATGTGACAATTGTTGAAAATTGAAATTTTATCTTTTTCTGATAAAATAATTCATTTAAATATATTATTATATTTTAATAATATAATAATGATGATATTTTTATGATAAATGTGGGATATATGTGTATATGTGGAGGAGTATTTTTGTTACCAAAAATATTTAAAGCATTTTTATGTGTCGGTGGACCCTATTTCTTGACTAAAATTTGATTATAGCTTGTAAAATCGCCCGTTTGTAGAATTTGACTAATTTCTGTTTGGAATTTGGAAAAACTTTCTTCTGCAAAGTTGTAGAGAATTGAATTTCCTATAGAAAATTGTGAGATTCAAATTTTCTGATAAAATGGCTATTTATTATGAATTATTGAAGTTCTGAAGCTTCGAAATAATTAATTTTTGGAAGTTTAAAATGTTTAAAATAGGAAAAACATTTTTTTTGTTTTGTGGGCAGCCCTAGCATGTGCAAGATAAGCTGAAATCAGTTGTCAAAATGTGCGTAGAGAATTTGTAATATATATATAATATTATTATATTAAATTTTCTAATTTGGTGTTCTAAGCATTTTCCTATAAATAGGGTGCTTAGGTTAGAATTGAAAATCACACCAGAAACTGAAGTTTTCTTTCTCTATATTATCGAGCGTATTCTTGTGAGTATTTTGAGTATACTTTGAGTACTGTTGCTATACGGTGCAAGTTCAAGTCATAGCTTATATCCGGTGTTTTAACTAGAAGTACTGTCTTTCGAGGTAAGGGATATTATTTTTTTAAAATGATATTATTTCTTCTAATATCATTACGCCGAAGTATTGATCTGAACTTTTAATCAAATTTAGAACTTTTTGTGTCGGAGTTACTATTCACGTATACGGCACTATTCACGTATACGACACTATTCACGAATACGGCACTATTAATCGAAAAATGAAAATTTTTCTTTTCGTCTAAAATATCTATTATAGATACTAGCTTTGATTGTATCCATGTTTTGATCATTCTTGAATTTTACACCACTATGATTGTTTTTGAGGTATTTTTGGACATGGTTAAAACAAAGTACGAATCTTTAATCTTTAATCCTTATCATTTTGTTTCACTGGATTCGTTTCTTTAAAAATATTTTTCATCATCCTCAGTCTTAAATGATGATATTATTGAATATCTTTGGCCTGTAGTGCAAGGATGAATGATTTCTGATGAATATCTTTGGCCCGTAGTGCAAAGATGAACAGGTGTTTAGATGAACATGACCAACTGATGAATATCTTTGGCCTGTAGTGCAAAGATAAATATTTGATTCCAGATATATATTGATTGATGTTACAGGGATAAAAGATATACGATGAACTTTTAAATTCATACATAGAAGATAGTAGTTTGTATTCTCTACTTAACTCTTCTAATGAATTATTATTTCCACTTCAAATATTGATTTAAAACTTGTTGTCTATTGTATTCTATTAGATTTTTTTCCTGTTGAAGACTAATGATAATTTGTTGTATATTATCTTAGTCATAATTTTCTTACTGGGCTAGTTGAGCTCACCCTTTTCCTTTTTGTTCCATTTTTCTTCTCAGGAGGCGAGAATATAGCGAGTACGAGTCGGGGTATGGAATGAAGGTTCTAGAGAAAGTTGTTTAGTAGTCCTCACCATTTTTGTAAAATAATGTATCAATAAATGTGATGAGGATTTATTTGAGTATAGATATTGTCTAGAAGATAATGTTTGTATTCAAACTCACAGTTTTACTGTTGTAATAATAAAGTTATTGTTATTTCTGTACCATGTATTGAAAACTCAGAATGGGTGATGTATAACTATTTTGGGGGCGTCACAACAGTGTCAAGCAATCACATTGAGATCTAGGAAAGATCTGGCAGGTACTGCAAGTCACACGCCCGCGCCCAATTGTACTAAGGAAGCCGCGCGCGGCAGAACAGTTGACTAAAAAGAAGGAAAATCTGGAAAATTCTGAGGTTCCGCAGGAAGAGAAAGATAAAGCAGGTTCAGAGGAGAAGCTCAAGAGTTCAGTACCACCAATTCAACCTCAAGTACCGTATCCGCAAAGATTGAATAAGTAGAGGGAAGATAAACAGTATAACAAGTTCTTGGAGGTATTCAAAAAGCTATAGATCAATATACCTTTTGCAGAGGCATTGAAACAAATGCCGAGCTATGCAAAGTTTATGAAGGGTATATTGTCAAGGAAGAGAAGACTAGATGAGTTTGAAATAGTAGCCTTGACAGAGGAATGCAGTGCAGTGCTTCAACAAAAATTACCTCTAAAGCTGAAGGATCCGGGCAGCTTCACAATTCTGTGCACAATCAGGAAGATGAGTTTTAGTAAGTGTTTATGTGATCTTGGGGCAAGTATAAATTTGATGCCCTTGTCAGTATTCAATCAGTTGTGATTGCCAACTCCAAGGCCGACAAACATATCATTACAGCTAGCTGACAGATCCATCACGTATCCACGGGGAATTGTTGAAGATGTGTTGGTAAAGGTGGACAAGTTTATCTTTTCAGCTGACTTCATCATTTTAGACTACGAGGAAGACAAAAGCATACCAATCATACTAGGGAGGCCATTCTTAGCCTCAGGTAGAGCTTTAATAGACGTGCAAAAAGGGGAACTCATAATGCGTGTTCATGATCAAGAGGTCATCTTCAACATCTTCAAAGCCATGAAGTTCCCAACAGAGGAAGAAGAGTTTTTTCGGATTGATTTGGTGGATCGAGGCCTAAATGATGAGGTACAAAAACTGGGGAATTATGGACCGTTGAGGTGTGTAACGGGTGAAAATTCAGAGTTAAAGGAAGAGCCATTGACGAAAGCTGAAGTCATTAAATTTTGGGGTGAGGTGGACAAGCAGGAAGTCACCTTAATTCTTCATTCGACGTGATATTCAGAGACAGTCAAGCTAATTGACTATAACTTAGCGCTTGATGGGAGGCAACCAATTTTTTCCAGCTCTACTTAATATTTATTTAGTTCAAGTTATTTGGTTTATCTTATTTTCATTACTTGTTAGGATGGTGTGAGTACCTTTATATGCTTATTCATCGTAGTCAAATCGCAAAGAGTATGTTTATACATTATATTGAAATTAGGGTGACATAATAGGCATTCATGTTTATTTATTAAACCATGATCTGATAAGGTCTATTGATGTATTGCAGGTGTATTGGAGAGCACGTATTTCTGTCTTGCAGAGTCTAAAAATAAACACAGCTGTGCAGGAAGCAGGGTTGCGCGACTGCGCGATGAACACATCACAAGACCGCGCGCCTGCGCGTTACACATATTAGACCAAGAATACCACTCGCCTGCCCGCAACCACATTGAATTCTTGCGCGACCGCGCGCGACACCGAACTGAAGTAGTTTTAATTTTTTTTTAAACGTGTTGGGGACCATTTGGACTCTTACTTAATATCATAATAGAAGCGAAATTCTCTCAGTCTCCATAACGCACGTCTCCTTTTCTCTATCAGTTACAAATTGAAGCCGTACATCTCTCCATTACATTCCCACGATCATCTCCATGTTCAAGGCCCATACCCACGCTCTTATCCACTTCTATAAAGCTAGGGTTCTGATTTGGTTGGCAGAAATAAATTTGAAGGTTATCACATCACAAGTTCTCATTCACTCTCAGTAATTTCATCTGCATTCTCGCTCAATTATTTATAAATGGGTCCGAAAAGAGCTTGCTCAGCTTCATCCTCTTCTTCATCTTCCTCTAGCAGTCAAGGGGAGGATGTGGTTGATCACACCAAGTTTCTGGATTTGGAAGCCCAGCAGGATTACTACAGAATCGTTACCAAAACCTTTGTGAAAGAAAGAGGGTTCAAACCTGAGGAACAAGATGGTCAGTTGTGTGCCATGATTCGCGAACGAGGATGGACTAGCTTGGCTGTGACTCCTATGCCAATTCTGATGGGCATAGTCCGGGAATTTTATGCTAATACAAAAGGCATTATGAGCGGTATATCTCTGGTCAGCGGTTCTGAAATAGATTATCGACCACCTGCCATTAGAGGAATTTTCCAAATCACCGGTACACCACCAAGAGGGGCTGATAATTGGATCACAGGGGCACATTTGCAAACAGACTTGGAATTGGTTATTGCGGAGTTGTGCGTGCTAGGCACACAATGGACATACAAAGTCGACACGAATCAGCTTCGTATATTCCCAGCCGCAGACCTAAATTGATATACAAAGGCATGGAATTTGTTTATTTGTGCCAAGCTATTACCGTCATCGCATCAACATGAGATTACAGCGGAGAGGGCCATAATTCTGGGGGGCATAATCACCGGAAAATATATCGATGTGCGCCATCTCATCCACCAAAACATATTGTGGTATCTGCGGGGCAACACTACAGGGAGCATTCCACACGCATTCGTTGTAGCTATATTATGTGTTCAGCAGGGATGCACTTGGGACAATGAACAGATGCAAAACCCGAGCCATGACATCACTCACGCCACCATTGCGAAATTCGAAGATTGGGCAGGTGGTGAACCGCATCCGCGTGGTAGAGGATTTATTCTCCGGCCTACATTTCCAGAACTACAATAGCAGCCCCCTTGGACAGATGAAGTAGACCCCTCGACACGACCACAAGCTCCTCATGGTGATCTCCAGCTCCGAAGGTTGGAGCGCATGGTCGACGCCATGTATGATAATTTCGAAATGTTTGCTACAGGTCTCACGAGGGCCTTGGCCGAGGCCTTTGCGTAGCAAGGAACAATGCTAGAATAGCCTCAGTTTGGGATTGCAGTGCCTTATCCACCACCCGATTCACCACCAGAGGAGGTTGGTACAACCGATCATTAGGGGAGTTCTCTTGTACCCTTTACCTTCATTCAATGGGGCATTGAATACTTTAAGTTTGGGGGTATTGGGAAGTAGTATAGTAGCATGTAGTTTAGTTTTTGCATGATCAGTTTAAAATTCTGTATTTTAAGTTTATTTGTTTTATGTGGTAGAATTTTTTTTGTTTTAGTTAGTTTGCATGTCTCACAAAAATTCTTGCTTTATAGAAATTCTTGCCTAGCCAATGATGATAGTGAATTGTGAAGGATTTTAGAGTATATTGGATAACATGAACGTAGTTATAATGTTTTACACGATGGAATTCATGTTGTTGTTTAAATGCTTTCAGTTTGCACGGATATGTTCACAATCAATCACTTGTAGGTATAAGAATTATGTGTTGCATTGCTTGTTAGAAAATGTAGTTTTAATAAGAGAAATATTTGGAACATGCATGTAGACTATATGAAACATTGACATTCAAACCTTAGGAAAACATGGGTATGCTATGTATAAAAAAAATGAATAGCAATAACGTGGCTAGTCTTATTTCGGGGCCCTGACTACTTGAATAAGTACGCCCGAGGGGATTGTCTCTACACCTAGCGCCCTAAGGTCTTTCATGGTCTAGGAGTCATTGGTTGAACGCTCACTAAGGGGTAGCAGTGTTGCCTAATGGAATAAGGCATTGCACAGTCATGTGAAAAAAAAATAAAAAAAAGAGAAAAAAAAGAAAAATAGCAATAAACACCGCTGGAAAGAGCAAAAAATCACCCTCGTGAGTATCAATAAAGCAGTTAAGCCCATCGTTGAACCTTAGTTTGTGTGGATATGTTGGAACAGTCTTCGTTGCATGAGTATACATGATTCTTAATTTAGACTATAAATTTCTGTTTTGAGCAGTTTAACATGTGTATTCTTTGCTTGAATCAAGTTTTGGTGAACACTATACACACACACACAACATCTCTATAGCATGTATGAATTATCTGAGTGTATGATGTTATGACCATAGTTTAGTTTGAACTTGTATTCTTGAATCTAGATAATTCACTGAGGCATTTTGGGCTGAAATTTTGTTTAAGTTGGAATGATGTGAGACTAGTCTGCATAATAATTTAGCTGCATAGTATTTCTTTTTCATTGTCATTGTTATTTAGCATGCATTGCATGAGGGCAAGCAATAGTTCAAGTTTGGGGGTATTTGATAAGTGGGTTTTACACCTACTTATTGGATATCAATTTACGCGAATTATGCCCAACTCAAGTACATTCTAGTATGTTTTAGTTGCATTTCATGTTATTTTGCATTGCATATATTTAGAACTCCTTTGGTGGAACAATTGCAGGAAATGGCATAGTTTGGTGGTGCTAGATGGCATGAGGCTGATGTAGATGGCATGAAGTTTACGGATGCATGATAATGAAGGTATAATGGAGCAAGAAGACCAAGCAAGGAAAAGAATGAACAAGTAGCAGTAGCAGCAGCATGACAGAACCAAAACTAGAGTATAAACTGCAGGAACCGCGCGGCCGCGCGACAGAATAGGCTTGAGGACGCGAGCCCGCCCAGACAACTTTACATATTGCAAGTCTCGTGCCCGCGCGAGGAATACACTGGAGGGGCGCACTGCCGCGCGCGATGGCTGAAGCTGCTGATTTATTTTATTTTAATTTCCAATTTTAAAGGGTTGTAATTGAAAAAAAAAAGATAACTGACTGGTGTCAGACGTATCTTTGATAACTTTTGACGTATTTTTTTAGTAGTAACTAGGGTTTACACATTGGGAGAAATTCCAACGAAGAACGAAGCCTACACTCCATCTTTTCTAATTCTTCTTGGGATTTTCTGTCATTGTGGATTATTATTATTGTTTTGCTGGAATTTTTATGAGGAGTTGAACGTTAACTTCGGTTTATAATCTGCAATTGGGTTTGATCGTTTCTGTAAGACCCCAAATAATTAATAAATGAAATTTAATTTCCTTTAATTATTATTTTGAATAGTAAGGGTTGATTTGAATAATGTGGATAGTTATGGGTAAAATACGCAAATATTTCAAAATAAGCAAGTGGTTATAAAATATTCATTGTTGTCGGGAAATATTCGTTTGGTCGTGGAATATTCGTACTGTCGGGGAATATTCGTACGACGGCGCAGCCATGTGTGGGCCCCATAACGAAAAGCGATTGGAGGAAGAAAACGACAAATATAAGCTGTTTAAAAATAACGGCGTAGTTGTTACCGTTTACACTGTTGAAATACCCGGTGGTTAAAATACAGTAATACGCGTTGTTGCACAGTGGCACACGGTATTGCACAATATTTTGAATTATTGATCCTTGCGTAAGAAGGCACTACTCAATAATTGCTACAGGAGTTACTGTTCATTACTTTATTGATTCAATAATTGCTGCGTTGATATTTATATTTTTATTGTTTGTCATTGCACAGTATTTTCCATTATCAGATCAATAATTTATATTATTTGAATAATATTATCAGATAACATTATTGGCAATTTCTAGAAAGTTCTATCAAGGAGAGGTTTGGTCATCTAATTGCGCGCCAGTAAGGAAAAATCCTTATTGAAAAGCCCCCTCTATCCTGGGAACAGCCTGGTTGTCAGTACTGTGATTCTGTAATATTATTTTTAATAATTAATTATTGATTATTATGATAAAGAAAATATTTATTTATGTGGATATAGATGGAGAAAAAATTTTAATGTAACAATTATTGAAAATTAATATTTTATCTTTTTCTGATAAAATAATTCATATAAATATATTATTTTAATAATATATTAACGGTGATATTTTTATAATGAATGTGGGATATATGAGTATATGAGGAGGTAGAGTATTTTTGTGGCATTAAATATTTAACACATATTTTGTGTGTCGGTGGACAGAATTTTTGACCGAAAATTGAGTATAGACTGTAAAATCGCCCGTTTGTGAATTTCGGTCAATTTCTATTTGGAATTTGGAAAAATTTTCTTCTGCAAAGTTGTAGAGAATGGAATTTCCCATGGAAAATCGCGAGATTCGAATTTTCTGACAAAGGAGCTATTTATTGTGAATTATTGAAGTTCCGGAGTTCCGAAATAATTGATTTTTGGAAGTTTTAATTATTATTATCAACAAAAACGTTTTTCAAAGGTTGGTGGGCATCTTTAACATGTGTTTGATGGCTAAAATCATTCCTTGGTGGTTGGCTTGAATGTTTTGTAAATATTAATATTATATTAATTTAGTCTCCTTTGGCGTTCTAACATTTTCCTATAAATAGAGGGCTAGGTTAGAATTGAAAATCACACCAGAAACAAAGTTTTCTCTCTTTCTCTCTCTATATTATCGAGCGTATTCTTGTGAGTATACTTTGAGTGTTGCTATACGGTGCGAGTTTTTGTAAGCACTATACCGAAATTCAGTCAGAAGTACGGCTATTTTGAGGTAAGGGATGTTATTTTCTTCTCAAATGATATTTTTTTTCTTCAATATCATTATGCCGGAATATTGGTGAACTTTTTTATCAAATTTGGAACTTTTGTGCCGGAGTTACTATTCACGTATACGGTACTATTCACGTATACGGCACTATTCACGAATACGGCACTATTCACAGAAAAATTATTTTTTTTTTTCGTCCAAAATATCTATTATGGATACTAGCTTTGATTGTATCCATGTTTTGATCATTCTTGAATTTTACACCACTATGATTATTTTTGAGGTATTTATGGACATGGATAAAACAAAGTACGAATCCTTAATCCTTAATCCTTGTCATTTTGTTTCACTGGATTCGCTTCTTTAAAAATATCTTTTTATCATCTTCAGTCTTAAAGGAGGTTATTAATGAATATCTTTGGCCTGTAGTGCAAAGATGAATGATTTCTGATGAATATCTTTGGCCCGTAGTGCAAAGATGAACAGGTGTTTAGATGAACATGACCAACAGATGAATATCCTTGGCCTGTAGTGCAAGGATGAATATATGATTCAAGATGTGCATTGATTGATGTTACAGGGATAAAAAAAATACTGTTGATGGACTGTTAAATTCATAGACATTAGTAGATTTCATCCTCTACGTAACTCTTCTATGAATTAATATTTTTCGCTGCGAATATTGATTTAAAACTTGTTGTCTATTGTATTCTATCAGATTTTTCCCTGTTGAAGACTAACGATAATTTGTTGTATATTATCTTAGTCATAATATTCTTTATTGAGCTAGTTGAGCTCACCCTTTTCCTTTTTGTTCCATTTTTCTTCTCAGGAGACGAGAATATAGCGGGTACGAGTCGGGGTATGAATTGATGGTCCTTGAGAGAGTTGTTTAGTAGTCCTCACCATTTTTGTAAAATAATATATCAATAATTGTATTGAGGACATAGTTGGGTATGTATATTGTCTAGATGACAATGTTTGTATTCAAACTCACAGTTTATGGGTTGTAAAAGTTGTGGTTGTTTCTGTACCATGTATTTGGCGACTCAAAATGGGTTGGATGGAATGGACCTATTTTGGGGGCGTCACAGTTGGTATCAGAGCTTAGGGATATGATCTCTGGCGGAGATCAGGGAATAGAACTAGGAGGGGAGAGACAAGTAATTCCTTCGGTAGTGTGTCCTACCTAAGCTTATTTGTTAGTTGGTCAGTATATAGGGATATTATGTGATATGTGATTTGCTTAATTAACCCTTGTTTTATGGCAGTATTTAAGAATGACAACCGAGAATGTTAACAATGGAGTTAATGAGACCGTGGAGATGCCTGTGTTTACTAACGAGGAGAACGTGCAACAGGCTGGCAATGTTCCTCCTATGAACAACACTACTGATCAGACGATGAACGACGCAATGTTTAGAAGTTTTTTTGCAGTTCATGCAAAATCAGACGAGGGAGACTCGTGTTCAAAATACAGGAGGAAATGATAACAATTCACGGGTTGTCACAGCCAAGCAGTTCAAAGAGTTGGGACCACCAGAATTTAAGGGAAAGCCAGATCCGATCATGGCGGAGACATGGGTCAAGCAAATTACCAAGATATTCGATGTCTTGGGTTGTACGGAGGAACAGAAGGTTCCATTCGCCACCTTTATGTTCCGTGGCGAGGCAGACTACTGGTGAGAGTCTGTGAAGCGTACCCATCCAGCCGCACTCAGCATGTCTTGGGAGACGTTTCAGAAACTATTTAATGACAAATACTTTCCTGAAAGTGTTCGTCATATGAAGGAAGTGGAGTTCATCAGATTAGAACAAAATAAAATGACGGTGTCTCAGTACGAGGCAAAGTTTGCAGAGTTATCCAGGTTTGCACCTCATTTGGTGGAGAATGAGGAACGTATGACGCGGATGTTTCTGAGAGGTTTGAAACCCGGCAAACGACAATATCTCATCTCTCATAAATTTTTGCTCTATTCAGATGTTGTTAACAGGGCTCAATTGTTGGAGCGAGATAACGAGTACGGTCAACCGAGGTACCACAATCAGGATCATACCGGAGATAGCAGTCAACAAAATAACGATAACCAGTGGAGAAAGAAAAAGACGGACAAAAATGGTAACCACTTTGGTGGTAATCATGGCCATGAAAATAGAAGAAGCGAGTCAAGAGGAGATTTTAAAAAGAGGAGATTTAACAACGACCATGTGAAGACGACAGTGCCGGCAGCAACTGGTTCTAAGGGAGGAGAAAGACCACCGGTCATATGCTACAAATACGGGAAAGAGGGACATATCAGTCCAAACTGCCCACAACAGTTCAAGGTATGCTATAATTGTGGAAAGGAAGGACATATCGCTCGAGATTGTACGGTAGCAAAACCTAGTTCAGCGGGGACGGTGACTCAAAAGACTGTCCCAGAAAAGCCAAAGTCAATGGTTCCTGGAAGAGCGTTTGTTGTGACTGGTCAACATGCGAGGAACCCAAATGAGGTGATCACGGGTAAGCTATTTATAAATTCTTGCGAAGTTTATACCTTACTTGATACCGGTGCTACCCATTCATTTATCTCTCCTGCTTGCGCTCAACGTTTAAACTTGACTCCGGAGAAATTAGACTTTGACCTATCTGTGGAAACTCCGTTAGGAGAAACTTTTATCACATCCACTGTTTATAAATCTTATTTCATTCAAGTTGGCACCATCACCTTACCTGTTGACCTGATCTCTTTAAAGATACTTGCTTTTGATGTGATTTTAGGGATTGATTGGTTAACTACTCATCATGCCAAAATTGATTGTTTTCGTAAGGTTGTTAGTTTTCATATTCCTAATCAACCTGTTGTTCGAATTCAGGCAACTAAACCATTAAAATCAATCACTATCATATCTAATCATAAAGCTATTCGTTTATTGAAAAACGGATGTCAAGATTTCTTAGCCCATGTTATGGATTTGAATAAAGACACGTCAAAATTGAATAATATTCCTGTTGTTATTGACTTTCCTGACGTATTTCCTGAAGAACTTCCCGGTCTACCCCCAGAACGTGAAGTTGAATTCTTTATTGATCTTGAACCTGGTACAAAGCCCATTTCTAAAACCCCATATCGAATGGCTCCTATTGAACTTCAGGAGTTAAAAGTCCAACTACAGGAGTTATTGGACATCGGTTTCATTCGTCCTAGTACATCTCCTTGGGGTGCTCCTGTTTTATTCGTAAAGAAGAAAGACGGGAGTATGCGACTTTGTATTGACTATCGGGAATTGAACCATGTCACCATCAAGAATAGGTATCCTCTACCTCGTATTGATGACTTATTTGACCAGTTGCAAGGAGCACAATTCTTTTCAAAAATCGATCTTCGATCTGGATATCATCAGCTGAAAATTAGAACTGAGGATATTCCAAAGACTGCCTTCAGAACTCGGTATGGGCATTATGAATTCTTAGTCATGTCTTTTGGATTGACTAATGCTCCTGCTGCTTTCATGGATATGATGAACCGAGTATTCAAGGATTATTTGGATCAATTCGTTGTTGTCTTTATTGATGACATCCTCATATATTCCAAAAGCCGTGAAGATCATGAGCACCATTTGAAGCTGGTACTCCAAAGGCTTCGTGAAAACAAGTTATATGCTAAGTTGAAGAAATGCGAGTTCTGGCTTGAGGAAGTAGCATTCCTTGGGCACGTGGTGTCAAAAAATGGAGTATCTGTTGACCCGACGAAGATTGAAGCAATACAAAGTTGGGAGCAACCGAAGTTGGTCACTGAAGTACGTAGCTTTTTGGGCTTAGCTGGTTATTATCGGAGATTCGTGGAAGGGTTTTCTCGAATTGCTACTCCATTAACTCAGCTAACTCGGAAGGATACAAAATTCGTATGGAGCGAGGAATGCGAGAAGAGTTTCCAAGAGCTTAAGAGGAGACTTATTTCGGCACCTGTTCTAACAATACCATCTGGTTCGGATGGATTTGTTATCTACAGCGATGCTTCAGGCAAAGGGTTAGGATGTGTTCTCATGCAACGTGGGAAAGTCATAGCCTATGCCTCGCGACAACTTAAAGAGTATGAGAGGAATTATCCTACTCATGATCTAGAGTTGGCAGCAGTCGTTTTCGCACTAAAGATCTGGAGGCACTATCTATACGGGGAGAAAGTGGAGATATATTCAGATCATAAAAGCCTCAAATATTTCTTCACTCAAAAAGAACTCAACATGCGGCAACGACGTTGGCTCGAGTTGTTGAAAGATTACGACCACACTATTCAATACCATCCTGGAAAAGCGAACGTGGTAGCTGACGCATTGAGTAGAAGATCATATGCAGGAATGAGTGCAATGATGTCAAGTATACGCATAGAGCCAACTTTAATAGAAAAAGTTAAGGTTGCTCAAGCCACCGATCCGGAGCTGATGCATATGAAGACGAAAGTACAAGAAGGTGCCATTCCAGAAGCGAGAATTGATGAAGAAGGAATACTTCGACTCCACTCTAGACTTTGTGTTCCTAACGATTCTGATTTGAAGTACAAGATCATGATGGAGGCACACAACACACCGTTTGCAATTCATCCTGGAAGTACCAAAATGTATCGTGATCTTCGACATACATTTTGGTGGAACAATATGAAGAGAGAGATTGCAAAGTTTATTTCAACTTGTTTAACTTGTCAACGTGTAAAGGCGGAGCATCAAGTGCCAAAGGGTCCATTGCAACCACTTGAGATTCCGAAATGGAAGTGGGAACACATTACTATGGATTTCGTTACGGGTCTTCCTACGGTTTCTCAAGGCATCAATGCTATTTGGGTTATTGTTGATAGATTAACCAAGTCTGCTCATTTCTTGCCGATACGGGAGACTTATTCCCTTGAACGTCTTGCTCAAATGTACGTAAATGAGATTGTAAGATTGCATGGCATGCCAGTATCCATAGTTTCGGATCGTGACCCAAGATTTACTTCAAGATTTTGGGTTAGCTTGCAAAAATCTATGGGTACAGAGTTACGATTCAGTTCGGCATACCATCCTCAAATGGACGGACAATCAGAGAGGACTATTCAAACTCTTGAAGATTTATTAAGACTCTGTGTCCTAGACTTCAAGGGCAGTTGGGATAAATATTTACCATTGGTGGAATTCTCCTACAACAACAGTTATCAGGCAAGCATTGGTGTGGCCCCATTTGAAGCATTGTATGGACGAAAGTGTCGCTCTCCAGTATGTTGGGACGAGGTGGGTGAAGTAACATTGTTGGGACCCGAGTTAGTACGTATGACTACGGAGAAGATCCAAACGATTCGACAACGTATACAAACGGCACAAGATCGACAAAAGAGTTATGCGGATCTTCATCGAAAGGACGTAGAATTTAGTGTTGGGGATCATGTATTGTTGCGTGTTGCCCCATGGAAGGGAGTTACAAGATTCGGGAAGAGAGGAAAGCTTAATCCACGATTTATTGGTCCGTTTCAAATTCTTGATCGAGTAGGTAATGTAGCCTATAGACTCGCGTTACCTCCATGTATGTCTCGTGTTCATAATGTTTTTCATATATCTGTGCTTCGTAAATATGTGAAAGACCCGAACCACGTCATTGAGTTAGAACCGGACGAGATAGCCGAAGATTTAACGTATGAGGAGGTACCTGTCAAGATCTTGGATAGGAAGGAGCATGTCCAACGCACGAAGGTAATACCACAAGTTAAAGTTTTGTGGAGGAATCATGCTATAGAGGAGAAATGACCTGGGAGTTGGAAACGGAAATGAAAGCGAGGTATCCTCACCTTTTCGAAACACCAGGTACGTATGTCAATTTCGAGGACGAAATTTCATAAGGAGGGGAGGTTGTAAGACCCCAAATAATTAATAAATGAAATTTAATTTCCTTTAATTATTATTTTGAATAGTAAGGGTTGATTTGATTAATGAGGATAGTTATGGGTAAATATGCAAATATTTCAAAATAAGCAAGTGGTTATAAAATATTCATTGTTGTCAGGGAATATTCGTTTGGTCGTGGAATATTCGTACTGTCGGGGAATATTCGTACGACGGCGCAGCCATGTGTGGGCCCCATAACGGAAAGCGATTGGAGGAAGAAAACGAAAAATATAAGTTGTTTAAAAATAACGGCGTAGTTGTTACCGTTTACACTGTTGGAATACCCGGTGGTTAAAATACAGTAATACGCGTTGTTGCACAGTAGCACACGGTATTGCACAGTATTTTGAATTATTGATCTTTACATAAGAAGGCATTACTCAATAATTTCTACAGGAGTTACTGTTCATTACTTTATTGATTTAATAATTGCTGCGTTGATATTTATATTATTATTGTTTCAATAATTGACATTGCACAGTATTTTCCATTATCAGATCAATAATTCATATTATTTGAATAATATTATTAGATAACATTATTGGCAATGTCTAGAAAGTTCTGTCAAGGAGAGGTTTGGTCATCTAATTGCGCGCCAGTAAGGAGAAATCCTTATTGGAAAGCCCCCTCTATCCTGGGAACGGCCTGGTTGTCAGTACTGTGATTCTGTAATATTATTTTTAATAATTAATTATTGATTATTATGATAAAGAAAATATTTATTTTATGTGGATATAGATGGAGAAAATTTTAATGTGACAATTGTTGAAAATTAATATTTTATCTTTTTCTGATAAAATAATTTATTTAAATATATTATTTTAATAATATATTAACGATGATATTTTTACAATGAATGTGGGATATATGAATATATGAGGAGGTAGAGTATTTTTGTGGCATTAAATGTTTAACACATGTTTTGTGTGTCGGTAGACATAATTTTTGACCGAAAATTGAGTATAGACTGTAAAATCACCCGTTTGTGGATTTCGGTCAATTTCTGTTTGGAATTTGGAAACATTTTCTTCTGCAAAGTTGTAGAGAATGGAATTTCCCATGGAAAGTCGCGAGATTCGAATTTTCTGACAAAGGAGCTATTTATTATGAATTATTGAAGTTTTGGGGTTCCGAAATAATTGATTTTTGGAAGTTTTAATTATTATTTTCAACAAAAAACATTTTTCAAAGGTTGGTGGGCATCTTTAACATGTGTTTGATGGCTAAAATCAGATTCCTTGGTGGTTGGCTTGAATGTTTTGTAAATATTAATATTATATTAATTTAGTTTCCTTTGGCGTTCTAACATTTTCCTATAAATAGAGGGGTAAGTTAGAATTGAAAATCACACCAGAAACAAAGTTTTCTCTCTTTCTCTCTCTATATTATCGAGCGTATTCTTGTGAGTATACTTTGAGTGTTGCTATACGGTGCGAGTTTCTGTCAGCACTATACCGAAATTCAGTCAAAAGTACGGCTATTTTGAGGTAAGGGATGTTATTTTCTTCTTAAATGATATTATTTTCTTCAATATCATTATGCCGAAATATTGGTGAATGTTTTTATCAAATTTGGAACTTTTTGTGCCGAAGTTACTATTCACGTATACGGTACTATTCACGTATATGGCACTATTCACGAATACGGCACTATTCACAGAAAAATTATTTTTTTTTCTTTTCGTCCAAAATATCTATTGTGGATACTAGCTTTGATTGTATCCATGTTTTGATCATTCTTGAATTTTACACCACTATGATTATTTTGAGGTATTTTTGGACATGGATAAAACAAAGTACGAATCCTTAATCCTTAATCCTTGTCATTTTGTTTCACTGGATTCGTCTCTTTAAAAATATTTTTTATCATCTTCAGTCTTAAAGGATGTTATTATTGAATATCTTTGGCCTGTAGTGCAAAGATGAATGATTTCTGATGAATATCTTTGGCCCGTAGTGCAAAGATGAACAGGTGTTTAGATGAACATGACCAACAGATGAATATCCTTGGCCTGTAGTGCAAGGATGAATATATGATTCAAGATGTGCATTGATTGATGTTACAGGGATAAAAATACTGTTGATGGACTGTTAAATTCATAGACATTAGTAGATTTCATCCTCTACGTAACTCTTCTATGAATTAATATTTTTCCGCTGCGAATATTGATTTAAAACTTGTTGTCTATTGTATTCTATTAGATTTTTTCCCTGTTGAAGGCTAACGATAATTTGTTGTATATTATCTTAGTCATAATATTCTTTACTGAGCTAGTTGAGCTCACCCTTTTCCTTTTTGTTCCATTTTTCTTCTCAGGAGACGAGAATATAGCGAGTACGAGTCGGGGTATGAATTGATGGTCCTTGAGAGAGTTGTTTAGTAGTCCTCACCATTTTTGTAAAATAATATATCAATAATTGTATTGAGGACATAGTTGGGTATGTATATTGTCTAGATGACAATGTTTGTATTCAAACTCACAGTTTATGGGTTGTAAAAGTTGTAGTTGTTTCTGTACCATGTATTTGGCGACTCAAAATGGGTTGGATGGAAAGGACCTATTTTGGGGGCGTCACAAGCAAGATCTAAGGCTTAGAAAAACGTTGTAAGATTTTTTGGGCAAATTTGGGCTGCCCAGAAACAATTTTATGTGATCGGTCAACGCACTTTGACCTTTAATAACTTTCAATCTATACATGATCTGGGCTTGATTCAAGTTTCAGATCAAAGCCTATATAGCATAGAACAGATTCATAACATAAAACACAACAAACAACTAACATACAAGAATCTATATTCCTTGACATTTGACTGTCAGACCATAATTTCTAATTTTTCCAGAATTTTAAAAATATCAATTTCGAGCATCTATGTGTTATGGATCTGAGTTATAACAGTCCAGATCACTAAATGACACCTTTTAACATAACTTTAAACAATAAACAACAACAAATAACATGAATCACATAAATTTCTAAGTTAAGGGTTTTTATACCTTTCTATGAACCAAATCTTGATCTAATTCTTCTGATCTTCTACAAGTGTTAGTGGGGCTTGATTAGTGACTGGTCTAGCAATAAAATTTCGGATGTTTGGAGTTAAGAGGGTTTTGGTTGAGTGTTGTGATCAAATGAGGCTTGAATATGACATTCTCTCTCTCATAATCTATATATAATACTTGAATCTAGTGTACTTGTGATGCAAGATGGCTGAGATTGAATGATTAAAGCTTACTTCTAGACCACACGGCTAGCTAGAGTTGGTCACTAACTCCTTACTAGGGTTAGATCTACATTCCACCTCATTAAAATAATAACAAGGGTAGTTTGATCATTTGACTAATAAAGTGAATGACAATTTGGTAACTTCTCATAGCCATTAGGTTTTAACCCTTAGGGTTTAACCCTAGGGTTTCATAAGCTTATTTACTAGGATTGTGTATTTAGGGTAAATATGGAAATCTTAGTTTCTAAAAATGTTGATTAGGGTTCCCTAATTACACTAGGTTTCCTAATCACCTAGGATTTGTAAAGTAGCCATTATAATATATTAATTACTATTAACCTTGCTAAATTAATACGTAGGGTTTATAATTTAGCAATTAGGGTTCTAATTTAGTAATTAGGGTTTCTAGATATTAATTAGGGTTTACCTAATTAACAATAAATATAATAATGGTCATTAATTACATAACACACAACTTAACAGATCTTACAGTCATAACTGACTTCTGTACTATAGTTTATCAGTAACGCTAGGGTTTATACTTTATTACTATAAATAATCTATAAATTAACATTACACACATATCACGCATATTTATATCACTGAAATATAAATAATATTATATTATTATTTTCATTCCTTTTTCAAAATCCAGACTTAGGGTTTAAAATTCATATCTGATATAACCTTCATACATACCATCATTAAGTTAAAATAATTAACCTAACCAATATAATAAAATACATATCATAAGAATCCTAATAATCATATCATATATACCATAATCATATTTTCATGGAAAATAAATAATAAATATTTTATTAAAAAATCAATTTATTATAAAAATATATTCTATAATGATCAATAAGTCTAAAAAGAAATTATTTACATATAAAAAATAATTTTATTTATCATATAGATACATATACTTTACTTTGCAAATATTTTCACCTTTATAAATATATAAAAAAGTTAAATTCCAAAATTTCTTATTGAAAATATTTGGTTATTACAGGGTCCATGACCAGATCTCCAAGTCTTCAAAGTCTATATGTTGTACTATTTTGTGCAGTTGTCACTTAGGATTTGAGCTATAGGTTCTTGTTGGACACCATGATACGCAATGTGGATTCAAATGTTTGAGACGACGTGAATGTGATGTTGAGGTGGCAAAATGATGATTTTTCCCCTATCAGGGTTATCTCCGACTTTTGTACAGATGTAACAGTCGTTTCTTAGGGTTATCTTTGAGAATGGGCTGCTGTGGATGCTGAATGTCCTTAGGGTTATCTCTGGGGTGGCTTGACCTCCCGGGGTAATCTTCGAGGTTGAACTAAGTATCCTGGGGTTGTCTCCAGTGTTGGAACTGACTTCTCTGGGGTTATATCCGGAACTTGAACTGGATTCCTCGGGGTTATCTCTAAGGTTTGAACTAGATCTCCCAGGGTTATCTCAGGGTTTGAAACTGAGTCTCTCGAGGTTATCTCCGAGATTGAAAACTGGATCTCCTGGGTTTTCTCCGGGGTTGGAACTGAGAAGACTTCCACGGTTATCTCTGGAAAATGATTCTGCCCTCCTGCAAGGTTAGTAATAGGAATGCAAAATTTCAAGTGTCTACAGTACTAATAATAATAAGACTCATCTTATTAATTTATATTTAATATTTCCAAAATATTAAATAATAAATATTAAGCTATTTAATTTATTCTATCGCCGTAGATTAAATTAATACACTTAACTTATTATTACGATTATGTCATTTAATTCTTAAATAAATATTTTTCCTTTTATGGTGTGACCCTTTAGGTTATCCATATTAAACCGGTTGTGAATAAATCAATTGGAACAATTCTAATCTTATTTAAATAAATTAATTAATCTATTAATTTATTTAAATAAATAACATTTATTCCACAATAAGGATAAGTCTCCTTAACAATCAACGACTTTCCAGATAATATAGATTTCAACATTAATCATAAAAGAACCTTTGAGTAAATAGTTACTGTATAATTCAATCCTTCCACCAAATAATCTCCCAATTAAATATAAGACAAGGAATTATTGTCAAGTCTTATTTTATTTAATTATATGAATTTCGATTCCTAAATGTTAAACTCCAAGTAATGAAAATTAGAAACTCATTTCTAATTTCGTTCTGCATTAGGCAATGACTACTGGGTTGTCATTTATCGAATCACATAGGACATTCTCTTCTTTTACTACAAGCGGTAGATTCTTTGTTGATTATTCATTACCTCCATGCATAACTTATTATACTCAAGCATACCCTTTGATATACCCTAAGGGTCTTAAGGGACATGTCAAAGCATAACTCATCATACACAAGATACTATGATGATCTCATGTCTAAGGATCACTTGTACTACTATCACAACATGAATTCCTATTGACATGCAAATAAAAGTCCATTAGGTATTCCTTACCGAGTCACGTTTAGTGAACTTATTCTCTAATAAGCACCTACATACTTGCTTTAGTGTCCCGACACAAATGATCATAAGATCAATCATCCTCATCCAATGAGCAAGCAACATATGTATCAATCTGTCCGGAATCACTAATTCACTTTTTAGTAATACAGCGATTGGGAACAATATTAGTTTGTGAGCTATCTAAGAATTTAGATCTCATTAGCATGATCATCATCATGATTCTAAAAGCATTACTCAAAACTTTGGGTTTATCACATATTATAAAACATCACCATATAGATAAATTTAAAGTCTTAACTTAAATAATTCATTTTTTAATAAATGAATAAGATTGTTACAAAGTTTATGTTTTATCATCAAGCATGATTGGCTTGTGTACATACTACTTTCACTAGGGTCACATGGTAGCATAAATATTTACAAAACTAGAAAATAAACTAGATCCACCTAGATCTTAGCCAATCTAGCTTAAAAGTTCAAGTTTTGCAACTCTTTAACTGATTAAATGCTAGATCTAGTCAGATCTAGGATAGATCTAATTAAAACACTTTAAATACCAACCTATTTACACAAAACAATCGGTAAAACACTAGATCTGAGCACAACCAAGCAAGATCTATATATATATATATATATATATATATATATTAAAGTTGTAAATGAGAACAGATCTAAGATCTAAGAAGATCTTATGTATTTGCACTAGATCTGCAAACAAACGGCTGAAAGCTTTGAAGAACTTGATTTAAACTGGTAGAAATTTGATATAACAAAGTTTATATGTATGAAAGTTTTTAAAATTATGATTTACAGAGTTTGAGATGAAGAATCGCTCCCATTCTCTCTCTAGCTCTCAGATTTCTCTTTAGAAGCGTGGAACCTAAAAAAATCTCTTCTGTAAATGAGCTGAGGCTACTGATTTAAAGGCCCTGACCAGCTACGGGTCTACTTATGGCAGCCACAGGTGTACCGCTACTGCCCCTAGTGGGCCCCGCCGCCTTGAAGTTCGTTCCCTCGAGCGCTGTGTTGTTTGCTGAAACGTCTGTATCTTGCAATCCGGTAATCGCATGGAGATGTGTCATACCATTCCGAAAAACTCTTTCCAAGAGCTACACAATGACATTGGGCTTGACCTTTTTCGAATCCGGGAAGATAGGTTCATCACCAGAATAACATCTTCAAGTATCTGAAAGTACTCCGTGGAGCTGTCTTGCGTAATTTGCACTCAGGATTGTTGCGGGGGTTCTTTGTGAGCCTATCCTTAGCCCGATAATTGTTGCCTATGATGTGTTTGGAAAATTGACATATTTGCCCTCCCGAGATTTTCTCCGTAGTTGAAGTGATTCTCGCTGTCCCTCGGGGTTGTCTCCGGGGTTAAAGTCAGGATGTTGTATTCCCTCGGGGTTGTCTCTGGGATTGATGTTGTTTTCCCTCTGGATTCTCCGGGGTGTAAAAAGACTCTTTTGCCCTCTGCATTGTTAGTCCAAGAAAAACAAAATTTCAAGTATCTACACTTATTATTTCAACCCCTGAGCGATATGAGAATTTATAATTCTGATAACGATATTTTTGCTCTGACAATATTAATTACCTAAACTTGTGTAAGGATTCCCTTTATTATTATATTTTTCACTTAATTTCTCTAAAAATATTATATTTAACTATGCAATAATATACCACGCACACAAAAGTGACGTTTGTACTATCGGTAAGTGTTAACAAGATATTTATATAATTACGTATATTAAAAAACACTTAGGCGAAAAGTATAATAGACAGAATCTTTATCAAACGAATTATATTTACATGTGATTGATAAATACTATTTCGTGCAAAATAAATGGAACATGACCCTCATTCAAGATGGGACTATATTTATTTAATATTTTGATGGTTGTAGCTAACTTAAATTGTGGTTGAACTACTCAATCTGTATATATACTCTATATGTAATTAGCGTATGAACATAACAAATATTGTTGGAGTATTTTTTTAATTGTGTATATATTTATATAGTGTACATCTACCTATAAGTATATTAATGAAATTTGTAGGCATGTTACGTAAGAGTTTCAATAAATAATATGAAATTTCATAACAAGACTATATATAATATGATTTTCAGCATTTTTTTAGGGAACTGTTGGTTCATGATATTTCATATTGGGCCGAATGGGTTGGGCCCATTTATTTGATTAATCTAGCAGGTCATTTCATATTGGGCTCGGTCAGTTGGGTCAACTTTGTTGGATCTTTAAGATATTGGGTCTATTCATTGGACCAGCCCACTAGATATTTTAATATCTACATCTTTGACTTGTAATGATGAAAAGGCATGACAGTTGACTAAGATATCTGCTATGCATTATGTGGATGAGATTATAGCCGGCCGGCGACATAAACAGTGTAGGAAAAAGGTGATAGCCTGCATGTAGTTGGCAGAGATCACTGAGGAGTGGGGGCTGTGTCAGACAGTAGTTGGTGGCACGGTAAACCGGGTTAGAGATCAGTATAACATAGCAAGGAAGTCTTCAAGTAAAGGATACACACACACACACACTAACAACGGAATTTTTCATCTCTCTCAATACACTAGATATTATTATCCTCCATTGTTAACCCTTGTGAACACATGTACTAACTCTCACGCCTGAGCTATCCCCCGATGGTCGAAGCCGTCAAGCTTTTGGTGTTGACTGTGTTTAGTGTGCAGGATCAGGACGTCTTACTTGATTGAGACGTTGCAGAAGATCTTGGCGTTAACATTGGCGCTAGAAGGAGGGTTGTGTTCTATAGTCATTGAGTTTTCAATCACATTCATTTAATCTACTTCGGAAGATGGTGAGGAGTAGAGCTGATACACCAGAGGGGCAAGCGATGGCTGTGAGTTCGTCGTTGCCTCATGTTTCTGTTAAGGATCGTTTGGGTCCTTCCAAAAGTGCTCATGAGAACACGGCTTCTAAGCATGATTCTAGGGGTTCTCGTTCGAGAGCCCATGGCAAAGCCAGAAGGAGGTTGAAGTTTTATGAGGACAGAGATCGTGATCAAGACCAAAGGCGGATAGAAGGTTCACCGTTTAGAACTCGCCACCGAAGTGGTCATGATGACAGGCTACCAAGTTGGCAAAGATGGCAGAGGAGACGGATAAAGCTTTGGATGTTCTTCTAAAGCAAAGAGAGGATATAGCCGAACAGATGCTTCGTGTTGCAGAGTTGAGGGACGAGGCATCTAGTCATGTTCAAACCGAGAGGCATAGTAGGCCTAAAGATATGCAACAGCGAGAAGGAAAGGAGCCAGAGCACTCTTTTCACGCTTCTCGAGGACGACCTCAGGAATGAAGACGGTCAAGAAGTAGAACTCCCGAGGTGTCTAAAAAAGCACTTGTAGTAATTGGTTCTCATGGTCATGGCGGTGATAGACAAAGGAGTCGATCGAGGGAGTATGTACCTGAGAACCGAAGGAGAGAGCATCAGCGTGAATATTCTCATAATGAGGATAGAATTGCATGCAGGAGTAGAACCAAAAGTCCAAAAAAAGCGATGGGGTCAGATAGAGGAAGTCGTTTTGCGCAGACGCAGAAGGTTATTTAGGAGAAAGAAGTCTCCTCACAACCAGAAGGTGTTGATTTCTTGGTAAAGGAGTTGAAAAAGCTTCAGAAGCAGCTGGCTGAAGTTCAGCAGGTGAAGGACACTCCGGGAAAGAAGGTGTCCCCTTTTTCTTTGGATATCCTCAAGGAGAAGGCAGACACAACAAAGAAGCTACCCCATATGGAAAGTTACGATGGGTTTAGGAACCGTTACGACCATAGCCAGGCTTTCGATCGACTGATGTATTATTACGACTTCACTGATGCGGCTAAGTGTCATACGTTTGTTACGATGTTGATGAAGGATGCACGACAATGGATGGGGACCTTGCCTGCTGATTCAGTCACGTCATGGTCTGAGTTGTGCGACAAGTTCCACGTTCATTTCAGGAGCAATCGAAGAAGAGGGAAGCCTACGGGTTCTTTAGCACAGGTCTGACAGTTTACCAATGAATCCTTGGGCCAGTATGTGAAGAGATTCAGAGAAGCCGTTGGCCAAGTTTCCGACCTAAATGATCTTCAGGCTGTAGGGTTATTTTCAGAACGGGCTAGATCTGGTGAAATCAAAAAATTTGGTGAAGAAGCTGATGTTTCACCATCCGAAGAGTTTGGCCGAAGCCTTTGATAAACTCGAGGGTTACATCGTGGTAGAGGAGGCTATGAATAGCCTAAAGCGCCCTTCTTTAGACCGTATGAAGGAGGCAGATACTCTTAGGGCCGAAAGAAACCAGAAGAAGACAGAGGGGTATTATGATCGGCCTAAGAGCAGCTCAAAGAAGTACAACAACACATGGCGACAAGGAAGTAATCGCCCACCTGCTCCCACCTCGAAGATGAATAAGGTTTACACCAAACTGAACACGGATAGGTCGGTAATTCTGGATTAGATCATGAACCAACCCTTCTTTGAACGACGTTATGATAATTTCAAGCCCGGTCAGGGAAATGCTCAGAAGTATTGTGGCTATCATCAGGCTGCAGGTCACGACACAAATGAATGCTGCAATCTTAAGGACTTTTTAGAGAGAAAGGTTTAGAGTGGTATGTTGGTTCAGTATGTGGCTGGGAGGGACCATCAGCAAAAGAAACAAAATGTTGACCGTACTGTTCAGACAATTCAAACGGTTCCACCAATTCAACCTACTCCAGATTAATTACCAAGGCACGTCGTTGATGTAATAACTGCTGGGACGGCAGGGAAGTTGATAGGAAAGAAGAGGAGGGGATATCTGGATTCAGTCATGTCTGTGGCGGGTGTTCCCTCGAAGACCGACAGACTATTTCCTGGGACAGTCATATCTTTCACCGATGCATACTATCATTCGGAGCACATCGAACCTCATGAAGGGGCACTGGTGATCACAGCGCAAGTAGGGTCGGTGGACGTGAAGCGTATGATGATAAACAACGGGACTTCTGTGGATATTCTGTACGCCCATGCATATCAAAGGATGCACCTTGATGGGCGAAGGATAGAAGTTGGGCAGGAGGCTCCCCTATATGGCTTCAGCAACGATCCAGTCAGAGTGGCAGGTACTATTGAGCTACCGGTCATCTTCGGTACCGCTCCACAACAGGTAGAAATAACGTGTAAATTTTATGTTGTTCATGTAGAGTCGACCTACAACGCCATTTTGGGATGACCTACTTTGACTGCTCTCCAAGAAGTGACTTCCATTCCTCACTTTAAAATCATGTTCCCAACAGCACATGGAGTTAGAGAGGTAAC